>JARGCV010000049.1:19927500-20527500 GCA_034064705.1 Bothrops alternatus | reverse complement strand
CAGCATAGATGGCCACCACAAAATTGTACATTGGCTCCCAGCTGGCCATTCCCTCACTGTTTCCAGGATGGCTTTGTGGGCCATATGAAACCACCACGGGCCGCATCTGGCCCCTAGGCCTTGTGTTTGACATGTCTGATTTAGACCAAACAGTAAAACTAATGGGAATAACTCATGAAAAGCAACTTTTCTGCTCATTAAAAATTAGTATGTGAAGTAGAAAATAAAAATCTTCAGACCTGAGAGTAATTAAAAAAGTAATGTTTGGTTTTTAAGAAAAATTAGTTCCCACCAATCTCTTGATTTTCCAATGCCTGAAATTGGCAGCCCAGCCGTTTTCCTTCCTCCCAGATGGTTTATATTTTTCTACTGCCATCTGTTTCTCATTTGTAGCACTTTTTTACGCCTTAGTCATCTGAGCCTCAGTTGCCCTTTACCTGTTTAAGCTTAACCTGGATGATTCAATTACACATTCCTCCTGCTGTTTTAAAGCTGATTTCACTGTTTGGAAGAATTTGCCAAAACATTAGAAACTCAACTCAAAACTTAACTTGAATTACTTTTCTCATCTATAGATCACTTTCTGCTAAAGTCGTTTGGCCTTGCCTTTACCTACAGTTGATGATTATGAATATTTTCATGTATCTGCAGCAAGGTTTTTTCTATATCCCATGAAGAATGGGTCATTCAATGTCTTTGTGTGCCTTTGTTTTTATAAATTTGCCATCAATATGCAGCACACTTGCCCAAGTACTGGGCCTTTTTATTCTGCTAGAGAGCAACGTTTCTATAGCTGGACCTTTGGGTACAGATATACTTCCCTATAGCCCTAGAGGAGGTCTAGCATTTTATGCCATAGACGTTATCTAAAATAAATTCAGAAGCAGTTCTGTTTTACCACATCCTTCCACAAGTCCCTCTGGGGAGTGAGGATGCCAGCCATAACTGCAGTTTTGTCTGCAATGCACTCTGACTGAAAGGAAAAATAAAAGGTGCAAATGTTGCTTTTCTGATAAGGAAAGAAAACTGAGAGGGTTTTGCAGAATAAAAAATGGAGAACAAGATTAGGAGCGTTGCTGTCAGCCAGACCCAGTGATGGCCAGCTCCTTACTGTCCCCCCCCCCTGTTCATTTCATTCATCAGCAGCCAGGTGGATTTAGGAACCACCATTTTACTTTCCCAACACGTTCTGAGCACGTAATGTCAGAGACCTTTCTGGAAATCAAAAAAATGGCAAACCTTAGATGCTTGATGCTAGTCCCAGTGCTGCTGCCAATGCTGCACTCATGTTGTCTGGAGAAAAAGCAGGATATCAGTGTCAGAAGAATCTCTGGAGGGCACTTTGTCACTGCCTTCTGCTAAGCTGTCCCTGACCTGGACTTCTCTGTATGGAGCAAAGGTCAACAAAAAAGAATTGGAAACATGAATCCAATGGCACTGACTCTTCAGCCCCTCATGACCTACTGACTACATGAAGGCAGTGTGACATAGACAGACTTAAGGATTTATTCCCTGCCTCTTCTTTGTTTATCACTTTACCTGTTCTTCCTTTTATGAGATTTGCAGGTGTAGCAAAAGGAAGGCATTTCTTATTCTTTTAACAAACCAAATGTCTGACAAATGACAGTGATAGTTTTCCTGACTGCACCAACCTGTACTATAGCAAATGGAGGCACCTGTAAAAAAAAGAATTGATGGACATCTGCTGTATTCATGTCAGACCCACCAAGTTATCTCAAAACTGAAGCACTGAGGTGATATAAGGAACCCAGTTCCAAGGCTACTGAACTAATGTAGAGTAGTTGATGTTGTGTTTTTCTTCATTGATCTCTAGAACTTACCCTAGAATTTTGCCATTCTTGGTAAGTCCAGCAGTGCCATGAAACTGTCTTTCCAGTTGCATGCACTACAGAAGACTCATATATATATATATTGCAGGGGAAAAACCTAAATTAAATAATCAAGAATTTAAGGACCTTACATTGAAAAAAAAACCAAAGCTAAATGAAAAAATGGATTGATGTAAGTGGGGAAGAGAAAACCCTGACAGATGTTTGAAAAAATAATGAGCAGGGTGAAGAAAGTAAAATGATAGATTTATTTTATTTTATTGCCCTCCTTCATAAACGTAGAACCTAGACGTCTGTTGACAAAGTCTGTTGACAGTAGATTCACGACTGACAGGAGAAAAGAAATGGCATTCAAGACCATCTGTGTGATGATCACTGCAGGTTTAAAGGCCTTTAAAAGGGGATTAGGAAAATTAATGGAGGATAGTCCTCTTGGTGGCTATCACCCAAAGTAAATAAATGGATCCTTAAATACTTAATACCAAAATGCTTCTGGGGACAAGCCACCTGGCCAGCTACTTTGTGAAAGAAGATGCCACATTAGATGGACCATTGATTCAATTCAGCAGGTCCCTTCTCAAGTTCTGAGGCTCCGTTTCTTGAAATGAAGCACAAACTACCGGTATATCATATTACATTTTCAAGGCAGGTACCTAAAAATAATGTTTCTCAACCTCACAAACTTTAAGATGTATGAATTTCAACTCCCAGAATTCCCCAACTCCCATATCTTGAAGTTGCCAAGGTCAAAAAAAGAAACACTAATCTAAAACATGTCAGAGACCTGAAGGGCTTCTTAATTCTGACTTCAGACTATTAAAATAGACAGGGCTTTACAAGTTAGTTTGGTTGGCATTTGGGATCTCTGATAAGTATTATAATTATGAATCACATATCTATAGGGAAACTTCTTTGCAGATTATTGTAATGAATGAATGAAATATAGTATTATTGTAGGTCACTGCTATTGTTTTTAAGTGCAAGTCCTTTGAGAAACCAATGGTACAAAAGTATAGCAAATAAATAAAAATCTAATAAATAAAAAAGGCTTGCTTTCATTAGTTGTGTGTGTAAATAAGCCGCGATAATTGTGATCATGTGTATGTGTGATGGAATTGGCTCTGAACAATTTAATAACAACAAAGGATCACATTTAGATTTTGGATGATGGGCCAGGTTGCAGTCCAAACACAGGAGGGGAAAAATGAATTAACCCAGGATAGGGTATACATATAATTTAACTTAAATGAATGAAATAAAGCTGAAGTGATTGCCCGTCCTATTTTGAACAATGTTTTCCATTTCATATGTTAAAAAAAATACAATTCAACAAGTCATACTGAAGATTTTGGATGGCACAGATTGCATTCTCTTGCTTAAGTATAAAGTAGTGCAGTGAATTTTAAGATTTTCTATTTAAAAATCATTGCAAGCAGGTTCAGTGTTATGTGAAACTAATATATCTGTTCAGAGATAAGTGTCTCATATTTGTCTCAGATATTATTTTGAATTTCAGCAGATAACACATATATTAACCTTTCTATTTCTGACTGGAACAATGCTGTAGCAACTTTATGTATGTTGTGCAACATAGAGCAATCTGAGATAATACAGAACAGAGGAACTGTCTATTTAAACCCCCTTTTGTATTCTTCAGCAGCTTTTTGACATTTTCTTAGCGTGCTTGGAACACACAATCAGACGAAGCTAACAAAGTCATAGCGGCCCTGCTTATGTTTTCAAAAATATTAATTAATTGGGGGGGAAGCAATCTGTTTTTGCACAAGTTGCAATAAGTAGCCATTAAAAGGATGTATGAAATTTAGGCCAAGACTCTCATACCTAAGTTTTCGATGAGTCCTTAGGGCATTAATTCATACCCAAATTACAATACTCCTTATTTCAAAACAAGAAGATTGGCATTTGGGTTGGCTAATGAAAAAATATTGCTATTATAATAATTCCTCAGTTCCATCAAGTACATGATTTCATCTCAGGAGTAAGTCTAGAGAGATCAGAGCAAGTCGAGCCCTCCAGAAACTTAGAAAGTTGGCAACTAAATCTCTTCTGAAGTGTCGATGGGACAAAAATCTCCCATTGTTCCCAAGAGCTGGAAGTTACTCTTGGGCACAGCCTAACTATAGGACATTTCCATATCTGCCCTTCAATAGTTTGCCTGAGATTTTGCTGCATGAGGTAGCCATCTTACTCCACATTGATATTAACACCAGACCTAAGTGATAGGTAGATGCCAGATTACTGTTGGGAAGGTTATTGGACAGATTCTCAGAGAAAGGAAGTCTGAGCCAAACACAGTCTATACTATAACAAGTTGTTCTTTTTGACTGAGAAAAATTTACAGGTCTAAAACAAAGACTAATTGTCCTCTCTTGGCTAATTGTGATGTTGTACAGAGAAAGGTGCCTGGTTCCCATTTGTATACCACAGGAGGGGAATCAAAGAAGGTAAGAGGGCTGTCACAGCCGTAAGACTGAAGCCTTTGTTCTGTCATTTGGTTGTAACCACAATCTTGCCTTTTTTTACAATCACATCTGTGGGTCCTGCTACATCACAATATAATAGATCTTCATGAAAACCCATGAGAATAAAATCAGCAAGTAAACAATATAGTCAATTACCTCAGTTCAGCATATTTGATCTTGATTCTATTCTTGGTGTAACTGAATTCTGTTTTTTCTAATACACTATATATCAGTGATGGCAAACCTTTTAGAGACCGAGTGCCCAAACTGCAACCCAAAACCCACTTATGCATCATCAGGTGCTGGGTGGGTGTGGCCCATTGGGTGGGTGTGGCCAATTGGGTGGTTGTGGCCCATTGGGTGGGCGTGGCTGCAGTGGTAACGGCAGACTAGGTGGGACTAAAAAGTTCAATCAATCAGTTCCAACTTTACAAGATCTTTTTTTCCCCGTGAGAAGTTGAAACTGACTGATTGATTGAACCTTTTTTCTTTTTTGCACACAGTGGCGGAGGCCTAAAGCGAAAAGGTTTTATAAAACCCAGCTGAAGGCCTAGGACTGGGGCAACAGCGCACGGGCCCACAGAGAGGGCTCTGAGTGCCACCTCTGGCACCTGTGCCATAGGTTCGCCACCACTGCTATATATACTGCTCACAAAAATAAAGGGAACACAAATGTATAGGATCCTATACGTTTGTGTTCCCTTTATTTTTGTGAGCAGTATATATAGAATGTTAACATAAATTGTAGTGTCCATTTTTTTTATTAAAAAAAAAGGCTTCTAGTGAATCATTTCCTTTCCCTTTTCTTTTTGCAGCTGGCAAAAAAAAAGGTAAATGCAGCCCCAGTGAAAAGGGAGACATCTGTAATTTTTCTTTTCTGCAAATGAACATTAAAATCTTATTTAAATTTAGCACTGTTGTTCTGATATATGTTGTTAGGAAGAGGTTGACACAAGTCAAGACTGTAACATGCTCAATGCTTTGCAAGAAAGGTCTGGAGCATTAATACGTTATTTCCATATATTCCATAAATTATTATTTTTGTGCTATTTAAGAAATGGTTTTTTGAAAAGAAAAGGGAATTGTATGTAAAAAGAAAGCACCAAAGGGACTAATAAAGCAAGGCTGCAAGCTGTAAATCTGTAATGGCCATTGGAAATTGAGAAATCTGGCCTCAGTTCATTGGAACAAATATTTTCTGATCATAGGCTGAACTGCTATACTGTTACAGACTTTTCATGAACATTCCAACTGCTTAAAAATTAAACACTGCAGGAAGAGATTCATTATTGGAAAGAGAACAGATACCAGTACTGAATTGATAAACTTTAGAGCAGCAAGCCATACTGAGCTCTCTTTCAAAAAAAAAAAATCTGATTCCCCAAAACTTTTGAAAGTTGAGATTGACCTGCAGTTATGACCATGACAGAAAGGAAACATAATTTCTGAATTTTGTTTAAATGGAACTGAATCAAAGGAAAAGAGGAATTTTTTTTTTTTTTAAACTACTCAATCGTTTGTCCTGAGCACTTCTCTGGTTTTGCATTGTAGCCTCAGGAGTGAAAAATGTTCACTCTAAGTCTGCTATTAGGTTAGGATACAATGAGATGTTGATAAGAGGCTCTTGTAGTATTTTAAAATATCATTTATGGGCACCAATTTGTATCAGAGAGGCAGAATCAGAGGAGGAAAGCCATACTTTTTTTCTCCATGATTTTTCAGATTTATTGGCACTGTGGTTCTGCAGTTTTTCCCTCTTGTATATTTGTACTTTTTCAATTGATATAAAAATCTGGGGTGATTTTATCACTTAATTTGAAGCCCATGTCTGGCATAAAGACTTCTTTTTATCACATCATAGAAGAGGTATGCATTATGTAAAGAGATACAAAGAAAATAACATGTTCTGCTCTTTTATTGTACTCTCTATTTTTTTTTTAGTTGCAAGGCAGTTTTTAAAAGGTTTATTTCTCCATCCTAGGGATGAAAAATAACTCTTTGGAATCACTTAAACATGATTTATATATCATTTTATCACTCCAAAGCAACTTTAAGAGGTATGGACTTCAACTCCCAGAATTCCCCAGCCAACATGCTCTAAACTGCTCTAACATTTACTCACAGATATGGAACATTTTATTTCTCACCAATATCTTTCCACATGGCAGGCAGGGGGAGAAATACCTAAATCAATATCTATCCATAGGCTCAGTTGTGTCACATCATTAGCCTTTCCATTCACAAATCTTCCCCTGCATGCTTTGAAACAGCCTGAGTTTTAAACCTCAGTTTCCTTATTACCTGCATATAAAATGCCATCAGATTCCTAGTACAAGCTGTGGCAGCCAAGTCTTATTCAGCCCTGAATTAGCCAATAGCTAAACATAAACTAGTATATTATCTTAAATGCTTCCCCATTCTCCATGGAACAAAAAGAGAAGCACCATAGGCTATTCAACAAGTCTGTGGAAAGTCCCATTCTGATAACAACTCACCCATATTCTGGCTTTTTTCTCAAGCTGAGCTGAGTTTAACAGGGAGGACAGCTGGGGAGAAGTGGGATATATGGCCAGCAGTCTGTCCAACGAAAAAGAAAACCCTCCAAATGTCATCTGCAGCTGAATCATGGAAAGAAAAGGGAAATAGACAGCTTTTCATAGAGTGACAAGGACCTAATATTTTAGGGGATTGCAGCATGTACCTGCTGATTTGCTGACATCGTGTGATAGACAAGGACATGTATAGGGGCCAAATTTTGGGATAATAGGCTATTTAATGGAATAAATACAATTTAATCTTGGCTTCATGCTCCTTTAAAAGAAGAATGTTTCTTTTGTAAAAAAAAACCAGATTCCTAGTTTATTAAGAAATATGCATTTATGCTAACAGTATAGCAATAATATCATGTTGTGAGCCGCCCTGAGTTCTCCGGAATAGGGTGGCATAGAAATTAAATAAATAATTAAAATAATAATAATTAATTAATAAGTGCCTACAGTAACTGCAGCATGTAATTACCAGAAACTTTAACTGAGCAAATCCAAACCATGAAAAAACTGTGATGTATCTTTCTGGGTTATAAAAGAAGTTTTACCCTTCTTCCTTCCCCAATTTTGTGGACCTGTGTGTGATTGCTTGCAGAACTTGGCTTAAATAACTTGCAAGGCACTCTCCACTTGCAAGGCTGAAGCAATTCACACATTGGCTATATTTATCTGCATCTTGAATAATATCTTAATTTGTCCAGAAAACCAGAGGCATCTTTAGTTACCATGTCCTCACCTGAAGTCCCACTCCATAAAATTTTGCTTGCTTATGTTCAACTTTCTCATTCTGTGTTCAAGATGTAAAATGATTTAATTTAGGCCATAGGAAGATGGGATACTATCCTCATGAGGATAACTGTGTGTTCTAGTTAAAATTCATTTGGGACTAAGGCTGAGGATCAGTGGTGGGATTCAAATATGTGAACAACCGATTCTCTGTGTGGATGCCACTTCTGGAAATCCATTGTGAGCCTGGGCAACAAAAAACTAGCTACCAATTCTGCCGAAGTGGTGCGAACCGGCTGAATCCCACCACTGCTGAGGATGTCTTATATCCCTACCTAGCCATAAATTAATGCAGTTGGCATGAGTAAATCTTAGTTTTGAGATAAATTATTGTATATATGGTGATTAATTGGTATTGCTTTTATTAATTTATCACCATATATACAACAATTTATCCCAAACCTAAGATTTATTAATGCCAACTGCATTAGTTCATGACTAGGTAGGGATATAGCCCTCAGCCTTACTCCAAAACCAATTGGTGTTGCTTCTACTGGAGCGGCATGGTGGCATAGAGTTGAAAATGCTCATCTCCCATTTGGAAGGTTGAGAGTTCAATCCTAGGCAGTGACAGATATTTCTCTATCAGGGCTTAAAGAGAAAATATCTGGTGTGAAAACTCTGTAGGCAATAGGAAGGGCATCCAGCCAGTAAATGCTCAGCTTTATTCAGCCGCCCTGACTCTATCCCAAATTGAGGGATTACAGGGTTATAAGAAGAAAAAAAATGGTATTGTTTTTACTGCTACCATTGGCATGGTAGGATGCTATGGACAAAAAAAAGTAAGTTAGTAAATAAATAAAGCAAGTATTACACCACAGATGTAATACAACTCTTCCTTGTGGGGCAGAGAGGCAGCTGCTTTTGCTTGGGCAGAGCTTTTTCAAATAAGGACTTAAAACAGGAAATAAAAAGGAAGAAGGGAACTTGGCAGGAACCTTGGGAAGAATTACCTGCTGAGCCCTGGTAAGTTTGTGGGGTTTCTTGTTTAATTACAAACTCACCTTTTTTTCTTTTTTTAGCAGCCATAAAAGGGGTTTCTCCTTCCCCTTTCTTCTAAAGTTTGCCCTCAGCACAGGTTTGGAGGGGGTGGAGCTTTCTGCTGCAGCCCCCCTGCTGGCTAATCCCTGGTAGCTGGGAGCAAGCAGCTCACTCTTCCTTGTGAGGCAGAGAGGCAGCTGCTTTTGCTTGGGCAGAGCTTTTTCAAATAAGGACTTAAAACAGGAAATAAAAAGGGAGAAGGGAACTTGGCAGGAACCTTGGGAAGAATTACCTGCTGAGCCCTGTTAAGTTTGTGGGGTTTCCTGTTTAATTACAAATTCACCTTTTTTTTTTTAGCAGCCATCGCACCCCTGATGGCGCGCAATAAAATCCTAAAACAAGCAAGAAAAAATCCAAAAAGTAAACTGAGACCAAAACAAAAATTTGAACAACCCAAAAAAGCTGTGTTTTTAATAATAATTAGTATAATAATAACAGCAAACATATAATAACAAGAAATGGAGATAGATAGCCAGCAGATGGAGGGGAGCTTCCCAGTGTTTTGTATTGAGTGTCACATGTATGACTATCTGTCTGCTGGACAGAAGTCTTGGGTGTGTGATCGGTGCAATGAGCTCCTGGCTCTCAGGGAACAGGTTCTTTCCCTTGAAGCCAAGGTAGCAGACCTGGAGAAGCAGAGAGAAATAGCGAGGCAGGAGAAGATCTTCAGGGATGCAGCAGGAGCATCCCACTCCATGCTGAGCAGCTCTCCAGCTGCTTTGGAGAATGGAGATCTTGGGCAGGGAGGACATCAATCTGTGGAAGAGGGACAGGCTCCCTTAGTTGAGACCCCTTCCCTGGAGGATGTGCCCATATCCTCTTGCACCGAGGATACTTCTCCGTGGGTGGTGGGAGGGGGGATTCTTGTAGTGGGTGATTCAATTGTTAGAAATATAGAGAGACGGGTTTGTGATGGAAGCATTGACCGCATGGTAAACTGCCTGCCGGGTGCAAAGGTTGCGGACATCACAAGGCATCTAGACAGGCTGATAGAGAGTGCTGGGGTGGAGCCAACTGTTGTGGTACATGTCGGTACCAATGACATTGGGAAAGCTAAGCGGAAGGTCCTGGAAGCCAAATTTAGGTTGCTAGGTAGAAGATTAAAGTCCAGGACCCCCAAGGTTGCATTCTCAGAAATGCTACCTGTTCCACGCGCAGGGCCAGCTAGACAGGCAGAGCTCAGGAGCTTCAATGCGTAGATGAGGCAGTGGTGCCGGGAGGAATGGTTTAGATTCATTAGGAACTGCGAAACATTTTGGGACAAGCCACACCTGTACAGTACAGAAGGGATGGGTTACATTTGAACCATAATGGAACCAGACTGTTGGTGATTAATATTAAAAAGGTTTCAGAGCAGCTTTTAAACTGATTCATAGGGGCAAGTCGACAGGAGCTGGGCAGCTTCCAGTTCGAGAAGGCGCACTGCTTAATATGGAGGGTGGAAGTTATGCACACATTGGTGAGTGAACAGGAAAACTAAATTGTAATAGTCAAGCAGAAGGACATGGTAGACCATCTACAAATTCTACAACCAAATTCTACAGTCAAAATCCACAGTCAAAGTTGAAAGTGCACCAGAAAATTACATATAAATGTCTGTACACGAATGCTGGAAGCATTCGAGCAAAAATAGGGGAATTGGAATGCTTGGTGAAGGAAAATAATATTGATATTATCGGCATAACAGAAACCTGGTGGACAGATGAAAACCAATGGGACACAAGGATTCCAGGTTACAAATTGTATAGGATGGACAGGAGAGGGAGAAATGGTGGTGGCATGGCCTTGTACATAAATGAGGAGTTAGAATCTCATGAGCTCGAAATTCAAGAAAATTCAAACTCACCCACAGAAACATTGTGGATAAAAATCCCAGGACAGGAAACTAATCTGACATTAGGGATCTGCTATCGCCCTCCCAACCAAACTCCAGAGGCAGATTGCTATTTGGAAAATGAATTTAAGGAGGCCTCAAAAAGAAATAGGGTAGTCATAATGGGGGACTTCAACTATCCCCAAATAGATTGGGTAAATTCTTGTTCTACACATGAAAGAGAGACAAGGTTCCTCGACATGTTAGCCGATTATTCCCTTGAGCAGATGGTCATGGAACCTACCAGGGGAAAGGGGATCCTGGACTTGGTTCTAACTAATGCACAGGATTTGGTTCATGATGTCCTTGTAACCGAGCCCATAGGAACCAGCGATCACAACACAATAACCTTCAACTTAACCATGGATAGCAAATTGTCAGTGAAAACTAACACAGAGACCTTAAACTTTCACAGAGGGAATTTTGACAAAATGAGGAAAATAGTAAAGAAGAAACTAAAAGGAACAGTAAAAAAAGTCAAATCCCTCCAAAATGCTTGGAAACTGTTTAAAAATACGTTACAGCAGTCTCAAATAAAATGCATTCCTAAAAGAGGAAAGAGGATTGGAAAGTCCAAGAGGATACCAGTATGGCTTACGAATGAGGTAAAGGAGGTTATTGGAAAGAAGAAAAACTCATTTAAGAAATGGAAGGCTCTTCCTACCAAGGAGAACAGGAGGGATCACAAACTCTGGCAGACCAAATGCAAGGTGATAGTCATGAAAGCCAAGAGAGACTTTGAGGAGCATATAGCCAAGAATATTAAAAATAATAACAAAACCTTTTTTAAGTACATCAGAAGCAGGAACCCAACCAGAAAATCAGTTGGGCCACTTGATGACAATGGTCAGAAGGGGATAATCAGAGAAGACAAGGAGATTGCTGAGAGGCTAAATGACTTCTTTGCCTCCGTTTTCACCGAGGAGGATAGAGAACATTTGCCTGCCACTAAATTAGTTTTCCCAGGGAGGGAAATAGAAGAATTAAACCTGATAGAGATAAACAAGGAAGATGTTCTTGCATGCCTTTCTAAACTAAACGTCAACAAATCGCCGGGTCCAGATGGCATCCACCCTAGAATTCTCAAGGAACTCAAGTGTGAAATTGCTGAACTTCTAGCTAAAATATATAATCTTTCTCTAAGAACAGGCACTGTACCAGAGGATTGGAGGGAAGCAAATATAACCCCGATCTTCAAGAAAGGATCCAGAGGTGATCCAGGAAACTATAGACCAGTCAGTCTAACCTCAGTTCCAGGCAAACTGATGGAAACCATTATTAAAGATAAAATTACAGGGCACATAGAAAAACAGGCATTGCTGAAAGAAAATCAACATGGTTTCTGCAAAGGCAAATCATGTCTTACTAACTTGTTAGAATTCTTTGAGGGTGTAAATAAATACATAGATAAAGGGGCCCCAGTTGATATTATATATCCTGACTTTCAAAAGGCTTTTGACAAAGTTCCTCACCAAAGGCTCCTAAAAAAGCTCTCCAGCCACGGAATTAGAGGACAGGTCTTGTCCTGGATTGGTAACTGGCTAAATTGTAGGAAGCAAAGGGTGGCAATAAATGGACAATTCTCCGGATGGAAAGAAGTGAGAAGTGGTGTACCCCAAGGTTCAGTTTTGGGACCTTTACTTTTTAATTTATTCATCAATGATCTGGATGTAGAAGTTAATAGTGAGGTAGCCAAGTTTGCTGATGACACTAAATTGTTCCGGGTTGTGAAAAGTGAAACTGATTGTCGGGAGCTCCAGAAGGATCTCTCGAAATTGTGTGAGTGGGCAACAAAGTGGCAAATGCATTTTAACCTAAACAAGTGCAAAGTTATGCACATCGGGGCAAATAACCCCAATTATACTTACCAACTGATGGGGACCAAACTTTCTGAGAAAACCCAAGAAAGGGATCTTGGGGTTTTGGTGGACAGCTCGATGAAGATGTCAACCCAATGCGCAGCAGCAGTAAAAAAAGCAAATTCCATGCTTGGCATGATTAGGAAGGGAATCGAAAATAAGTCAGCAAGTGTTGTATTGCCTCTGTACAAATTGATGGTGAGACCACACTTGGAGTACTGTGTACAATTCTGGTCACCGCACCTCAAGAAGGATATAATGGAACTGGAAAAGGTGCAAAAAAGGGCAACAAAAATGATCAAGGAAATGGAGCGCCTCCCTTATGAAACCAGATTGCAACGCCTTGGTCTCTTAAGCCTTGAAAGACGGCGTTTAAGGGGTGACTTGATCGAAGTGTATAAAATCATGCATGGGATAGAAAAGGTGGATAGAGAAAAATTCTTTTCTCTATCACACAATACCAGGACAAGGGGGCACTCCCTAAAGCTCATAGCTAAGAAAGTGAGGACAAATAAAGGGAAATATTTCTTCACCCAGAGGGTCGTTGATTTATGGAATTCACTTCCAGAAGGGGTCGTGACAGCTGTCAGCCTTGACAGCTTCAAGGCAGGGCTAGATAGATTCATGGATGCCAAGTGTATTGGTGGTTATTAAAACGGATGTCCATGTGCCGCCTCTATGTTGGTTGAGGCAGGCAGGATTCCCTTGAGTACCATTTGTTGTGGGTCAAGTGAAAGGGAGGGTTTTGCCTTCTCTTTCTGCTCAAGATCCCCATGTACAATTGGTGGGCCACTGTGTGACACAGAATGCTGGACTCGATGGGCTTTGGCCTGATTCAGCATGGCTCTTCTTATGTTCTTATGTTCTTATACTCTACTGGAAATAAAGTTGAGCTAGACCAGGGATCTACAACCTTGACAACTTTAAGACTTGTGGACTTCAGCTGGCTAAGGAATTCTGGGAACTGAAGTCCACAAGTCTTAAAGTTGACAAGGTTGCAGACCCCTGAGCTAGACAATCAGGCTGCTTGGTACAGAGGTTCTTGTTGGTTTGTTTAATGGAAGTTGTGAATCTATCTTTGTCTTGACAGGACTTTGACCAAAATTCAGGAATCTGACCTTCTCAACCTTTCTCCCATTACCAATTGATCTGCTCTTTACACTTTTATGTTTCCAAAAAACCCACACACACCATGGTATATAAAGAGAAATCTCTATTTATGCCATTTATTATTTTGTTTCTAGATATCAATACAAATTTTAAAAATATTACAAAATGCATTTGGAGATTCTGAGGAAGAGGCGGAGGAAACTATGATTACATGAGTTCTGCATACATAGCAGCAGCAACACATAGAACTTGTGTTAATTTGGAATTTCTGTCCGCGTTTTAGCTTAGAAAGGAACAGCTATTGAAGGAAGGAAAGTCACTACAAAGTTGAATCCACCATTTTATAATGAATGGAAAATGTTAATGATTTCCTCTCTACTCTTGAATTTTGTCCAATACATTTATTAAAGACTCATCTAGATCTAGAAAAGTAGAATTGTTATAAGAGAATTTTTCTCCCCAAAAGTTTATCCCACATAATGCAATTTTTATTGAAAGTCTATAATTACCACAGATGATCCTCACCTATGGCGTTAGGTAAAGAAGGAGAAATAATTCTGAATGCACTACAGTATTTACTCATGCAACAGATACACAGTTGGATCAAATCTGACAGAAATTTAGTAGAATTATTTTGGGATTAAAAGTTTTTACCACCACAGACTGGGAACAGCGATTGCCTGTTATTATCAAAATATCACAAGTGTTCTAGCAAAACTATCTGATGATATCAGCTTTGATTACTTTGGGCTTCCGCTCCAGAGAATTCCTGCATAAAGTAAATGTCTGACATGCACATTCTTGGCCAGAAGTGCCAATAATTATGACCTATTTACTAAATAGAGGTGATCATCACAACATTGCTGGAACGTGCTGCTGGGAATGATGATAATTAACTAGCAGTATGTTCGAGGCATACAGCCAAAGTCCTTACTGTTTTAATGGGAACTTTCTTTTCCCAAAAGAAATGTCCCCATTCCCCAATAACCTTATTTTAAATCTTAGAAAAATGCCTCATACATTTTTATTACTTTAGAGTTCATACTGAATGAATCCTAGGATTTATTACAGCACAAAAATGGTCACTTCTAAAGCCTGGAAGTAATGCCCTACTGGTTATTTGGTGAGAAAGTAAGGGAAACTAAAGGCATCTCCACACAAGCAAGTTGCTCCATCATGAGTGCCAATTACTATTTCTGATGGTATGAGCACAGATTATATACCCCAAACCTTCCACAAATACAATATCTGCCATATTTTCCTTTTCAATGTTTAAATGATGTTCAATGTTTAAATGATGTTCAAGTGCTGCCATCTGCTTTGCTTGCTGTTTTACTTCCTTCTAGACAACACCTGGGAGCCCGATGTCTCAGAGGTTACAGATGCTGAGCTTGTCAACTGGAAATATGATAGCCCGGGTTCGAAACCCAAGTGCTATGCAACAGAGTGAGTTCCCTTTACTTGGTCCAGCCCCTGCCCACCTAGCAATTTGAAAGCATGCAAATGCGAGTAGATTAATATGTACCACTTCAGTGGGAAGGTAACAACATTTTGTGCACCTTTGGTAAATAGCCATGCTGGCCACAGGACCCCGGAAAGTGTCTTTGGACAACATTGTCTCCACGACCAAGAAATGGAGATGCACGCCACACCCTAGAATTGGACACAACTGGGCAGGAAAACCTTTATCTTTAGACAACACCCTCTATTTTGACTGGATACTGCATGCAATGGTAGGCACACATACACCTTCCAAGATCATATATTCCCTATCACCTTGCACCACTATCCTTGCCATCTTCCTTGGACTTTCCAAGAGATGAGGACAGTCACCCTCATCTCTGCTGCAGTTACTGTTGAAGTGGGTGCCCCAGTAGTGCAGCAGTTATAACACTTGCCCAATATTAAGCAATCATCCATTTAAAACCCACTGATTTTTGGGGAAAAAACTATTAAAAAGATTACTATTTTTCTTAAAACCAATTCTGAAAGTATTTATGTACTTTGTTTTTCCCGTACCACAAAAACGCATGCCAACCCAATTGTAGATCATGTCCCTCTAAGTAAAGAAGTCTTTTATTTCTTAATGTAATCCATTCTTTGAGCCAAAGCAGGATGCCTGCTCAGTAATAAAGTCTCCAATCTGGAAGTCCAAAATCCCCACTATCTTTGGATTCTTGTAACATTTTAGTTTTAATTCGTGCTTTCTTCCCTTACCATATAAATCTCACTATTGTTGCATTTAGATTGTCAAAGAATTTCTTGCCCAGTTTTACAGGAGCTGTTTGAAATAGAAAGAGTAGCTTCAGTAAGATATTCATCTTCACAGTTGCTATTCTTCCTAAATACTTTCAAAACCATGCTATAAGGAATGTACTGCTCTTAGAGTGGGAGAGAGTTAAACATAAAATGTATACTAAAATAGCCAAGTGGCTTTCAACAATGGAAGCATTTGCTTACCCAAACTTAATTAATTATGATAAACTTGTTACCTATAAAGACATTTTGGACAAGGACGGAAAACCTAAAGACAGGCAAGATCTTCAACAACAAGGTATCGATTTAACATGGTGGTCTTATTTGCAAATTCAAACAAGATATGAAAAAGATGTAAAATCAATGGGATTCTACAAAGAACAGATATAGCTTAATAAAATATTATTATTATTATTATTATTATTATTATTATTATTATTATTATTATTATTATTATTATTATTATTATTATTTTACGATTTTTATACCGCCCCCCTCCCGAAGGACTCGGGGCGGTGTACAGCCCAATTAAAAACATTAACATACAAAAGGTAAAATTATTAAAAATAAATTAAATAATTTGGCCCAATCATTTAAAAACCCAATTACCTAAAAATAATTTAGTCCGATCATTTAAAACCAATGCTTAATCTTAAAACTCAATCCCCTAAAAACAATTATGGCCTTGTTGGAACCGGAGCTACTATCCCAGGCCGGCTTGTCGAAATAAATATGTCTTTAATTCTCGACGGAAGGAACGCAATTCCGTCAACGTACGGAGTTCGGGGGGGAGCTCGTTCCAAAGCGTTGGAGCTCCCACAGAGAAGGCCCTCCCCCTGGGGGTCGCCAGCCGACATTGTCTGGCTGATGGCACCCTGAGGAGACCGACTCTGTGGGAGCATACCGGACGGCGGGAAGTATTTACTGGCAGAAGGCGGTCCTGTAAATATCCGGGTCCGATGCCATGAAGCGTTTTAAAGATGGTCACTAACACCTTGAAACGCACCCGGAAGGCCACCGGCAACCAGTGCAGCTCGCGCAGGAGCGATGTTACATGGGCGCGCCATGGCGCTCCGGTCACTACCCGTGCGGCCGCATTCTGGGCCAGCTGAAGCCTCCGGGTGCACCTCAAGGGGAGCCCCATGTAGAGAGCATTACAATAGTCCAGCCTGGAAGTGACGAAGGCATGAGTAACTGTGCATAGCGAGTCCCGGTCTAGGAAGGGACGCAACTGGCGTACCAGGCGAACCTGATAGAACATCCTCCCGGCCACGGCCGCCAGATGGTCATCTAAAGACAGCCGTGAATCCAGGAGGACTCCCAAATTGCGAACCCTTTCCGCGGGGGCCACTGTTTCGCCCCCAACAGATAACAAAGGAGTCAATTGACTAAACCAGGACGACGGTAGCCACAGCCACTCGGTCTTGGAAGGGTTGAGCTTGAGTCCGTTCCTCCCCATTCAGACCCGCACGGCCTCCATCCTTCCTGTTTTGAAAACAGATGAAAACTTAATTAAGAAACTTTATAAATTTCTTTTAAACTGGAAGATGGAAGAAGAACAAGTAAAACAATCAATGATAGTGTGGGCAAAATTTTTTGGATACTCTATAGATTTAGAAGACTGGCAAAAGCTATGGGATAGAAATATTAAACTTAATAAAGCAGCCTCATATAAAGAAAATTTATACAAGATGTTTTATAGATGGCATATAACACCAGTTAGATTAGCGAAAATGTTTAAAAATGTATTGAATAATTGCTGGAAATGTAAACAAAAACCAGGCACTTATTATCATGTCTGGTGGATATGTCCTAATGCAAAGAAATTTTGGTTTAAGATTCATATATGGCTGGAAAAGATGACCAAAATACAGGTAGAATTTAAACCAGAATTGTTCTTGCTAGGAATATTTGGACTTCATTATGGAAAAGAAAACAAATATTTAATATTACATGTATTGACAGCTGCTAGAATAACATTTGCCCAATTTTGGAAAAATGAAAATTTACCATCTGACCAGATTATAATTACAAAAATTCTAGAATGGGCAGAAATGGATAGACTAACGTTAGAGATTAAAGAGAAAGAAGACTCAGTATATTTTAAAACATGGGAAAATTTTTATCAATGGTTAACAATACGATCTAGCGAGAAAAGAATGTGAAATTTAATAGGCTGAATGATATTTACTGATTAACTATTACTCTCAAGATTATTGGTACTTTTGGTGATTATAATTGTTTAGTATTATATTAATTACTGTTACTTAATATTTGTACCCGGACGATAGTCTGCTTGCTACAGCGTTGAATGATTGTTGGGGGTAACCCCACTATTGTACCTACCCTAACCCTATTCCTCAACTCTACCCAATACCCATACCGATCCTATCCCTTCCTTATCCTTATAAAATCTAATAAAATATTAATAAAAAAAATTCTGAATATCCTTTAGAGCACTGGTGTCAAACTCATTGCGTCACGTGACGCGTTGCAACATATTGTGACTTGTTTTACATTGCCAGAGCTGGGGTGGGTGTGGCCTCCATATGATGCAACCAGCCTGCGGGCCGGCAGTTTGACACCCCTGCTTTAGAGTATTATAGGGGCTTTGGCCTAGAGAGTATAGCAAGCAAGCAAATTCAAAATGCTATAAGATCTACATGAATGCATTTATTTTGGCTTTTAAAACAGTCCCAGTAGTTAAGAAGATAAAAACAACATCTAATGTGAACTATGGAAGGACCAACATACTCATAGAACAGTACGTGATCCCAAAGAAAATCACTGCAATGCAACTGTAGGTAGCATTGCAAGGGCAACTTCCATTGGCACTAATAGGAGCTTCTCTTATGGAAGTAATAGCAGCTTCAGTCAAAAGGCAGCTTTCATCTGGGACCATAGTATGAATGAAACACATTCAGTGTGCAAGCATCTCAAACCAGCTAATCTGCAAAGAATAATAAAGAATAATGAACTATGTGAACCCAATGAGCACACTGAAAATTGCTTCTGTACTACACTATCATAATTTCTGGTTAAATTAAGACAACTGATTCTTGATTGAAAATTATCAAAAATGATACTTGTATGACATATTGTATAAAATGTAAAATTTGATCATGAGCACTTTAGCTAACCTCCTTATTCCTAATGATCAAAGTGTAATGAAATATATTTAAAACAGAATGGCAACTTATTCTTTAATTCCTGGAAAATGTTAGTAGAACATCCTAATATCTTGCACCAGCCAAGACAAACAACCCCATTTTAATCTGATAGAGTAGAATGGAAAGTCCATCATAGAAATTAAACCATTTCCCCAAGTTCTTACTTAATTGTTACTCTACATATTTTGATGAATATTTAGTATGATTCAATCTTAATTTTTTGTGCTTCAAATCCTTTAATCTCAGTCTTTTGCAATTATTAGTTGGCTATAGTTCGTAGCTGGCATCAGGTTTTATTTAATAACTGATAGCTTCGATATTCAGTGCTGTATATACATTTGGCTATATGTACGAGGAGAGATCCCAGTGGTTCTTAGCAGCTGATTTTTTTTTAGCATCTGCTGAAATAACACAAAAGTATTTGACTAGATGCTAGCGCTGAAGCACTCTCCATGTGTGAAGTTCCAAATTCAATATATCTATTGCAAAATGCTATAAGATCTGTATGCGTGCATTTATTTCAGCTTTTAAAACAGTCCTGGTAGTTAAGAAGATAAAAACAGCATCTAACGTGAACTACACCTTTCACCTTATGGAAGGAGCAACATACTCATGGAACACAGGATAGTTCAGAATAATAAATAATAGATGTGAATCTATAACACATTGCACATTTATACTTCCAAATTCTATGTCCATAGGTAACTGCGAGGTTGGGGGCAGTGTTATGAAACATGTATTTCAATGCAAATGCTGTAAATTATATACATTATGTATCTGGAATGTAAGTATGAAAGGTCCTCGTTTAACCATAATGCACAATTTATCATTTCTCATCTCTGTGATTTGTTATGGACATTCCTGTCTACACTGTAGTTCTTTAGTATGAATTTAGATTGCAGATGCTTATATCAGAAAAGAAAAGAAAAGGAGCCAGACATTTTCTTGCTGAACAAAAGCTCTTTCTGAGTAAACTTCACAATGAATGATGCACTCTCATATCCTTCCTAACACAAATTGTATTGATTTTCCAGCCCATGCCTATGTATTGCAATATTTTGTGACAATGAATTTCACATGAAAAAGAATGATGGCAGCTAGGACCTATATCTGGCTGGCAAAAGAGACACAGGACAGAAGCCGTGATTAATTAAATCTTCCAAACAATCGACTCAAACTCAACCCCCTTGGATGAAGAGATAATATTTCACTTGGAGAAAAAGATGAGCTTCATTTTCAAAGTATCGGAAATAATCTATTTCAATGGAGGCTTCCTTCTAGCAACCCACTGATTTTTGGCTTTAACTCCAATATCTCAGGGAATTCAAGTAATGTTCCTACTCAAGCAGGATTTTAAAATGGGGCTTCTGTGATCAGGTTGTTCCCAATTCTGTGGTCCTTTAGATTCATAGAACAGTACAGTTTCATGTCAGATGGTGGATGTGCAGATTACATTTTTTCCTTTTGTCATTAAAAATGAATGTCTGTGGGAAAGAAATTGTATTGAAGATTAAGTTGATTTTTTAGAGAAAGCATATGATAAACTGAATAGGCTTGAATTATGGAATCTTTTCTTCCTGGGCTCCAAGACCACCACAGATGGGGAGTGCAGCCAAGAAATTAAAAGACACTCCTGGGGTGGAAAGCTATGGCAAATATAGACAGCATGCTAAAAAGCAGAGACATCACCCTACCAACAAAAGTACATATAGTCAAGGCCATGGTTTTTCCAGTTGCTGTGAAAGTTGGACCATAAGAAAAGCTGAGCACCAAAGAATTGAGGCCTTTGAACTATGGTGCTGGAGAAGACTCCTGCAAGTCCCCTGGACTGCAAGGCAATCAAATCAGTCAGTCCTAGAAGAGATCAACCCTGACTGCTCTTTAGAAGGCCAGATCCTGAAGTTGAAACTCAAGTACTTTGATCAACTAATGAGAAGGAAGGACTCATTGGAGAAAAACCTAATGCTGGGAAAGATTTAGTGCAATAGAAGAAGGGGACGACAGAGAATGAGGTGGCTGGATGGAGTCACTGAAGCAGTAGGTGTGAGCTTAAATGGACTCCAGAAGATGGTAGAGGACAGGAAGGCCTGGAGGTATGTTGTCCATGGGGGTCATGATGGGTCAGACACGACTTCACCATTAACAACAACAAAGAGTTGAAGATTGATTCCTGAATGTAAGAAGAGTATTAAATGATGGATGAATGAAGGATGCGTAAGACTAAAGGGATTGCTTAGTGAATGGTTCAACACTGAGCAAGAAGGAAGACTTTATTTCCCTTTGGGTTTTTTTTATCCATTTTATGGATAAGTACAGGTAGTCCTCAACTTACAGCAGTTTGTTTAGTGACCGTTCAAAGTTACAATGTCACTGAAAATAATGACCTATGACCTTTTTCATACTTACGACCATTCCAGCATCCCCGTGGTCATGTGATTTACATTCAGATGCTTGACAACTGACTCATATTTATGACAGTTGCAATGTCGCAGAGTCACGTGATCCTTTCTTGTGACCTTCTGAAAGTAAAGTCAATGGAGGAAGCCAGATTTACTTAACAACCACATTACTAATTTAACAGTGATTCGCTTAACAAATGTGGCAAGAAAAGTCATAAAACTCACTTAACAAATTTCTCACCTACCAACATAAATTTTGGGCTCAATTGTGGTGGTACATTAAGGACCATCTATACTTAAGGAATATTTGTGATAATGTCAGAGGTATGTTTGGGAACAGAAATGTACATATGCTTTTGTATGCAGATGCTGCCATGCTCTTGACTGAGAACTCAAATGATTTGCAGAGAACATTATGCCAACTCTACAATGAGCCTAGCTGCAGCCATCTTTCTCTGTCTCATTCTAGGTTGCCATATGGAAAGGAGGGAGGGGGTTTCACAGGTTCTTCACTAATCTAAACAATATTCTGTCCTGTGAGAACCAAGGTCATCTTTTGCTCCCAGGGCTAGAGATAGGGCCAGTAGTGGGATTCAGCCAGTTCGCATCACTTCAGCAGAACCGGTAGCTAATTTTTTGTTGCCCAGGCCCAGAATGAACTTCCGGAAGTGGCATCCACACAGAGAAGTGGTTGTTCACATATTTGAATCCCATCACTGGACAGGGCGTTGTGTTAGAAAGCCCACCAAACACTTCTATTGGAAAATGTAGTAAATTGCATATTTTGAGGGTTTGACATTATACTTTGTAACTGGGTAATTTTTAATGGGAAATTCAGACTTGGTTTCATTTTTGACCATGCCGATACTTTGTAACCAATAAACATGTTCTTTGAGGAAGTTACAAGCCTCAGAGTTCTGCTTTATTCATCTCTGTCTATTGGAACCATGACATTGGTTGATGCAATGAGTTGGATGTGCAAATTAATGCATCCAAAACCAAGTCAATGGCATTTGACAGGAAAATGGAGTGCACAATTTCAAAGTTATGCATAAATGGCTAAAAACTTGAGCAAATGGAAATATGTGTATTTTTTGGCAAAATGCTTTATTAAAGAAGTGGAAATTATTTTAAAAAATTGAGAAAGCTTCATTTTTCATCTCCATACACAGTGCATGTTTCCTCAAAAGAAATAAATTGAAATCAAATAAGGTTCAGATTGCCATTACCCATTTAGGTGGAACAATAAAATAAAAAGTTGAATCCAGACTATGTACTTAGTATAGTCTGAATGTGATAAAAATGATCTACAATGAAGGAGTGATCCATGTGTTTATTTCCATTTGAATTAATGGAATTAAAAGTGGTAGTTAATGATTTGTTCCTTATTTCAGTGACTGAAATTTCAGCATGGCTGATCTTACCTGAATCCACTCTTTTAAATCCAGTGGAAAAAAATCACCAGACCCAACAGACAGAATTTCAACTTGAAGGGAGCAAAGACTTACATGAATTAATAATGCTATTTGTTTGTTTATATTTGCCAAAAAGTATGGAATGGCAACATTTTTATTTGAATCATATTTTGATATCTATCTACTTACTGGTGGTCTTAAACATTCTTGTACTACAGGATTAAAAATTCTTCACAAAATAATAAGCCTATAATATAAAATTGTTTATAAATGGTTGCTAAATCCTTAATAAGATGTTCAACAATATAGGAAGGCTCACAAAATACACCTAAAATGTTTGGTACTTGAATCATTTTGGCTTCTTTTAGCAACCTATACCACATTTAATTTACTAGGGCAAAACTTATTGGTTGCTTATTAGAAAGATATTGTTTATTAGAAATATGTTTATTAGAAGATACTCCAAATCTTCTTTTATTTTGATTCCTTTTAATCCTCCTCCTAAGGACTGGGAGAAATCCTTTCAAGGCACTGAAAAGAAACCTAGGAAAAACAAAAGAAAAAACCCTACATGCTTCAACCAAGCTGAAACATTTGAGATGTCTCCTTGGACCTTTGTTTTGATGATGCAAGCAGGATTCATAGTGTACATGTCACACCTAAGAGCACAGAAAAATGCAAGTGTAGAACTCTTCAACTCAACGAATGAAAAAGTCTCCATGACCTACTTACTAAATATAGCTCTGCTACTTTGTCTTGTAACCTTCTTTGCTTCAAGATTCCACATATTGAAAAATATTGGGATGGACTTATTTTCCATTATGTGGAGAAGGAAGAAAGGAAGGAAGGAAGGAAGGAAGGAAGGAAGGAAGGAAGGAAGGAAGGAAGGAAGGAAGGAAGGAAGGAAGGAAGGAAGGAAGGAAGGATTTTTTTAATTAATTGACATAGTCAATTTTTGTGATTATGGGAAAAGCTTTTTGAAAACTGAATGCCAATATATTGTGCTTAATTGGATTAGGAATTAAGTCAGGTCCATTAGAAGAAACTAATTTTATTGAAGCAGCTTTTCAGGAGGAATCATTGGTGCTTTAAGGAGGCATTGAGGAGAAATTAGGTTTACTGACCTTATCAGAAACCTACATCATATAATGGCAGATTATATTATTATAATGGAAGTAGCATGGAGGACCTACTCGTTCAAAATTAACCTAATAAAGATGGATCATCTACTGATGATTTCACAGGTCAGCAACCAGGGAATCACTATTATAATTAAAAGAGGCCTTTGCCTTGCCGAAGTCTTGTGATTCATATATCGTACAATATTATATGCTAATTCCAAGGAGAACTTCCTTCCTTCCTTTCTCTCACTATCTTGCTCTATCTCTCTCTTTCATATCTTTACTGCCCTTTATCTCATGTAAATTAAATAGTCTAAGATGGCGGCGCCTGGATCAGCTGCGGCTGCATTGGCTCTCGAAGGCAAAAAGTTTTTGGAGGGATATAAGGGTTATAGGCCACATGATCAGGAAAGTTTTAATGTGTTTGAACAACATGGTGGGACTAAGGCAGGGGTAGGCAACCTTGACTCTTTTATGACTCGTGGACTTCAACTCCCAGAATTCCTGAGCCAGCTGGCTCAGGAATTCTGGGAGTTGAAGTCCACGAGTTATAAAAGAGCCAAGGTTGCCTATCCCTGGACTAAGGTAACATACAACTTTTGCTGGTATGGTGAGTTTTTAGCTGTTTCAGAACTGTTGGTGAGACCATTAAAAGTCATTTGCGCTGTTTGAAATTGTTCTGCCAGCAGCAAGATCTGACTTCTAGCACAGCAATGGATTCTATTGTAATTCAGGGCTGTTTCTAAAAGAGGCAGAGGAGGAGAAGTCCCGGGGCTTATGGAGCAAAAGAACTGGATGAGGCTGTCGGCAGGTCCAGAGGAAAAGAGAGAGGCTTTTGGAGGAGTTGGAGGAGGAGGCAGCATACTCCAGGGGCAAAAAAGGAGCAAGTCCCCTTTAAGGGAAAGGTGGAAGACAGGATCAGAAAAAGGAAAGGAGGGGAGGAGGTTGTCATGCAGGAATACAAGCTAATTTAAGGGCTAATCCATTCTGAGCTCCATTTCCATCTGTCCTGTTTGCCATCGTTCGCTCCCTAGAGACTAAAATGGATGTTCTGACACTTGAGCTGGCCACAAACAAGCAATGTATCACAGGTGGTGACCCTCTGAGAGCTGTATGCAATGAAATTTCATTTTTATGTATGCCAATTTGTGTACATTCAAAATGACAATAAAGGTAGAAGAAGAAGAAGAAGAAGAAGAAGAAGAAGAAGAAGAAGAAGAAGAAGAAGAAGAAGAAGAAGAAGAAGAAGAAGAAGAAGAAGAAGAAGAAGAAGAAGAAGAAGAAGAAGAAGAATTAGAAGAAGAAGAAGAAGAAGAAGAAGAAGAAGAAGAAGAAGAAGAAGAAGAAGAAGAAGAAGAATTAGAAGAAGAAGAAGAAGAAGAAGAAGAAGAAGAAGAAGAAGAAGAAGAAGAAGAAGAAGAAGAAGAAGAAGAAGAAGAAGAAGAAGAAGAAGAAGAAGAAGAAGAAGAAGAAGAAGAAGAAGAAGAAGAAGAAGAAGAAGAAGAAGAAGAAGAAGAAGAAGAAGAAGAAGAAACTATTATTGTAGTAGCAAGGTTCTCTGCAGGTTGATGATCAGACAAATACAGGCAGTCCTCGACTTACGACTACAATTAAGCCCAAAATTTCTGTTGTTCAGTGAGACAATTGTTAAATGAATTTTGCCCCATTTTACAATCTTTCTGGTCATGGTTATTAAGTGAATTGCTGCAGTTGTTAAGTTAGTAACACGGTCGTTAAACTGGCTCCCCCATTGACTTTGCTTGTCAGAAGGTCACAAAAAGGGGATCACATGACTCCAGGACACTGCAACTTTCATAAATATGAGTCAGTTGCCTAGTGCCTGAATTTGATCACATGACCACAGGGATGCTGTAATGGTGATAAGTGTGAAAAATGGTCATATATCTCTGTTTTCAGTGCCGTTGTAAATTTGAATGCTCACTAAATGAACTGTTGTAAGTTGAGGACTACTTATACAAATGGGAAGGGATCTGGAAGAGCAAGAGTATAATGGCATCTAGTAGTTCTAAACCCTATCTCTATGCATTTGAGTTTCCAATTGCTCTTGTCAGTCTATAACTTTCAAAAATGGAAGCCAATTAACAAAGCCTAATGGGATTGGTTGGAAACTTTCATGTAGGATTCAAAACATGTTCCAGCAAGTTTAATTCCAATCTATCAGCCCCATGTTTATTTCTGTAAAGGTAGGCTCAATAGCTTTGTTTTAAAACTGGCCAGAATCAGACTTGGTTTGTACTTGAATTAAGTACCATCATGAAGAACAGAACTGCAGCCTAGACTCAGCATAAAACTATGGAAAATCATTTTTGCTTTGTTACCAAGAATGAAGTCATCAGAAATCAAGCTCAATTTAAAGACAACTTTAATTTTACTAATATATGGTTGGAAAACCAACCATCTTGATTTCCGAGTGAATGTTGGTTAAACTTCCAAGCAAATGCCTAGTCAACAGGATTGCTGAATGCTTCCCTCTTTGCTTCAGATGTCATGTCTGTAAGTGTATCACAACCAGTATGAGATGGGCTTATCCAATGAAATGCACTTCAAAAGGACCATCATAGTTGGGTTGAAACTCCATGCCACTTCAAGAGGATGCCCCACACTGCTCAACTCAAAAACAAAGGAACTCTTTAGCAGATAAGATATGGCTGCTGCCTGTGACAGGATTGTAGATTTATTTCTAATATTGGATTGGTCTTTTTCTTTAGCCTCCTCTTTAAATATGGGGCAGCTGCCCTTGTATTAACACTAACTTTTTTCTCTGATCCATGAAAGATCACATTCATATCTAGTAAATAACAAAGAACAAAAACACATTTGAGGTAATTTTAGGGAGCACAACATGGGGATCAAATGAAAGAAAATTTCCAGGGAGTTTGGAAGGGAATTTCTAGTGGCAACAGCTCATAGTCCTGTTGTGATATCATATCATTCATATTCTAGGTATAGGTTCTCCTGCTTGAGCAGGGGGATGGACTAGAAGACCTCTAAGGTCCCTTCCAGCTTTATTCTATTCTATTCTATTCTATTCTATTCTATTCTATTCTATTCTATTCTATTCTATTCTATTCTATTCCATTCCATTCCATTCCATTCCACTCCACTCCACTCCACTCCACTCCACTCCACTCCACTCTACTCTACTCTACTCTACTCCATTCCATTCCATTCCATTCCATTCTAGACAGGGCTCTCCAAACTTGGCAACCTTAATACTTGTGGACTTCAACTCCCAGAAATCCTCTGCCAGCCTGGGGAATTCATTGAGTTGAAGTCCACAAGTCTTAAAGTTGCCAAGTTTGAAGATCCCTGCTCTAGGGCATGGAGGAAAAAAAAACCAGGAAATTGTGAAAACACAAATAGTAGACCAGTCTTTCCTCTGATTTCTAGACATTTCAACAAAACATGTCACTAGCCACCAGGCTAATGCATTGGTTTATTTTATTTTCTCTCTATTTTAAAAAGTAAGACAAAGCTCAGGTCTTTTCTAATCATATCAGGTTGATTTTCCCATCCCATCTTTTACTCAACTCACATATAAAAGGAAAGCATGGATCACGATTCAAAATGCTGAAAAGCCATGACCTTTGTATTATTTCATCCTCAAATTACAGATTCATATCTGAAGCTGGGCAAGAGCGCCTAATGTCATGCCATTTGGTGCATTAAATATGCCAAATAGACTGAGAAAGAGAGAGAGCTCTTTCTCCTCGGAGTACACCCAAAGCACTGAAATTTTGGTTTCATTAAATCTGGCTTGGTAAAGCTGTCAGGTCAGATTTCTCAGGTTCTATATAAATAGTGATGTAGTTATGATTAAGGCTGGTTTCATTTTTTTAATATACAAAAAAAAGAAAAGCTTTTTTGATACCTACACTTCTTTTAAACATTTTAGCTGAGTTCTTGGAAATTAAATAACATCTGTTGGAGAACTAGGTGATGTATTGCCTGGATTTCTACAATGCCTTCTCTTTGGAGGGATAGAGAGATCACTATATCCTAGTGCTGCAATGAATATGGGAATCACAGTTTCTAGTAACTTCAATATGGGATATCCAATGCAAGAATATTATCAATCCAATAATGTTTAGGATTCACACACAAAAAACCCTCTGGGAGAATTCACTCAGGTCAGAACTCTTTAATAATAATCAGAAAAAGAAATGAACATTCAAGGAACAAGACATTTTGAGTTTTAATTAGTACAATTTCTTTTTAAAAAGCTGAAAAGAACTGCAGAGAATACTTTGGTTTCAGACATAAACTTTAAAAGCAATTCAAAAGTGTTAGCATCTTTCTTTCTCTCTCTCTCTCTCTCTTTCTTTCTTTCTTTCTTTCTTTCTTTCTTTCTTTCTATTCATTTCTACTTTTGCCTAGTCTGTCTCTGGATATTATTTGCAAATCAGCTACTAGCTTCAATATCAATGTGAGAATCCAATTTTACATTTCAGAAGTTTGAAGCACAAGTTATACTGCTGATAATGCAGACTTTAACTTTCTATTTTTTCTCTTCTGCTACAAGGGAGATGACCAACTACTATATGTGGGAGTCAGTCTTGGCCTGAATGGATATTTAATCCAATTGGGTATGTAATATACCATAATTACAGGTCCATTAATCTGCTGTATGAAGCAAATAAGCGGTGGGAAGGTTTTGCACCATAGGACACATAAAGCCACATACTAATTCTCAGTTTCTTCAGGAGCACATGCAACAATTGAAACAACAGCAACAACAAAAGTAAGGTAAGTGTGCTCTGTCAAACTCAACACATTTAACTTGCTATTTAGAATCCCAACACAAATATAAATACAAAACCAGACCCAAAGTAATAAAAATAATTTGAAACCGTTTCATAAGAATTGTTTAGTTTGGCTATGTGGTTATGCTGTCAACCACAGCATAATCTGAGAGCCAACTTAGATTTAAATCAAAAGCATAAAGAAAAGAGGGGACATGAGAACAAGAAAACAAAAGCCATGGAGCTAGCATTCTTCAGTGCAGTTGATCCTCTAAAGGCATACAGCATGAAAAATCATGTTTTATTCTAGAATGTTTTAATGCAGGCTGGTCTTCAGTTATATCCGTAGAATCAGAAGCTTTTTCTTTTCAAAATGATAATGGCAACATCATACAGTAATAACCAGTACTTTTTTTGTAAGAAAAAAGGTGTCAGAACTCACATCTTGTTAATCTTTTATTTAAAAAATTATATATTCAGTTCTTAGTAGGTTGAGAAGTAATTAGTATTAGTATTTTTTTTTTCATTTTTAAATTTGGGGTCACACTTTTACACTAAAAATTTTAAAAAGATTTTCAATTCACCAATTTTTTAAAATAAGAAATTATTTACCTTTCGCATGTAGTCAATTAATGTACACACACCCACACATGTCAGTTGTGTAATGAAACATAACAGTCACCGCCCACAATAAGCACTCAGCATGCAACCACATGACCAATCACAAAACTGAGCAGCACCACAAGCTGAGCAGTGCCATCACAACCAGCACAGATGAAGTACACATGCACCAGATCGACACACAAGCAGCCCGCATGCACCGTTTTAATGATTTTGCCTGCTATGCTCGACAGGGCAATTCAAGTCCACATGGACCAAACATAAAATTTTCAAAAGTTAGTTTTAAAACTTGGAAAATCCATCAAAAAAAAGGTGCCAGAACTCTGTTCCGGTACATTCTATGACAAAAAAATAGCATTGGTAATAACAAAAACTGAATGTTTCTGAAAGTGTGTAGAACAACAGGGATGGAGTTTGCATCACAACACAGATTCCACATTTGTCCTCCTGCTTTTGACTCTCCCTAAAATTGTCCATCAAGTTCTTTTTATTGGAAAATTTTCACCGGAGAATGCTCCTTTTTCTTTGCTTTAACTGTGACGTATCTCATAGCTGGCACAAGATGGAGGAGGGTATTGTGAGCCTGCAGCTTTTGTATTATTCGTCAATATTTTAATGTAATTAATAGTGTATTTTTGTTGTTGGTCACTCCATCAGTTGCTTCTGAGACTTCAGGCTCTGGCCAATGTCATTTCACCATCATTTTATGGTAATCAGAGTTTCTTTGAGTTCTTAGAACTTTACACTTGGATTATCAGAGACATATTTTTAAAGGTTGTTACAAAAGTGCAACAAAAGAGTGATCAGATTTTTCAAAAAATAAACAGCCCTTGGGGTTGACTTTTGAAAGAATAATCAGTGTTGCCGCTAATATATTTATTTACTTATTTATTAAACAGATTTATATGGCTGCCCAGTCCTCAGAGAAGCTGACTCCAGGGTACCATTATGTATTTCTATTGATATAACAATAGGACAGTATAGTAACAATATGGTAATTATCTACTCATTTGCTAGTAAAAAAAAAACCTAGTTCCATAAAAGCCCAAATTCGGGACACTATTATAAATTTTATACTCTTCTCGATCAAAATCTCTCAGGATGCAAATAGAAGCAGCTTCAGCACAGCCTTAGTGTATTAAGTTTCATCCTCTTTCAAGGCTGAAATACCTTGCTTGAAGTATTGCGGCCTACTCCTTGCAAATTTAAATGTTAATGTTGCTAATTTTATATTTATTAACATGTATCTTTTAGCCAAGACTAAAATCCAAAACACACAAATTAGAGCCAATTTAGAATATGTGTGTGTTTAAATGAGAGATGTAAAGATATAGTTAAAAAAAAGTCCCTGCAGATTTTACTCTGCTAATCGTTGCTGGCTATCAGGGGCAGTGCTCATCCCATTTCAAGGCCATCAAGCCAGCACTGTCAGCAGAGATTTCCATGGTCATGGTGGCCAGTATGACATCACAGAACGCTGTTACCTTCCCTTTGAAGTGGTACCTATTTATCTACTTATATTTGTATGTTTTCAAATTGCTAGGTTGACAGGAGCTGGGGCGAGGACGAGAACTCACCCTGTCACTTGTAGCTCAGGTCTCGAACCTGGACTGCTAGCTCTCCAACCAATAAGCCCAGCATCTTAACCCAGCATTGAGCCACCACACTGCCTGTAAAGATATAGACATAAACACATATGCTGTTCACATTCTCCAGAGCTCATCTAATAATCATAGGAGACTTAAAGGGTTGAATTGGGAACTATTAAATTATATTATTAATTAAATAATCCCAGCTTAGTAGTTTAGACATAGATTGGCCCCCTGGTCTATGATTACCAACAGATAATATGTTAAACTATGCAGGTTCAATTGTTCAATGACACAAAGCAGGTTAAATCTATATGTATTTCCCAGGGACAGATTTAGTGAGCTTATCTTTACCAATTAGAATGGGTTCCAAGATTCTTTCTTGTCAGCTACCGATATTGTCCTTTTTTCAGTACTTTCATTTTATATTAGCATTCAGACAAATAGTGGCCAGCAACTTTTAACATGAAAGATTCTAATTTCTAAGAAAGATGTCTGCCAAACTCAATGTTTCCATTAAGAAAGCAACTCTGATGGCTGCATAAAGTTAGGATAGTACAGTCAAAATACCTCAACAAATTTATAGCACAGTTACTGAATTCAAATGAAGCATATTTCTTTAGATCAGTCATAACTGAGGGCAATTATAAAGGAACTGGGTGATCTTTCTATTTTAATTAAAAATGTTCTGATGTTAGGGACTAATGTTTTTAGATTGTGGAGCCAAAAGAGATAAAAACTATTTAAAATATGGTGATTATGCTCCCAAGAGGAATATTATGCTGTGGAGAGGAAACTAAGAGAAGCATGCTGACCAGCCTGATTCTCCCTCTAGCTAAAGTACTTCATAAACTTTTTATAATGTACCACTTCCATTTTATGAAGTACTTTTTTACCTTTGAAGGAAACAAAAGGAAGGTTTGGAGATATGATTATTTCTGATTAATGTTTTCTTAAAGGTACTACTATAGTATATTACTTTGGAAGCTGGATCTTTTGGACCACCTTCCAAAGGTTGTTTTATTTTAGCAGATATCTTGGATTGATTGATTGATTCATTCATTCATTCATTGACTGGTTATTTGAAATACAGGGGATAATGCTGAGTTAACACTTACTGGTCTTACATAAGAGAACTGGAAGTCTATAAAAATTATTTGCAAGATACCTTGGTAGTGTAAAACTATTATTTTATGCCTTAAGGCCCAATTTTTCCATTGCCAGTTCAGTAGGCCACCTAGAATGAGTGTTGTGGTATGCAGCAATGGGAAACAGAAGTGGGGAAAGTCCCTTTCTGCTTCTCATTCCTGTATACCATAACACCCAGAGATGCAGCCTATGGAATAATCAGATAAGAGGAGGTGTAGCCTGCAGCTGTATAATGGGCATAGTAAGAAGCTCGGAAAGAAACCTCTCTAACTTATCAGGCTGAAAAAGAGATGACAGGAGATTGGAGTTGCAAGATTCTGTTAATGTAGTCTTACAGTAATGTAGAATTAGCTCATCTTATGTTTCCTGTCTGGTCTGCCTGGGAAGGCTGACAGTGGATCAACAGCAGCAAATTGGTGGGCATGGCCTAGAATTTGAAGCCCTACCTTTCTTCAACATGTGTTGTATGCTTCACATGCACATAAAAAGAATATGTGTTGCATAAATACATCAGCACTGGACTTTATAAAGTACAGATACTGCACCATTCCACAGAACAATTTCAGCATGAGAGGCAATCTACAATAGAGAACAGAACCTGTCCCAAATACCTGGAGATTTAATGAAGATATTTCATGAAGCATTAATCTGTTGCTGAATTGTGTAGAATTTTATTGGCTAAGGGAAAAGTCACGGATATACAGTAAAGTGATTATATGGTATAAACTCTGGGTTCAGTTGGGTTTACTCTCAGAAAAAAGAGAGTTAGGTGCATTCTTATATCCATTTTCTTAGAAGTAAGCCTTTCTGAACACATTGAGTATCTGCAGAAGTCATCTATAGAATCATAGTCCTATTAGAGTATTTATGTAGGTCAAGAACTAACCTTCTGCAAAAATAGGGTTGACCTAGCAGGAGAACTGGTTGACCAATTCCATCATGCAACCTTTTGTGTCAATTCCATCACTCCAGACAGAGAGCTTTAAGCAGAATTGAAAATAATATTAATTAAAAAAAACTTAAAGCCCATATGGAAGTGGACTTTATTTGGACAGTTTAGTAAACAAAAGAATTAGCATTCAAATTCCTTTTTATCCATCAATAAATATCAGTCTAGAAGCAATCTAGATGTCTCTAAAGAGATACCAAAATATCTGTATAGTATTGTCAGATTTCTGAAGCCCTAATAAGGTAACCCTATTAATTTTTGGAGTTTAGTGAGTGCTTACACTATGGAAATGTTAGATCTTCTTATCATTAAGCAAAATCTGATAGTGACTTGTTAAGAAAAGAGAAGCTCATATTTCTGGTTTAAAATGGATCTCATTTAATAACTTGATGGATTCAGAGTTTTGGCAAATATAGTCTACATGTATCTATAACATATAAATGCCAAGAAACAGCCCAATGTCATCATAGAATATTTCTTAAGTTGTATATTTTAAATGTAAGACAGTAAATTAAAAAAGATGAATTAAATATTGGCATGAATTGGCTGCAAGCCTATTTTTGAAACTAGAAAGTTTCCTGAAATGGAAAAAAAATATTTGCTCCCGTACATTCCCAAATTATAGCTGCTATATAAACTTATTTCCAAATATCCTAGCCTCATATAATGATGAATGTATCAAAACTTTGCTATTAAATTATCTCACTGATTTTGTTTGATAGCGCAGTCCCCAGCCTTACTCCATCTGGATACAACATACATTTGATTAAAATCCAAACTTAGATTTCAATCAGCAATTTAATACTGTAGTGATAGCCTGGATGTAAATTTGGTTCAATTATAGAACTGTTTTGCTGTCCAACTTCACCTATTCACTGTCTTGGCTAGGACAACTCCTGGCAGTTTCATTTGATATAACTCTCCAAAAGACAACTCTTGACAAGCAATCTTTCCTGGAGTGACAATACAACTTTAGGCAATCAGCAAATCCCAAAACAACAATCCCTTTTCCTGACCACTTTAATTCTGATGCTGAGTTTCAAGTTGCACATCAAATGTTTATAGATAAGAAACTATGCTACTTTCTTGTGAAATCTTTATGAAGATATACGTTCCCATTTCTAGGCAAACATATAGGAAAGAAGACAAATTACAGTGGAAATGTGTGTGTGTGTGTGTGTGTGTGTGTGTGTGTGTGTGTGTGCATGTGTGATACTACTTCCAGAACTGGAACTATCATGAATTTCCTTAACCAGCTTCTATTTGACTTCTCTTTCCTAAAAATGAAAAATTATTCAAAGAGTCTGCCATAGCCAAATAACAATGAACATTCTTAATTTTTGTGGTAGTTTTTGGTTATGCTTAACCTTAACCTAATGATTTAACATTAATTACTAAGATGAAAGAATGACACTGCCTATAATTAAGAAGACTGTATTTTATTTATCCATTCTTATTAGTGCTTTTACGCTACTTTCAGTTATATTCCCAAGGCAGTTTATTACAAGGCAGGTCAATTAATATGTAAATACAAAACAAATTATAAGCCCCAATATGCAAAATGTTAACCATATAAACTGACAGAAAGAGAAAAAAATGCATGTAAAAATTGCATCAGAAAAATAGGTCTAGGGGAAACCCTTTCTGGAGAGATTTTTTTCACTGCTGAAGCATTTTCTTAGAAAAGGACTTTATTTTCATACCATTCTCCTGGAAATGGGTCCTCACAGAAAATATTTCCAATTCATTCTTTGATGTACAAGTAGACATAAATAAATAGAACAGCTTTCCGGTGTGTTGGTCCTAAACTATCAAACCTGTAAAAGTAATTTCAATCAGACCGAAAAGATCCTGGAAATCAAGGTTAGCAATTAGCATAGCATAGTTTTTCTTCAATTAAAACAGTCAGATTGAACTAATTCATAAACTAACAGCCATCTGAAAGATCTCAAAGACATCCTTCATGTTCACATGAAGGCTATTACAGTAATCCAATGGCATAATATTCAAATTGAAATCAAATAAAGAGTTAATTAGTTTATTTACAGTACATACATTAACTTAATTATTTGGTTACCACCAAATTTTTCAGCCCTCCTTTTTGAGTTTACTTTTTTTTCCTTTTGAGGAAAGATGAGGCATGAAGATAATAACCCCACCTATTGTGCCTCCTTGAGACACTAATGTTTGTTTGGCCTCTGGAAATGATCAGTTTTGGGGCTGAATTTTGCTCATGCTGGCTACGAATTCTGGGAGTTGGTCCACACATGTTAAAACTTCCAGGGTGAAAAATATTGCTTTAGAGCAGGGGTAGGCAACCCAAAACACTCAAAGAGCCACTTGGACACATTTCCCACCGAAAACAAAACACCGGGAGCCGCAAAACCCTTTTGATATCTAAAATGAAGATAACACTGCATATATCCTTTTTTACCTTTTTATAGGTTTGTGTGTGTGTGTGTCTGTGTGTGTGTGTATGATTAATAATATCCATAAAAATACGACTCCTGGGTACATTCATGATATGGAATAAAAGTTTTACGATCACCAGATTTAAAAGAAATTAATTTTATTATAACCTAGCTTTCGTTGGAAACTACCAACATCGTCAGGGTTAAAAAAGGCAACTGAAGAGATGTTTTAAATAGGATCAGTTAACGCCTGCGCTCGGCTCCTAGATCGCGTCACCGGTCCTGGCCGGTTGATTTGTATTCTAGATGTTTCTCCTTCTCTGTCATTGCCTCGAACCTTCTCACCTATTCTTTTAACGCTAGTTCCTAAGTTAGTCAGGATCTTTTCCCTCCCTCCAACGGTGTTAACTCGCGTATTACCTTTCCCTCTATTACAGACCTTGGGGGGGGTGTTTGGTTTTTCTTTTACATTGTTACACATCCTGTGAGGGCTCCAGGCAGTTCCCCCCACCCCTCCCATTCGTAGGTCAATGGTTTCCCTCAGCTCTACATTCACCCTCCTCCTTCCTCCTCCTATGTGGGCAGTACCCATCCGGATGTCATGTAATCCAGTGTGTGCATTCCCACACCCCATTTCAGTACTGTCCACATAAGATTCCATCCGCTGCCAGCAGTCATTACTCCCATCCAAGGTAAACGTCCTACTTTTTGCCTGGGAAGACCTCAATCGTGGGCATTCCCCATCCACAATTCCTCGCATGTCCATGGAATGGGAGGGGGGATGCCTCTCTCCTCTGTGCAGCACGGGGGAGCCGTCATTCCGCACCTCCCTCCCCTCTGTATCAAATGTCACTCTTCATTGTCCCGAGCGATGATAGGCTCCGAGGCTTTACTGCTGGATTCCTCAGGTTCCCTACTGGCACAACCATTGTTCCTCCTCCACCTAAAAGGTGGGGATCCATTGGAGTGCTTCTGATTCGCACTCCATTTCCTTAGTGCCTGTTGTGTTGGACAAAGATCTATATGACGGTTGATGGAGTTTCCGTCTGAGAACCAAGCTTCTTTTAATAGTCGGCCCCCTTTTGTGGCATCGCTAGATACGACTGTAGTATTATCAAACTCAAAACAATGGCCATGTTGTGCCACATGCGTCCAGATTTGGGAGTATTGTTCACCCCTTTTTATGTTCAGTTTGTGCTCATGTAATTGAGTGTTTAGCCGTTTAGCTGTTTCACCCACATAATTACTCTGACAGTTCTTGCAGTCAATCTTATAGACCACCGCCGATTTTTCAATGGCAGGAAGTGGGTCCTTTGGGCACATGATTTTAGAGTGTAGCATTTGATTTGGTTTGTGGGCTACCTCTATATTATGGGGGGCCAATAATCTAGCTGTTGCTTCCGAGACATTGTTGATATAAGGTAGGGAGATGCGTGTCTTTTGTTGTGGTGGCTCATTCCCTTGCTGGTGGGCTCGGGGTCTAGATGTTATGCCATGTCGTTTTATAAATTTGGGTGGATACCCATTCTGCTGGCAAACACGGAAAAGATGTTTCCTTTCCTGCTTCTTGAACTCAGTTGTGCTGCAGTGGGAATCAACACGTTTAAGTAAGGCTTTAATGCAGCTAACCTTATGGGATACTGGATGATTACTCCTGTGGTGGAGGATTCTATCCGTGTGAGTGGGTTTACGGTAAACTTGTGTGTGCAATGATCCATCCGATTGGCGGTGGATGCACACATCCAAGAAGGCTAAAGAGCCTTGTTTCTCTTCCTCAACCGTGAATTCTATATCAGGGTAGATTGAATTCAGTATTCCCATAAAGGTGGCTACATGTCGTCTTTTGACAACAACAAACGTGTCATCCATGTATCGAGCCCAAAACTTGGGTTGGTATAAGGTCATCGCCTTGTAATAGTCCTGAATATGAAATGCTTCTTTCATATACATATACATACACACATTAACACACATGCACACATGCTTCTGTTTCATTTGATGTTGCATTCATGAAGGATGGAGGGGCATATATGAATTTATTTTGAATGGATTCCTTCTTCGGAATGGTTAATCTGCTAGGGAATAAAATTGCAATATTTTATTTATTTATTTTATATATTTATTTATTGGATTATTGTGTAAAGCTTTGTGAATTTCATGTTAACAGGACATTTTCTAATTGCAAAGCATGATGATACAAACAGGTTTTTATTAATCGCACTCTTCCCATGCACATTTTTTATAACAATGTGTGGAGGAATATACATGCATGCAATACACATAAATGAATGCATGTGCATATTTCTAAAGGCCAAATTTCATATCTGAAGATCTTTTTTCTTCTGATTTGGAGGTCATCTAGCTATTGAACAGTGAATTAAAAGGTTGCCATATATCCCATCTTGCTTCTTATTGCAAAAATCTTTTCTTCTGGAAGGCTTCATTATTAATTTATCAGACAAAAAATAATGAATAATGCAGATGAACAACTAGTGCTCCAGCACTGAATATGACAGAAAGCTGATGTTTACACAGGAGAATGAAATATCATTTCATTAAACTGCACGGAGTGGTGCTATGTGTGCACTGCACTGATTCGCTTTTTTTTTTTAAATGGATATTCTATTCTGCAATCATAAATATTTCTATATTAAGCTTCTGCATTGTAGGTTTAGTCCTTGTCTATTTCTTTCAAGTGACAGCAATTATTAACATGATAGCTAACCAATAGAGGTGGTTATCTGATATCATTTAATGACAGTAGATATCTTACAGCCATCGATTACAACTCTGTATAAAAGGACTTACAAGAAGATAAACCGGGGGAGAAAGGTGGCCATAATCTTTCTTTCTTTCTTTATTTCTTTCTTTCCTTCCCTTCTTTCTTTCTTTTTTTTTCTTCTTTCTTTCCTTCCTTCCTTCCTTCCCTCCCTCCCTCCCTCCCACCCTTTAGATGTAAATTTGAAATTCATTAGCATTTTTAGGAAAGGAAGATCTGGACTATATGTGAATAAGTGCATTGTATGTCATTAAAGGGAATAAAACTATCCTTATAGTAAATGCTAGAAGTCCCATTCGTCATCTTCAGGCTGGTGTTTTCGGCTTCGTGCTTCTAGGAGCAATGTGTGATTGTAGCTGTTTCTTCCTTTTAACTGCCAGTGGGGGTATGAACTGATTGGGTGGGAGCTTGATCATACATGAAGCAAACTGACACCCACCATGAAGATGAGGCACGACCACGAACGCGAAGCCAAACAACAGCAACGCAGCTCACCATCTCAAATCCCCCTGCAACTCCGACTAACCTGAGCACAACAAAACCCCCACCCAAACAGAACACTCCCCCATCCAATCAGAGCACAGCCAAACCCCCCATCCAATCAGAGCACAGCCAAACCCCTAACCAATCAGAACACACCTCCACCCAATCAGAACGTAGCCAAGCTCCCACCCAATCAGTTCATACCCCCACTAGCAGTTAAAAGGAGGAAACAGCTACGATCACACATTGCTCCTAGAAGCACGAAGCTGAAAACACCCGAATAACCAAAGACCTACCTGTGTGTGTGTGTGTGTGTGTGTGTGTGTGTGTGTGTTATGAATAAAAAGATTAGATAATGCTCTGGTCAAAGTGTTTGGATCACACTTAAACAAGGAAATAAAATCTAGTTTAGATAATATTGTTATATTTTAATCTTTATTGCCATCTTGTGGCTAAATCAAATTCTATTTTAGGGGCATTTAATTCCATTGGCTGCAAATGCCTCAGCATAGTAAGCCATATATATATAAAACAGTTGTGGAAAATTTCAAGACTCCTACATTTAATGGGTTCCTTGCCTATTGTGTTGTTTTAGTCATTGATACTATCTGATTGCCTTCTTCCGGTGCCAAAGTACCCAGATTGCTGTGTTAACTAATAAGGATCCATCTTATTTATGCATGAATATAAACTAACATCTGCCAAATTCTATCTGATTATTCTAATTCTTTTTTCCTCTCCTGCCCCAAACAAAGATGACCATCTGTTCTGTCATCAGCACTGATCTTGGTCTAAAAATTAAATCTAAATATCACCTGCCTTACATGCATTGTTCTCACTTAAACACAGTCAGAACTTTGACTGCTTCCATCTATTACTTATGAAAACTAACCTGAAATGTTTTATTAGTCACCGCAGCCATAGATCCAGATGGGTGGGGGATGACAATTAAAACTTTTTTTTGTTATAAACAAAATAAAAGGCTGGAAAAAGTGTTATGATCTATTCAAAGAAGTCTGAGATGGTAAAATGCTAAGAGGGCAAAATCTGATTTTATATAGCCTCCTCTGGGAAAGAAAACTTTTGAAATTATGTCAGTGATGCTAAGTCACAACTCCGTGGTAGCTGAAACCATGGATGAACAATTCAAATAAGCCATATTCCATTTTTAGTCTCAGACTCCAATTCTGCTTCATATACAAGAATTTGAGCAAATTGCTTAGCTAGACTAGTACAACTCAGCCTGAATGTTGTACGGTTCATGTAAGACGTTTATAGCACATATCTTTTATGCTATAATTTCAGAATTTTTCTTTTTAGTTTGTTGGTTACAATTACCTCTCTCCGTAAACAATTTGACTCTCAGCAGTTGTAATAATAGGACTAGTTGCAATTATAGGACTAGAAAATAAAATGAAAAAACAATGGGTTTGTGTTATGGGAGTTTGGCTCCAGCTTTGTTACATTCCGTTTGGAAGGAACATTAATCTTAGCCTCACCAGTTTATTCTTCAGTGAAATGTTTAATTACTGGGTATGCCTGCCGCAGAAAATCTTTTTTCATAATAATCATAATATTTTCTCAATGATCCTAATATGCCATCTCATCCACGACTGAAGATCAGAATCTACACTGGAGCTGGAAGTGTGTGGCTGTTGTTTTTCTCATTATCCCGATTTGCTAATAGGCCATGATAACCTTATTTTACATTTGAACACACTTCTATTTCTAAGTAAAAGAGAAAAGAAGGTAATTTGAGGAGCAGAAGTTTAGGTCAGAGAAATAACAATATGGTAACTCAGTGGTAAGGAGTGGAACCATGGCAACTCAGAGTTACAATATTTCAGGAAAGATATTATCAAATTATGGACATACCTTTTTATTCCGCAGCATTTCACCCATCCAGGCACATACCGGGGAAACTAAAGGCAGTTTAACTAAAATCTTGAATATTAATTTTGCTACGTCCTTGAGAGGTTTCTTTCTGCAAACTTTTAGAATAATGAAGCCAATAAGACAAACTAAACAAACCTGAAAAAACTAGGATTCTAGAACATCATGTGCTAGGTCTTTGTTCTCAACTCAAAATAGCATATTCTTATCTATTTCTTAGGTAACATAGAAGTAAGACATCATACTGGTCCTTTACCTCATGACCTGTTTCATTATTGTTAAAAGAGGACCTTTATTCTTTAGGGCATAAATTAACTTTTGGTATAAAATTGTGCTATCACTTTTTAGCAGCAACACATCCTGTTCTGTAATTCTTGAGTTTGTCTCCCTATGACTGAATCTGGACTGAACTTATTTACCAGTTCTGTTAGGGAATTAGTATTTCCTGTTATTAGCTTGAAGGAGCTTTGAGCTTTGACATATTTTTCTTACAACAAAAATCTAGAGAATAATTTATTGTGCCTAATGCTTGACTTTAATCTATTTCCTGTTACTGATCTCCCACTGATCTGATCACATCTGAACTATAACATCATTTCTTTTCATCTTTCTAAAAACTTGTCTCCATGTGCTGTGAATTACGTTTAGGTCACACAGTTAGAGCACTTGTGTTTGGAAGACACCATCTGAGCAATCCAAGTTGTACTGTTATTACCAGCTTATCATTTCTTCTAATCTTTTAAGTATCTCATTTTTCACTCCAGAAATAAGTTGTTGATGCCTGGGTAACTTTTCTGCTTTGAAAAACTATTCTGGTAATATATCTTAAAATTTAAAAAAAGCACATTGAATTTACAATGACTATAATCTTCCCTTATTTTATCAATTCCTTATTATTTGAGTAAACATGTATAGTGTTTAAAAAAAATTATAGTTCTTGAGAAAATAAGAGAGCAGTTTTGGGATGGATTAAACTAAGCATTCTTTCTCAGCAATGATGAAATGCTCATTGTGGTTTTTGGTTATTTTCAGTCCATTAAAGAGCAAGCTTGACACTAACAAGTGCAATAGTCCCAGCACCATTTACTTAATTTAAAAGTATTGTGATTTTTTTTCCAGAAAATCCTACTCCATTTCCCAATCTGGATTTCCCATTATATTAGGATAATGGCTCTCAAAGTTTGGGGCACCATAGTCATTGGTCAAAGGTGCAAAAAATGTTCCAGAGATCTTTTGTAACCTTCTGGTGGATTGACTACCAGATCCTGTTTCTGAGATGGCATAATTTTATAGGCGGGACACCTTTTCTGCTTTTAAAGAACTATATAAATACAGGTGCAATATAAATACAGGTAGTCCTTGACTTACAACAGTTTATTTAGTGACCGTTCAAAGTTACAGCACTGAAAAAATGTGACTTATGACTATTTTTCATAGTTATGACCTTTGCAGCATCCCATGATCATGTGATCAGAATTCAGATGCTTGGCTGATCATTCGTTTTTATGACCTTTGCTGTGTCCCAAGGTCATGTGATCACTTTTGCAACCTTCTGACAAGCAAGGTCAATGGGGAAGCCAGATTCACTTAACATCCATGCTCCTAACTTAACAACTGCAGTAATTCACTGAACAACTGGGGCAAGAAAGATCATAAGAATGGGACAAAAATTCACTTAACAAATGTCTTATTTAACAACATAAATTTTGGGCTCAATTGTGGTCGTAAGTCAAGGAATACCTGTATATTGCACCAGTGACTTGATAACTGATTTCTGGAAGAACTATTTGCAGCAGGTTAATAGAATCTAAACTTTGCAGGACTGGAAGATTAGCTTCTTCACGTTTAAACAAAAGTAACCCCCTCATGTTTAATACTTTTATTGTGATACATGTCTCTTTCTGCATGAATTCCAGGAAAGGTGTGCTAGGTCAGGGCTTTTCAAGCTTTTCACCCATTATACCATTTTTAGGATATAGTAAGGTGTCAAAAACTTGATGACCAAAAAAAAAGGAAAAAAGTGTTAAATTACAGGTAGTCCTCGACTTACAACAGTTTGCTTAGTGACTGTTCGAAGTTACAATAGCACTGAAAAAGTGCCCCCCAAGCCACAGCCAAGCAAGACACCTGCCGGCCCGCCCGGCGGCACTCTTCCTCCTGTCCAAGGTTTTCATTGTTGTGAGCACTTCTGTTGAGGATAGGCAGCAGGAATGGGGTGGGGGGTGTTTGGTTTTTATTCCCCCCATCTGCTGGGTGGTTGCAGCAGGTTTTGGTCACTTCACATGACCCTGGGACACTGTGACCATCATAAATATAAATCAGTTGCCAAGCATCTGAATGTAAATCACAAGACCCTGGAGATGCTGTAATATTCCAGCTGATTGGCGCTTCTTCTGGGCTCACCAGAAGTGCCAGGATCAGCACCAAGCTCCAGCTGGAGCCTTGCTCTGATCCTGGAGCTTCCACTGAGCCCTGACAGCCCTGCAGCTCCAGCCATCTCTCACTCAGGCTTGTGCAGTGCTGCCACGGGTTCAGCTCATTCCCCTCCCCCACTACCATTTTTCTAGGGTGCTCGCGTACCACCTGCCAGGTGCCAGTGTACCACAGGTGGTACCCGTACCACTGGTTGAAAAGCCCTGTGCTAGGTTATAAATAGTACAAAGAAAGCTGTGCAGTTGACTCTCACCCAATATATTAATTTCAATTCTTCACTAATTTAAGGTTCTCATATTTTATATATTGCAAAAGAGCCACTTTTCTGAATTCAGTTTCTATGAAAAGCAAAGATATGATTACAATAAAGGCAGGAAGCACTTGCTATCATCAGGATCCTCTTATTCACACCTAACATTCTTAGTCATACAGCCTCGTCCAGAATAAATGACTTAGGGAATAAATTGTTAGGGAAATATCAAGACATAGGAATGTTCCAAAACCATCACGAATAAACTGTTTGGTAATAAAAACTGGGTAGAGTAGAACAGAAGAGGGGAGTAGAGGAAGGTCACCTTTAATAAAAGAGCTGGAGCAAAATTACATGTTTATGCAGACAATTGGGAATTGTGGTGAATTTTTAAGCATCATGTCCAGTTCTTTTTTGACAACCTAAACAGTAACAGTAACTCAAGGTGACAAACATATCCAACACACCTTTTTCCTGTTATATTTCCCACAACAACAATCCAGTGAGATGAGTTTGAGTGAGAGAGAGGGACTGGCCCAAGGTCATCCAGCTGGCTTTCATGGTTAAGGTGGGACTAGAATGCACGGTCTCTAGAACTCAGAGCCACCCAAGAGTTACCTTGAGGTAAGATGGGTGGCTTATAGATTTTATAAATAAATAAAACTCAAGTTGAGGGGCCAACCTCTAGGATGGATTGCAGAGGATAAAATTCAGAATACAGCCAATTTCATTTAAATATAATCTTATGTTAAGAGGCCCAGTGTTAAAACTGAATTCAAATTCAGATTTGTTTATTACAAACCCACGGCCAGATACAAAGAAGGTATTGGATAACAAAAAGTATTACATCCTTCTATAGATGTGTATACTGCATATTTGCTTCTATCTTTTTTATCTCTCTACTAAGCCTTTTTAATCATTTTAGTTAGGGTAGTTTTACTGTTGTTAGTCACTGTTAGTTTTATTGAGAAAAAGCAGGATATAAGTGGATTTACCAAACAGGTAACTGTAAAGAGAAAGGCTTGACATACAGTTAATCAACATTTTAGATAACTAAGTGAGACTCCTTTTCTAGGTTTCTTCAGAGATTTGGTAGAAAAGGGAGTGTTCAAAGATGAGATCTTCTGCTTGCATTTGAATCCCAGATCAAGTCCACCCTTAAACATAGAAGTTCAGTAGGTTACTTTAGGAGAGTCAATCTCTCCCTCCCTCCCTCCCTCTCTCTCTCTCTCTCTCTCTCTCTCTCTCTCTCTCTCTCTCTCTCTCTCTCTCTCTCTCTCTCTCTCTCTCTCTCTCTCTCTCTCCCTCCCTCCCTCCCCCCTCACAATATTATTGTAGCAGGAAAAAAATGGAGGATTGTGAAGGAATATATATGTAGATTATGGGTCCTTCTTTAGGCTTCTCTATTTCACCTCCAGTACCAACTCTGTGAATAAACCAATATGTGTTCAATGTAATGGTATCCCAGTCCAGAGGTACCTTGAGCAAACACTTCTTCTTGAAGAAACAAAATAAGTAAACTGCAAGAAAACTTGGTATGTGAAAACAGTATTGTTGAGTGTGTCGATGTTTCACACACTGGAATGATGGGCTTGTAGAAGGCTGTCAGACACATTGTACAACTTTGCCAAAATCTCTTCCTACCAACTGGCAGGGATTTTCCCATTCTCCTCCTTCCTCTCAAGAAGAATGTACTATATTTCTCTTACTTTGCTATTGTGCAGAGGCAGCAGTGGTCGCAGTGATTTACTCAGCTGTGTTCTTCTCCATTAAATCAGAGCCACCAAGAAACCAGCAAAAAAAAAGCACCTGGACCTGCAGATCACAGTAGTAAGTTGGAAAAAGTAAATAAATATTGCTACCATGAACAAGTCCACTTGCTTGTCCATGTTTCTACTGCTGTAGCATGTTAATGTTTGACCATTAGGATAGGTACACCGAGGGTATAAATACTGTTATCTTTAGCCTGCTGTATTTTAAGGACACTCCTGCACATGGGGGGGCTCCAAACATTTTTCAGAAAGAATCTTTCTGAGCAAACTAAGATTAGATCTGTGACAACATTTTACTATCAGTTCAAGTCACCATTTTCTCCATTTATCAAACAGGAAATATCCTAATCTACTCAAAACAAAATTGCCCCTTGACAAAATCAACAGGAGACACTCATCCTTCAGAATCACTCCTTGTTGATTGATTGCATTATCACAATTCTTATCACAACAGGCATCTGGTAAAGGACATTCTTCCATTCTTGGCAAAAACCATCTGATGCCACCTTCATGCAAGGAGGACTTTGGCACAGTTGCCATGTTTTTGTACCCTGGTAAGAATACAAATCATTCTGAGAAACCTGAATATGGATGACACCTGCAAAATCTATGAAAATCAATGGTTTTATTTCTTCAGGGTGTTGAAAAACACCAGGAAGAGAAGCCAAACATTCATCTGCATGTGGTGTCATTGTTGGCATCATTCCTACACCTTGGCTCATGCCTAACAGGATAATTTCAAAGAGCACAGGCTCAGGACCTCCATTTACCTCAGAGGTTTCTCTAGTTAGCCTGCTTCTTGAAAATTCTAGTAATTGGTTTTGACAAAAACTTATGGCTTATATAATCCTCCCGCAACTAATATTATTGCTGGAGCATAGAAATCCTCCTCTCGCCACAGTCAAGCAATTACAATGAATGTGATTAATGCGCAGAGCAGGAAAGTTGTATTTTGGAGAATAAAAACAGAAAAGTGAGATCACTTCAGTGGGACGTCAGTTCTTGAATTCTGTACTTGCTCAGGAGTTTCTCACCAAAATGGAACACTTATTTCAGATGCCTTTGGGGGGACATTGACTAATTGATCCACGTCTACAAAGCACAAGTGCTTGGACCAGTGGTGGGATTCAAATATGTGAACAACCAGTTCTCTGTGTGGATGCCACTTCCAGAAGACCATTCTGTGCCTGGGCAACAAAAATTAGTTTACCGGTTCTGCCAAAGTGGTGCGAACTGGCTGAATCCCACCACTGGCTTGGATAGGTCTTTGAGACAGCTTTCTAACCTTAATTCCAACATGGTTCGAAACAAGAGTTGACAGTGGAATTCATTGCTGGCTGGACTGCTTAATATCACCTTCTTTTGTTGAACTATTGCTGTATTCCTCATTAAAGTGTTTTCTCTTCTCTTCCCCACCCCCACCCCCATAAATGCTTAGATGCAAAGGGAAGAATACATAATAGCAGTTGGAAATTTGTGGCTTTCCGGATGCTGCCAAACTGTAGCCTAGACTGCCAGAATGAACAGGATATGAAATTGTATTTCAGCAACATCAGAAATGTCTGTTTCACCATTCCTGATGTTGAGGCGTCCTTTTATCTCTCCAAGCAACAGATTCTGCAGGCTGGGAAGTGATCAGGCCTACCATGCAAGGCAGAAGGATTTGGAGTATCTTTCCCTGTAATGTGAATTCTGCCCCAAATCAAGACACTATGAGTTGTATTTGGAGGCAAGGTATAAGGGAAGAATGATAGCTAATTCATTCACGATCTCTTCTTATCTGGACCTTACTTGGACCTCAAATGAGAAGTAGACCTTTAGATTTAATGCACATTTTTAAAAATTATAAATGGCAACCACTGAGGACTGATGAATAATGTTGGTGTTCAAATCATCAGGTAGGAGGGATTTAGCATTTACCCTGCTACAATCACATAGTTTAGCATTTTACTGCAAGGTTTGCCATATGTCTTCCAGACAGCTGTGTTAAAGTCCTATCAGTCAATTCTTGAGCTGGCAGAAGTAAATTGTGCTGCTGTTTAGGCTGATTCCTAACCTGCAGAAGTAACAAGGCAAGGAAAAGGTGCCATTCATATATATTTATTGCAGGCCAAATTATGGAAAGGAATTGTTGGGTTCTCCTACCTTCTTCCTAACCCACCTACTGCTCACTTACTGGCAGGAAAGCGAACACCAATCATTACTCTCAACTGGGAAGGGGAGGGACTAAGTGAGTAATGACATGTTTTGTTATCTATTGAGTTGCCCAGAAGTCAGATTATAGAGATCGAGGGGTGTGTGGGTTGAACTAGGAGTTGGTACAATCCTTGCTTAGACAGCTCTTCTCAACATCTGTGCCATGTCTGTGACCTATTGCTGCACAGATTGCTAAAGGTATGTTCAAAAATAGCCTAATGAACAGATATCAGGAAATGCTAACAAATGACCTCTGTCCTTTTCAGGTGCTGCAAGGGAATGGCTATGTGGCAATTAATGATTAAGGAGTCCAGGTCCACTCTTATGGCTGCAGTATTGGAAAGGTCTCACTGAGAACACATCATTCTGATTGCCCAGCTCATGAGAACAGCAATCCTCAAGCAGAATACCTAGTGCCACTAAAGCAAGAATGAAGCAAGGAAAAGGGTACAATGACCCCAAGTAATATAAAGAGCAAACATTATTGCCATTTGAAAAGTCTTACTGTCATAAGCAGATGGAAACATGTAATATTCTCTTTCTGGCTTTCTGCTTGTGGCACACAAGATTAGCATGTCTTAAAAAGAGCACTCTAAATCCATGCTTAACAAGGAGTTTGATAAAAACATTGACACATGCTATAGTCAGCCTTGCAAGATAGTTCAGACAGGAAGCAGGCACAAATAAACTAATTCTACTTTATTATAAATTAATAGTATCTTGCAAGCCTGAAAACACTTTTTTGCAGCCCAAGAATCTAAGGAGGGTTTTTTCTGAGAAATTTGCCTTATTCATATTCCTGCTGAGGGCTAGGTTACCTTTTATCCAACCATTGCCTTGCCTGTGGCTATTTTCCCTGTCTTGCAAGATCATTTCCATGTACCATTACAGATATGATGCTGTAATGGCATTATATGGCAAATGTTACACATGCTCCAGGTTTGGCATGTGAATTGTCCACCATACTGGATAATTTTCATTCAGTATCCCACCTCCCTTTTCTGGGAAAGCTGCTAAAAAAGATGGGCACGCAACAGTATCAGAGGGCCTAGGAGAAAGCAGATTACCTGGGGCCTTTTCAATCAGGATTCAGACCTGGGTATGGGATGAAAATGGAATTGATCATGTCTTTGGATGATCTCTGGAGTGGGTGGGATGGGGTAATGCATTCATCTTTATCTATTTGACCTCTTGGTGGTTTTTGATACCATCAACCATGGTATCTTTCTGGAACGGCTCAAAGGATTGGCCATTGGTGGGACAGTGTTGTGCTCGTTTGCCTCCTTACTTTGCAATCAATTCCAGTTTGTGATGACTGGGGAGAGAGGTTCTACCTTTGGCCCCTACATTGTGGGGTACCACAGGGCTCAGTGCTTTCTCCTCTTTCATCCTCCTGATTTCAGTGCTACAGGAAACAACAGAGAGCACAGTTTGAGCTACAGCTGGGTATAAAATTCAATGCTGTGTGTTTATGAATTGGCAGTTTGGGAAAACATCCAGATAGCAGTGGCCAGTCAAGAAAAAGCAAAGTATATTTGGGAAAGTATAGCGCAGGAAGGGTCCTTTAGCCATTGAATCCAATGCCATGCATTCTGATCAACTGCATGTCCATTTATGGTGTCACCTCCAATTCCTCCGTGCAAGGATCCAAATTAAAGAAGCCCAAACAAATGGACGTCTAACTCCTGATTGAATATACCCAAGAACAGCCTACTACCTCTCAAGTTATTGGTTCCGTTGTTGAACCATCCTTATTGTTAGGATGTTTATTATAATAGATTTTTTTCTTTCTGCACTCTATATTTTTGCACCCTACAATTTTTCATACTCCATATCTGGAAAGAGCGTTTAAAGAGTGCTTTCGTATCTCCTTGGCCATCTTGTCTCAAGGCTAAACAGCTCTTTCAATCTCTCTTTGTAGAGCTTATTTTCTAATCTTCTGATCACCTTTATTATCTTTCTCTGAATCTGTCCTTTGTCACATTTTGCCTTCTTCATTGAGCGGCTGGTATGTTATTTTTCTTTTTTCTTTTATTTTGAGCATATCCAGAGGAGCCATTTTTTTGTTATTCTTATCATTCTTCGCTAGCCTCAGCTCACTTTGACCTTTTACTTTCTTGAACCCATCTCTACAACTCTCCCTGTCTACCCTCTTTCTTTGTAAGCTAGTTCTCTTTCCTTTTCCTGTATATATCCTTTTTTTCTGGTTCAGATCTTCAGTAGTTGTTTTTGTATTGTAAAATTTTTATTGGCTTCTTTTGCTCTCCTTCTCTTCCAATTGTGCTTTAAAGTTTTTCTTCTTTAGAAACTTCCACCAATCTTGAGCTCCTTTTCCAATTACTTTCTCCTGCTGTGGAATGTTGCTTCTCCTTTCTCTAAGATTATTAGAATCCAAGGCATGTGTTTGACTACAGTTTTACTTTCCCTTTAAATCAAGAACTGCAGCATGACATCACTGTATGTTCCCCATGTTTTGCTGTTTCTGCTTCTTTAACTAAATTTTCCCTATTTTTAATCAGAATAACAGAGTTGGGAGGGTCTTTGGAGTTCTTCAAGTTCAAGTCCCTGCTTATACCATTTCAGACAAATGGCTGTCCAATCTCTTCTTTAAAATCTCCAGTGTTGGAGCACCCACAACCTCTGAAGGAAAGCCATTCCATTGGTTAATTATTCTCACTGTCAAGAAATTTCCCCTTAGTTCAAAGAGAACTTAGTTCTCCTTGAACTTAGTTGTTCCAAGGGTGCTTTTTTAAAAAGACAACTAGACTTTGTTTTTCCCTGAGGATATATTTAAGGAAAAACAAAATCCAGCTGCCTTTTTAAAAAAGCACCTTTGGGACAACCATGACCTGGATGACAGAGAATCTCTATAGACACTGGAACTTAATCCTTAATCAAGGATACTTGACCTTTTTGCACCTTCTTCCTCCAACCTCTGAAAGAGATTTTTTTTCAACAAGCTAAGCAAGAATTTCCTGGAATGTCTCCCAAAAGAAGCCAGTAAATTAAGCCTCCCATCCTTGTGACACCTGATGTATTTGAAACAGTTTCGAGCTGCTTTCAAAAATCACCACGCACACCTTCCCCTTTTCTGAGAGGATAATAGCAGACACCAACAACAGCCCTGTTTTTGTTTGTTCTTCTCCCTCACACACACACACACACACACACACTCCCACCACCCCCTTTTCAACATAGATATCCTCTTCGGCACTGCAGATTCATTCACTTGGATTTCTGAGCACAAATTGGTATTTTTAGCATTTCCAGTTAATTAGGCTGCATTTGAAGACCTTCGTCAAGAGAAGGTCACTGTCCCCTGTGGAAGTGCTATAGTTGTCAAGACAACATTTCTCCTGATGTTAAAATGATATCTATTATGACTAGGCATGCCTCAGAGATGATTCAGAAGAAGTACTTCAGAGTTCACATAAGAATGGGCCACCTCTCTTATTCATTACAATACTCTTTTTCTACATGAGCCTGGGGAAGAGGTGCTGCTGCTTTAAAAAAAAATCCATTCACTAATAAACTGAAAAACGTCCTAAAAATAGTTAGAGAATAGCAACAACAATAGACTTATATACTGCTTCACAGTGCTTTGCAGCCCTCTCTAAACAGTTTGCAGAGCTGGCATTATTGCCCCCAGCAATCTGGCTCCTCATTTTACCTACCTCAGAAGGATGGAAGGCTGAGTCAACATTGAGCTGGTCAGGATCGAACTCCTGGCAGTGGGCTGAATTAGCCTGCAATACTGCATTCTAACCACTGCGCCACCAGAATAGTAAAGCCATGGTGTAGAGAACCACAGAAAGGACCTTGGAGAAATTATGCAGAAATAGTTACCAAAAAGAAAGAAAGAAAGAAAGAAAGAAAGAAAGAGAGAGAGAGAGAGAGAGAGAGAGAGAGAGAGAGAGAGAGAGAGAGAGAGAGAGAGAGAGAGAGAGAGAGAGAAAGAAAGAAAGAAAGAAAGAAAGAAAGAAAGAAAGAAAGAAAGAAAGAAAGAAAGAAAGAAAGAAAGAAAGAAAGAAAGAAAGAAAGCTTTAGGCTTGGAAATAGAGAAAGTATAAGAAGAAGCTCTGAGTGACTCCATTCTCATTCATGGGTATAAGAGGCAGGAAAGGAAAAAAGTCAAGCTTTCAAAATTGTATTACTAGAACCTATTTCAATAAGTCCATTCAAGCTTATGGCATCTGTTCCTGATCTGGTCCTCCTGAAAAAGCTAGCAGTTATTTACTTTGCTTTGGGTTTGCAAATATTTCTTCCAATTCCAAATCACTTTTTAAAGTACTACAGGCCTCAAAAAATCTACCTTCTTGTCATTTGATCCCATCCCATTAAAAACTAACCTCTTGGGTGGAACAAAGCAAGAATTTTCATCTTCCATGTGAAATTTCTCCTGCTATACTGTATGCAAATAGAACTTTTAAAACTTTTCCTCAGATGATTTGTTTTCTATCATCCAAGCATGTTTGATGATGATGATGATGGCGGCAAAGGTGCCAGCCTTATCATAAACAAGGAGAAAGTATTAAAGCCTGGAGGAATCAAGATATCCTATGGAAATGGCATTAAGAATCTAAATGAAAAAGGTAACTCCAAATTTCAGTGCATCGTTCAAGGTGACAGCATCAAGCACAATGAAGTCAAGACAAATGGTAGAAATGAATATATCGTATAAAAAGAAGATCTTAAAGCGCAAACTCAGTGCAGGAAATACCATCAAGGCAATTAGCACTTTGGCAATTCCAGTTATTAGATGAACAGCTTGAATAGTGGATTGGACTCTAACTGAATTATAAGTCCTTGATGGGAAGACCAGGAAAAAAAATGACAATGAATCACATTCTTCATCCACACAGCAATGTTGACAGATTCCACTTACCAAGGACCATAGGTGAGCATGGAATGTTGCAGGTACCAGACAGCTGGAGAAAGAAAAAAAGAACATCCGAAAAAAATCTGAAGGATAGTGAAGATGCACTGATGTACTCCATGAATACTGAAAAGACCAAACTGAACTACAAATAAGATCAAATAAAGAATAGAAAAGAGACATGGCTAGGCAAAGTATTACATGGCCAATACCGTATGTATAAAACTAGCAGGCAAGCAGATAGCAATAAGGCCTGGCAATAGCTAAGAGCAGGAAGGTTGAAGAAAGAAAGTGAATTGGTATAGTGAAGTACATGATATAAACTCTGAGATCATTAAGGGATGAACTATCGATTTCAATAAGCTGAATGAAATTTCTCAGGAGGGTCTGCGATCTTGAAAGGAATTAAAACTTTCTCTGAACTTGCTCTGGTGAGGGCACCAAACAATATTTCAAACCTGGGCAGAAAATGCTTCTTACCATAGACTAGCCTATGGTTTATTCACTATTTTTAATACATGAATAAAAGCAAGTCATTCCTACAAAGAATGTATGGTTTCAACGTGAGTTGGCGGGTAGGAGGAGGAGCAGCATAATTATCTTCATTTTTAACCCAGGACATGCTATTATTAATCTGGTCCATTTAATGATTCTTCTGCCTTGTGTGGGTTATAATGAATGTTTGCTCCTGAAATTTAATGTGTAAATTAGAGTGTGAAACAGCAGAAACCTAATTATCATAGGCACAAGCGGTAAGCAGTATTGGGATGGGTATTTTTAAATCCAACCATTAATTGACTGTCAAGAATCTCTTAATCTCACATTTGGTTTGATCATATCAGGATCTCAGGATTAAGTTGCAGTTGCAGTCCCTAAACCCAAGTGCTCAAAACTTTTGTGTAGAAAGTCTGCTGTGGTTACTATTCTAAGAGAAAGTATTGCAGTACACATATTTATCAAGGGTATATGAATTCATTATGTTTTAAATAATATTTTTCCCCAAGTCATTTTAATGACAAACAACTGAAAGAAGTGGGGTCCAATCGTCCAACTCCAAAGGGAAGGGACATATGGATGTCAGAAGTAGTTGCAGCAACTTGATGGGGCGGAGAGATGGGTTGCATTTTATTTTACATTTGATTGAAAAAAGGTTGTGTATTTTCTCAGGTAGGTGCATGGGTATAGAAATAAAATTTCAATCAATTTGCATAGCCAAATGTAATAGTATAAAATTCCCTGCATGGAAGAGACCCAGGGACATCTGCAAGGTAAGTAAAAAACAGACAAGATACAGACAATTACATGACTGAAGCCCCATCCTTTTTTTTTACATGCCTCACACATTAAAGAAGGGCTTTGATCATACCGTTGTAGCTGCCATCTTCATGTTTCTGACATGCAGATTCATACACACACACACACACAGAAACACAGACACATCCTCTGTGATGTCACAGTGATTAGAATGCAGTATTTCAGGCTAATTCCGCCGAATGCCAAAAGACTGTCAACAGTTCAGCAATTTGAGTCCCACCGGCTCAAGGGTTGACTCAGCCTTCCATCCTTCTGATGTTGATAAAATGAGGACCCAGATTGTTAGGGGCAATAGGCTGACTCTGTTAATTGCCTAGAGAGGGCTGTGAAGCACTGTGAAGCAGCACATAAGCCTAAATGCTCTTGCTATCCCTTAAAAGAGTCCATATTGGATCTGAGTGCCATGCAGCTGATGAAGAGAAAAAAATTGAAATGATTGGACATACAGGGATGCTAAGCATTCAAAGTTCACAGTTTCAATTAAGGCATTTGTCAGTTTGGTTTCCTCCCACATTTGATATTTTTTTAAAAAAAAATAATCTCAACTTTTATTTCTGAACAGTTTGGGGAATAACAAAGGGCCCAAACAAAAGGAGGAGGAAAAGGAGGAAGGAAGAGGGAGGGGGAGGGGGAGGAGAGAGGGAGAGAGATAGAAGAGGTGGAGGGGAGAGGAGGGGAAGGGGAGGAGAAGGAAGAGAGAAAGAATGGGAGGGGAGGAAGAGGAGAAGGAGAAGAGGAGAGGAAGGGGAGAATAGGGAGAAGAAGGAGGGGAGAAGGAGAGGAGGTGATGGATGGAAGAGGATGAAAGAGAAAGAGGAGGAAGAGAGGGAAGAAGCGAGAGCAGGGGAGGAGAAGGAGGGGACAGGGATGGGGATGAGCAGGAGCAAGAAGAGAGGGAGGAGGGGAGGGCAAAAGGGAGGAGGAGATGGAGGAATAGGAGGGGGAGGGACAGAGGGGAGGAGGGCGGAGGAGGGAGGAGTGGGTGGAGTCAAAGAAGGGAATCCACAACAATCCTTTTTTGTTTCCCCGATTCCTAGAGGAATGTTCAGGCCAAGAAACAATAATATCACTAGATGAAAGAAGGTGGGCACTAGAGGTTATTGAAGTGGTACCTGACATTAGTAGTTAGCAATCTGTTTAGTACAAGAGATAAGCTAGGGTTAGGGTTAGGGTTAGGGTTAGGGTTACTACAAGTGGGGGAACCTTTCTTGTTTTAAAATTCAGCCTTCGAGGGATGCAGGGAGCATGAGTTGATATTACTACAAAAGACTTTCAGCCCACCCCCCATGTGCATTTTTTAGAGCGGTCCCTTTTGTTTTTAGTATACCGTTACATGCATTAAGACCAGTGGTGGGATTCAAATAGGTGAACAACCGGTTCTCTGTGTGAATGCCGCTTCCAGAAGCCCATTCTAGGCCTGGGCAACAAAAAATTAGCCACCGGTTTTGCCGAAGTGGTGCGAATCAGCTGAATCCCACCACTGATTAAGACTGTAGCTATTTTGTATGCTTGTTATGCTTAAACCTATTTTGTATGCTTTTTGTGCTTACAAAATAAGGGACGAAAAAGAGCAACTGCGTAAAATCTAGATTTGCTATTAAATGTCAGAGATGTGATCTAGGGAGACTCCAGAGGGCTGCAAAACGGGGGCTGGAATTTAAAAAAGCAGCCAAGAATGAAGATCCCATAGTTCAAATAAGTCTCTTTTCGCTGTTTTAGCAAAGTCATTCCACATTTCAGACAGTTGCCAGATGGCCAGTTGCTTTTTTGTCCCAAACAACTGGACTTGAATTTTCATCAGGTGCTCTGGCTCTGCTTCCTTGGCATTTTGAGGGTGGATGGAGATTTACCAAAAAGATGTTATGTAAACTAGCAAATATCGAGCACACAAACACAAACACACACACACACACACACACACACGCCACTTTTATTTTTATAGATAACCTACTGAGGGCACTTTGATATGCTAACACCAAAACAGCATTGGAGATCTTTGAGCCCAGGGCATCAACTGTGTTGAAAAGTTAAATTGATATATTTCTGCCTTAGCTGCAGCTTATTTGAATACAGAATTTCAAAAGCTTGTCTTGTGTGTGTGTGTGTGTGTGTGTGTGTGTGTGAGTGAGTGAGTGAAATTTTGTGGTTTTGTGGAGCTCAGAGACAGCACAGGTAGTCCTTGACTTTCAACCTTTCATTTAGTGACTGCTTGAAGTTACAACAGCACTGAAAAAAAGTGGCCTTATGGACTGTTTTTCATGCAACCATTGCAGCATCTTGGTGGTCACGTGATCAAATTTCAGAAGCTTGGCAACTGGCAGGTATTTAGGAGGATTGCAGTGTCCCTGGGTCACGTGATCACCTTCTGAAACCTTCTGTCAAGGAAAGTCAATGGAGAAATCACATTCGCTTAACAACTGTGTAACTTGCTTAACAACTGCAGTGGTTCCCTTAGCAACTGTGGCAAGAAAGGTTGTGAAATGGGACAAAACTCACTGAACAACTGTTTTCGCTTAGTGACAGAAATTTTGGGCTCAGTTATGGTCCTAAGTCAAGGACTAACTGCAGTTTGTTTGGTTTTGTTTTTCTCACAGAAATGCTAGGTTTTGTAGTGGTATTTTATTTTCTGAGTAAAGCAACAGCATTTGCGGCTAGGGCTCAGGATCATGAAATTGGAAGATTTGAAGATGATGGTGAACTATTTTCAGGTTGCATCTGATAAATGGTGAGTGCAAATTCTGATTTTCTAGCCTTGCATTTAATCTAAGCCGTCGCTTTTAAATACATTTCTAATGAATAAGTAAAGCTCCACTAATTTTAATCCATAGCAGGAAAGTACATATTGACGGAACAGCATGAAATCAGAGTGTTGGAAGCATTAACACTCTCTGATTTCATGCTGTTCCATCAATATGTATATTGATGAGATTAATTAGTGTTTGTGTTTCCCCTGCTCTAGGGGAAAAGAAAAAAAAACAAACCCTGGACTTTTTAAATGCCATAAGAATAGCTTCCAACTTTGACACATGTCGACTAGTATCTAAATTAATGGAATATTGTCACAAGAAATAATTTTGTATTTGAGGTTTGTTACAAATAGTCTCTGGAATCTTTGGGAGTGTGCTGACCCCTTCATAGACAAATAGTTAATTAATTAATTTGTTGCTGATTGTTTTTACTGCAAGCCATTTTGAAGAGTTTTAAATTTTAAATTTTAAATAAATATTTTTTTATTTAGTTTTAAATAAATGCATTTAAACTTCCTGGTTTTAATTAAAAAAAATACACTGTGTAGCATGTAACACACAGAGCTTCAGAAGAGTGACAGTCTAGCACGGGGGTCTCTAACCTCTGGGTCTCAGCCCACTACCAAGCTGTGAGCTGTTCAGAACCAGACCGTAGAAGTGGCGGGTGATTGTGTACACACCTGCATCCCCATTAACACAAGCAGTAGGCGAGTGTGTGTGTGCGCGCGCATGCTCCATTTGCATGAGTGGTGGGCGTGCTTGCTTGCCCACTGCTTGAGCGGAACCAATCCCTCTCCCCCCCCCAGCCAGTCCACAAATCCGGAAAGTTTGGAGAGCTCTGATTTACCACTTCCAAAAAAGTGCAGTACTTTCTACAAAAAACAAAAGCTAAAAATAAAACTTGAATTGTAATTTCAAATATTTTATTAGGATTTGTTTCAGAACATATAAACAAGAAATATCAAAATTTATTTAAATTCAAGTTGATGTCTGCAAGGGCAAATCTGGTATATTATAGTAAAAGAGATACTTTGCCAACTCCAGATTGGGAAACTAAATTTTGAATATATGCAGCAATGGCAAAATTAGCAGCCCTACCAACTTGCCCTACTCAGCCCATAAAACTTACTCAAAGATCTTTCGGCCTTGTTTTGAGGAGTCCTTGGTGCTCTCTGAGAGCCTAGCTGAGATGATGTTACCTAGTTTGGTAATGAACCATCTGCAAGAAAACAACCAAACTCAGAGAGCACCAAGGACCCCCTCATTTCAACCCTGAACTACAAATATTCTTCTTTATTGGGACTTATTTTGGCTGAAACCTGGAATAAGAAAAATGTTCCAGGGTTTGTTCCAGCAAGATTTTGGGAATATGATGTGTTTGTTTCAAGTATGAAACAAACCATTTTTTCCCTGTTTTTTGCAGACTTCTATAGTATGTAGTATGTTGCTTTCATCTTCTGATTTGCTCTTAGATTAACATTTGATTTAACATTTTTCATTGATTTTGATCTTATTATTTCTGAATCAAGTCAAATTTGTCAAGTTCTTAATTCACTAACTGTAATCTTATTCAGGAGTGTTCTATTGGCAATAACCTCTCTAAAGTGTTGTGTTTTCTTTAGTTGTGTCTACTGCTCCATGAACTAGTGCAGGGCTTTTCAACCAATGGTATGGGTACCACCTGTGGTACATTGGCACCTGGCAGGTGGTACACAACCATCCTAGAAAAGTGATAGTGGGGGAGGGGAATGAGCTGAACTGGTGGCAGCACCGCACAAGCCTGAGCGAGAGACGGTTGGAACTTCAGGGCTGTCAGGGCTCAGTGGAAGCGCCAGGATCAGCGCCAGGCTGCAGCTGGAGCTCGGCGCTGATCCTGGCATTTCTGTTGAGCCCAGAAGAAGCGCCAATCAGCTGGAATGTTGCAGCATCTCCAGGGTCTTGTGATTTACATTCAGATGCTTGGCAACTGATTCATATTTATGATGGTCACAGTGTCCCAGGGTCATGTGAAGTGACCAAAACCTGCTGCAACCAGCCAGCAGATGGGGGGAATAAAAACCAAACACCCCCCACCCCATTCCCGCTGCCAATCCTCAACAGAAATGCTCACAACAATGAAAACCTCGGATAGGAGGAAGAGCGCCGCCGGGTGGACAGGCAGGTGTCTTGCTCGGCTGTGGCTTGGGGGGCACTTTTTTCAGTGCCATTGTAACTTCAAACAGTCACTAAGCGAACTGTTGTAAGTCGAGGACCACCTGTACTTTATCACTTTTTTCCTTTTTTTTTCTTTTGGTCATCAAGTTTTTGACACCTTGCTAGGCTACTGGTGGTACTCGGATATTACCATATCCTAAAAGTGGTACAATGGGTGAAAAGGTTGAAAAGCTCTGAACTAGTGATTCAATAAATCAGCAGCGTCGCCAGATATTTTTTATATATAACAATAATCAGGTACCAATAAAAAAGCATATTTGCAATAAGCATCCTGTTCCAGTTAATTGTAGTCCCATTTTCTGTGGTAAAAATGAACATCTAGATCCAGATCCCTTTTCAATCAGCACAGAATATTTCTATTTTCTACCTTGGCTCAATTAAAGCACCTTATTGCATTAGTTATTTACAAAGGAAAGCACACAGTTTTATTTATAACACAATTAAACCCTGGTAAATTTACCAAAGTGGGTGAAGAAACCTTATTGTTACAATAAATTATTCCTAATAGACTTTATTAGTCAGTAAACTGTTATTAAGTGGGCGTAAGTCTTCATTCCAATTCCGCCATAATATACAGATGATGTTGTCTTTAATGAAAAAGTCTTATATATATTTTAATGCCAAATGAAACAATGCATTCCAAACTATTGCACGGCAATAAACACAACTATGTTTCTTTCTGAGCTTACATGTTGCCTGTGTACTTAGGAAAATAGGATAAATATCTGGCTCCATTCTTCCTTCTGGTGAAATTCTATAGGACGTATGATCCAAACACATTAACACAGTGGTTCTCAACCTTGGGGTCGTGACCCCATTTGGGGTCACGCGACCATTTCGCGGGGGTCGCCGGGCACCGCCAGCCGCCATTTTGGTTTTTTTATTTTTATTTTTTTAGATTTTTTTAAATTTTTTTTAATTTTTTTTATTTTTTTTTAATTTTTTTTATTTTTTTGGGCGCGCGCACACCGCGCACGCTCAGATCCGCCCGTCGTGCTGCAAAAAAAATTAAAAATAAAATAAAATAAAATAAAATAAAATAAAATAAAATAAAATAATAAAATAAAATAAAATAAAATAAAATAAAATAAAATAAAATAAAATAAAATAAAATAAAATAAAATAAAATAAAATAAAATAAAATAAAATAATAAAATAAAATAAAATAAAATAAAATAAAATAAAAACAAAATGGTGGACCACAACGGGCGGATCCGCGCATGCGCGGCGCGTGTGACGGGCCAATCTGCGCAGGCGCAGATTTGCCCGTTGCGGCCGCCATTTTGTTTTTTGTTTTTTGTTTTTTTTTAATTTTTTTTTAAATTTTTTTTGCGCACACGCGCCCCCGGGATGGGGTCGCGGCGTGCATGGGCGTGGCAAGTGGGGTCTCAACCTCAGAAAGGTTGAGAACCACTGCATTAACAGTTTTGTCCAAGTATCATTGGGCAAACCACTAAGAGGCATTTCATCATATAATTTTCTTTTTCAGTCAATCTTGAAACTCAGAAGCCTATTCAAAACAGAATCTTAAAGCAGTGGTTCTCAACTTTTTCTTCACCATGGACCCTCTTTAAATACCTTTTGTGGCCGTGAACCACCGCCAAGTCACCAAGACTTAAGATTTAAATCATATCATTTCTTTAAGCCGTTGCGGACTCCCTGTGATAACATTGTGGTCCCCAGAGGCTCTGCAGACCATAGGTTGAGAGCCACTGTCTTAAAGCTTTATATAAAGATCATAACAATGTTTAGCCTTTATATTTAACTCTTTAAAAGGAGATGTATCCCATTTCATCTTTGAGCAGTGTGCCAAGGACAGCCCTGCCTAAAACTCAATATATCCCAGATCAAAGCTAAACTGAGTTTAAGTTTATATGAAATAATTTGATGCAGTTCATATGACTGCCCCATACATTTAGTAATCTGGAAATGTTTCATATTAAAAATCAAACAGTAGCAGCAACTTTTGGAAGAGCTGTTAACATGGAAGCCAAGAGGTTGGGCCTTCTGATCACGTAGCTCTGCTTTTGACACTTTTAATCAGCATGCAGTGAAGGAAAAACAACAGCCACAGCTCCAACCACAATGGTCTATTGGCTGGCTAAGCTTAAAGATTGCTCTTGTTGTATACTTTGTTCGCGTGCGAATGATGAAGACACATGGCGATGCTGAACAAACGCTTTATTCTCTTCTACAACAACCAAGCAAAAGCAAAAGACAGGCAGGCCTTTTTATATGGCCAGAAACCTGGACAGAGCGTTTTCACACCTTGCGCATGCGCACAAGGCCGGCGCCACTCTGTCTGGTCCCCGGGCAGCTTTTGGAATGCCTGGGACCATTGCAACACCCCTCCCCCCTAGATGGAGCATATTTTACGTACACTCATGTACATCATGCATAGGGACTAGTGGCGTACAGTTTCATTAATCAAATGCAAGGAGTGTGGAATACTTGAGTCTGCCCTCAGGCAAACCCTCTTCAATATTGATTAATATAATAAATGTATCCAAAATAAAAGAAAATAATACAAAATAATCTACCCATGAGTTACTCCCGTTATTCAGGTGCCTCATGAACAGTTCCATCATGATTTGACAGCAACTTCACAAAGTCTCTCAGATGTTTAGGTAGGCACTTGGCCCGCTGCGACCTTCTAAGTCCTGGAGAGATTGCCTGGCCCACCTGCTCGCCTACCAGGCTAGGCAGGCCAGGACTTTGCCACCCCAAATACTTGGTTGACCTGCCCAGATGCTGGCTGGCTGGACCCTCTAAGTCCAAGCCAGCATACCTTGGAGGGGTGGAAGTCCCCAAGTCCACAATGGACCTCTCTTGGGAACACTGTCCCTTGAGCCCAAGGCCAGCAGATGAAGAGGGCTGGGTAGCAGAAGTGCCCCAGTACTCTGTGGCCCCCAAGCACGTGCCCGAGGTGCCAGAGTCAGGAGTCACCTCCATGGCAACCCCCTTTGTTGGTGACTTCCTTTTGGAAGCAATTGCGGAATTTGGCAAGCACCCCTGATGGAATTCTTTTTCTCTTGCTGCTTGTGATTTGTGTGGATATCCCTGGTCAGTCTCCCTGTCTGGAGCACTATCTGACATGTGTGAATACTGTGGATACCCCTTGTGTGACTCCCTGTCTGGACTAATTATGGATATGTGGGATGACCGCTTATCCAGTGAATTCCTGTCAGGAGCACTTGTGGAACCTTGGGATGAATCCCAAACAGCAGCTAGTGATGGCCTGTTAGTCCTGGGAAACTGTGACCCAGAATGCATATTATGGTCCTCCTCCCCCCCCCCAGAGCAGAGGCCAGAGCAGAAGGGTGTGAGTCCAGTCTCCAACGTAGTTGGTCTATGTGTCTGCAAAGAACGCGGCCATCACCCAAGGCAACTTCGTATGACAACGGCCCTGAGACCTTGCAGACCATAGCTGTGACCCAGAGAAGTCCAGGTCCATAGTTTCTTGCCCAAACCGGATCGCCCACTTGGAGTCTCCTAGGTGCCCGCGGTTGTGACACCTGTGAAGCCATCCGGTCAGGGTGCAATATGTCCAGTTTAGTGATGAGGCGGCTACCCCAGCGGATTTCAGCAGGGTTCTTCCCTGTGGCTGTGCATGGTGAGGTGTAGTATGCAAGAAGAAAATCTGCTAAACTGTGATGCCAGTTACCGTAAGTCAGTTTCTTGAGGGCATCTTTGGTGGTGCGCACTATTCTTTCTGCCAGTCCGTTGGAGGATGGATGAAAGGGAGCCGATGGCACATGCTGGATCAGGTTGGCCTGAAGGAAAACCTGGAACTCAGAAGACGTAAATTGAGGACCATTGTCTGAAACCAGAACATCTGGAAGACTGTGTGATGCAAAAATTCCTCTCAATACCTGGATGGTCCTGGCAGTAGTAGTAGAAGAAACAGGAACAACCTCTAGCCACTTGGAATGGCTATCAACAACAACCAGGAACAATTACCCCTGAAAGGGCCCAGCATAATTTATATGCACCCTAGACCATGGGGTGTGAGTTTCCTCCTACTTATGTACTGGGGCCTGAGGCATTTCAGGCTGAGACTGTTGGCACACTTGGCACCCGTGCACCTGAGCCTCGATGGCTTTATCGAGCCCAGGCCACCAAAGATGGCTGCATGCAAGTGTTTTCATCCTGACTATGCCAGGATGTCCCTCATGCAGAGAGATCAAGATTCTAGACTTCAATGAGGCTAGGATCACTACCCTGCTACCCCATAACAGGCAACCCTTGAAAGCGGAAAACTCATATTTCTTGTGCCAGAAGCTTTGGAACTCCGTATCTTGGCACTTGTCAGGACATTTATTTATTTATTTGTTTGTTTGTTTCAATTTCTATGCTGCCCTATTCCGAAAACTCAGAACTTACACGCATATTGACATCCTGACAACACCCTTGTCAACATGCGTGTAAGTGTGTGATCAATGGCAATTTCTGCAGCCACATCCCTAGCATTGAGGGGAGATTCAGGCAACTCCTGAATGGACAGAATTTAATGGCTGGAGCAGGATCTGGCTCTAATTGGTTCAGGGGTAATCTGCTCAGGCCATCTGCATAACCCATTTCTTTTCCTGGTTTGTGAACTAATGTATAGTCATATGCTGACAGGAAAATGGACCATCTCAGCATACGAGGAGAAATGATATGTGGGGTCTGTTTGTTAGTGGTAAACAAACCCAGCAGAGGCTTATGGTCAGTATAGACAGTGAAATGGCGGCCATATAAGAAATCATGAAATTTCTTATTGCCAGCCACTATGGCCAAAGCTTCTCTGTCAATTTGAGCGTAATTTCGCTCTGCAGAGGACAGAGTCCTTGAATAATAGGCCACAGGGACCTGTGTCCCATCAGCCTTCAGATGGCTAAGTACTGCTCCCACTCCATAAGGAGATGCATCACATGCGATACAAACAGGCAGCTGCTCATTAAAATGTGCTAAAACAGCATTATAAATGAGCAAGGCCTTAACCTCATTGAAACTCTTGTCATGGACTTTAGTCCACTGCCAAGGAGCCTGCTTGTCTAAGAGCCTGTGTAATGGCTCTGCCACTGCAGCTTTATGTGGGAGAAATGCATGGTAAAAATTTAATAGCCCCAACCAGGCTTGCAACTCACTCTTAGACTTAGGGCTTGGGGCCTGCTGGATAGCTTGCAATTTAGTTTCAGCAGGGTGAATCCCTTGAGCATCTATCCTGAATCCTAAGAAGTCAGTAGAAGTGACTCCTATCTTACATTTATCCTTCTTTAGTTTAAGGCCTGCTTTTCTAAAACGAAGCAAGACAGCCCTTAATCTTTCTGCTAAATTTTGAGATGACTCCCCAGCAATGAGGACATCATCAAAGTAGGGACAGACCTCAGGAATACCTTGAAGTGTGCTCTCCATGACACTTTGGAATATGCCAGGGGCTACATTTATCCCAAATTGCAGTCTCTTGACCTTGAAGCCCCCCCCTGTGAGTTACAATAGTCTGGGCCTCTGCAGCTGCCTCATCAACAGGTAACTGTTGATAGGCCTGTACCAGGTCAAGCTTTGCAAAAATGCGCCCCCCCTTGAGGGAGGCCAGAATGTGACTTACTACAGGCACTGGATAAGCATACTGTTGCAGTGCCTTGTTCAGTGTGCATTTATAGTCTGCACATATACATATGTCCCCATTAGCCTTGAGAGGCGATACTATGGGGGTTTCCCATGGACTTGAATCCACAGGTTCTAGAATGCCCTGCTGGAGCAATTTGTCCAGCTCGGCATCAATCTTACCTTTGAGGGCAAAAGGTACCCTCCTAGGCTTAACCCTGATGGGTGTGATGGTTGGGTCTAACCGTAGTGAAATGGGAGGCCCCTTGTAGGATCCTAGCTCTGAACTAAACACATCTGCAAACTCCTCGCAAACCTCTGCAAGGCCCAGCGTTTGCAAGCTGTGCAGCCCAGTTACCTGGATTCCCAGAGCCTCGAACCAATTGAGTCCAATAAGACTCGTACGTTCACCCCCAATAACCACCACATCTAGGAAACCTTCAAAATCCTTATACTGTACCGTAAGGGTGGCCTCCCTCTTAACACACACCATAGAATTTTGAAAATCAGTGAGTATTAGATTCGATGGCCTGAGTTTAACTCGAAGGCCACTACTACTGCAAATCCTTTTAAAGGTATTAATTGAAATAATGGAAAAAGTGGACCCTGTGTCCAACTCCATCAGTAAAGTAATCCCTTGCAACCTTACATTAATGGAAAGTTTCTTTTTAAGGGGCGTGTGTGTCCCTGTTCTTAGAATGCTCCTGTGCGATGTGCAGAAACCCACCCTGACCCTGGTACCTTTCTGAAGCAATTCTTCCCAAGGTTGAACCTTCTGGAGACCCAAACAGATGGATGCAATGTGGCCCTGCCTGCCACATGCCCTGCAAATGGCAGAGCGAAACCTGCAGTCAGCTCACTTGTGGCGTCCTCCGCACCCAAAGCATTTAAGCAATGCTGGGGCCTTGACCGGACGTCCCTTCTGCCTCCTCTCAGCTGTTTGGTGAAGTCTATCGACCTCCTCTTCAGGATCCACTTCTGATCCTTCTCGAGTGTCCTCTTGATGGATGGTAGCTGTGTCTGGAGGATTCCTGGTGAGGCACAAGGCCTTCACAGCCACGCCTGCTGCTTCCTCAGCTGCCATCTCTCACAACGCATCTTGGAAGGAGACATCTTCTTTTGCAAAAATCTTTTGCTGTAAGTCTCTGCTCCTTAAGCCACAGACAAAACGATCTCACAGCCTCTCTTCCAGATCCTTGAACTCACAAGGTCTGGCTGCTTGCCTTAAGGCCGTAATAAAGTCCCCAGCAGATTCACCTGGCCTCTGGTCTCTCTGCTCGAACACGTGCCTCCAAGCAATAACAGATAACTTCAGCTGGAAATGTTCCTTCAACATTTTCTTCAAGTCAGCATAGGTTACTGACTCCAGAGATGCAGGGGCCACCAGATTTTCTGCGATGTCAAAAGCTTCTTGTCCTTCAGGCCGTCTTCTCTAATTTGATTTACTCAGTAGTAATTCTCCATCCGTGCTACAAAGGAATTCCATCTGTCTTGGTGGGAGACATCAAAATCAGTTAAGTGGCCAATCTTTGACATCGTAAGCTTTACGACCTTCACCATTCACTTCCTCTACAAGCTGCTGTTGGGCAAAGGGTCCTGTAGCCGAGCTCAACTCCAGCGATGTTGTACTGGCAAGCTGGGAGGCTGATTCAGACGCCGTCTTCCCCTCTTCAGGACTTCCTGGGTAAGTCCTCAAATCTTTTGTTTCAACTTGCAAAGGATCCCACCTTCGTCACCAGTGTTGTATACTTCATTCATGTGCGAATGATGAAGACACATGGCGATGCTGAACAAACGCTTTATTCTCTTCTACAACAACCAAGCAAAAGCAAAAGGCACGCAGGCCTTTTTATATGGCCAGAAACCCAGACAAAGTCAACCAATAGGAACAGAGTGTTTTCGCACCTTGCGCATGCGCGCAAGGCTGGAGCCACTCTGTCTGGTCCCGGGCAGCTTTTGGAATGCCCAGGACCATTGCAATGTCCCGAGCCTACTTTGCTGAAAGAGCAGGAGCAGGCAGATGATATACTGGAAATGACCTTTATCAAAGCCTGTATAAACAGAGTCTCCCACCCATTTATGCCAGCAACCTGGCTCATTTTTCAGGCTCTGATTGAAAAGACCTAGGAGAAGAAAGCAAGGGGCCAGAGATTTTGCCTCCATTGAGACTTTTGGTGTGAAGGAGGAGAATAAGCCTCAAACTATGCTGCCTATTCCATTTTCTCCCTCAGTTTAATACCTTTTTTTGAGAATGTTATTTTAAGTTCTTGGTTTGCTAGCACTTTAAAGAGCCTGTTTTTGTTTTCAACCCTTGATGCTGAAAGCTGAAGGGTCTGGGAAGAATAAACTGCAGCAAGTTTGCTGGTACTCACAAGTCAGCTCCCTGCCCTGCGTGACTTTGCTACACAGGGCTTGGCTGTAAGTAGCAGGCTGTTCCCTTTTGAATTAGCCTCCTCCTTTTTAAATCCAGTGGTGTAGTTAGAAGTAGACAGTGTAGGCCTTACAATAATGAGGGCCTCAAATATGAATCCAGAGAGTGACCTGTGGACAGAGTAGAGGCCAGCAGCCCAACAACAGTTGATTTGGTTAGCCTTTTTTATTTTTAAAAAGTATATGATCAGGTAGTGAGTAGCACAACTCCTATCCAAGATGCTCATTTTCTCTGGAAAACTACTGGTAGGTATGATTACCAATAGTAGATATGCATACACCATGAAAGTGACATAAAATAAGGCATTATTACATACATATTCTCTAAACTGTCATTCCATTTATTTTCCGTTGCAGTTCACTTTCTCCAGTGCCCCCATATGTTGCACAGTTCAGGATGAACCAACTTTGGATAGCATTCTGATTCCAAGTTGCTGTTTGTTCTGAATGTGTTGATATTGGCAACCCCCCTTGTTGTTGTTAGTTGCGAAGTCATGTCTGAACCATCATGACCCCATGGACAACGTTCCTCCAGGCCTTCCTGTCCTCTACCATCTTCTGGAGTCCATTTAAGCTCATGCCTACTACTTCAGTGACTCCATCCAGCAACCTCATTCTCTGTCGTCCCCTTCTTCTATTGCCCTCAATCTTTCCCAGCATTAGGCTCTTCTCCAATGAGTCCTTCCTTCTCATTAGGTGGCCAAAGTATTTGAGTTTCAACCCCCCTACCCAAGGCTTTATTTCATACTTGAACTTTGATTATTATTTTTTTACTATTTAATGTTTAAAACAGTCCATAAGAAGGAACAGTTGATAAAATGATTGAATTATCATATCCATATTCAGATCCACCTTCACCCATGGAAACTGACTGGCTGACTTTGGGCAAGTCACTATTTCTCAGCCTAATACATCCCACTCATTTGTTGTACCAGAGAAAAATAGAAAAATTCATATCATTTCTCATTCTATTTGCAACTATTATATTCAAATTCACTTCATCTTACAAAACTTTGAGATAGTTAAATATAGATCTGGATATAGAATGGACAGCTTAAAAAGAACCAGATACATATTTATCATGGCTTTCTTAAAACCAGATAATACACAGGAATGAAAACTCAGTATTTCTTGCTTCTTGTCTCTCCTCTCATTGGAACTAAAAATGCCATGGGTTTTGTTTTTCTCCAGCTGCTTCTTAGTTTAGCAGCTCAAGCCTGAAGAGGATTTACAAATTTAGATTAACAAGCTTCTTCTTGTTATTTGCTTTTCTGGTGATGGTCTCATGAGAGACAAAGGATAATTCAACACCAGATGGAAACAAAGATATAGTTTACCAGTAGGAGATAAAAAGCAGAAAATAAGCCCACTGGGCCTCCCACCTCTTTATTACACTGGTAACATGTAGTAAAGCAAAATGTATGGGACGCGACCAGCATGCACTTACGATCCTTTCTTCAATATACTTGCATTTTGCTTCACAGTGGAGAAAATCAGCAGTGCAGTGATATCCTGCAGTCCCTTTAGCCTGCGAGAAAGGCAAAGGTTTCTTCCAGAATTCATTAGGAATTTAAATCTTATTGTATAGAATACAGTCAGAGACCTGAAAGAAAACTGAAGAGGGGGAAAAGAATATACAAATACCTTCCAGCTATATTCACCTCAGACCCAGCATCCCTCATTCACTCACACGCCAGAAGAAATTCACACTGCCCAGATCTCAACCGATGAAATAAAACAGAGGCTGCATTGCAATTAACCTTAGCTTGCTGTCCAGATTCACTAGCTGCTGCCCTTGCTACCTAACAATTTCAGCTTCACCTTGTTTTCATTCAGTCTTGAAGGAGAAAAACGTAGGCCCTTCACCCTCCGAAGAAAACCAAAAGACAAAATGAAGGCTGCTCTCTTTTTTCGAAAAACCCACCTGAGAAGTGAAACCCACTCTCCTGATGGGCTCTGTGTTGTTGGATTGCTCGCGGTTCAGTTGTTTTCATCAGTTGCCTGGATGAACAGGTCAAGCTAATCTTCTTTTTTACTTATTCAGGATCTGAATCTCTTGAAAAGGAGATTCCCCACATGAAATTAATAATTCTGTCTTCTGAGATGGGGAACCCAGACCTGAATATGTTGTCACCTGAGGATTTTCTGGATAAATACAATTAGGCTGTACATTGTCTAAATTTGTTTATTTTTTATTTATTAAATTTATATGTCACACGTCTTGCTATTCAAAAAAAATATCTCCTCCATACCAAAGTCAGAGGCTGTCACTGAAAAAGGCCTATTCTATGTAATTCCAATAATTGTGTACTTCCGATAAGGAAGGTACTTGGCCAGTTGGAACTGCAACAAAGTAGTGCAGCATAAAATATCTAGTTTCTTGTAATCTGTTAACACTTGCATTTTATTTCCCTTCCTGTTCTCAGTCTCCTCGTCGTCCTCCTCCTCCTCCCTCCTTCCTTCTTCTTTTACCTTCTCCTCCTTCTCCCCCTCCTCTTCTTCTTCCTCCCCCTGTAAAAAACCTACAAAAATGCTTCTTTCAACATGTGAAAAACAAGAAAAAAGTGAAGGAAATGACTGGTCCATTAGTGGGTGAAAGTGGCAAGAAGATGACAAGCAACAGGGAGAAAGTTGAACTATTTAACTCATTTTTTGCATCTGTCTTTACACAAAGGGAAAAAACAGACCAACCTATCAAAAATAGTGCCATAAATAATACCATAAAAAACAGAATAGAAACTCAAGTTAAGATAGGCAAGAAAATAGTAAGTGAGCACCTGTCCAGCCTAGATGAGTTCAAATTACCAGGACCAGATGGATTACACCCCAAGGTTCTCAAGGAACTGGCAGATGTGATCCCAGAACCACTGAACTATATTTTTCAAAGATCCTGGAGCACTGGGGAACTACCGAACACTGGAAAAGAGCTGATGTAGTTCCCATCTTCAAAAAAAGGAAAAAAAATGGATCCAGGAAATTACAGACCTATCAGCCTGACCTCAATACCTGGGAAGATTCTGGAAAAGATAATCAAACAACAAATCAGCAAACACCTACAGACAAACAAAGTCATTACTAAAAGGCAACACAGGTTTGTCAAAAACAGATCATGCCAGACAAATCTTATTGCATTCTTTGACCAAGTGACAAAATTAGTGGACCAGAGGAATGCTGTGAATATAATTTACTTGGACTTCAGTAAAGCATTTGACAAAGTAGATCACAATCTACTACTTGATAAGATAGAAAAATGCGGATTAGACAGTATCACCACCAGATGGATCCGTAGCTGGCTGACCGGCCGTATTTAGCGTGTATGGAACCACATCTACATGGAGGGAAGTGTGTAGTGCAGTGGTTCTCAACCTTTTTAATGCCACGACCCCCAACCAGTTGTAAGTCTAGGACCCCCAACCGGTCATAAGTCGAGGACTATTTCCCTGCCCGGAAGCGCCGCACATGCGTGGTGCCGCTCCCTGTGCCAGCCGAGACGTAGCTGGCAAGGGGCAGTGACAGCGCAGGGCGACTACCGGCTGGGCCACCAGCTGGCCCAGCCCAAGGGAGGTAAGGCACCCGCCGGGCCACACACGCACCAGCAACCCTCCCTGCGCCTGCTGGCCTCCCACCTCCCACCCCTGGCCCTCTTTTACTTACATTTTTAGTAGTTGCTCAGCAGGGAGGGGTGGAAACTTCCAGACAGCTCGCCTTCGCTGCAGACAACTTGCAGCACCGTTTGCAGACTGGGACTTTTGGCGGGCTCAGCAGGGCAGAGACAGCCTGGACAATTCCTATTGGCTTTTGAAAGCCAATAGAATTAGACTCTATTCAAGAGAGTCTATTCTATTGGCTTTCAAAAGCCAATAGAATAAGAGGGAGTAGCACAGCTAAGGAAAATGGGGGAAAAACGGCAGACTGTTGTTTGGCGACCCCCGTGAAATGGTCGTTCGACCCCAAATGGGGTTGCGACCCACAGGTTGAGAACCGCTGGTGTAGTGGGATGCCCCAGGGCTCTGTTCTGAGCCCAGTGCTCTTCAACATCTTCATCAACGATTTGGACGAGGGGATAGATGGAGAACTCATCAAATTTGCAGACGACACCAAGCTGGCAGGAATAGCCAACACTCCAGAAGACAGGCTTAGGATACAGGAGGATCTGGACAGACTTGAACACTGGTGCTATCTAACAAAATGAAATTCAGTGGTGAAAAAAGTAAGGTTCTACATGCAGGCAAGAAAAACCAAATGTACAGGTATAGTATAGGGGGTACCTTGCTCAGTAATAGTAACTGTGAGAGGATCTCGGAGTCCTAGTGTACAATCATTTAAATATGAGCCAGCAGTGTGCTGCAGCTGCCAAAAAAGCCAACACAGTCCTGGGAGGGAGTCAAGCTATTTTCCAAGGCGCCTGAGGGCAGGACAAAAAGCAACTGATGGAAACTAATCAAGGAGAGAGGCAATCTAGAACTAAGGAGAAACTTCCTGACAGTTAGAACAATTAGCCATTGGAACAACCTGCCTCCAGAAGCAGTGAATGCTCCAACACTGGAAGTTTTTAAGAAACTGGACAGCCATTTGTCCAAAATGGTATAGGGTTACCTGCCTGAGAAGGGGGTTGGTCTTGATGACCTCCAAGTTCCCTTCCAACTTTTTATTATTATTATTATTATTATTATTATTATTATTATTATTATTATTATTATTATTATTATTATTATTATTATTATAACATTGACTAACATGGGGAATGCCCACCAAATTATGCACCAAAAGTATTACAAACATTCCTAGGACAATATGGCATCCATTTTGTTCCATGAAATGTTCTTGTTATAAAGATTCTTTCTAAAAATGATGGTTATAGAACTGTAAGACAGAAATCTTTGTTGGGGGGAGGGAGGGAGGGAGGGAGGGAGAGAGAGAGAGAGAGAGAGAGAGAGAGAGAGAGAGAGAGAGAGAGAGAGAGAGAGAGAGAGAGAGAGAGAGAGAGAGAGAGAACACACACCCGAATGTATGGTTTTAAAGAATTATCAGTCCCACAGCGCAGGCGTTAAAAAAGACAGATACCGCAACACCAATTTTTACTCTGTGCATCTTGTACTTGTGCATACTTGCAGTAGCAAATATTGCATTCCAAAATAAGCTGAATCACACACACACTTCCTTTTTTCCCAGAATTTATATTCAAGGACAGAAAGAACAAACAGACTGCATGGTTTCCCCATCTGTTCCTTTCCTAATCAAAGATCTTTGAAGGTCCTCTTTTATGCCTATGAAATCCCATTACGTTTGCCCCCCCCTTTTTTTTTAATTTTCAGCCTGACAAAAATCAGTCTGCCTTTTTACAGCTGTATGGGGGCAAAGAGGTTTGGTTTTTTTTTTACAGCTGTATGGGGGCAAAGAGGAACAAAGAGCCAAGCCTTTTTAGCTTGGGTTTTTTTTTAATCCTTTGTGGATTATTTTTAGAATGAAAGGCAAAACAGTCACCTTCCAATGGCTCCACAGAGAACCTTTCTTCATTGGCGGTCACCAAGAACAGACTGGCCCCCTTTTCCCCAGGATGCTGGCATTTTGTCCCTGAGCTGTGATGTAAGCCACGTTACTACATTATTTTCCACTCAGCAAAATACATCACCAGTTGCAAACCACTTAAGTAAATGAAGAAAGTCAGATGGGATTGTCACGACCCAAGTTCATTTTACTGTGCCACAATAAAGACTGGGGCCCACTGAGAAAGGCTCAGAAGTATTTTGTCTAAATATGCTGACAGAATTATACAATCATAGATTTGGAGGTGTTTTACAGAGCAGAAGCATTTCTCAGATTTATTAAATTTATATGCCACCCATCTCCGTGTCCAGATAACTATGGAGCCTTTCCATGTGTATTTCAACTTCTATAATTCCCAGGAAACATGGCAAAGAGAAAGGCACAGTGGGAATTGTGGTTCAAAGCTTTGCATAGCCTAGTGCAGGGGTAGATAACTTTGGCTCTTTTATGACTCGTGGACTTCAACTCCCAGAATTCCTGAGCCAGCATGGCTCAGCATGGTTGGCTCAGGAATTCTGAGAGTTGAAGTCCACGAGTCCCCTAGTGCCATTAACTAATTATTTGCCTGTTATTGAATTAAAACAATCCCATAGTTGAGCTTTGTGTGAGTGTTGTGTTCCTTTTTTAGAGGGACCCCCGCCCATATATCCAGCTGCCTCCTTCTCCATCTTCGGTCAATGATTTTATTGTTTGTATTGCGATTTTATTGAGTGCATATTTATATTCCATAATTTTATTTTTTTTTAATCCATAAGCCATTCATAGCTGCTTTGAAACGAAATGGGTGGCAAATAAATTTAATAAGTAAAATAAAATAAATAAAAATAACACAGGCTCGTTTGTTGTATTTTTACTATGTAATAATCACAGACATTTGACACTCTTTCAGTTCCCAATTTTGTCTCTCACTTACACACACTCCTCCATTTTGCAAAGTCTCCTGGAATTCATAGTCTTACACGACGAAGAAATTCCATCCACTGTTCAATTGAAATCATCTCTCTTTATACCAAGGTCCATTAGCTAATATCTGCTGCTCAGAAGGCAAATCTTTGGTCTCTTTCTGATAACTTTTCAGATTTATGAAATATATTTCATCTCCCTGTTTGGTCAAATGTATGGGGATCAAAGATGATATTTCAACTTCCACAGCAATTAGGACATAAAGTGAATTTACCATGGTTAATGCATTTACAAATAATTAAAAAAAAAACAATCTCAAAGAGGGACTTTGAGAAAGATGACAAAATGTGAAATTCTTATAATTCCAGATACCATACATGAAAAATACTGATTTAAGTAAGAAACAATTTACTAAGATTGAAGCAAGAATAAATCTAGCACAATACTGGAAAAGAGATATCTTGCCTATAATATCAGACTGGGGGACTAAAATTGGATATGTCATAATAGCAACATTGATTGTACATATCCACAAAAAAAGTTAAGTTGAAGCATATATATATATATATATATATATATATATATATATATATATATATATATATATATATATATATATATATATATATATATATATATATATATATATATATATATATATATATATATATATATATATATATATATATATATATATGTTTTCTGAGGTTTTCGCGGGTGTTTGTATGTAGGTCTTTGGTTCTTCGGGTTTTCTCCCACGTAGAATTTGAAGTGTCTTGGAGACGTTTCGACGAAGTCTCATTCGTCATCTTCAGGCTGGTGCTTTCGGCTTCTGCTAATCCCCTTGTAACACTGACTAACCTGAGCACAACAAAGCCCCCACCCAAACAGAACACTCCCCCAGCCAATCAGAGCACAGCCAACCCCCAACCCCCCATCCAATCAGAGCACAGCCAAGACCCTAACCAATCAGAACACACCTCCACCCAATCAGAACACAGCTGAGCTCCCAGCCAATCAGTTCAAACCCCCACTGGCAGTTAAAAGGAAGAAACAGCTAAAATCTCACATTGCTCCTAGAAGCAGAAGCCGAAAGCACCAGCCTGAAGATGACGAATGAGACTTCGTCGAAACGTCGCCAAGACACTTCAATATTAAAAAGTAATTTTCTTTTTCTCACTATGTTTTGTTTAATTCAAATGTAGCAATCTTTTTATGTATCACCTTTTTTCTACTTTCTTTGTACTGCAATATTTTAACAATGGATATGGATTTTAAAAAAGACAGAAAGTTCTCATTTGGTGACTGATTTATTGTCAGGGTTTATATGCCAAGAAAAAAAAATACATCTGATTTTGGATATTACAAATTGAAAATAAGACAAGACACAGCTTTAAGTTAAGTTGTTCTATAATACTTGTTAATATTTACAACCATTTTTAAACGTTATCTTTGGCAATGGTAAGGATATGTGTGTGTAGCTTTGAGTGTGTGTGTATCCAGCAATACTTTATGTTAATAGTGTATATAACAGTGTTGTACGCTAAGTAAAATAATTACAGAAATACATATGTCTCAAAATGGCAAATACTTTTCACATCCTGTTACATTTGGCATTGCGCCAACTGTAGACTTTTGAGCTTTGTTTGCTTAAGGAGGGTTCATCCTCTTTTATTATCCAATCCCACTTTGTTCCTATTTTTGTTTCTGGAAAATGCCTTGCTAGAATAGACCTTCTTCAACATCTAGCTACCTCCCGTGCTCTCCATCAGTTAAATATAGGAAGAACTGAAATTCAATGTAAATCTTACCTACAGCTTAAGCTACCTCTCTCTACAGACACCCCCTATGCAAAGCTGGTGGGAAACTGTAATGGCATGTGCGAATGACCTTGCAAGACAAGAGAGAGAGGTGGAGAGAGGGAGGAAGAGAGAGAGGGAGAGGGAGAGAGGGAGAGGGAGAGAGGGGGGGGAGAGATGCAGACTGGCCAACTGGCATGTAAAAGGTAGCATTCTAGCAGTCCATCTTTCTCCTGCCATGCAACTCCTTTTGTTGTGAGGACAAAATATCAGAGTAAGTTGATTGAACTGGGAAAAAATGAATCTAGGCCAATGATAAATCCATGCACCATTTTATCCATGCAGGCGATTGTCTGAAACCACTTCTGTACAGTGGTTATTCTGTGATGAGTTAGTATGTATAGCAGGATCCTCAACCCTTCATCCCAGGCGCTTGTGGGAAACCATCCTCACTCCCACCCTGCTGCTGCCACTGCAGCTGCTGGTCCACGAAGCTAGAAAGGCTGGGACTGCTGATATGGAGAGAGAGACCCCACAGTGCAGAGGTCAGAGCTAGCTGCTGGTGGGATGAAGATCAATATATGATAAGATAGTAAATGTGACTATTTTATACATTATTATGCTCTCTCCCAGAATTGGCTATCTGAAGTTATTTGAAATAAGGACAACAGGCTAAATGTAATAAAAGCCCAGAGACAAAACAAAGAGCAAAGACCTTCTCTCAGTAAAGCAAATGGAAAAACTATTGGAAGACAAAAACGCTTTTAGAGGGGTCCAAAATTATTCTGAAAAACAAAATTGTTAAAATAAGTTTCTCTTGCTGAGATTATAATTTAGCTTTGGTGTGAATGGCAACAAATGGATCCTCAGCAAAATGGCTAATGTTAAAATTAGCAGTGCCATCTCCATGGACCTGGATTTTAATTCCGGTACAGTTATTACCCTCCTTCTGTCCAGATATAATATCACAGTAAATTCCTTCAGGAAGGCCAGTCTGCAAAGTGGCAGTCAGGTTCCTATTAATAAAGAAAAGTTTTCAAATTAGGCAAACACAGTGATTTTATATCATACACTTTTTATTCCTTAGATTTAATTGTGTTGCTTTGAGACTATATTCTGTAATACAGTGCCAAACATTGATATCCAATTTCCCAGTCCCAAATCAAAGTGTTGGCTTTTAGCTTTTAAAGTCCCAAAGTATGTCAGGCTTTTCTGACAGACTTTTTTTGACGATATCTAAAATCCTTCCTATAGATATGTATTTCATCTTTTCATGTAAAATAGGTTTAAGAATGTTTTGAGCTGAAATGATAAGAATGGAGGCCCAATTGCATTGCAAAGTAGTTTGTACACTTCTGTCGCTATCGGTTTGTGAGTTGTGTGCGGCCATATTCTTCTTTCACTTTGCACTGGTCAAAGTGCAAAGCCAAAGATCAGCCAAAAGCTGGCCAAAGTTGTTGAAGGTCTACAGCATACTAATTGATTAATTAATCATTTTAAATAAATAAACAAAATGAAATAAACACTTCCCTGAGAGTATCTGAATCTGACTAACCTGATTGTTTGAGACACATAGAGTTTATGGAGTCTGTAGTCGCAGAACTGAAAGGCATTTGGTTGGGAGATGCTGCTGTGTACTCCCAAGTTCCAGCAAGATGTCTGCTTCCTTTAAGTAAAATCTCTGTTTACTTACCAGTCATCATTATTGAAGACAATAAATCCTTGGTTGCCACGACCAAATGCCACTTGATTGCTCTTATTGTCCCACCAATTGGTGAATGGCTGCCCATCCACAACATTGCGGAAAATAACCATATTCCTTGGAGAAGAGAAGGGAAAATAGGTGGTTCAAAATCTTAACTTGCATTAGCTTTTTCCCAGCCACATGTTCTGATTGGAAATTACAGGAACTGATCTGCAAGATGACAGGCTCCGGGGAGCATGCATATCTTGATGTTGGAATAGGAATTGTGAAATGTTCTTACCTTATTTGACGCCACCGATGTTCACAGATCCAGCCATTGCCACAGGTTGTATCTGGATTAATTGTTACAGGCTTAACTGACCCATCTTCATAACTTGGAGGACCAACCCAGTCATTAATATCCTGGTTGTTAAATACAAATTAGAGGTGAAAAGAAAATATAAAAAATAAATAAATAAAACAAGAGAGATTAAAATATATAAACTAGACTAGTCTGCCTGATGATCATAAATTCATTTTTTTTCTTTTATGCAAAAAGTCCATAAAGGTTTTCCAGTCAGCAATAAATGTCTATCTTGTCTTTTCTCTAATCAAATGTCAATTTGGCCATCTCAGTAAATTCTATCACGTACATCAACCATTCCTGTGTTTGCTTGTTTGTTTTACTAAGTTTATTTGCCGCACCTCTCCCAAATCTTTCTACCTTTGTGCGTACAGTAATTTCACTGCGGTGATCAGATACAAAAACAAAATCCCATCACTTTTTTCCAACTATTTATCTCTCAGTCCCAAGAGGAAGACTTATATTGGCAAATCACTTAGTCATCTTCTAGATCAACACCCTGCTCAAGCAAGAAACTATACCATTTCAGAATTTGTCTGAAATGGTATAGGGCAGCGGTTCTCAACCTGTGGGTCGTGACCCCATTTGGGGTCGAACGACCATTTCACGGGGGTTGCCAAGCACTGCAGTCCGCCATTTTTTTTTGGTCGGCCATTTTTTTTTGGTCGGCCATTTTTTCCCTATTGCGATGCGGGCCGTCGTGCCGCGCATGCGCGATGCATGGTGCGGGCCCATTTTTTTTTTGCTCGATGCGGGCCGGGGTCGAGCCCCGGAAAAGGTTGAGAACCGCTGGTATAGGGTATTCTGCTTGAGCAGGGGGTTGGACTGGAAGACCTTCAAGGTCCCTTCCAACTTTGTTATTCTGTTATCTTCTGTTGAGTAGCTCTCGTCCAGCCATTTACTGAGTACAGATATGATTCAGCTTCTGCAGAGCCCTTAGAGCCCTTACACTAGGTACCAGCTAAGCATGATTTCATTTATTTATGCCTCCTAACATTCCACTGTAACTTCAGCTATAGGCTTCATGTAGGGATGGCAACCTTTAATGATCACAGCAGCTGATTTCAAACGGGCAGGATTGAAATTTGGGGATCTTCTGAACTTTGGGTTGGGTTGGTTAACAGAAAAAAATTTTTTTCTAAAGCTTTGAAGAGGGGGTAGTTCATTCTTCAAATCCATCTAAAATGCTCACGTCCCTAAAAGGGGATTCAAAATGTTCTGCCTGGCAATTCTACAGGCTTTTGGGAATCATAAACAGTATGTTAGGAATGTCTGTGTCTGGTATAAACATTGAACAGTATAGGGTATAAGATGTGGACTAAAGCAAAATTCCCTCCCGTGTTACTTTCAATCTACCGTGAATCTTTTAATCTACTGAGTCAATCCAGAAAACTAACACAGACAATAGTATGAAAAACTGTCAAGAATGAAGAGGAATCAGTCTGGGCACATTTTCCTAATAAAAATCACCCATCAGGGCACCCAAGATACCCTCTTTCTTTTCTTTTCTTTTATAATTTTTATTAATTATATATTTGTCAATGTAAACAGAGGAAACAAAGAAAAAATCAGGTTGAGTGCAACTCAACTTAATACAATCATTTTCTACTTGTAAACATTTTTCAATCAGCTCTTTCTTGTGGAGAGGTGAGGTTCAACTACTTTATGCTGAATACATAATTAATAGATGCCATGCATTTCCCCAAGCTGTTTGTTAAGTTTACAAAACTGACACTGACCTTTCCATTTTCAAAATGTCTTGGCCAGCTGAAACTTGACATGACCCTTGTAAAGCCATATGGATGCGCCAGCATGAAGCCAACTCCCATTTTATAGAGCCTAAATATGGAACAAAAAAAGCAGAGAAACTCAAATTTGTATTTCTCTAGCCAGAGGAGGACTCAGTCATGCCTTCTGGACCCAATGATTTTGGTGTCTGAGATCAAGAGAAAAAGATATCTAACTTCATTCCATACACACAGAAGCAATTGGATTGACAGTTAAATCTTTCTTTGGTACAGGTATTTTAATGGGACTTGAGAGCTAGCTGGCTAGTTTAAGGGATGAACAGGCTGCATGATATACACAATTCTGCCTACCAAAACAGAGAAAGAACTACAAAACTCAGTAAAAACAATTCTGAGGAATTGTTGCTACCAACCCAAATCCTCCTACTTGAGGCAGTTGCCCCAGTTAGTCTAAGAAACATCTGGCACATGACTTCAGAAGTGCTTCTCACCTGGAATCCCAGAAGGTCAAAATAGCAGCTCCACCAGCTCCATGCCCTCTCTGGTTATCATGATTGTCTACAAAGACAACAGCTTTATCAGAAGGCATAAAACTCCAGCCTTCACCCCAGTTCCTAAAAAGAAGACAGCAAGAGTCAAATTAACTGAATACAGTATGTCAATGTGTTAGGAATCTTTTTTTAAAAAGGGAAAAAGCAAAATTACTTCAAATAAGTCATCTTTTCTCCATGCCACTTCCGAATGACTGTCCCTAGTTTGGCACCATATTTGAACTCAGTTACTCGACCGTTTCCAAAGTACTCACTGGATGTAATGGCCTCCCCGCCTAGATCAATCACCTGGTGGAAATCAAAAGAAAAGTTATTGTGGCATATAACTTTAAATGGATATCTATATCTATGTATACATACATATACATATATCTTTAAATGGATATCTATCTATCTATCTACACACACACACACACACACACACACACACGTGTGTGTGTATATGTATATATATAATGTATCTGAAAGTAGGAGTCATCTGATAAAATAAAGCAATGGAGACATCCAATATGCAGTCTGTGTTGAATAAGATCCTCCTTCTTACTAAGCTATATACATTTTGCTCGTCTGTAGTTTAGCTTGTTGTAAGAATGCTGTCAATGAGGTTTCTAAACCAGGATTTAAGTTTTAATATGAACCTAACCAACTTAGTGAACGAAGGCATAATAATTCAGCTCCAGCTTTGCCTGCAGGCTAATTGCATAGGATTGCCTGGTTCACACATAAAGGCATGACTTGATGTTAACTTTCAAGAAATACAAAATCACTTCATATCACTTGCTTTTCAGTGGAGCCAGTTCACATATGTAATTAGAAACCATCAAATAAATTTATGGATATATTGGCCAGAATAGCTTAGCAGCAATATGTTTAGTACAAAAAAATTAAGAGGTTGCAAGGTTTTTATCTACAACAAGCTAAGAAACTCTTCTCTCTTTTTTTTAAAAAAAAGGTCCCTCTAAACCAGGGGTTCTCAACCTTGGCAACTTTAAGACTTGTGGACTTCAACTCCCAGAATTCCTCAGCCAGCTTTGCTGGCTGAGGAATTCTGGGAGTTGAAGTCCACAAGTCTTAAAGTTGCCAAGGTTAAGAACCCCTGCTATCAGCATGCAATGTTAAGTTTAAGGCATAAATTAAAGTTGAGATATATTCCACACCAGCACTGTAATTATGAACTTTTAATCTATTGTTTTTAAATTATTTTCATTGGGTGGTCTATTATAAAAAATAAGATTATGTTCTCACGTTGTTCTACTACTTTCAATTATGGCTTTTATCTGGAGCTGGAGGCCTAGGAAAATGTTCAACTTTGCCATTTTCCCAATCTCTGTTATGTATTTGATATTGATCCTCGGTATAAAATAGATATGTAGGCAGTTTACCTCTTGGAAGATGAATGGCCTTGTCCCTTCAGCAAACCACTTCACGTTGAGATTTTTTAGTTTGTCTAAAAAGGCTTTCATATCCCCAGGCCACATGTGCTTGGAAGCATCGATGCGAAATCCTGCTACACCAATGTCAATTAGGTGATTCATATACTCTGCAACTTTGGAACGCACATAGTCCTTCTCTAGTGCAAGATCAAGAAGACTAACAAGGCGACAGTCCCGAACCTGTTCAGAAAGTCCATTTAAAGGAATCAACATATCCAACACACCTTTCCCAACATAAACAGACTCTAAAGTCTCCAACATTGTTCTTGAACTCTGGCAACCGTAGAAGAGCTCAGTTTGTTTATTTGTATCCTGCTTTTATTGTTTCTACAAGGCGACAAACATATCTAACACACCTTCCTGTTATATTTCCCACCACAACAAGCCAGTGAGGTGAGTTGGAGTGAGAGAGAGGGACTGGCCCAAGGTCACCCAGCTGGTTTTCATGGTTAAGATGGGACTAGAATGCACGGTCTTTAGAACTCAGAGCCGCCCAAGAGTTACCTTGAGGTAAGATGGGTGGCTTATAAATTTTTATAAATAAATAAAATAAATAAAACTCAAGTTGAGGGGTCAACCTCTAGGATGGATTGCAGAGGGTAAAATTCAGAATTCAGCAGATTGTCATTTAAATATAATCTTATGTTAAGATCCCCAGCTATGGCAATGTTAGAGAACGAAGGAATATTAATGCACATTTCTGTTTTTGACCAAATTTCTACAATTTAAAGGTGAGGGATGGATGTTAGGGGGTATATACACATTTATAAGGATGAAATTCTTACAGATGGCTGCTAAAGGGATCTAGAGGCGTGAACTCAGTGTTAAGACTGAATTCACATTCAGATTTGTTTATTACAAACTCAAGGCCAGATACAAAGAAGATATTGGATAGCAAAAAGTATTACATCCTTCTCTACATATGTATATGGGCATAAGAGAAAAACAGTAAGTAGGGTCTAAAAGTAATTAAGAACATTGTTTCTAAAATAAATCCACATAAAATGAGAAGTTCCAATTCTAAATAATGGTGTTACGACTGACAGATATGGATTCTCAAGTCTACATAGAATCTCTCTCATCCTGTTTCATGGTCTTCCAGAAGTGACAAAGGTCTACTCTACAGCCTTCAGGATACAGATACTGCTAGCTGCCAGACTTCTGAAATTAAAGAATATCAAACTGGGTAGTAGGAGTCAGGAAGGCAGGATTCCTTGTTCTGACTTCACACCCAGCAATATTCCAGGAGAGCAGTGACAATTATTCAGGCATCCACATGAGCCAATGGAGACTTCATGATGTTCCTCAAGCAACAAAAGGCTATTCATATTGGCATCCTGCACATGAGGAGATCCCAGCTGGCAGGTCTCCACAGAAGAGGTCTAACCTGGCCCTCAGGGACAGTTCATCAGGCCTGCAGTTCTTCAAATCAGCCCCATCCCCCAAACCTTGGTCGGTCTGGGCAGAAGTTGATTATGCTAGCTCTGCCTCATCCGTCATTAATCCCTATCATTTCAAGATGTCCTATGGAGAAGGTTTAAGGGTGCTTCCCGGCAAGCCCACAAAAGTGGAACAGAGTGAAATTACCAGAAGTTCTGATACCTAAGGTACATACTGTATTCTTAAAACAGAAGGGCATACTTTATACATTTTTTTAAAAAAAATCGTAACATATTAAAATGGTGTTTATTCTCAGAGGAGCAATCGCAACTGAGCTCTTGACAGTTCTCCCAAAATGGATTCACCTTGCATGGTTGATTTTTTTCTTTGGGGGAGGGGGGGAAGTGAGGACAGTTTTTATTTTCCCAACCCTTTTTTTAATGTCTCCAGTTTTCAATAATGTGTTTCCAATTCATTACCTGTTACTTATCTGTGGTTGGTCTGACCACAGTTCTTTTGCGATCAGTATGAAGTATTATTATTATATTTCATGTATTTTGGGGTTTTTTAATGTTTATTTTAGGAACAGTCCAGAGAGATTGTTGGGCAATGCAAAAACTTGCTTGCTGCAATCAATAAATAAAACTGACTTTGAAAATTCACTCACTGTAGGCAGGTAATTCCTCTGTACCCAGCATAAAATATAATGTAGGGATATAGCACAGTGTCCTCTCATTAACAACACATGATTAAAAAAAGGATCATGTGGTGACGCAGCAAGTAGCCTTCTCTATGGGTAGAATTAACATGCACTCACCAGAGTCTTAATGTTTTAATGATTTCATTTTATAGAATACACTAATACATGGCAACATACAGCTCTGGAACTGCTGAAGCAGAAAGTATTGAACTAACTTAACCAAAGTTTATATTGTGTAGCAATAACACTTAGACCTATATACCGCTTCACAGTGCTTTACAGCCCTTTCTAAGCAATTTACAGAGTCAGCTTATTGCCCCCAACAATCTGGCTCCTCATTTTACCCACTTCAGAAGTATGGAAGGCTGAGTCAACTTTGAGCCGGAGAGAATCGAACTGCTGGCAGCCGGCAGAATTAGTCGGCAATACAGCATTCTAACCACTGCGCCACCACGGCACTTTCTATCACATTTATAGATCACACCAAGCCATAGTGTACATAGTGTACACCAAGCCATGTGTACACACACATATATAGTATGTGTGTAATGTTCTATGTAAGGCTTGGAATTGAAAAAAGATGTGGTCACAGAATGAGCAGGGGAAAAAGATGTTTTGTCAGTTTTGGAAGGCCGTACTGGGAGGTTTAATGAGCAAACTGGCAAAGACTTAAATAACTCATTTTGTCTCTTAAATTCCCCTTAAAATGGGTAAAAAAAATAGTCTAGGATTGGTGATTAAAACCTTGCAAGGCTTAAGGCATATATTTTGTAAACTCCCCTCAACATTACCAACACAGGTACAAAATGTCTGCCTTTTCCACTTTGGCAAGACTCTTAATGTGGCACAGGGACCACATGCAATCCACAGGTTGCTGACCTTCTATTTCGGCAAGGAAAGACCCAGTCTAGCTAAGGCTTAAGTGCACATTTAATCATCTTTACCACAGCAAAGAAAACTTAAGAAATTTTTGCTTATGCATTAACCACAAGTTAGGATTGCTTCTAAATAATAAACTGTGGTCAGTATTTACTATTTTAAGTCAGTTACATGGCTCAAAGTGTTATTCACGTTAACCATATCTTGTCAGTTTGGATGACAGAAGACATTATGGCTAAGCCAAAAATGAAAGCAAAATGATCAGTTATATCACCTGAAAAGGACACATCCAAGCCCAGGGTCCATTGGGGATCTGACCCATTAGCCACATCTCTTAGATGGAAGGGCCCTGGGACCCAGAAATGCTTGTGTCTCTATACAGCTCACAGATTTACAGCTCACAGCCTACATGTAAGATTCTGCCTCAGAAATCCTAATTGGTTTTTTGTCAGTTTTATTCTTCTACTCAGAGTACATATAATTCTAGTAAACCACACATATACACCCACACACACACACATAAATTTTACTTCTATCCACTTTCATGTGCTCAATGTCATATTTACACTAGGGCTTAATTCTGTGAACTGCTGAGCTAATTTGGTCTAATGGTTAAGGCACCAGGCTAGAAAGCAGCAGATCATGAGTTCAAGTCTTGCCTTAGTCATGAAAGCTGGCTGGGTGACTTTGAGCCAGTCACTCTATCTGGCTCACCTCTCAGGGTTGTTATTGTGAGGAAAATAGGAGGAGGAAGATTTTTTGGATATGTTTGCTACCTTGAGCTATTTGTAAAAACAATAATGGCAGGATACAAATGAATTAATAAATAATCAATAAATAAAATTTAAAATAATAAACGCATGAAAGATCAGCATTATTGTTCTAGGGCAGGGGTGTCAAACTCAATTTCATTGAGGGCCGCATCAGCAATATGGTTGCCCTCAAAGGGCCAGATGGGCATGGCCGGCTCAATGCCGCTCACTTGGTGCGGCTGGCTCGCTCTGGTCAGGTGGGTGTGGCTGGGTGGGCATGACTGGATAGGTATAGCCGGGCCAGCTCCACTGACTTGGGCGGATGGGTTGGCACAGAACAAGTTGTACTGGCTAACTCAAAATAGGGACAACTCACTGCCCCACAAGATCCTTGCCTTCCCAAATTGCCGGCAGCCAAGCGCATGCATGCACGCACGCACGCACGCACACACACACCGCATTCCAAGTTTGGGGACTTTTATCCACAGAGGAAGGAGAGGTCCTTTTCCCCAAGCCCAAGCATGCTCGGCAGTTTGCCAGCTCAGATGTGGATAAAAGTCTCCAAACTTGGAATGGTGTGTGCCTGTATGCATGAGCGCAGCATGCCAAAGTTCTTGGTTGAATTACAAAGATCTCTGGAGAGGAGGAGGGGTGGCAGAGAGCTGTGTGAGGGAAGGCTGCCCCAACAAGCCAACATCCTTCTCAAAAGGGTTCTCTTTCGAGAAGGGCCAGCTTCCCTCATGCAGGACCAGGGAGTGCTGCTCCCCTGCCTTCTCTTCTTGTTCTCCAGAGATCTGTCAAGGCAGAAGCTTGACTCCATGTTTCCACACGCAGCAGTCGCCCTCCACCTTGTTTTGCCGGGATGGGCACCGGACAGGGAAACACCAATTGTTGGATGTCTGGCATTGGGAGAAGAACGTTTCCTTTGGCATGCTGTGCACACGTGTGCACGCACACACCATTCCAAGTTTGAGATGACAAGCTGCCAGTTATGTCTGGGCTTAGGAAGAAGGACCTTTCCTTCCTCTGTGGATAAAAATCCCTAAACTTGGAATGTGGCATGCATGTTTGTGTGTATGCGCATGCGTGCGTGTGTGCTTGGCTGCCGGCAGTTTGGAGAGGTGGAGCTTGTCAGCTGTTCCCACATTGAGTTAGCCAGTGTGACTTGTTCCATGCCAACCCAGCCATCCCAAGTCAGTAGGGCTGGGCTGGCTGCACCTACCCAGCCACGCCTACTCAGCCACGCCCTCCTGGCCGCTGTGAGTCATCATAGACCCATGGCCACCCACCCCTGAGGTTATCACTACCGCACAGCTCCATGTCATGGTTCCGACTAACAAAAACACTTCAAAGAACTTCCAGGCATTGTTTATCCTAAAAAGTCTTTAATCGTGAAACAAAGTGTTAGCACAGCATGGTGGATGCCAAGATCTGAATTTCCCTCCCCTGAACACATAATATTCAAGCATAATTCCCTCCTCTAATTTGCAGTCATGAATCACGTTCTTCAAGCATAATTCCCTCCTCTAATTTGCAGTCATGAATCACGTTCTCCAATCAGTTTGAAGGGTAAAGTTTCCCTTCTGTAGCCTGAGGTTTCTTATCTTAACTAATCCCCACACATTCTTTCTCCTCCCTTCCTAGCATCATCTAATTTAACTCTAAAAGTACCCCACAGCTTATACAGAGAGTTGCTGCCTTTTCATATTTTGTCAAAGCAAGAACATCCAATGTTAGCAGCGTTGACACTCCACACATCAGAGAGGATCCCGCTGCCCGCCCTCTGCTAGCACTGCTGCCACTGACAAGATACCTGAAGAAGCAAGGAAGTAACTATTCAATCACTTCTTCCTACTAGTCTGCTTGCGGGCCAGATCTAAACACATCCCCGATCTGGCCTGCAGGCTTTGAGTTTGACATATGTGTTCTAGGGTGTTTACGTTCTATCTACAATTGTCAGAAACCTGGCTTAAGAATGAGGCTGTGCATATGCAGTCTCACTGGGCACGACTGTTTCAACCATTCAAAGAAATAAAAAACAGAATGTACATATATACAGGGAGTCCTCGACTTACAACAGTTCATTTAGCGACCATTCGAAGTTACAACGGCACTGAAAAAAGTGACTTAGGGCTTTTTTCACACTTATCGCTGTTACAGCATCCCCATGGTTACGTGATCAAAATTCAGGCGCTTGGCAACTGACTCATTTATGACGGCTGCACTGTCCCAGAGTCATGTGATCCCTTTTGCGACTTTCTGACAAGCAAACCCAATGGGGGAAGCCAGATTCACTTAACAACCGTGTTGCTAAGTGAACAACTGCAGTGATTCACTTAACAACTGTGGCAAGAAAAAACCATAACCCGGGGAAAACTCTTCTTAACAAATGTCTCACTTAGCAACAGAAATTTTGGGCTCAGTGGTGGGTGTAAGTCGAGGACCACATGCAATGAATTCAGAAAAGTACCTGGTTCGGATCATCATAATTTTCTATCTCTCCATTGGCTGTGTGGCATTTCCCGTCATTGAAATCCCATCCAGAGTATGGTACAGCAGGAAAATCTCTCTTGTTTGAATCAAAGTAGCTTCCACATGTAGAATCGTGGCCAGATCCAGCAGCAGCTCCACACATATGGTTGACAACGGCATCCACGTAAATGTATACCTGAGTAGAAAATTGTCAGTCAGGTTATAGCAAGGCCCTCCTCTATGGGCATGGAAGGGAAGTGAGACTATCATACATATTAAATAATCCATGCCTGTCTCACAGTGATGTCATGATGACCTCCCCCTATGACATCATAATACTATTCTGTGGCAATACCATATGAACACAGCATTCATCTTTTTTCTTTAATCACGGACAAGACAGATATTTTGTGGTTTGTGAAAAAAAAAACATTAATTTCTAGCCCACTGGAATCAGAAGTGCAGCTTTACAAAACTAGACAAAAATTCCCTCCTAAACTACAGATGACGAAATCTCCAAATTGATACTTGCATTCACAATCTGGCCTTACTTGGAAAATCATTTTCTCAAGGCAGTCTGGAAACCACAATAGGGGCACATTAATAGCTAATTGATTGTAAAGATGACTAAGTGAGACGACACGTGTAAATGCTTGGAGGTGTTGCTACACAGTTGCAAAGTATTATAATTGCATATCCCTCCACTCTCTTACTGGTATAATTCAAGATGCTGCAACATTTGCAAATTGCTTGTATTCAACCTATCTTAGGAACACTTTCTCCCTTGGACTTCTAATACTACCTTTGAAAGCTACCCAAAGCTGCCCTTTGGATGATACCATCTGTGCACCAGGCTCAGTTAAAGGCATAGAAATCATGTTCTTGGCTGGTGCCCCATTCCCAGGGATGAAATTCCTTCCCGTGCTGATTTGCCAAAGTACAGTTCTGAGCTTTGTGCGCTGGCAGCATCACAGTCAAAAGATATCAAATAAAAGACTTTGTGCTTGTGAGGGCGATCATCAGCCTGTCCCTCCAGAATCTATCCAGTCCTAATTTACATTTCACCTTTCTCTGTAGGGCAGACATAAAAGAGTAGCAGTGAATCAATTTACAAGAACCCAGCAGATGATTTCACAGTCAAGACGAAGTTTGCTTTCCCATGCTGTGCTTTTTGAATGCTCCTTGCTGATACTTCCCCCTTTCCCAATTTAGAGATGGATGGTGGGTGGTTTGTGTTCCCAAAATAGCTCCCATTACTACACCTGTATTATTTAGACCCAGCTTGTAGGTCAGGCTCCTAGCTGACAAGGAATGATGCAAAGCATAGTTCTCCCAATTCTCAGCACTAGTAAGTCAACATGGACTGAGGTGTCTGGTATCAAATGTTAATTATGTCAAATATAATGTTTGTGATTCCTTACATTTCCAGGCACTGAGAGTCACATGAACTACATATCTTATCATTTTTGAAGGGTGAATGTTTCTGTGTGTGCATATGAAATTGTAGAAGACTACATTGTATAGCAGCAGTAACTAAAATCCAGCAAGGAACTTTTGTCCTCATTTTGTTAATTCAAAGAAAAGATCACCTCAGGCAGTCTCTCAGCATTAGGGAGACTAGATTTTATTGCACTCAAAATTAGATGTTCTGGAACGTGATTATTTGGAAGGAGATAATCTTAAATTAGACGACTTTACGATACTCAAGCCCATTGTCTAAATTAATCCAATCAAAGTGATTCCATTTTGAACTGACTACAGGGAGATAGTCCCCCCACTAGTTTGAGAGAATGCAAGCGATAATTTAAGAATACATATCACTGTTAGGGAAGCAGAGTTAACTTGAACCAAAGATCTTAAAACATAATATGAGATCACTTACTCCAACATTGTTACATCTGTTCACCATGTCTTTAAATTCGGACTCACTTCCAGATCGTGTACACAGCTTGTAGCTGATGGGCTGGTATCTTTCCCACCATGGTCTCCATGGTGTTGTAATGACAAGGTTTTCATTTGGAGGAGAGATCTGTGAATTGAATAATATCATCCAACAACATCATAGAGCATTATTTCAGTAGCTCAGTGGCAGGCTGAAAATCCTTTTTTACATAGTCCATGGAGGTACAACATATGGTACAATCCTTATCTTAATTTAAAGTACTTGAGTTTCTTAAGGAATCCTTTAAAAAAAAAAGTTTGGAAAAGGGTGCACAAAGCCCAGTCTTTCCTTACTTTTTCCTCCCCAAGTTCATGGGTTTGCTTGAAATCAGAAACTTAAGAGTGACTAGAAATCCTATGAATTCTGTTTCAGTTAATCAAAAGGCTGTAAAACATCTTCTGGCTTCATAAGGTTATCCCTCGGGCAATCAGTTTTCCCACCTTTTCAAAATAAAATATTTATTAGGAGAAAACTGGGAGAACTAGTTTTGCAAGACTAATTCACTGCAGAAGTGAACTACACTCTGAAATTCACCTCTATTACTCTACAACAAGAACATATAATCCATTTGATGCTCAGAATATTATTTGATCATAACTGGGCAGTATATATATATACAGAATATATATATATTCGGGTTTTCTCCCACGTAGAGTTTGAAGTGTCTTGGTGACGTTTCGACGAAGTCTCATTCGTCATCTTCAGGCTGGTGCTTTTGGCTTCTGCTTCTAGGAGCAATGTGTGGTCGTAGCTGTTTCTTCCTTTTAACTGCCAGTGGGGGTTTGAACTGATTGGCTGGGAGCTTGGCTGTGTTCTGATTCGGTGGAGGTGTGTTCTGATTGGTTAGGGGCTTGGCTGTGCTCTGATTGGCTGGGGGAGTGTTCTGTTTGGGTGGGGGCTTTGTTGTGCTGGAGGGGTTCAAAGTGGCCAATGATGCAGCTGTGGTCTGGCTCCTGGTCTCTGGTCGTGCCTCATCATTAGTGTGGGTTTGGGTTTGCTTTTTGCGTGGATGTGTGGTGGTGGCATCCTGTGTGGTTCTGGTGTCATTCTTTGTGTTAGGGATTCGCCTGTCAATAAGGGCGGGTTTCCAAATGGCTGGTAGGCGGGAGGTATCATCTCGTTTGTTCATGCTGTGAGGGCGTTTTTCTATCTCGATGGCTTCTCTGATTATTTTGGTATTAAAGTGTTCAGTTTTGGCAATAGTTCTGGTCTTTTTGAAAACAATTTCATGTCCTGTGGCTTTAAGGTGTTGGACCAGGGAAGAAGTTGGTTCCTCTTTTTTGACTGAGTTCTTGTGTTCTTCAATGCGTGCACTTATTCTTCTGTTGGTTTGTCCGATGTATGTAGTGGGGCAAGCAGTACATGGGATTTCATATACTCCTTGATTTTCTAACTCAATGTTGTCTTTAGGGTTTCTTAGGATGATGGATATTTTTCTGTTTGTGCTAGAGGAACATTCAGTGTATATAGTAGACCAGAACGCTAACGAATATATGCTAGACAGAATGATAAATTCAATATTACTCATTAAAATAAGTTGTTTGCTATACATTGGTTTGGGAAGTATAAATAAAATACTGGTCCAGGTTGTTATATTGCGTGATGGATAATAATAATAAATCCCATTATTCTTCTATTTCTTCTGAATAATATAAGAGCGTATTTACTATCGGATGGAAAGCTATAACAACCAGCATTTGATGGAGTAATCATTAGCAAAATGGTCATCAGTAAAAATTCTTCAGCTTTAATACTCTACAGTGCTTTCATTTCCACAATCCCCATTATACATGATGTAGCCATTAAAAAAATAGAATAAAATGGTTTTGTTTTCTTTCTGTTATGCCAGAGTCCTTATGATTGATGAAGTACATAATTAAATGGCAGCTGACGTGCTCAGATTGCTATACTGAAAATAAAAGTTGAATAAATCAGCAATCTGATTGTCTGTTGATGCAACAACTTTTCTACAAGTACCCAACTCACTACTTAATTCAGTTGCATTCATTTAACCAAGTTTCAGCAGCTAGTTGGAAGCTTGCAAATGAATTGCAAATTTTATGCCTGATAAATCCATTGGAACACTCACAAGTAGAGGTTAGCTTCAAACACTCAGCACAACAAAACATTAATTTATTCTACATCACAAATAGGTTGATGCAATAATTTCACTGCCACATCTTTACAAAAGATTCATTCATTTTTGGCCAGCAGTCCTTTCCAAACCAAGCTATTCTTTTGATATCCAAAAAGTGCTTCCCCCTCCCCAAAGACAACAAGACTTTTTTTTTTCCTGGAGAACATCTTCAAGAAAAACAAAAAACAAAGTCCAGTTGCTTTTTGGAAAAAAAGGCACTTTTAGGACAACCATGATCTGGATGACTGAGAATCTCCATAAACATTGTTCTTTGGATATGCAAATTTCAACTACCAGAATTCTCAGCAACTGCCAAACTGACTGGGAAATTCCTGGAAGTGGAGTCAGCATGCTTGAAAGATGATTTAGTGATTTATACCGTGAAAAAAAAATTTCCACAGACCTTCACTGTTGTTAATATTGTTGAATTTCAATTTCAATTGAATTCAGTATTTTCTGGGAATTAGAGAAAGTGTGCCAAAGACATAGATATCTTTCCCAGATGTTGCCACAAAAATCTGCCTACCTGAACTCCACCGAATCCATTAGGTGCTAAGTAACGTTCACATTCAAGAGCAATGTCATTCCAACGCCATTCAAAGAGGTGAACAATAGATGTCCTTCCAGGCAATGTATTTGGGTTATACTGAGCCCAACAAAGTTCCAGACCAGCAAGGAGAATTAAAATCCACATACTGCCTTGGGTAATGGCTCTTTCTGTGCTCCAAATTGCAGTTTTCAGTACTGTATTTATATTTCTGGTACAGTTCAAAGTACACGTCAGTCATGAGACTTTCAACACAATTGGCTACATTTAGCAAATTTCCGTTCATCAAAGATCACAGTTTAAACAAGAGAAACAGGTGAAGATAAAGAACCAGATTCCCTAGGGAAAAACTGTGAATGCATAAACCAAGATAAGATTCAGAGGGATTAATCACATCCATGTCTTCGGCCAAATAAATTAGATAATGTACTATCTGCTTCAAGGAGATCTACAAGTCAAGCAGACATCAGAGGCCTCCAGCATATAATGATCTGTTCCTTGTAACACTCATTCTGCCAAATAGCAGGAAATGATACATAACTTTGCCTAGCATTAAGCTAGGGCAGCAGTTCTCAACCTGTGGGTCGCGACCCCATTTGGGGTCGAATGACCATTTCACGGGGGTCGCCAAACACCGCAATCCGCCATTTTTTTCTTTTTTTCCCCATTTCCCCTCGGCCGTCACGCGCGCATCGCGCATGCTTGATTTGGGCCGTTGTGCCGCGCATGTGCGATTCGGGCCGTCGCGCCGCGCATGCGCGGTTCGGGCCATTGCGCGTGTGCCGCGCATGTGCGGCTCAGGCCGTTGTGCCACGCATGCGCGATTCAGGTCGTCGCGCTGCACATGCGCGGCGCAGGTCGGGGTCTCAGCCTGAAAAAGGTTGAGAACCGCTGAGCTAGGGGAACAGCCCAATATATTGGCCTGCCTGAGATTAAATGGCAAAAAGTACATTGCATCCTAGACCAAGATATGCCATCTGAACCAATGAAAACCCACATAACTCTCCTCTCATCCCAATAATAAAACACAGAATATAGTAAGACTTTATGTCTTGCTACTTTTCCATGACATTAAAAACTATGGGCTGAAGCAGTGGTCCTTCTCTACATAAAGGTAGCGATTTAACAGTTTGTCTTTAGTTCAACACCTTTTTTTTGAATTTTTGAGGTCTTTTGAGTTCTGTGGACCAGAATTATTCTGCACCGGGAAAATTCTGCATGAAGTGCTGTGACTACACGTTGTCCTCGATTTACGACAATTGAGCCCAAAATGTATGCTGTTAAGTGAGAATTTGTTCAGTTTTGCCCCGTTTTACGACCTCTCTTGCCACAATTGTTAAGAGAATCATCGCAGTTGGTAAGTTAGTAACCTGGTTGTTAAGTGAATCCGGCTTCACCACTTTGTCAGGTCGCAAAAGCTGATCACAGGACCCCAGGACACTGCAACAGTCGTAAGTATGAACCAGTTGCCAAGCATCTGAATTTTGATTATATGATCGTGGGGATGCTGCGAAGGTTTGTGTGAAAAACGGTCATAAGTCGCTTTTTTCTTCAGTGCCGTTGTTAACTTTGAATAGTCACTAAATGAACTGTTGCAAGTCGAGAACTACCTGCATAGTGAATTGGCAGAGATGAGTTTTGTTGTTTGCTTTGGATTTTCCTTCTTGTTTATCGGTCACCAGTCCTGTAGCCAAAATGAGATTGGGGATTACCACATGGAAGACTATTAGAATATATACATTAAATAGAGTAAGAATGTATTTTTTGGAATAATAGGTTTATTTGTATGAAAATTATCATATAATGGAATGAAGAAAACTGAAGAGATGTTTTAGATTGGGATTGAACTAATAATTGATGTTATTTTAATAAGATGATGTGTTTGTTTGATAATATGGAGGTTATTATGTTTGATAATTAATTGGATGAAATCAGTACCTTGTCTAATGGACTTAAAGGATTTAAGGTTGATATTACTTTGTTAGTTTAAAGAAATTGATTGATTGATGGATTAGATATGTATAGGATAGATCAAGATTTTATTTTAAGTGGGAGATATTAGTGGAAGACAAAAAAAAATAAGATTTATGATCAAATTAAGGAATTAGGATATATTTGGAAGGGATACCTGAACTGGAAATGTGGTTATTTAAAATTGAATTTGATTATGGTATTGTAATTGCATAAAGCTCTAAAACAGGTTTAGGATTAATAGAAATTTAAGTTAGAAATAGATTATTTTTAATATATTAAGCTATTTGAGGGAAATAGAGAGGGAATACTTGATGTACTGATAGAATTATTTATATATGTTTTGTTTTTGGATTTTTGATTACCCCAGTACCATGGTGTGTCTCGAGCACTTTGTCTTAAGAATTAAAAAACCAATAAAATTTGTTTAAAAAAAAAAGAACACTGATACTCAGTGGTAAATCTCAACCATAGGCTGAACAAGTGATGCCATCAAGATCTTATCTCAGTGACTGAAGGATGTGTGGGTCTGGGTGGAGAGGACCAATTTCAATACGAGTAGTGTCTTGGGATTTTTGGACTACCCAGGCAGGAGAGACAGCAGTTTTTATTCTGGAAGTTATTCTTCTCCCTTCAGCACTGGCACACAATTTGGGAGTTTTTACTGAAGGTCTTCCTTGCATAATTCATTTAGCTGCCATACATGGACTAGGACAGGGGTAGGCAACCTTGGCTTTTTTATGACTCGTGGACTTCAACTCTCAGAATTCCTGAACCAGCATGGTTGGCTCAGGAATTCTGGGAGTTGAAGTCCACGAGTCATAAAAGAGCCAAGGTTGCCTACCCCTGGACTAAGAGGACAGTCACTCAGGTTTTGCTTGCCATGCATTTGGACTATTGCAATGCACTCTTCATACGTCCATCTTTGAAGATCACTTAAGAAACTACAGCTGGTCCAGGACACAGTGGTAAAAAAAGTTATGGGTATGCACAATATGTCCATGGAACAAATCTTTCTAAACTGTACTACTTACCAGTAAGCTTCAGGCTGCACTTCAAGGTATTTATAAAGCCCTTCATGACAAAAGGCCTAATTGTTTGGGGGCCATCTATCTTCCGTAGTTTCTATTCATCCCATATAATCAGGCAATGTCACCTGGTAGGACTCAGGAAGCAAACATTCTCAGTTGCATTGTTCATTCTTTGGAATTATACTCTCCCCGAGATATTCATATGGACTTCACTGACCATCCCAGGCCTTGGGTTAGAATGGGATGGAAATGGATTAAAGTTTATATTATTTTATTCCACATGTTTTTGGTATTGTTTTGAATTGTATTGCTGTAAGTTGTCTTACATTGTACACCATCATGAGTTATGATGGAGTCGGCCTAGACAAGTAATAAATAAAATCAGCTTTATAATACACAGAGAACAGAAACCAATCAAATAGGAGAAATGTTCATCAGTATATATTACAGTCTGGCTTCAACATGAATTGCAATGAACGGATGTTTTGCTTGGTAATTAATCTGAAAATGAGCTGTGCCATTAGCAGCAACATGGATTTGAATTCCTGTGCAAGCCTTGCCTTCTTTTTGTCCTGAAATGACATCACAATAAACCCCAGCAGGAAGACCAGTTGGAAGGAGTACCGACAAGTTCCTGTACAATAAAAGATAATTTTATTCTTTTATTTATATTCAGAAAATGATATGCCACCCATTGCTATGTCTTATAAAATGTATAATAAAAAATGGTTACGCATCAAATCAAGAAATATAGAACATTAAAATACTAAAACATTAACCAGCCTGGGTAAATAAGAATGTTTTCAGCTCATTTCCAAATTGTTAATAGGGAGGGGCCTTGTTTCACCTTCAGTGACCATGTGGTTTCATAATTTGGAGAAAAGTTTAGAAGCAGAATTGCATCAATCCATGGCAAAATCAGCAATAGGTATTGTTCTGTCTGGCCCCTCTCAGCTCATTAAAATCCACATAAATATGTCTTTAAGAGGTTTATTTAACACATTTCAAAAGAATTCACTTCAAAGCACGCTGCTGGCATTTTGCTGGCAGAAACAGCCAAGTCTCATGTATTTACATTTAGATTAACACATGCTCCTTCCACACCTTCCAATTAACTCACTCTTTCTTAATCACATTGTCCAAGGCCTCATTATTCTCCCGTAGATTTCCAAAACATCAGAAGACTGAAATCAAACGCACGGTTCCAGATATCAGGCTACTCCTTGATTAACGTTGCTCGTGACAAAGGCGTAGTCTCTCTGTCCCCTTCTAATATAGTGTCCGATACGTCACTTCCCCTCATTACTTCCTTTTTCCACTTAACTGACACCGTCGCTTATCAAACCTTCGGAATCTCGGATCAAGCCATCTATCTTCTTGATCCAAATCTGACCCCTCACTTTGTGAATCTGATCCAGACTGCCTGTAAATCTCCTCCCTGTCTGGCTCAGCTGCCGGGAGGGGAAAATACCCAGAGGGGCCTGGCTGCTCTTCCTCGGCTGCCGGGAGGGGAAAATACCCAGAGGGGCCTGGCTGCTCATCCTCATACTCTGACACTTCCCAAGCTGGTCTAGGGACACTCACAACAGGTATACATCCCTTTTTAGACTGGATATACAAGAACAGAAAATCTGTAAGTAACTGACTTCTGAAGGAAGAAATGGCAGACTAAAAATTGTTGTGAGGAATGAAAAGTTGGTAACTAGGCTGGCTCTCTGAACCTCTCTGGACAAGGAGATTACTTGAGATTACCCACATGTGCTCCAGATAGATGCCCCTCACAAAGAGATGGTAGATAGTCATTTCCTGAGGGTTTAGTGCTCTGGGAGACAAGATAAACCTTCTTTGGTACCTTTGAAAAGACTGTTAAGTTTGTATATTTCTTTTTCTAATCACTTTTAGAAATTGCTCGTTAACTGCTTTTCAACTATCAAAAACCTTTCGCCGACAAATTTGGCAGCCCTGGCTGTTTTTATTTAAATTATTATTGGAATATACAGCAAAAAGATGATTATAACCTTAGTTTTAGGAAGTTACAAATGGATTAATGGTCCAGTTTAAATTTAAAATAAGATTTTGAAAATAATTATAAATTAATTATTCATTAATTGGATTTTTTTTAAAGAAGATAAGATTTTAAAAATTGTACACCAGAGAAAACTATTGTGACGAAGGTTGGAAATGACAGAGATTTATTTTTCTTTATTACTTTTCATTCTTTTTCTTTCCTTTTTCTCTTCTACGCCTTCTATTTTGCTTTCTAGTCTTCTACTTTTGTTTAGGCTTACATTTGTTTTTATTGTTACAATTACAACCTTTAACAAAATTACTATATTGATGGATGCTGAAAGTCTGTACATGTAGAATACCAGCAAAGAGACCAAAAAGTGTCTGGTTGGTCCAACCTGATAAGTATAGTGGGAGTATCTCTTTCACAACTCTGCTTTGGTGAGATAATTGATTCAAATAATCTTCTGATCAAATCATCCCATTGAAACTGATCAAATCATCCCAACCATAGTACTTACACAACATGTGGACGAATACAAATTCCCTTCTCCCACTTGCTATCAACACTATGAAGGTTTTTTTTTTAGGCAGAGACAGATGAGAAACAGTGGCAACTTATCACAAATACATTGTCAAGCTTGTCTGAATTGCAATTTCTGCAACTTCTGCAATTTCAATTCTATCAACAATATGTTTGGAACTGAAAGAGCACACTTGATACTACACTGAATGGAGCTTCCTTGAAAATTTCCACTATTGTTGATTTATATCTGCAAAGAATTGGGGGTGTTTTTTGGAATGGAGGACAATCTAAATCAAGTTCAGGATTCTATAACCCAGGTGATATGGATAAAGACGTAGCTTTTCCCTTAATATTCAAAGACTAACATTGGAATGCTTTTAAATACTAAGTAGTTTGTTTAGGTTTCTAACTTGATTTAGTAGCAGAATAGGAAAATATAAACAATTCTGATGCAACAGAAGGCGATAGCATGTAAAGATTTTGCCTGGCCTTGGAAAAAAACTAAACAAGATTTAGTGCTGGTGGTTTTGCCAGAAGATTGATGAGGACAAGTTGGATAGTGGCTTATAACACTATCTCTTAAGTGCATGGTATAGAAAGCTCTATATTCCCATGTAATGGTTGAACAAGTAATGCGGAATTAAGCAAGCATTTACTTTATTTATGCTTAGATCATACTTTGTTTCACCCTGTCCTTGGTAGGACACCTGTGTAGAGTAGGATGATCTTTCTCATTGCCAATGCAAAAACCTTGGAAATAAATATTCTTTAATGTTGAGATGGTCTAACCCAGGGGTTCTCAACCTTGGCAACTTTAAGACTTGTGGACTTCAACTCCCAGAATTCCTCAGCCAGCAAAGCTGGCTGAGGAATTCTGGGAGTTGAAGTCCACAAGTCTTAAAGTTGCCAAGGTTGAGAACCCCTGGTAACCTAACCAAATATTCCTTAACCATGAGGGTCTCATTTTTGGTAGAAAGCACTCCATGTATAAGATAAGCTGAACTTGTCATTGGGATGAGTAATGTGAATAAGGGTGATTAGTGCAGCAACAGCCTGGTGCACCTTGCAGTAGCCATCCTAAGCCCTGTCACATTTGCGCTGTGCCATACTGGCCCCTTACACATCCTCCCGCACCTGACAGCAGCCATTTCCCTGGCCGCTGACCTGCTTATAAGCTGCCTTGGACTTGCAGCTTTCTGCCAGGTTCCCCACTGACTTTGCTTGTTGGCAGCAAGTTCTGAGGAGGTCCACACTTAATAACCCATATTCCTTGTTTAATGACAAGAGTGCTGGTATTGCTGTTGCTAAGCCATGTGGTTATGTGATGTGCTTTATGACAGCATTGCTTGGTGATGGAAATTCTGGTTAACAAAGAACTACCTGTACATATGTAGTCACCAGGAGTTGGCTCATTATGAATCTTTATTTTTAATCAAACTGATGTCATCCAGATGTTCTGGAGTACAACTCTTGACACTGGCTATGCTGGTTGGGGATGTTGGAAGATATTCTGGAGCAGACCAGATTGTCTTGTCTCTAGAATGATGGTTTATAGTAACAAACTATAATAGCATCTCAATAACAGCATTGATATCTGACCTTCAAGAAGAACATATTATTTAATCCCCAAAACTGTTCAACAAATGAATTCTACTCTTATCTGTATTCCTTACAATATTTTTGGCTATATAATGATTGGAGGGTCACAGAGCATATAAGGAACAGCTGCTGGAATTGGGTATGTCTAGTTTAATAAAGAGAAGGACAAGGGGGGACAGGATAGCAGCATTCCAATATCTCAGGGGCTGCCACAAAGAAGAGGGAGTCAAGCTATTCTCCAAAGCACCAAAAGGCAGGACAAGAAGCAACGGATGGAAACTAATCAAGGAGAACTAAGGAGAAACTTTCTGACAGTTAGAACAGTGGAACAGCCTGCCTCCAGAAGCGGTGAATGCTCCAACACTGGAAGCTTTTAAGAAGAGACTGGACAGCCATTTGTCCAAAATGGTATAGGGTTTCCTGCCTGAGCAGGGAGTTGGACTAGATGATCTCCAAGGTCCCTTCCAACTTTATTATTATTATTATTATTATTATTATTATTATTATTATTATTATTATTATTATTATTATTATTATTATTATAGAAGCTCCATTAAAAACCTAGCATGGAATGCTGAAAAGCTAAACTGCATCTGCCCAGTGACCCTTACAAAATCTCAAGACATGGAGTATCAGAAAACCCAGTATGAATGACTGATGATGACATCCAGTGTTTTGACAGACATTCAACTCCTTTTCAGTATGACCAATCATGCAGTAGAAAAGCAGCAAATTGGAACTAAACAATTAATTAGCTTTGATCCAAAGATGCAACCCAAATGATTTTGTCCTACTACACAGTGCATAGAAATCCAAGCCCCTTTCAATTCTTAAATAAGCATACCTGTCATCATTGTTAAACACAACAAATCCTTTGCCAGCACGTCCAAATGCTGCCTGATTGTTATTGTTGTCCCACCAGTTTGTAACTGGCTCCCCATCGACAACATTTCGGAATATCACCATGTTCCTGAAACGGGGGGGGGGGAATGGATCAGTGTAAGGAATGTACACATCTTTTCACAACCTGGTAACTCTAGAAAGTATTAGAAGATTATCTTGATAGAGAGATGCAAGATCACTTGCTAGGGCAGCCAGGAATAAAAATATTTTAAATTCACAACAGATAGATAATATTAAGCTCAGAGAGACACCTCCCTAATTCAATGAAGAATAAGGAGGACGAAGAATTACAGCACAATCAGATTTGAAAGATTCTGAAATTAGAGTCAATCTTAATAAAAGTAATTTTCACTGTTGTCTGGACTACCTAATGGGGCTGACATTATTTTGATAAATCTGTTTATGTAAGAAAAGGTGCAACATATAATTCAGTGCATTTTGGAGGTCTGAGCTACTTCCAAATGTTATGTCTGCTGTGGACTTAAATATGTTTTACCATTGCCATGTTGACAACTGATCTTGCATATCTTTCTTGCTGTCTGCAGTGGCTTTTGGATTCACTTCTATTGCTCTGAAGTCCACAGTTTATGGGAATTATAACTCAAACCATCTGTACAGCATTTTGTAGGGAAAGACATCTATAAAATCCATCTGCTTACCTAGGAAAAAAAATTGGGTTATTTGAACCCTAGACATACAGAAGAGCAAATTTACTCTCAAGAAGGCTCTATATAAGGTAGCATTGAAAGCATTTACCGAATTTCATCCCAACGGTGCTCACAGATCCAGCCATTGCCACAAGTTTCATTTGCATAAATTGTCACAGGTTTAATGGATCCATCACTATTGCTTGGTGGTCCAACCCAATCATTCAAGTCCTTGTTTAAAAAAGTGGCATACCATTACTAAAACCATAAGAAGCAAGCATATGAACATGCTAAATAAATGCCTTCATTCCTTTATAATATCTGGCTTTTAAACATTTCTAGGAGCAGCAGTCCTAGACTCTGGAAAGTTAACAAGGTTCTTATTATAATTTATGCAAGAATTTGAGAATCAGTAAAACTTAAACAAAAAAACCCCCTAAACTGGCACTGCAAGCGCCAGTTAAGCTCAAATACTTGCAAAAGTTAATTTTCCCTGCCATATGCGAATGTTTCTGTGCAAATATTTTTAAAGCAAAATTATGCAATTCATATTCTGTATGAGCTAAAATCTAAATAGTCGCTCATCAAAACATCCTCCCAGCTGTTTAAAGATGAATACAAACAAAATAAATGGACAAAAATATAAAATATAATGATTAAAATGCTGCAGTAAAACTAACACTAGTAGAGACAGAAAAACATCAATTTCAATCTGTTTTCAAAGTGATGGAACTAACTTTTAAGATGCAGTGGCTTACAAATAAAATGAAAACATTTTAAAAAAAATCAATTTTTGTGTGTGAAGCAACAAAAAGTTACCGTTCCATTCTGGATATCTCTAGGCCACCAGTAGCTTGACATGATTCGTGTGAATCCATAGGGATGAGCAAGCATAAGCCCTACTGCCATCTTATAAACTCTATTAAAAAGATAAAATAAGAGTTCTGGTTTAAATGTGTTTTCAGACACGGTTCTGGTTTAAATGTTTTCAGACACAGTTCTGGTTTAAATTTGTTTTCAGACCCAGAAATGAACATACATAGAATAGATAGCTTGAAATGTTGAAAACAGGTGACAGGCACTCTCACAAAATGGCTCCAGTCATGGGTGTGAGCACTCAGCTTATCAAAAAATAAACTGATAGGTTTGCTCCCTATTATCTCCCCCACACACACACACACCTGATGTTCCCAACAATCATAGCTTATTTTTATCTGGTTTCCTGGGCAAGTGAGCTCATTTCCAAATAAAGCATCTCCCTGTAGTCCCCGATGTTTATAGGTAATCTGCACTTAATGACCAGTCATTTAGTAACTGTACGAAATTACAACAGACTCACAAAACAATATTTATGACCTGGATATCAAAATTCCAATGGCCAGCCCCTCCCCCATGGTCACACAATTGCATTTTGGGCCCTTTGCAACAGGCCCACATTTATGGCCACAGGACTGCAATTTGCAACATTTTTTTTTTGACAGAAACTGGCATTAACTTCCAGTTTCCTGCAAAAAAACAAAAAACAAACATCCATTGCAAATAAAGGGTTCATTTAACAACTGCCACATTCAGTTAATAACCCCTGCATTTGCTTAACACCCACTTCAAACAAAATGTTGTAAAATCAGATCAGCACGTGATGACCCGCTTAATGGCTGACATGACTTAACAACCATAATTCCTGGCTCAATTGTGGTGGTAAGCTTAGAGAGCACATCTACGGCACTCTCTAAAAATGCTTATGTAGATCCCAGAGATATTTCTGTAAAGATGATGATGGAAGACCAAGCTTTCTTTTGTAGCATGAGAACTTTTCATTTATAGAGATGCAGGAGGAAAAGACTTAGTCTACACTTGGTAGATGTGACCATCATCACCATCATCTTTAGTACCAACTCACTCTTCAGTTCAGAAAACAGGAACACGTCTATACTGCAAAAATTTTCCAGTGGTATATTATATCTAGGATGAAATTCTGCCCATATTTTCCTGAGATTACACCCAACTGAATACAATGTGATCTATTTTCATATAAATATATTCATGAAAATGGGGAGGGGGGGAAATGTACATTCCATGTTTATTTTTAGACTGCTAAGGGCTGCAGCAGCAAATCAATGAATTCCTGAGCTTGTTCATACAAAAGAATACATGCGATAAAAGTATGCATTAAAATTTTTGAACGTCATTAATTTATGGGACCACTTTGGAGGGGGGGAAAGATTTTTTTAAAAAAGAAATTGGATGGGTTACAATTTGGCCACAAATTTGATTCTGGAACGCAGAATCAAAATTCAGAGAGCAAATGCCTCTAATTCAGTAGCCATCCAGTTATGGAAACTAAACATTTTAGGTCTTGCCTCTGCCAATGTGGAGAAAATCTTTCATATCTAGTCTTAAATGACGATTTTCAATTTGACAATGAGATCTGCTCAAATTTCACTTGGGACATGAGAAAACCACCAATCTCAAAATCAAAGGACACAAAAGAAATTCAAGACTGCTTCTGAAGCTATGTAATTTTTTTTTAAAAAAAATCTTGACTGTAGATTACAACAAAGCATTTCATGCAAACATATGCAAATAATAACCAGATTTACTGAAAATAAAGTATGGTTACTCGTCTAACAGAAAGCAGGTATATTATGTGTGACACTATCTCCTCTCTAAAATAATATGTCTTCCCTTTTCAGAAATAATGGGACAATCACATATATTTCTCAATGTATCCCAACTTTGCTTAAGCTGGTTCCAGGGAGATCTAAAAAGCATCTTCTCTTCACTGAATTGCTTAAGTCAGCTTTTGGGGTAGAAATGTCTACAACTAAATATCTACAACTGGAACTCTAAATGGTATTAATTTGTAAATTACTAGTGGGGAGACTTTTTAAACTTCTGATGGGATGGAATGATTTGGGTTTGAAATTTAATTTGCAACTACAAAACAGCTTTTATAAACTCTTTTAAAAATAGGGGCAGGGTTACCTAGGGTTCCAAAAAGTGAGAATGGAGGACCCACCACTTCCATGTCCCCTTTGGTTGTCGTGATTATCAACAAAGACGAAGGCTTTATCAGATGGCATCATATGCCAGCTTTCTCCCCAGGTCCTAAATCAGGAAGAAATAAGCATGTATTTGCAAGACATTTCAAAATAGGCCAGTTTAGGAGGATATGATTCACCCCTTCCAATTTGAGAAGCGCAGTTGCCAAGCTTTGCATCAAAAGTGACTGCACCATATTTTATTTTATTATTATTATTATTTGGAGGCATAAAGGTATCTGAACCCTCCTCCTGCACCTGGATCCCGATCTGGTCCTGGTTAATATAAAAATAATAATTACTTCAAATTTGCCATCTTTTGTCCATTCCATTTCCGAAGGACAATCCCAAGCTGCATGCCATATTTAAATTCAGTCACTCGGCCATTTCTGAAGTATTCAGAGCTTTGGATGGCTTCACCACCCAAATCAATTACCTGGAAAAAGTCAAGAAAAGGTAGAGAAGGAATAAAGGAAAGGATTCCTAAAGAAAGCGTATCTGGCAAGGTGATCACTTCCTATTATACTGTGTATTGACTCATTCTCAAAAGCAGCTGCAATTATACCTCTTCTCATACAAACTTTCAGGCACACTTTGGAAGTCCTTCTGAAATGTCTCACCACTAAGAAAGGAACATAGATAGAGAATGTTATGATGTTTCTGCTGCATCATCTTGAATGTGGAGACCTTTTACCAACAAAACTAGATTGATCTCTGCACTGTTAGGCAAGATGCTTGAAACTCATCAGTAGTAGATTCTTAAAAGGAAGAATCAGCATTCTGAAATAACACATAGGTATCTTGTTATATTTACTTAATCACGTCTTGTTCTATTAGTTTCAACTCATCGTCATCATAATAAGAAAAAGGGGCTATAAATTCAAAAGCACTTTTTTCTATGTTTTGGCTCTTGTCCTTTTGAAATTCTACCTTTTTGTAAACAATGTAAATACCTCAAGGTTTAAACTCGACAAATCTTCAAATTTCCATTGTCTTAGCTAAATTAAGTTTCTCCTCAAATCAATTAATTTTTAAATTTTTAATTTGGAAAGGCTTGTTAAATCCAGAGCCTAGATTTTACACAAATGCCAACAAGCACATTAGATCTTCTAGTCATTTAAGTTAATGCCTTAGAGTTGATCTTTAAAGAATTGCTTTTCTGAAATAGACCAAAAGTCTATTGGACCTTAAGGTCACTAGAGCTACGATCTGATATGAAATGAAGCTTAATACTGAGCAGGGACATATTGTATTAGAGTAGATCCTTTTTTTGTGAGCTCCTGAGAATCCTACAATTCTGAGCTGCTGACTATCGAGACAGACAGACAGACAGAGCGAGCAGATTTGTTGACCTTTGGCAAATTACCCTTCCTAAGTCCCCCAATCCACAAATTGTAAGATAGCTCATTTGAAGTACATGAACATTGAAGAACAATGGACAAATGCTGGGAACTTTCCTTTTATTATTATTATTTACCTCTTGATAGATGAAAGGTCGTGAACCTTTGGTGAACCATCGGGCATTGAGGTTATTTAGTTTGCTTAAAATAACATTGATGTCCTCGGGTCTTATGTGCTTAGCAGCATCAATTCGGAACCCTGCAACGCCGAGGTCAATCAGGTGGTTCAAGAAGTCTATTATTTTTGAACACACCTCGTCTTTCCACTGGGAAAGGTCAAGGAGTCCATAAAGTCGACAGTAACGAACCTATACGTATGGAGAAAATGATTACTACAACCACACAAAACAAAACAAAATGTATCAATCTGATTTGGGAAAATGTTGAAAGGGTAAAAGAATGCCTTAAGCATCTCTCCATAACCGGATATATGACTCAAACCTCAATCACTCCAACGATGTTCTGGGATGCTGAAAATCCAATGAGACTTGTCCATATTGTCCATGGAGATTCTCAGTCATCCAGGTCATGGTTATCTCAAAGGTGTTTTTTCAAAAGGCAACTGGACTATGGTTTTGTTTCTTTGTTTGTTTTTGAGGAAGAAGACATTTGGCTTCTTATCCAAGAAGTTTCATCAGTTCTGACTGATGAAGCTTCTTGGATGAGAAGCAAAACATATTCTTTCTCAAAGAGAAGACACAGTCCAGCTACCTTTTGGGGGGAAAAAACCACCTTTGAACTTGTCCTTATTGTTTTCAAGCATTTACAACACAGCTCTCTACTAGAATAAAAGCTGCTTGATTTTTCCGAGTCCTACTTTTTGAAAGTACAATTTTACTTGCTTGCTTTTTAGGTTTGAGTTTTATCCTGCAGTGAACATAATATTCTTTTTCCTCCCACAACAGCAACCCTGTGAAGTGGTTTGGAATGTGTGTGTGTGTGTGTGTGTGTGTGTGTGTGTGTGTGTGTGTGTGTGTGTGAGAGAGAGAGAGAGAGAGAGAGAGAGAGAGAGAGAGAGAGAGAGAGAGAGACTTGCCCAAGGTTACCCTGCTGCTTTCATGGAAAAGGTGGGATTTGAACTCATGCTCATTTTAATCTTCAAGAGCAATTAAGGTTTTGCTTCTAAAATGGAAAACTGCATTTATCTATAGCAAACCACCACTTGTAATAATAAAACTTATACCACCACAAAACACATCAATATGGGAAAGTCTACCTGAATAGGATCACTGTAGTTTTCAATATCCCCACTGGCTGTTTTACATATTGGATCATTAAAATCAAATCTCGAATACGGGACAGAAGGAAAATCGTGGTGCTCTGCATTGAAATAGCTCTTACAGATTCCACGGTTACCAGATCCAGCTGCTGAGTTGAGCATATGGTTGAATACAGCATCCACGTAAACATGGACCTTTTAAAGATACAAGCAAAACATATATACTGTAATGTCACTTCATCTTAGCTGTGTCTTTTTTTCTTCTTTTAACACAAGGTCTTTCCTTATGCACAAAGCATTCACAGACTCAAATGCCTGCATTTGAAAATGACCAAGCCTTAATAAGGAAAAACTTGTTTAAAATATAAAAACAGTTACATTTTACCTAGAACACAATCGTCTTTTCTATTTTCTGTTGTTCCTGTTGCATTCTTCCATCTAAGACATTCTTCAGGCACTAATAATCGGCTATCAGCACACTAATGGTTACATACCCAGGAAAGCAGAATATGCACATAAGCTTTCTGCTGAAGCTAGGAACATGAACTTTGCCCAAGGCAAGAGACAAATCCAGGACTTTTCATCTTCATGTTCACAGAAATGGGAGAAAATGAGTATTAGGCCTTTGTTAGTTTCATCCATGATGTTTAAATATAATCTAATACTTGCAACTTCTCTCAATAACTCATTCATTCAATCTGCAATATCCATCTTCATGTTTAGTCTAAGTGGTTGACTGCAGAACCTTAATATTCTTAAACTTATATATTTTTCTCGGTCATCCCTGGTTGCTGTATTTAAAAAAAAGTCCAAAAAAATTCAGAATCTTGAACATTCTTTGGGGGCATCTGGGCTAGTTTTAGTAACACATTAAAGGATTTTTCTTTTTGATTTGCTTCTGTATAAGGAATTAGCTGGTTCATGCTTTGGTCTACAAATTTTTCTACAGAACTATTTAAAATTAGTACTTGCCAGATTCAGAGAATTATTTTTTTTAATGCAATTCCCACTTTTTGCAAACTGTGTCCCACTTCAAATGTTATCATATTGGTACAGGAGATACTTTTCCCAGTTTGAATCAACGCCACTCCAAAAATGCATATATAAATGAAACAAATAAGGAGGCAAAACATAAATTTAGGTGTCCCACTCTTTCAGTTGGTAAATCAAAAGGAAACATAATTTCTTATGCTAATGTAGTTCCTCTATATTACTAGAGCAGCATATTATAAAATTACAAATATGCATTTGCTACCCCATTACGGGGCCACCCACACTTCTTTTCCCCGCCTTGAACACATCCTAATTAACATTTGATGAGGTTATATTCTGACACCAAAGCCTACATCTTATTCTCAGCCTATTGCTCAGGTATTCCAACAGAAAAGTGGTGTTTTTCCAAGATATCACAGCACAAGACCTGTGCATGTGCTCTCGATCTTGTCAGCAAGAGCCTTCAAAGGTCAGTAACTTACTGGATTTTAACTGGTTGGCTGCAGAGCCCCACACTTACATCTAGGCTCCATGCCTCTATGGCCATTTCTGTTGTGGCTACCATAGAGACTGGAGTACTCTCTTCCATTCCATTTTCTTTTAAGTGGTTTGGTCAGATCAGCAATGTAGCAGAAAACAAAGTGTAGTCTTCCAGTAGATTTCCCATGGTACGTTTTCCATATGCATGGCATACCGAATGTGGGAGAGGTGACCAACCATTTTGTTCCTAATCTCTGGTTTTACTAAATAAAATGTTGCATAGGTTGCACATTTCAGAGGGAATACATATTATTTTGAAAAAAATGTTGACATGTTCACCTCAATTGCTCACTGAACAGAGAGGTGATTTCTATAGCTGTCTCTCTTCCTATGGCCTTTTGCCAGCAAAAGCTTAACAAAGGAACTTAACAGGCACGGCATAGCTGCAGTCACTATTCCAATTAAGATACCAATGCCTTACCCACCACATTCTTCTCTATCTGCCAGCTTCCCTCTTCCCCATGGCATTTTTTAGAACATTATTTCCCTTTTATCTCAAGGATTGAAAGAAAACACATCCACGTGGCTGGGGAATGAGCCCTATGCCAATGTTTGACTCAAATCTTCATTTCTTTCAGGACAATATGCAGAATGACATGATTGTCTTCACTCAAGAGAACACAGAGTTGCATCTAGTTGCAATTTAGTAGTGATTTTTAGTGTTAGCATTACATTGGCCACAAAGATAATATATGTCAAAATGACATTTGGATAAAACTGATGCTTGACATAAAAAATACTAAGCCAGCAAAGTCTGAGAACGTTCTTATATAATATGGGATGCTAATAAAATGAGGATTGAAAACACATATATAAACAGTGCAACTGATGAAAACGTTTTGGCGACAAGCACCCTTGGAAATTGACTCAGCTGATGGATCTTTTTTAGACTAAGTCCTCCTGCAACTTTCAGACAAATCCAGACTGTAGGAAATTTATTTCTATGATTATAAAAAATATTTCATAGCAAAAATGATTCTATTTAATTTTTCTCCAAGAAAATTTGAGGAATTCGAATGTTTTATTATATAGAATCAATTCTATCTAATGAGAACTTTGGATCTAGAAAATTGGACAAATATAAGACACCATTAAAAAACTTCCACTTATGATTGCCTTTGACCTCAAATCTCCTGTTCCCCTCAATTAACCCTAAGGTAGTGAAGGCCACTTACTCCAACATTGTTGCATCTAATCACCATATCTCTGAACTCGCTTTCATTTCCAGAGCGTGAACATAACTTATAACTAACTGGCTGGTATCTCTCCCACCATGGTCTCCAAGGATTCATAATTACAAGGTTTTCATTTGGAGGAGAAACCTAGATATTCAGAAAGAGAATGAGCAGCTAAAGAACAAATATTATATTATTATTCAATTTTATTAATCTTATCTGCTCCAACAAAATTCATAGCTTAAACAAGAATATTAGGACGAATATGAAAGTAACAATAGCAATGGTCAATTAAAGGTACACAAAGCATTTCAAGCTTGAACTGCTTCAAGCTTCAAATTGGCTGGTTCAATTTAACTGGAAGTGTTTTAATCCGAAAGAAGACTCTTTGAGCTTCAAGTAGAATCTAATATAAAGCCAACTGTTTCAGAATAAACCACTTCTATAAAAATTGAAAATGAGATGGAAATATCTGTTTTGAACTCAACATTGATTTAATCTTGAAAACGTTAAAATTTGAAATATTTTGCACTCCTCACTATACAATTTTATAATAATATTAAGGATTATCATTATCCAGATATGAAACTGGACCCAGGAAAAGCAGCAGAAGAGAGACAAAAACCAAAATATTCTTCTGACTTCTTCCCAAGAGCAATCCCCAACTTTTTTGAGAAGACTCACGTGACTCCACAAAACAATTTGCATGTGTGCAGAGGATAATATATACACACAGGCAATTACACCGTTTGTTTCCTGCATCTCTCGCTCATATAATATCACTGGGGAGTAGAATGCTTTAACCAACCCAGTGATCAGGATCCCTGTTTCCAAGGAAGAAGATTGCGTTGCCTGAGCATGCAGTGCAGGTTGGGGAGAGTGTGAGTGTAAGGGGTTGCACGAGAGCTGTGGTGTGAGTTTGGGAGGGTGCATGAGGGTGCAACATGGGTTGGGTTTGGAAAGAGTCAGGGAGGCTGTGATGTGAGCCAGGGAAGGTGGATGGAAGCGCGGTTCAAGTTGAGGACAATATGTGAGGGTGTGGCATAGGTGAGGGAGACTGTGAGGGGGTGTGCAGTGCAGTTCAGTAAGGACGTTGGGGTGTGTTAATGGTTGGTACATGGGTACGGGAGACATATCTTAGTGACTTTTAACCTTCTCTACCTGCTTCCACACTGACTTTCTGGGAAGCCAGCGGCGAAGTTTGCAAATGGCAATCACGTGATTGCAGGGCACCATCACCAGTCATTAGTACAAACTGGTTGCCAAGCACATGGATTCCATTCATATGACCAAGAGATTGTTAGGATGGCCAGAGTTCTGAGGGCAACTCCTAATTACAATTCATTTGGCAGCATTGTAACTTAAAACTGTCAATGAGCAAATGGCCACAGGTCGAAACCTCTAGCTCTGTATGTGTCAGAACCATATTTGCTTGTTCCATTACTGCATTCAGGAATCACTGGAGCTATATTAAGCAAGATGCTTGTGTTTTATCTGTTCAGAGTGGACCAATCTCTCTAATCAGATGCTGTCAGATGTGCTGAGATGGCATCTTACAAAATTTTAAGGCAGCAGGATATATGGGAGCTCAGAGTCTATCAGTGATTATTTAGCTATGACTAAAGAGAGACACTTACTCACCTGAACACCTGCAAATCCATGTTGGGCTAAGTTCCTTTCACATTCAAGAGCAATGTCAACCCATCGCCATTCAAAAAGATGGACAATAGAGGTCCTGACAGGTTTGGGACTGGACATGTACTGGGTCCAGTAAAGTCCAAAAGCTGCCAAGAGAAACAGCAGCACAACATTCCTCATTTTCACTTTGGCACATAGTGTTATGTTCCTCAGTAGCCTTTTGCTTTCCTGTTGGGCAACATAGCACCTTTAACAATTATGCACTTTAAATTCTGGCTTATTGTCAACACCATGTTTAAAGCTGTATATTCTTCTTCTTCATCATCATCATCATCATCACACAAAAACTAAGTATTAACAAGGCAGAAGACATTTTTGTTTCTTCACCAGGGTCAACAACCGAAGTTCAGAGAAAAATAACAAGCCTCCGTTGATATACTGGTCTCAACTACAGGCAGGGATAAAAGCATATTTTATCAGGTGCATAGACATAGTCAAAATTAATTTAAAGAGAGGGTTAGGCATCCATCGCTAGAAGTACTGTACTCCTGTTGACCAAGAAAGGGAAGATAGCTATATTTCTAACATTTATTCAAATTCCGATTGATGCTATGAAATTTTTTAAATCACATAAATCAATGTGACCTAAGATTTTAAGGCTTTTAAGAAAGTCTTAAGTATTCCATAAATAGATAAATTGTTTTTGCAGGCAAATGCTTCATAGTTAAAAATATTTTTTTAACCTGGATTGATCACAAGTGACATTTGTCCCAGTCCCTTTTCTAAATGTGGCCTTGGGAGACCTATAGTAGAAAAACCTGTCTTCCAGAAGCGCCCTTTTGCTTTCTAAAACTTTGAGCGGATCAAACCTGTTAACTATTTTTTTTCTTTATATATACTGTACAACATATGATAGGTCAAATTGGGTTGCAAAAAGATGTGGAAGTTTATAAATTTTGGGCCTGTGTTGCAAGGGGGAAAGCTATTATTGTTGCAATATATTTGTCAGTGTTCAATTAAGGGGTGGAAAAAATACAGGTTTTTCTTTTTTGTCTTTTCAATTCACTTTTTTTGTGTTCTTAGCTGTGTTTTGTCTTTGTTAATTTTTTTTTATTTTGCATTTTTCAATAAAATCAAAATTTAGGGAAAATTGGAAAAATTATTTTTTAAATATGTATGCCGCCCAACTCTTAACAACTCTGGATGGATCACAAAAGGTTACAAAAAAGGTAGAAGAAAACAGTAGACTGTGTTCTAACACAAAATACAGCAGAGATGGGAACGTTAAATAACTCAGATGAGAGGGGGAAAAAAAAAAGAAAGTGGGTTTCAATCATGCTTCCCAAAGGCCTAGAGATGAACAGCCATATCTTTAAGGCTCTTCAAAACAACATTAGGATGGGGGAGCCATTTGAATCTTTGTACAGTAATAAGTCTGACAGGGAGAATTTTGAAACAGGTACAATGGGAAGGCATAATCATCCCAGCACAGGAGTCATTATTAAATGGCCTATTTCATAATTCCCATCATTTGCAGCTATTAAGATCTATTTGCTGAGGAAACTGATGGAAGCTGTAGGCCACGGAGACCTAATGGTCATTTTTTATAGAGTGAGCTTCAGATGGTCCACTTTGGAGATACTGACCATTGTCATCCAAGACGGGAATTGTATATGTATATATTTATATATTTATATCCTGCCTTTATGGTTTTTATAAATAACTCAAGGCAGCAAAAACATAATATTCCTTCCTCCTCCTCATTTTCCCCACATCTGCAAGCTGTCAAATTTGGATAACATTTTGGACAGGATAATTGGGAAATACAGATGGAACAATCCAGCATAGATTGATGGGAGCAAGAGACTAACGTTGTCAGGTGCAAAAGATCTGGCCCACTCACGAAGGTCCAATTAAACTGATTTATTGCCACTCATGCCTATGCACAGGGAAATTCTCAGCTAACAATACTTGCTTGGAGTTGAGTAAGAATGAATGGATTCAAGGGAGGTTGGACTTAGTTCACTTATGACTACATCAGGATTCTAAGCTGATCTCTTTTTTAACTTCACCCCCCCCCAGGTTTTGCCAGTCCTTCTCCTACACTCATTGTTCCTAGTGCCTTGATTTAAAAGAGATAAGTGCTGCCTGAGGATGCAGTTGTAGGATAGCTTTAAATAATAGCAATAAATAAATATATGAATAAATTCCTAAAATTAAATATTTAGCAATATTTGAAATCTAAAACAGTCACTCAAACTTAAAGCTCCATTCCATTTTCATTTGAAAACATGGAATAATAATAATAAAATAATAAATCTGCTCTAAAGTAACTAAATGGGGGACATCAAACCCACTTAAACACATTATTTAATAAACTATACATTCCACTGTTTTTTTCTAAATCTGTCTATCTATGATATTCAACACCTTTGCAAAAAAAATCTTTAGCAGAGAACATTTAAATACGCAGCTAACAGACAGCCATTAGAACAGGAGGCATCATAGACAAGAAAACAAGTGTGATTCTGAAACAAGTAACAAAATTTAGAATCCTTGCTAATTTATTAAAAGAGCAAAAGATGTCACTGCCTCTGCTTTGTGGAAGAGAATGTAATGAAATGATGAAATGCAACTTCTGATAAGGATACCGTGTTAAGGGTTAGAAAAGTCAGAGAAGAATGTAGAGAAGGAGACAAGGGAGGTGGGGTTTTTTGTTGTTGTTGCTGCTGCTGTTTCCAGGAAACTGGAAGAGCTGACACTGAAAATTACAGTGCAACAGGTGCTGAAGAAGGTCCTGGAACAAAGTAGATGCTACATCTTTTTATTGCTGCAGATTGCAATTCAAGCTGGCTGCAGGAATCGTCAAGGGGATGGACTAATGGAGTGAGGGAGCTGCCAAGATTGTAATTATGTCCAGAGTGGAAGCGGGATGGAGAGAAAGAGTTTAGAAGAGAAAGATGCTAGAAATTGAAATGGAGGAAAGAAAGAAAAAGGATACTTGGGTAACAGAGCCAGGGGGAGGGGGGACAAAGAGGGTCAGATCCATCTGGACAGGCAGGTAGCAGCCATCACATTTGTTCACGTTTGACATAATTCAAGAATGAGGGTAACAATTGCTCACTTTCTTTTATGTCTGCTTTGAAAACAGAAGGATAGGGCAGCTCCACAACCAAGAAATTGCTATCATGTTGCTTTCTGCTGTGAGAAGAGAATATTTGTAGCTCAAGGGTTGAACTGTGGAGTCCTTGGTGCTCTCTGAACTTAGATGTTTGCTTGCAGACATTTCATTACCAACTTGGTAACATCATATTGAACATCATATGAACATCATTTGTACTGTCTCTGTTGATGATAGAAAGCCTAGATGAACATTTTCAAGCTGAGAAAGGTAGTAATAGAGTACTTCCAATTACCTTTTTTCCACTCTCCCAAAGTTTCTCAATATTCTTTATCTTATATATTTCAACAGGACATGCACAAAAGATTGTTTTCTTTTTGGCATGTATTTCATTGTTCATGGGCTTTTTCTGAAAAGCAAGTAGCTGGGATCACTCAGGAAGCTTTGCAAGAAGTGTGAATAACCAAACTAGAAACTATATTTACTTTCCTGCCGATCTAAAAAGAGCCATCCAGCTTTCCAGAGACCTCATTTCAGCTGAATATGAATACAATTTTCACAGAACTTTATACTCGAACTCACTAAGCATCACCTGCACAACATCCCATGGATAACTTACACTTTTGAGGAACTCTACAAAACTCTTGGGGGTTGAAACTTACCAACTCCAAGAAATGTAAAAACTATGTAATAATCTTATATCTGAGAGATCTCCCATGATAAAACACATCTCTGGGCAAATGATTCTACAAGGTTTCCCCATGGCAACTCATTAAATTTAATTATGCACCTAAGAAGCCGAGCTCTAGCTGTGGTGTCAACAGAAGATCCCCAAGAGAACACAACCTTATTTGGTCCTTCTCCCTTGGCAGTTTTATTAACCTCAATATATAGTAGTAATTGACTGTACTGTTCTCTATCCTTGGATGATCTTTTCAAGTTTCCAGAATCCTATTTTTTCTGAGTTCTAAAAACAAATCCTTTGGTCTTCCAACCAATGCCCAATCAGAACCAGGCTATCTGCTTGAGCACGTTCCTGGAATTTGAACTTGTAATTCCTCTCCTAAGCCAACACCCTCAATTGTAGATATCAAGGATGTAAGTAAACCTTTTTACAGGAGGGGCCGCATTCAGTAAGAGGACAATGCTAAAAAAAAAGAGGTTCAGAGAAAAAAAAGGCACTGTGTAAATTAATTTTAGTTAAAATGAATGGCCACTCAGTTGTTTTTCAGAAGTCCCAATGGAAAGCATGGAATTCAGTTTAAGCATCAAGAGAGGCACTCTAGAAAGAAGAAGAAAAATGATTATTTGAAAGGAAAATAAACCATTGACTCACAGAATGCAAAGGTTAGGAGGGCTTTTCTGACTTGCAAGATTCTTTTTATTGTAACCTTGCAACAAAGACAGAGCTAGTATTTATTGTTGTGCTTCTTGTCTGGACTTTCTCAATGGGCTAACAGTAGGTCAAAATAATTTGGACTGCATCTTAGTATCAAAGCTAATTCATTGGTTAGTAGACCCCAATTTGCTGCTTTTCTATTGTAGGTCTGAGAAGCTGCTTGATCTGACACCTGGGGAGGGGAGGGTACTTCTGTTTTATTCTCTTTTTTTTAAATGGATTGTTATGAGCCTCTTAGAATCATTATTTGAGATATGGGTCATATAGAGGTCCTGCAAATAAATAAATAAATAACCTCCAGTTGGGCCCTGCTGCAGGATTTATGACAATGTAATTTGGGACAGCAATGATTTTGGATTCCATCCGCATTACCTCTTTAGGTTTCCAGAACTGGAGTATGGACTGGAATGTGAAACGTATTCTCTGGCTAAGGACTAGGGATAGGTTAAACTTGACATGTTTGTGAATTGCAGTATATGGGGATAGGTGGATTGCTTAAGAAATGGTGCAACATCTCCTATGAACCTCTCTTAGAGTAAGTATTGCTGACTTGGGAAGACCAGATTCTCTAAAACCTAACAAACATCTATTTCGCAAAGAAGGTGGACTTTTGGTGCCCGAAATGGAATTTGCCAGCGAAAGTGCAATACTCGCAAGAAACCTAAAGCTTTAGTCCTGTCGCTGTTATTCTCCCTTGATTCTAAAGTATTTCTTTTGGAGCAATTGTTTAAGTAGAAAAGACTGAAGCTTTGAGAAGCAGATTGTAGAATAGAATATCTTTATTGTCATTGTGTCACTCACAACAAAATTAAGTATCATTTGTATAAAAGGGAACAGGCCTCATCCTTGGGATTTTAGGGGAATAGTCATACAGGTAGTCCTCAACGTACAACCACAAATGGGTCTAGAATTTCCATTGCTAAGCCAGGCAGTTGTTAAGTGAATTGCATTCAATTTTACAATCTTTTTTTTGCTACAGTTGTTACACGAATCACTACAGTTGCTCAGTGAACCATACAGTCATTAAGTGAATCCAGGTTCCGTTATCTTTTCTTGCTAGTAACCAACTGGGAAAGCTGCAAATGGCGATCCCATGACTCCAGGTGGCTGCAGCATTCAAAATACAGGCCAGTTGCCCAGCGCACAAATTTCAATCATGTGACCATTGGAATGCTGTGATGGTTGTAAGTGCAAGGGCTACTTCTAAGCCACTTTTTTCAGTGTGATGGTTAACTTTGAATGATCGCTAAACACATGGTTGTAAATTGAGAACTACCTGTACAACAGCTTCAATTTACATTCTTGCTTGGGCAAGTCACTGAGAGAACCTGCACATTTATTATATCACCTATCCCCACAGCTTCACAGCCACAGCCTGATTGGAAGAAAACCTTTCTACGTTAATACTACTCATCAGCAAATGTTCTTCAACCCTTCAAACTCTAGAGCAGGGCTCTTCAAACTTGGCCCTTTTATGACTTGTGGACTTCAACTCCCAGAATTCCACAGCCAGGCATGCTGGCTGAGGAATTCTGGGAGTTGAAGTCCACAAGTCATAAAAGGGCCAAGTTTGAAGAACCCTGCTCTACTATACTCATCTTTATTTTTTAAAAAGTCAAAAACAACCCAAAGAAATTTTTCACCAGTATGCCCCTTAAGGAGCCCAAGAGCACTGCACTCCAGCATTCATTGTAGTACATCTAAGTTTTACATGTCTGTTAAAAGTTGAAACAGGCAGTTTTTGTACACGTGAAATCTTTCCATAAACTGTACAGGTGAACTGGAGCTCATCTATTGCTGTTCAGTTCTTATAGAAGACAGAACTGTTAAAACATTGCTTTGAGATTGGCAGATAGTTCTTTGAAGCCATGTCTAAGCAACAGCCAACCTGAGTGAATGGAAGGAGAGTAAGACGTTCTAAAACGTATGACACTAGCAAGCAAAAACTCCAAATCTCTCATATTAGAAAAAAAAATCCACATAACTTCCATTTTTTTAAAAAAAAAACACCATATAGTTTTGGCTTGTCAATAAGAAATTAGAGGAAAATACAGAGGATTTGCATTTGTAAATGGTTCTTATTCAGCCAGATACTTGCAAAAAATATGTTCTGTACTTCTTTACCTCATAGCTGTATGATGCACTGAACAGTCTCATGCTGGTAAAAAAAAACATACTACTATTGCTTTAGAAAAAGAAGAAACTCAGAAGAGTAAAGGAGTTTGATTGGCAAAGTCAATCTGATCTTTTCCTCAAGTATCTGTTACACTACAAAGTACCCTAGTACCATATTGTCTAAGTTGTCAAGACAGCTACCATCTGCTATAACTGTATTTCATGATCATAACTGGAAGCAGAGCTATTTGGAAGGAATAAATGTGACACAGACCCGTTTTCAGTGAGGAAATCAAGTTTTGGAACGGCAGTAAATCCAGCCAAACAGTGGCAGAACAGGAGTCTGCAAACTGCTCAGTGATCTCTGTCCACTGTAAATCTGAATCAACTCAGTTCAGAATGCTTTTCCCTACAAGATTAAGTTGTGTTTTATATTTTCCCATGGGATGTTGAAAGCTACTTGCTGAATTAAGCAGAGAAGGAACATTTTTGAGGAATGGGAAAACATTTCTGGGCATTTGCAATACATATCACATTAAGGTAGCAATTAAGTCCAAGAACATTACTGGCCCAAGGATAAAAAGTTGTTATCTTTTCTATCCTTGTCTCTTGGGTCCTTGGGTAGTTACACGGTGAGGATTCACAGGACTCAATTCTGTTCCCAGTAGAGGTAGTTCTCAACCTGCAACCCTAATGGAGTTCAGAATTTTGTCATATATCATGATGGTCCTAAGTTGAGACACCCATATGACTAATCCAATTTTATGACATTTCTTAATGGACGTATCAGTTGTAAAGCGAATGATACAGTTGTTAAGCAAACTCATTGTCCACAATGGGCAGGTTGGGTTTTTTCGGCAGAAACCAGAAAAAAATGCTAATTTCCAGCAAAAAAAAAAGTCGTAAACCAAAGTCATGCGATTACAGGACATTGCAAACGGCCATAAATGTGGGCCAGGTAGCAAGCATCCAAAATGCAATCAAGTGACCAGTAGAGGAGAGCAAGCCACCAGAATTTTGAATTTGGGTTAAGTACTTTTGAGGGGACCTTCATACTTTTGGTCACTAAGCAGCTGGTCTTAAGTCAAGGATTACCTGTACAACTTAATATTTGTTATGAAATTATTCAGAGGGGCCACCAAGGCTGTAGGAAATTGACATCAGTATGATTGATAGTACCTGTACTCCTCCATATAATGAGAATTAGTAAAAGCTGTGTGGGTTCTGGACTAATAGTTTGTAAGTATTAACTAAATCCTGACAAGACAGAATTATTAAGGATAAGTAGTCCTCTTATCCAGGAATCAGGGAGGTTATTTACCAATAGTCCTGACCACAATTGAAACCAACAATTCTGTTTTCCGATTTTACTGCGAGCTTCTCTATTGACTCTGCTTATTGAAAGCTGGCAGTGAAGAACACAATTGGTAGTTATGTGACTGTGGGGCAGTCATAAATATAAAATCATAAAATTACTTTTTCAGTTCCTTCATAATTTTGAACCATTTGGGGACCCCAGAAAAGATCCTAGGAGACCCCAGTGGCCTAAGATCACCCTTTAAGAAACACTGGCTTAGGGGCAATGTGCGATTCCCAATCCCAGAGAAGAAAACACACAGATACACAGATGCTCCTTCAAACACCGGGAGATGCACCTCCACACACCTTCAACGTTACCTTTATCTTGGGTTTTAAATATGAGTAAGCTTGTCGGATTCTCTTGCCTAGGAATGGACATGGGAGCAAATGCAGACCTGCCTGGGCCATCAGGGCGGAGGGCGGTCAATTCTGCAAAAAAAGAAAGCACACAACCTTCCCCCCCCAACCATTTCCGGGCTGCAAACTTCCGGACTATCCCTAGCTTTGCTGCCATCTAGCCGTCGTCCGGGCTTTTTTCAGCACTCCGAAACCTGGGCATCGTTCTAAAACGTGCTTACTCCACCTTGGGAGGAAGGTTTAGGAAAAGCCTTCCTCGCTTTCAGAACTGTCGCTCTCTTTGCTCTGCAGCCACATAAACCGGCCACTTTAACTGCGGGCTTTGACAGACCGTTAACTTTAGCTCTTACAGCTTATTCAATTTCTACGCTGCCGATTACTCCCAAAATAAAATTGGTTCGTTTTATTGAAACGCGCCCGCCTCAAAAAAAAAACAAAAAAACGCAAAAGCAGGCCCGACTCGTCTTTTGAGGAAAGCGCAGCGGAATGCATCGTGAAGCACCTGCATACGGCTCAGCTGTTTTAATCCGCCCTTTGTTGCTCCTCCGTTGCTCTCCGGCTGCCCGTCAACTTAGCCTTACACCAGTCTTTGAAAGGAGAAAGAATGGCGTCCCTTTCCTGCGCCGGGTTTCTCCGACTTAAAATGCCCTATTCTCCACCTACAGCCCTTCCTAAACCTTCAGAAAGCATAAACATTTGACTACTGCCCTCTCGCGTCCACAATGCAGCCAAACCACTCACCGACTCCTCGTTGCCATTAATGATTTTGCAACCGCAGCCGCCTGCACTTAACCTCCTTGTAAATATTGCAAAAGTATTTACATTTTGACTCGCCCACCCGCCATCCCGACTTCCATCGCACAAACCTATTTTCCAGGCGTTACAGGTCCACAAAAGAGTCATGGGCTGAAATTAAACGTCATTGACACATTTAAAAAAAAAGGATGGACTTTGCAAGCTTGTTCGCTGTTTGAATAGAATCCCTAAAGAGAAAAATGGAACGAGCAAGTAGAAACTGAAAAGCTAATCGGGATGAGTTGGGCAAGTATATCATATCTTATACGATTTGTACAATGATGCGGATTTCTGCAAACTTGATAGCTTGGGTTAAGCCCATTCCTAAGGAATATCACAATGCAAAAGTTGATTCCTGGCAAGACGCCACCACCTGAATCCCACTGATGTATGCATATAAAATTAGGTTGGTGTTTTCTTGTTTTAATTCTAGTATGCTTCACTTTGCTTGCAAGCTTGCTTGCATTGAACTATTTTTCCAGTTTTTCTCAGAATCAAGTTAATCTGTATCCACAAGTCTTCAATGTGGCAAATTCATACAAAAACCACAATCCCTGCTATGGGAAGGTCATTTTAAATTCTCTTCCAACTCCTACTTTCATAACCATAAAAAGGAAATTGTCCTGATTTTTTTTAAAAAAGTTTTTTTAAAAAAAGTTTTAATTAGCCCAGTGTCAAATTAAGGAATCCTCGCACTATAGCCTTTTATCCAATTTCTTGTGTGAATTTGGTGACTTCAACATTTCCCATTCTAGTAATCTCCAGATGTTTTGAGAAAATCCCTTTCAAATTCCCAAACTTTTATAGCAGCACTGTGAACTTTTAACTGTCAGCAAGTCTGTAACTGTTACCCAGGTGATTAGAATCAATTTTGAAAAATCCTTCTAACCACATGATGCTCAGTTTAGAAGCTGCAAGTACTGGAGCTGTGCTGGAGTAATGGTTGGACATCAGCATTTGTGATAATTTAATAGGTGGGGAATTCAGGTTTTCTCTGGAGGATTGCAGTCATCTTTATTTGCTTGCCAATCTGCTAATTCTGTAATGTCAAAGGCTGAAAATGAGACTCATTTATCAACCTGGCTTGGCTTGTTTTAAATCTCCATTGTATTTTCTCTTGCATGCTGGATGTTATTTTTTGAGAGATGACAGGAGTATGAAGCAGAACTTTAAATTTTTTAACTTGCACTGAGACTATACCAAAGTCTCTTCCCAACCTGGTGTCCTCCAATTGAGAGGATAGAGGGAACCAAGCACCATAATGCCCATCTTTCCCCAGATATCAAGGTCACTAACAAAAGGACCACTAATTCTCATCTTGTGGAAATGCACTAGGGAACAGAGCCTGTTCCATCGTGGACATCAACAAAGAAATGGCAGATGGCCACATCAGGTTTTTCTCTCTGGATCTCTCTGACATCCACCCACTCCCAATTGTACCCCAATTTTATTCAAGGAGAGCACAAATTTAATGCTACAGTGAAGTCAAGGAGTCAAAATCACTATTGCAGGGAGCAAATTTTTTCAGACAATGCCAATAAACTTTTGTAGTGGAAGACTGGCAGGTGTGCCAAGTGAATCCAAAGTCCCAGTTGGAAGAAAAGCAGGAGGCCTGTCTTCAATTGTTCCTTCCATGATACCATGTGCAGAGGAAATACATGGTATTAAAAGGGCCTAGGAAAGACCTTTACAAACTAAGACTGCACCGACATTCTCCCCTCAGCTCTTTCAATTTGCACTGCTGACTGCAGGGTTAGGAAAAATTATCTTTGTAATTTCATGATGAGTTGGATCCACCTTATTATACCAGTTTTCCTTATCAGATCTATAAGCATAGCAGTGTTTATTGTTCCTGGAAATCTCTTTTCATAATCAAAAGGCACCTGAACAATCCTTTTAGGACTGTAAGCCTTTTAGCAACTCTTTGGATTAAGCCAGACCAGCCATTTGAAGAAGAACTGAAGAACTGTAGATAGGGACAAACAAGTCCACCCTGTAGCTCTCCCACCCACCCGCATCCCAGTTTTTTGCTAATCTCTTTGAATCCTTGGAAACCAGAATCCTCACCTCCAGATCAGATCAGTGCAGAGCATAGGCCTGTGGCCTATCAGGGTTATCCAGTGAACTGGGCTTGGACCCCAAGATGATTGCTAGAATGCTTAATTAACCCTGTTTAATAGTTTAACATGGTAAAGATTCCAACAGAACTGATGCTGAGTCAAGTCCCTCTTTCTTTTGATCCCCTTCCTTTATGCTGGTATGGTAAAGGGCGGACACTTTTGAATGAACCTTTATAATCGAAGTATAACATGTATACAGTGAGATTGGCTGAGCCTCCCTCCGTGCCCCCCCCCAACTCACAGTGACTACAAACCCCAACTTATTACACCCTGTGAGCTAATTGCACAGCACGCCGGCCTCACGAGTCTGTCATGCATGAAATGATTATGTCCCATTCAAGAGCCCATGGATAAAAGCTGCTCTTCAGCCTGTTGGTACGGCTGGCTATGTTTCTGTATCTCCTACCCGATGATAGGAGAGTAAAGAGGTACCAACCAGGGTGTGAATCATTGGTACCTCTTGATGATGCAAGGAAAAGGAGCAAAGTGGGAGAACAGCACTTCCAGCAGCAACCCCCACAGTTCCCACAAAAGGAAATTATGCATCAGGGTACAGCTCATTTTAACTCTTCTCTTTTTCCACTCCCCAGGTCATTAAACACCCTTTCTATGAACTTTCCAAGACAAAAGTTCAGATACCCCTTTGGATATTTTGTTCCTAGGGACTATCATTTTCTGGTTTGATGTCAGACAAAAGAAAAAATGTGCTTTAGTGAAACCATTAATAACAATGCGAAACAGAATATTTTATTAGAGCTTTAAGTGAAGTATTTTCCACAAGTGCTATGTGAACCATTGGAAGAGTTTTGTTTAAAAAGATAGATGCACCTAAAATTACCAGAATGTTGTATGGTATTTTGCGTACTTTTACATACTATTCAACAGTTCTGCTACCATGCATCTTCTTCCCAGAGCTCGAACACACTTGAAAGACATGGAACTCAAAAACGCACCTGGAATAATTTAAAAATGCGTTAAACACCCATATATTACTTAACAGTAAAGACTTCATTTAAAAAAAAAAAAAGCCAAGCTAAGACTTGAACCCATACTTTCCATTGGGTGAAATTTTACTGAGCAGGAGGAAAGGAGAAAAATTGTGATTTGTTCTCCTTCTTGCAAATCTGCTCCTGAAAACTGGGAGACTCTCCCCACGGGGCAAGTAGTAGTCTAAGGGCCAGAACTATCTCCTCCTTCCTAAGTATCCTCTAGCTTACAGTTCCTTTTATTCAAGGAAAAAGCCCTTCTATTTGTTGGAAGGCCAGCTGGTCTTTAAGGCCAGTTGAATCCAATGGTCTTTAAGTACTATAATGCTTTACTCTGTCTCATATAGAACAAAATCGTAAGCAAGATGGGCAGTTTTTATGTTTCATGGTGTACACCACCGACCTATTGAGATGGGTGGCCACAGAAATCAAAGAAATTAAAAAAAAAATACATGATAGTAACAGCTGAGTTGTAGATCAGAAGAAGCACATAACTACATACAAAGAGTTCATTTTTCTCCCTGGACCCCCATGATACTGGAAGTCAATATTCTCTAATGTAATTTCAGTGCAGTGGTTACTTCAGTGTAGGCCATCAGTTAGTATACAATACAGCATTTAAGCTCTACCAACGTAAGCAGAGCACTTACACTTACTGAAGGCCTGGCCACCATAATTGGGATTTTAAAAGGCAAATTTAAAGGCTAGAAAAATCTATGGATGCCCTGTTAAGTGAAAGAAGAATTACTACTTCAGCCTGTACTACTACATTTTGTCTACTTCAGTGCTAGAAAATAAGGTTTTTTCAGAATAAAAAGATTCACAAAAAGGATACGACAAGAAAGGATACACTTTTCATGACACAGTATTACTGCAGTATTTACGCAGGAATGTTTCTAAAGAAGAACAGCAGAATGTGGTTTAATCCTTTTATTCTCTGTTGTTTTTTCATTTAGACTACCAATTTTGAAATAGTGATCATTATTTAAAAATTTGTAACCAAATATAACCTAAAGAAATGGGCACAATATCTGAAATCTACAACATTTTACACTATTTTACGCTACCTGACATAGTTTTTGAAAAAAGCCACTATGTCAATTTTGTTAAGTTTTCTCACTTTTTGTCCTGATTTCTATGGTGACAATCTTTGGCAGAAGCTAAGCAATGTACATCTAGAATACGTAACTATGATCCAATCTAAATGCTGCTTACACAGCTACATTAAATATATTTGTTCAAAATATATCCATTGAAATTACATAGCAGGAAGCCACTCTTGTCACAACAGCATTCATAAACTACTCTGTACTTCTTCAGCGTAAATCCAGAGATAAAATTGGGAAAAAAGAGCCATTTTCATAATATACATTTCCCTTGACTCCACTTAAAACGTATACCTTTCGAATTTGCTGTAGACACTATAAGCATAGCACCACATGCAGGCACGATAAAGAAATGTATTTATTAAGGTTACCTATAAGGATTATTTTAGTAATAAAGGGTATAAGCCTTTTCTATCAAAACAAAGGGGTGAGACTGGCAATTAATGGAATTAATTCAGTTAATGGAAGATTATTTAAATCTCGAGACCTAATGATCTCATGAGAATGGAACACATATTTAATGAAGGTGTGTGTGTTATGTGGTGCTTATGAGCACTGCCCTAACCTATGAATTTATAAATGGCTTCAGTCAACAAGCTTGGCTTTTTTTCCTGCAGGGGCTGGGTGAGTTTCTGTCTTTTTGAAATGGAACTAAAAGACATAATGCTCTGCTTTTTCTGCAGACTTATAGAGCTGGCCAAGGTTGTTGAAGCAGCTTACTTCATCACTGCTCAGCTGTTACCTAAATAATCTGGCAGTAGGGAAGCTGGAAAATGCAGGTTTAATCCTTGTACTCTTGAATTCTTCATAATTTGAGAACCGATTGAGCAGCAACAAGCAGAACACATATTATTTTATTGTTAGTTTTCTATTTCACCATCAAGTATGCTCAAAGAGGCATGCAAAGCATTCCCTCCTCCAATTGTTGCCCAAATTGCCTACAATCAATTTGAGAATAAGTGACTGAATCAAGATCACCTGTGAATTTCCATAACTGAGGATAGACTTTAAAGCTGAGTTTCACTGATCCTAGGTGAACATCTTAACCACTTGAAAGAGGAAGCAGTACGTGAACATTAATGATTGTGTGTTCTTACAAAAAGGGTTTATCAGGAAGAAAACTTTTAAATTTGGCCCCATGCACTTTTGACATATAATGAATTTAAAGGAGTGTTCTACCCTATCTGAGATGAAAAAATCTGAAATTCTTTACTAATTATTACTTTAGAGATCCATAAAAATAATTTATCCTAAAATTTTTGAACAAAAGTTTAAAAATTGTTATCAGAATGTTTAATTAGCTAAGACATACTATACATATTTAAAATAGTACTAGCTGCTTTAAGGATGAAAACACTCTAGCTAAGTGGAAAAAACTCTGGGCTCTGACATCATTACCCATTATCTGTGAAATCTCAGCATTAAGGATATTAAAAACATTAAAGAGAAATGTCCGCAATTTCAGGAAATACTAAAAACATGAAAGATTAGAGGTGAGGGTTGAAATCTCATGAGATTTTGATCATTTTTAAAATGGTTATTATTTACGTTTAGATATCCACATCATAGAACAATATCATGTGACAGTATCTGATGCTGAAACATTTGCTATTTCCAAGGTTCAAATTAATCTTAAATTTAACAATCTAGAATGACTGGTGTTGTCATCCAAGCCAATTAATAAGCTAAGAAGACAGTCCCTGCTTGCTGATATGCATCTAGGTCAGGGGTCCTCAACCCCGGGTCTGTGGAGTGACAACGGGCTGCACAAACAAATTAAGCCCCATCTGCTGGATGCAGGCAGCACACGAAGCCACGCCCCCTCTGGTCCGCGGAAAAATCTTTCTCCAAAGAACCGGTCCCTGGTGCGAAAGGTTGGAGACCTCTGATCTAGATGCTCTGATTCCTTTGGGCCAGTCACTCTCTCTTAGCCCAATTCACCTCCCAAGGTAGTTGTAGGAAAAATAGGAAGGAGTATTGTGTGTGTTTGCTGCCTTGAATTATTTACAAAGTAATAAAGGTGGGATTTTAAAAAAATCTAATAAATAAGTGTGTATCCAATGTAGCTAGATGTGGCATTTGATGTGATTGGATGATGCCTAGAGATTCGGTATCCAGGATCTCAGGATTGTTGCAAACATAAATAATATAAATGAAACACCAAACCATTAAAGCTTTTAAACAAATACAAAGGTATTAAAGGGCTTTGCCTAGTAATGAAAAGTCAGACTAACCTTTCTGTGACAAAACACTAAACGAGTTCCTCTACCATTTAATTGAGAATAGAGCTAGATTTTCACAGTTCAGGAAGACTAGTCAAAATCACACATTACAAATGGATTCATTCAAGGCTGATTTTCATTTGTGATATATGTCACTTTAAAAAAATACCCGTGTTTCCCCTAAAGCAAGACAGGGTCACACTTTCTTTTTATCCCCAAAAGCCCCACTATGTCTTACTTTCGGGGTACGGCTTATATTGATTGGAAAACAATTGTCAGTTTTATTTTAAGTATTTTAAGTATATTAAGTATTTTAAGTATTTTAAGTATTTAAGTATTTTAAGCAGGAGGCGGAAGTGGGCAGGAGTAATATGTCTTACTTTCGTGGTACGGCTTATATTAGCCGACCCCCTGAAAACCCCGATACGTCTTACAATCGGGGGTGTCTTACTATCGGGGAAACACGGTAACACTATAGAAGTTTGCAAACAAGCAACCAATAGATAGAAAAATGTATTGATTCACCAGAAATCAACATTGTTTAAATAAAACTTAAGATCTTGGCCTAAGTATCACTTTGGATAAACTGTATCTGAATGGACCGCTTCAAATTCTACAGCAGGTATATGCAAAACTCACTTCCTAGGACAAAATACTCCGATTTTCATAAGAACACTTATCTTCCAAAGTGCGCCAATCCACCACTCATGTATTTTCCCAGTGAGAACTCACTTACTATTCCTGGGACAAGGAGTTTTATATACAGCTACTCAGCAGATAACATTCATAATGTTCCTTTATGGGGGGAGAAAAATCTACCCATAGACAGAAAATTAAATTTATCAATGGAAAAAAGTCCAGTCAGCTTTCTTCCAAAAATGTAGCTGTGAATTTAAAAAAAAAAAATAGAAAGCTATTAAACTTATAAACTATTATCTGTCAACTGAAGCTCCACCTTCCAAATTCAGATGACCCAGGCATTTTTAAAAATAAATGTTTTCACAGACAAAATGGGTTGTGAGAATGTAACTTACTTTCAGATTTTTTTCCCTTTTCTCTTCTCCTCTTTGGAATCTGGCTTTGGTCTTGCTGATCGAGCAAATTGCTAGGTATTTATTAAGGAACAAAAACCTACTTGCAAGTCCTAGCAAAAGCAATTAATTAGCATAGAAAATGTCCAGATAATAGACAAGCAGACTAAAATGCTATAATATTGACAACACTGCATGAAGAGTTAATTAAAAATAATCATCAATGATTTTATGAACAAATAATATCCAAATAACATTCTGATTCTGCCAGTAACTGAAAGTAATCTTTCTTTATCTCATTGTGAAGTGATGATGAAGCTAACAAAACAGTCACAAATGGTCCCAATAAGTTCAGTAATTAGGCAACTGCTCATTCAGTTAGAAAGTTTTCAGTCTGTCTCCCGATTATTTGGGAGTTATAAAAAAGGTAAGCACAGGATGGACTTTTCCCCCCTTTATTCCTACTAGGTATAGTGCAGATAACCAAATGTCCTTTAAACTCTTCAAAGAATTATACTACTTTAACCATTGATGCAAAACTTAGCAAAATAGAAATTCATACTAGAAAAAAAAGTTCTGCATTACAACTTATCATTCTAGGAAAACCCATTCCCAATTGTTTTGATGCAGAGTCTTAGTTTACATTTACAATGCTAAGTCATTTATCCTGATTTGATATGGCAGTGTTCACACATTGTAGCAAGCCACAAAATTAAGACTTTAAATACAGGTGGTCCTTGACTTCTGACCATAATTGAGGCCATAATTACAGTTGCAAGTTTGGCCACTCTTTAAATGGATGGCCATATGTCCATGCCTTTTTTGCAGTGGTCATTAGGCAAGCAGGGCAGTCATTAAGCAAACACAGTGGTTGTTAAGCAAGCTGACTGTCAGCAATTAGTTTGTTTTTTTTTTGCCAGAAATTGGAAGTAAATGCCAGTTTCCAGCAAAAAAAAAAGAACATAAATTGCATTTATGTGACTATGGGAATGCTGCAAATGGCTGTAAATGTGGGCAATCACGTGGCTCCGGGAGTAGAGAGGGGAGTGCAGCTGTCAAAACTCTTGAATCCAGGTTGTAAGAACCTTTTGGTTCATTTATAATTTCAAATGATCGTTAGTGGACCAACTGTAACTTCAAGTGATCACTAAAGGACCAATTAGAAGTCAAGAACTATCTGTAGACACAATGTGTAATACATGATGCTCACAGCTGAACCTCAGATACTCCCACAGGATAATGAATGATAAAGCCCAGTAAGTTTATACTTCCAGGAAATAATGTTTGAATTTATCTGAGTTTTAGGGTGAGAATAAGTACAGAAACTTACTCCTGTTCAAATTTTACACATTACTAAATGGAGGATTTGCTCAGCTAACTAAAATGAAACAACTTTTTAAATGAAGGATACAACCACCATTGGCTTATTAAATAAGAGATATCCATTTGCTTCTTTTAAAGCTTTTGCAGCTGCTTTTTCATTTGGCAGACCAATAAAAGCTTGTCCTTTCATGCGGCCTTCTTTCATTAAGCGTATATCAAACCTAGTATATGCCAAGGGAAAGCAATTTATTATTTTTTCATTTGTTCAATATCCAACAGAGTGGACCGTTCCTACAATTTAACAACTGTTTCAGATCATATACCGTTCATATAACTATCTCTTCAAAAAGCCCAACATGGCAGCTTTTTTCTGAGATGATATTCTATATAAAAATTGCCATTTAAATCAGGTTCTTAGAAGGCCTAGAATAAAAAGGGTGTTTTCTGAAGCTTCAAATTTCCCCTATTAACCTTGACTTATTTTGAGACATAAAAGTTAAAATATATCTGCCAGGTTGCTTTTTGCTAGCATCCTCAGTTTGTAGCATCTATGTCTGCAACTAATTCCCATTAGCATTTTTTAAACTATCTATTCTACAGACTCCATGTTTTACAATCTATAAATGTATATAAAACATCACCTTCTTAAAACATTAAGATATACTTTTATCTGCCACGTTTTTACTCAAGATGTCCATGTCTAAATAGCTTGCTTTTTTTTGCTTGCCCATTACCATAACTTTTTTAGTAATATTTATTCCCCAAATTTTCCACTTTCTCTTAGTTCTATAGTTTCTTTCCCATCTATTATCTATTTTATATTCTTAAGTTATTAGAGGGGGAATAAAAAAAAATTCTTCTGGAAATATACAAGTAGTCCTCGGATTACAAGTGCAATGGAGCATGCCCACTCCACTTGTAACTTGAAAACTCGGGAGTGAATGTCATACCTCGAACGAGATCACTCCCTTGCTTGTTAAGATGCACGCGGCTTATTAAGTGAATATCAGGTATCTCAGCGTGAGGGAGGCCATGGAGGGCCTAGTGATGGCCCTCAAGGCCTTCCCAACCCACTAAGATACCTCCCTTCCTGCCACACCAGACTCACCTTGAAAAGATCCGTCTCCTCTCTGCCGCGGTTCCTGCTGCCGCCCAGATCTGAGGCCGGGGGATACTTCACAGCCCTCCAGTGGCCCAATCCGGGCGCCAGATGCCTTCTACAGGCTGCTGCCGCCCCCGGCTTCAGTTCCATTCTCTGTTGCAGAGAATAGAGCCCTAAAGTACCATCAGATCACGTGAGATCAGTAGCGTGAGCTCTCGCCCCACTTATCTCATGTGATCTTGCATTACTTTAGGCCTCCATTCTCTGTGAATGCACCGAAGGCTTGTTCGTAAGCACTAGGGGGCACTTATCGCATAACTTCGAATGAGCGTTAAATGAACATTTGTAACTTGGGGATTACCTGTACATAGCTTGTTAAGGTGCTGGTCCAGAAATCAGGAGGTTGTGGGTACCAGGCCTCCCTTTGGCATGAAAGCCAGTTAGGTGACTTTGGCCAGTAACTCTCTTTCAGTCCAACCCATTTCACAGGGTTGTTGTTATTGCAGGGAAAACAGGAGGCAGGAGCATTAGATATATTAACTACCTTGAGTTATATATATAAAAAGGGGGATAACAAAAATTTTAATAATATTACTTGACTTATCCAGGCACTTACATTATTCGTTCAGTTTCTGATGAAAAATCAATGTATCTTCCAAAAATAAATTTCAAATCCTGGGATTGAAATAAAAACATAACAGGAAAAGTTAGTAACCATCACCAAAGAGCCAAAACATTCTGCTCCGCTTCCATTTACCTTTTCCTGAACTTGTTTAGATAAATTCTTCACATAAATTCGGCAGTTTGGCTCTCCGGGCTCATAATTTTTGAAGACGTAAAGTGTTCCCATTTCTGGAACATACCAAAACACAAAAATCAGGTTATTATTTGTAATTTGCATTTTAGGGTAACTTGCTTGACTTAATATTTAAAACTGATTATAAGACTATAGTGATAGATCAAAATTTAAAAGTTAATATCACATGGGGATATAATCAAATGCAGTATTTCCACGGTATGCTACAAAATGCTTAAAAAATTACAAAGTCACCTTTTTTTGAGATTCTGCCCTTTTCCAACTCTCTTTTAGAAACAAATTCTGAAGGAATTTCATCCTCTTCATCTTCTGTGTCCTCTTTATGATTAGAACTGGGAGCCGGGAAAAGTTTTCCAAAACCTTCATTGGCTATATCATCAGCTGACGAGCAAGAGTCTAAATTTATTTTAAAAGATGCAAAATGTTTAAATGATATTTAATCCAGTCACAAGAGTTGAATGAACAATTTAACAACATCAGCATAAAATTAACTTAAGCATCCTTAACCTCGCTGAATTAAAAAAGCTTAAAAGTATATCAGATTGATGCTATCATCAACAGAAATAGTAACTGCTAGAAATAAAAATTCATGGCAGACATAATATCAGAAAATATTACCGTAATAACTAAACAAAGAATTTCAATTCAATCTGGGTCAGTCAAGAAGATGGGCTCCAGTACAAGAGTCCAAAAGCTCAAGAGAGTAAACTTCTGGGCCCAGTGACTGACCCAGATTGGATCTTGCAACGTTATCTTGGGGCATGTATATCTGCCTTCATTTGTAATTTCAAGACAGGCCATTTGTGCCAACTCCATGTAAGTATGGCTAGTCCCGATTTACTGACAATTGGAATTAGCAACTTTAGGCAATACAATCATAAAGTGAACAATCATGTGACCACACCCAACTTATGATAGCAACTCATCAGATTCCAGCTGTGGCAATTAACCAAATCTCCACCATGTCTCATGTCATGTCTCATGTGACCCTGACTTGTGATCTCCTGCTGGCTTCCCCACTGACTTTGCTTGCTGGAAGTCAACTGCGAAGGTTGCAAATGGCCATTACATGACACCACGGGATATTGTAACCATCGTAAATGCACACCAGTTGCCAAACACCCGAATCACAATCACATGACTGTGGGGAGGCTGCAATGGCTGCAACTTTAAGAAGTGGTCATAAATCTCCTTATTCGGTGCCAATGTAATTTCAAATGATCGCTGAATTGGTCAGTAAGCGAGGACAGTCTGTATGCTTAATGCTTACATCACATTTTAGAATGCTTAAAGCAGTATCTTGCAAAACTTTAGCGATCACTATTGGCATTATTATTATTATTATTTACTAAATACAGATGGCAGTTAAGAAATTAGCTTGCCTAAGCCCAACTAGCTGGTTCCTCAGAGAGATCACAGAGATTAGCAATTTGACTCATTCCTTACATACAAGTGCACACTATAAGAAATTTAAACTGTTAAGTTGTCTATAAGCAAATACTCATTTCATACCATCATTGTTCTCCTTTTCCAGGCTTTTCTGAAGAATAGTAGGCGTATCTGCAGAAATGTTGAATTCAATCTTCTTGATACCTATGGTTTGTGGCTGCTCAAATACGTCTGAAGGTGTCAAAGCGGGGTGCAAATTACTGTTCAAAATACAACATAAAGCTGCTTTTTTTTTGCTAAATGGTATTTCCCCACATCTCCTAACCATTTTAAATTTGTTTGAGAGCACTTTGATATTTTATACAACAGCAGGCAATTAAGCAATCTACTATCTTTCAGCAGACATTCCTTTCTGAACTTTGTGTGCTACAGATTATTTGGAACAATGTAATTTGAAAACGTAACCTATACAGGCAGTGCTCAATTTATAACTACAACTGAGCCCAGAATTTTGGTTATAAATCCTTAAAATATTATATTTTAGTCTACATCAAATTGTAATCAGTGGCAAGGGACAAATTTCGAATCACTGAAAAGTGGATAAATTTGGTACAGACTGCTTCAGATGTACTATAAATAAAGTATCATAGTTGAGAAACCTGTCCCTGTACCCTTAGTTGATTATTTTTTATTAACCCAAATGTGCTGTTCAAAAGGCAACTGGATTTTCTTGCTTTTTTTTTTCTCTTGAAAATATTTCTAATCCAAAAAGTTTCTTCAAGCAGAACTGAAGAACCTTTTTGGATGACAAGTGAAACATTTTCAAGAAAAAAAAATCAAGAAAGTCCTGTTGCCTTTTCAACAGTACCTTTGGGACAAGCATAACCTGGAGGACTGAGAATCTCCATAGACATTTTTTTATTAAGGAAAAAAAATATTTTATATGGTTTTGGTCAATCTTTTGAATATTCAAGGTAGTTCAAAATATATGCTTTTAAAAAAAACTATTCAAACATTACAGCAATTTTATTAACTCCTGAGAGAAAAGTCAGACAGGGATTCATTATTATAATCAATTATTCTAAAACCTGTAAATAAAGCTGCTCCTTAGAAGAGATGAAATTGCCATCTCTACTTACGCCTGTAAAAAAGCTTTTCCGGTTGAATATTTGCTTGATTCAGCTGTCAAAAAGCTGAAGAAATTCTTCCCTATCTATAGTGCTTGGAGCTAGTAAACCTGGAAAATAATCCAGGGAGAAGCAGGTGGACTACAATTCCCCTGTGCGTCTACAGGCCACACAGACAGAAATCTAACTAGGAGAGAAATCAAATCTCAACCCATCATTTTTCAGGAACAATTCCATTTAAGGCATTTCTGTTCTAATAGAAGCCAAAAAAGTATGCTAAATTAACTTCCAAATGGTTTCTAATGTGAGCTACAATCTCATGTTAAACATGGAGTTTATGCACACTGTAAATTATTCCTATTTTTTTAAAAAAAACAACCATATTTAATATTTTTTAAAGTCAGCTTAAGGTGATATTTTCAATTCCCACTAAGTCAAAACCCAGGAAACCAAAAATAATGTATTTTCCTTATGATCCACATCACATATTCTGTATATTATGATGGATTTTGACTTTATGCTTCACAAATCCACAGCTTGCCTTAAGAGTTTTAGACCAATTATTGGCTATAGAGTACTATAGCTAGGCAAACATTCAACAAAACGGCTTTCTTTCTCATTTGATGTACATATCCTAGAAAATATGCCATAAAAATATAAGGCATAGTACGTTCCCCATACATGAACTATAATATGGGCAGGCAAAACTGGTTTAGTGTGCTGTGTGAAGACCAACAAGCAAGTACAGTCTTTCATTCAAAACATCCACAAGGATAAAACCAAGTTTACAGTTAATTGGAAATACTATGCATTAACCTTTGTGTCATACCTGGGTGGAGCAACCAGGGAAACATTTAATAAGTCCTTTATCTTTCTCTTTTTTCTTGCATGGCGTTGCTTTGTTGGTATCTGTCGTTTTGGCTGAAGTGTTGCTAGTTCCATCAATTTTGTAAATCTAAAAATTAAACACAACTTTTTATATCTGTACAGAAAAAGGAATTTTTCTAATGTCTTCTTAGATATTAACCTTTTGGAAAAGGAGGAGTAAGGGGCTCATTTTTATGTAAAATATTAATGTCTTTCCAAGAGATGCAATAATGTTAATAAGTAACCATAGCCCAGAAACTAAAAGTTATGGTTTTTTATAGGTTTGCCTCTCTCATGCTGAAAGCCCAAGACAGCGGAAAATCTACAAAACAATTCTGATAAAACTTAAGTATGAAGCCTATCCTTTCCCAGTTGCAATTTCTTCTATGAATTACATAATGATTCAGTTCGGTGTAGGGTCCCAAAAGAAACAGAAGTTATGAAGTAGTTATGAAGTCTGGATAAGGAGCCAAACCTGCCAAATTATAATAAGTCTACCAATCTCTCCACAGCTGGTTATCTAAACAGCAGGATTGGGTTTATATTTTGCCATGCTCTAGAAGAGGTGCAAAGAAAGCATAAATTATATTACTTGAGTTCATCGTAGCCGAAGGCCAACACTGAACCGTAGTTCTGAATTGCGTATCTTTGAAACAAGCTTAATTTTACTGCTTTCGAGGTTGTCTAATGCTGTCTGGACACAGGCTGCTAACGTTTCAACAGAAGAGCATACTTTCCAAATTCTACTGTCTTTAGGCTCATGGGAACTAAAATTTGCACCCAAAGGACAGCACTTTGCTGTGGTCTTATCAACCTTTCTTTTTCTTCTTCATCGGCACTTTCGTATTCAGACTCATCTTTATTTGAGTCTTGGCTGTCATCGTCTTCAGGCAATGGAGGCTCCTCAGGAGGTAAAGGAGGAATAGGAGGTGGCAAAGGGATAAACTCTTCATACTAAACAAGAGTAAAACATAGAACTTTAAATTATTTATACCATTATTTAAGTCATCTCTCAAATAATCATTTAAATGCAAAAATTCATAATAATAATAATAAAATTAAGTTGGAAGGGACCTTGGAGGTCATCTAGTCCAACCCCCTGCTCAGGCAGGAAACCCTATACCATTTTGGACAAATGGCTGTCCAGTTTCTTCTTAAAAACCTCCAGTGTTGGAGCATTCACCACTTCTGGAGGCAGATTGTTCCACTGATTAATTGTTCTAACTGTCAGGAAGTTTCTCCTTAGTTCTCGGTTGCTTCTCTCCTTGATTAGTTTCCATCTGTTGCTTCTTGTCCTGCCTTCAGGCGCTTTGGAAAATAGCTTGATTCCCTCTTCTTTGTGGCAGCCCCTGAGATATTGGAACACTGCTATCATGTCCCCCCTCGTCTTTCTCTTCATTAAACTAGACATACCCAATTCCAGCAGCCTTTCTTTATATGCTTTAGCCTCCCGTCCCCTAATCATCTTTGTTGCTCTTCTCTGTACTCTTTATAGAGTCTCAACATCTTTTTTACATCGTCGTGACCAAAACTGGATGCAGTATTCCAAGTGTGGCCTTACCAAGGCATTGTAAAGTGGTATTAATACTTCACGTGATCTTGATTCTATCCGTCTGTTAATGCAGCCTAGCACTGTGTTAGCTTTTTTGGTTACTACTATTGAGAGGGATCTCGGAGTCCTAGTGGACAATCATTTAAATATGAGCCAGCAGTGTGCTGCAGCTGCCCAAAAAAACCAACACAGTGCTAGGCTGCATTAACAGAGGGATACACATAAAAACATGCACATTTAAGCATACACACTTATATCATATTACTCTATGATCTATTCCCTATCACAAACTATCACAATGCAATCATAAAACCAAAGACCAAAGTTTCTGCATTACATTCCCAAATTGAAAGTCAACAGTTAAATCAGAGTGAAGACCAAAGAGGGATAAGCAAAACGCTTTTCTGTGTATGCAACTTTTTTAAACAACAACAACAACAAACTGCTGCATTTGACTGCAATGAGAAGTTAGAACGGGAAGTACAAACTGCAGTTTCATATTTTTCATTTATTTTGGATCATACAGATTGACAATACATAACCTAATATTTGAAGGCTATCAAAATTGCTCCAGTTGTTCGAGAGATGTTCCACAGTGGGCCAAGTGGTTCATATATTGCTCCACCATGAGGAAGAGCAAGAGAAACAAAGACAAAACAAAAAGTGGCAGAAAACTCAACAAGATACTGCAAATTTGAGCTAGGCTGAAACATAACCCTTTTTCATTTTAGGGTTTGAGGCAAATCTTTTACCACGACCTAATGAAATAGGTTTTCACAATACTCTCCATTTTAAGAAAAAAGTTATAACTCTCCACTATGCTCAAACAGGCACTTAAATGAAAGCTAGCAGTACTCTGATTTCTGACCTCAGGGAGAAAAATGTAAATTAAAATTATACTGTATATGCACAATTGCTTTTCTTCCTGGTATTGTAAACAGTAAAGTTCCTTACCATGGGCGGCCGAGCAGTAATTGGTCCAAAAGGAGGTGGAAGATTCATTTTGTTCATAAGGTGCAGAACCTGAAATGGAATAGTAGCGTAATATTTAAACAGCAGTTCTTAAGAACATTCCAAGGGTTTCATGTAATTATGCCAATGATCTTTAGATCAATGCCTTGCCATAGTACTTCGAACATTCCACACTCTGTAATACGCATGACAGATTTCTACAGCTGTTTCACACTCTACACAGCTAAGTAGAAATTTGCATTTCATGACAAAGTTCTGGAATTGGGGGAAACAGTTCATGTGAAATTAAATTACCTCATTTAAGCATCTTTCAAAGGCAGGTTTATACAGACATATTTTAAAGCATAATGATCTATTAATACAATACAATAATGCAATAATGTAGGAAGAAGTAAGTTCCAGTTGTTACCATTCCCAAAAACAATGGTGCACAGTGAAGCAAAATAAAGATTTGAGCACATAAGAAAATGTGCCTAGGGTGCTTCCAAGCTTCTGAAAATGATGATGATAAAATTGCAATTTTAAAATCATCAAAATAGGAATATTAAAGAACTATAATAACAGCTGTCTAAAAGTCAGCTTTTATAACAAAGATCTTGAAATACAAAATACTGTTCAAAGCCTACTTAGGATGCCTGGAAGTTTATTATAATTTTTAAACCATTGCTTTCCAGTTAAAATACAACTATACCAAAAAGCAATATGACTTTTAATGCTTTTGCAGATGATGTATGAAGAGGGTTGATTCCTACTGATTTTTAGACTTTTCTGTATTGCCTAAAAGGGGTATTTCTTTCTGGGTCCAGTTATTTCTTCTTCTGACCTCATAATCATGCTGACGTTTTTAGGGAGTAAGGAACTGCAAGGATTGGATTCAGTTATCCCTGGTAACCTTAGGTTGACAGGAAAGAGAAGCTGGGTAATACAGCACTTTTTTCCCCTCTTTATTTATTGGTGGGGGAGAGGGTGACTACTCCATGTTTTTGAAAGGGATCATTTAAATTCAAATTCATCTTTCTTTTGAGTAAATGTGGAAAATACAAATCTATACTAAGAAAAAGAAATTTCTGATCAATAAATTAGTAAGCACTAACTAATAAATAGAAACAGAGATAAAGACTGTAGATCAGAAACATCCTACGAAAGATTCTTTAGGTCTGAAAAGGAATTCTAATATCTGTGCGGGTGACAATATTATAGCCAAATGTGAAGCCTTCATTTTGGAGGATCAAAGACAGCAAAGGCATAGAAGGAATGCAGTGATCTCTACCTTGTTCCCAAAGAAAATAGGTGTATTAATTCGATCAAATACTGAACATACACATTAACCTGAGGCTTTTCCACCAATTGAATTTGTCCCTTAAAGTAATAATTCATTAATAACTAACATTTAAGCAGTTAATACCCAGAAGTAATATTTTTGCTTTAGGATTAAGCACAATCAATACTGTTGAATATTATATTCAAATAAAAGAAGCTATACATATTTACCTGTACATAGAATTTAGGAACACTTGCCAAAGCATTTGCTATGTTGGCTAAGATTGTACTAGACGGTGGGGGATACAAATATTTGAGGCACGAATTTATAGGGAACGTTAACCTGTAGGAGAAAACAATGAGGTATTTATTTATATCCCGCCTTATTATTTTTACAAATAACTCAAGATGGGAAACATATCCAACACACTTTCCTCCTCCTATTTTCTTCACAACAACCCTGTGAGGTGAGTTAGGCTGAGAGAGAATGACTCGCCTAAGGTCACCCAATTGGTTTCATGGCTAATACAGGACTTGAACTCATGGTCTCTTGCTTTCTAGTCTGGTGCCTTAGCTTGATTAAGCACATTAAGCATTCAAGGTTATACATTTGTATAGACGCTTGAGAAATTCTCAAAGATCAGTCTGGCCCCATAAAATCTTGTATTTATTTATGTATCTGCTTCATTGATGCTTTATCTCTCTATTGTAATTTTACCTATTTTCTATATGAGCCTGATAAACCTCACAGCCAATAGCCTACCAACATACTAAAATATATATATATTACAAGTTGTATTGTTAGTTTTGGAGATATTGTGTTTGTCTTTATTGAATAGTATCTACCAATACCATATGAAAGCTACTTCTGAAATAAAGGGTAATTTCAGAAGCTGAAATGCTGCTCCATACTGTTCAATATGTAATATTTCATTTGGTATGTTCTAGTGCTGATGCACACAAACACTGACAAGTTAAACCTCAACCCATGTAAAATGGCAATACTGAAAAAGATATTGAAAAAAAAAATCAAGAATCGTCATACTCTAACAGAGGTCCCCAACCTTTTGGGCACCAGGGACCAGTTTTATGGAGAAATGTTTTTCCGCGGACCGGAGTGTGTATGGTTTTGTGTGCTGCCTGCATCCCACGAATGGAGTTTTGCTTCTTTGTGCAGACCGGTTGCTGGCATGCTGCGGCCCGGTACTCATCCACGGACTGGGGGTTGGGGACCCCCTGCTCTAATACATCTTTGCAGAAATAAATTTGGGGGCATTAGAATCAACCAAATCAACTAATGGAATCAAAAGGTGGGGGTGCAGTCATCTTTTCAGAAACAGCATGTTCTGTTTCTTTCCAGGTTATATCCAAAGAAAGGGGGAAAAAACATCCTATGAAATTTTATGGTAAGAGTGATTCTGGGAAATGTTGCAGTTCTAAGGGTGTAAGGGCAAGGGGTTGATCTGCAATGTTAATAACAAGTGTACTTATCTGATTTTGAACTTGTTTACATGCATGCAAGTAGTTTCAGGATACAATTAGGTAATTTTAACATATGAACCAGGCACTGACCCATGGCTAGGAGCAATTCCACTTTCAATTCTCAGACAGCTTAGGTCTTTTTGTTCCTTCTCTTCTTTGACAGGTTCTTCAAGACTAAATAATAACAATAAACAACAAGTACATAAAAACGCTATGAGGTAGGCTGAATTTACTCTAATATTCATTCAACAAGCAAAATTTCTAAATTGTTCATTCATGTTATTCCTGAATTTTTTTTCCTGCATCAAAGGACAAAGCTGAAAAAAATACATATACAGCAATAAGTTATTTCTACGAAATTATTAGTTGATGTTGACTCACAGACATTAGTCAAATATCCAAATCACTATTTAAATTTATGCTCAAATATTTTAAATTTATCAATAATGCAAAATATTCCTTTAAATATAAGTGGTCTTTGAACATTTACAGGTATCATCAGGACTATAAGACCAGCAATAAAAACACTAACTGAAAAAGAACAATTTTAACTGCATTACTAGTTATATTATTATTAGCAGTAATGCAAATATGATTTGGATAAACAGTATGGATCCTTTCATATTAATCACATGAAGCGAGTGTGTGTGCGTTAGGATAAATGTTATTAGCTACCTGTGGTGTTTAGTTTTCAAGCTGTTATAAATCTACTGAATTTAAAATGTCCACATACCTTTTGTCTTTTTCAGGAGGCTGGCTAATTGCAAGACCACTGTCTTGGTCCTTTGCATATTCAACTACAAGAGTGTGGCCTAGAAGATTCAGCTGATGCAATTTTGATAAAGCCTTAAATAGAATACAACAAGCTAAATGAACAAATAGCAGTGGGAAAACCAGCACAAAAAATAGAGTCAAAGCAAAAGTGACAACGTTACCCTATCCTTCTTTCTCATCTACAGGCTAACAATGCTTCCCAACCTTCTTGGCCATTACTGACTGGGATTAAAGTCTATGCATCTGGCAGTTATTAAATATACAAAACACTAACTGGAAGTTCCCAGGACTATATCAAGTATCTTTATTGCTTTTAGCAGCAGTTAATTATATAAAATATTGCTACTTTATATAGTAATCCTATATGTGGTTGATCTGAAGTGCTGCAGTGGGTATTGTTTCAAATAAATTAAATTAGACTTATTTGTATACTATTTTGTTTTTACATTACAGGAATGACAACCTGTATCCCACAAATATCACTAACAACTTTATTTATTTGCTTTTTATTTAACTTATAGGCTGCCCATCTCACAGAAAACAACTCTAGATGGCTTACAATCAATAAAAATATGAAATATTAAAACAATAGTAACACAAAAAATGGTTTCAAACTGACAAAAATGGGAAGGGAGAAATTTATTCTTTCATAATCCTTTGCCCAGATTTCTTATGAATTATGGAAGTCAAAATGTAAAAAAATACATGAAACACACAAAGTTACCTGATCCTGCTATATGAACACACATAATGATATACAAGTATGAAAAGCAAATCAATGGGATAAAAATAGTTTAAAAACCCAATACACACCTGAGTAGCTGCATTTTCATTGGGAAAAGTTGCAAAAGCTGTATGTTTCTGAAAAATAAACCAGGTATAGGTTCACTTTTATACAAAGAGAAAATATATTCTATGCACAACATGTCACAAGCAAAAGGCAGATTGTTTATTCTTTTCTGAATAATCTCTATAATTGTGATTGAATTCATCATTCCTTCTCTGAATATATTTGTATTTGTCATCCTTTAGAATCTTAATCTCGTTCTTTTGCTCTCTTAATCAAATGTGTTGCTTTTGTCTCTCGATTACTTCAAGCCAGTTGTATCTCTGGCACTTATAGGAGGCATTTATTTATCAAATTTATGTTGCAGCCCATCTCACAGGCGCGGGTCTGGGTGGAATAGGTTAAAATAAATGTATTTCCTTCAGGTAGAGTAGAAAGAACAGCCCAAGTATACATCCAATTCAGGAGTTGTCATTCTGTGACTTACACTTTCTGCTTATTGAAAACTTGACAATGCCTCCGAGATATAAACAACCCTGCATGCACCAAGATGCCTCTTCCCTACCAGCCTGCCGTAGTCCGAAAGGATCCGCACTGACGAAGCCCCAAAGTGCCTCAGCAATTCTTCCTTCTCCGAGGCCGTCAAGACGGCGGGCAAATGTCGCACCAACAGGATCCGCTTGTTTTTTCCCGGTCGCAACTGCCGACCATCCGCCTCCGAACTGGGCACCGCCATGTTTTGCCAACCAATGGCGGACAGATTGACGTTGCGCATGCGCTTCCGTTTGCAAGACCAGCTTGCGATCTTGCAGTTGAAATCTCGCAGGCCGAAACGCAAAACGCAGAGAACCCAGGGATATCTCGCGAGGATTGGAACACCCTATGGGGAATAGTCTCTCAGCCCAGAGAGTTACAATCTGTTGGCAAACTAAGAAGTGAAGAGAGTGGTCTGGAAAGTTTGAATATGGAGTGGAGTGAGAGAGAATGTCTAGCTGAGAGTTGCTTTTTATAACAGCAAGATCCGCACAGGGATGCTGTTCTCTTTTGTAGCGAGTTTCCTCAAATTGAAATCGTTACTGCTCTGTTCTATTTCGAGATCCACATGAAAAATCTCTCCTACAAAAAAAAAAGTTTACGGAACATCTGGATGTTCCCAAAAACTTATGGGAAACGGTTTCAGTTCGGTTCCGTTCCAAAGGCTAATACTGATCTAATTTGTAAGCATTGTATCTCTAAGAAACAGCAGGTCTCACAAGACCCATCACCAGCCTCTTACTGACTCACACCTGACCCACTGATAATTCACACCCTCCAAAGACCCTGACCTGACCCTGACCCATTACAAGCCTCTCTCTGATATCACACCTGAACCATCACAAGACCCTCACGTGACACAACCACACCTTAAGCCCTTATAAACAGAAGAGCACTGACCTAGACATCTGCTGAAGATATTACCTAGCCTGGTAATGAAACGTTGGGAAACCAACGCACAAGCTCCAAGAACGGACCTTCATTCTCATCCAACACCAGAACTACAGGTATTTGCCACTATTGCAAACAGCAGGTCTTTCTGATTGTGAATGCCCCCAGTTGTATCTGTGAGCCGAAAGCAGACCTGCTGTATTGTACCCTGATGATGAGGCACCTGAATGGTTTCAGATTGGGTGCAGAGATTCTGGTTGGCTGCTTTCCATTCAATCAATCGAGAAAAATCTGATCTTATGGAAACTAGTTCCAGGCAGGGCAGAAACAGTTAGTTTGTTAGAGAAATCATGCCTTCCCTTTCTTACTTTCTTCAGTTTACATAGCTGTTTGTCTACTAAAAAGACTATGGGCATAAAAAAAGAAAAAAGATTAACAACACAGGATGGGATTAAAAATGTAAAATAATAAATAAGATGGCAGAGCAACCTCAGTAGGGAGGCACAAGAATACAGGTAGTCCTTGACTTACAACAGTTCATTTAGTGACTGCTTGAAGTTACAACAGCACTGAAGAAAGTGACTTATGACCATTTTTCACACTTATCACTGTTACAGCATACCCATGTCATGTGATTAAAATTCAGAAGCTTGGCAACTGGCTCGTATTTATGACAATTGCAATGTCCCAGGGTCATGTGATCCCCTTTTGCGACTTCTGACAAGCAAAATCAATGGGGAAACCAGATTCACTTAACAACCGTGTTATTAACAACTGCAATGATTCACTTAACAAGAAAGGTCATTAAATGGGGCAAAGTTCTCTTAACAACTGTTTTGCTTAGCAACAGAAATTTTGGGTTCAGCTGTGGTTATAAGTCGAGAACTACCTGTAATACCATAACGGCACCTTTGAAAATTAAGGGCTATTTATAGCTGAGCTCAGCTCCTAGTACATTCATGACCTCAGAATGGAAGTGGCTCGTCATTGCCTTTTTTCAGAATGCTTATTTTTATCAATGCTAGAATTCCCTGATTATTTCTCTCTTTTCTTTTTAATATATTTTATTGATTTTTTAGAATAATCTTTAGTGCTTAGTAAACAACGTGTCGCCTGGGTTCATATATTTAACAACAATCAATAGTTAATTTCTATGCTTTCATAATCAACATACTAACTAGAAATACCTTTCCTTTGTCTTTTTCCAATAGTGTTCTCCTTTTACCAACATTGAGCAAATATAGTTCTTAGCAGGGCTTTTTTTGTTATAGAACGCCCAGAACGGAGTTCCGGCACCTTTTTTGGATGGAACCTTGTAGGGTAGGCAAGGCGGGTTGTATGACGTGTGAGTTCCGTCACCTTTTTTTTTTTTTTTTACAAAAAAAGCACTGGTTCTTAGTACTTTCAATACATACAAAGTTGAATATAAACATTTTTCTAGTACTTAACAATAACATCAGTATGTAACATCTTTTCTAATCAGCTTATTTTACAGTTGCATTTGCAAAAAATCATCTTATGTAAATTGCTATGTCCTGTTTTCAAAACTCTTATTTAATCAAAACATTTCTTGTCAGTTATAATTTTCTCAAAATTGATTACATTTAAATATCCAAAACATTTCATACATTTAAATCATCCCAATATTTTTACATTTCCCATATCATAGAAAAAATACTATACTACTTATAAATCACATTTCTCTTACTATAGAACCCTTTCATATCCAGAATTTGACTATTCCTTTAAACATATTCAGACAAATGTTTGGTCATATGATACTCCATCTGGTATGCCAAGTCATCTCTCTTAAATCTGGTTCTCGCCTGTTCTTATTTAAGCTTAGTTTCCCCTCAGTATTCAAAACATTTCTTGTCAGTTATAATTTTCTCCAAGTTGATTACATTTGAATATCCAAAACATTTTGTTCATTTAAATCATCCCATTATTTTTACATTTCCCCTATCATAAATATTATACTATTTATGAATCACATCTCTCTTACTATAGAACCCGTTCATATCCAAAATTTAACTATTCTTTTAACCATATTCAAACAAGTGTTTAGTCATGTAGTTCTCCATCTGATAAGTCAAATCATCTCTCTTGAGTCTGGCTCTCGACTTCTTCTCTTGCCTAGCAGCCTTCCAAGTCAGTGTGTTCAGCTTGCCATATAATTCTTCCTGTATTTTTATAGGTGTTGTTAAGAATGGGAAAGAGAAATTGAGTAAGGTGCTTTTGAGGGGGAGTTTCATCCATTTATACATCCATTTGTTTCCACTTGTTTTGAAGTCCTGAAAGATAAAATGTCTTTTCCATTTTCAATCTTATAGCAAAATCTTGCAGATTTTTCTTTGTGTTAAGTTGCAATTTTCTTCATTGGTGGCCTCCATCTTTGGGTCATTTTCCTCTGGTTTTTATTCTATTATCTGATTTATTTATTCATTTTTGTCACCATTTTCTGAGAATTTTTTATTGTGTGCTTAGGTCAAGAATGTGCTCATTTATATCATCAAAATTATTTTTAATCTCATTATGATTTGAATCAGTTGTCGTTTGTATTAGTTGTAACATAGCATACATTTTATCCTGGAAGATATTTGGCTTGTCTTGAAGTATTACTCCTGCAGATCTCTGATGTTCCAGACTGGGGATTTTAGAAAAGAATATTGCATGTGGTTTCTTACCACTTTTAATTGTATATGCAACCTCCATTTTCATCAAACCAACCAGTCTTGAATTCCAAACACTATAGTCTTATATGTTTCTTATCTTTATAAACAGTCCAAAATTTTCAACCACTTAAAAAACAATCCAGTAATTTCCCCCCTAGAAAAATAGTCAAAAAGTCAAAGATTTTCTTTCTCCGCAAATGATTCTTAAATTTAAATATCACAGCTCAGTAAGTGTTTATAATCCAAGAAGGTCAGCAGTTTTCATAACAATTGTATTTCTCATTCTGCAATAGATAGCCCAGTGTATTTTCTTTCATCTATTCCCAGCTGTTCTCTGTTTAGCTAAGAGTCACTGAGGATCAAAGGGATAAATTGTGTTCTGTTTCTGGGTGTCTTGCCAATTTCTGAGGCAGGGCAGTTGTAATTATATACTCTGTTCCACCACTAGATGTCAGTAGCTGTTAATATTTTCGTTTTAAAAGTTGGAAAATAATTATAATTTTAGCAATATTCTTTTAAATGGAAAATCTTAACAATTTCCATAGTTTTCAGTTTTATTCAAATTATAGCTTTACATTAGTCCATTTCAATGTATTTCTGTCCCCCATAAAAATTAAATCGCCACTTCCGTCTATGGAAGGGCAGGGTTATAATCCCCTTTCTTCTTACTTTCGGAGGATATTTTTCTTCTTGGGGATCTTTTCCAGGAAATCAGTTTCAAATTAGAGAAGAGAAGATCAATATTCTCACCCAGCTCCAACACGCTGTTCACAGTTGTTCTTAGTTGGTGCTTTTGGACTTCGGGTGCTAGTAGCTTGGACTAGTCACCAGAGTGCAGCTAGCCTTTCTCCTGTCAGGTTGGAGGGCTTCCCCCGGATCAAACAGACCGACCCCCATCTTTCTGTAATCAACCGGGGGTGCTCCTTCTTTGTCACCTCTCCAGGCTGACTTTCGACCCATTTAGGGTCCCCAGGCAGGGTGAAACCAGCTGTGGGATGCAGAGCTCCGCAATCCCTTGGCTGTGTTACTATGACGCAAAACTGGAAGCCTCCCTGATTATTTCTCATTTAAGTACTCATCAATTTATCTTCCCAGTCCAGACAAAATTAGTCAGATGCTAATTTGTTGCTCAGGCTCAGAAGTATTTTTAAGATAATAAAAATGGTCCAGAGATCTGTTTGGAAGAGGAAGAGGGAACAAAGATATTCAATCTGAGAGGCTACAGAACTTTGGTGGGAAACCAACTCACTAATTTACCTTTTAGGAAATGGTGCTGTATAACTGGGGACAACACACTGCAATCCTTTTGTGAGTGTTCATAACATGTGGGCACTACCCTAAACAATTGGAGATTATTTCTAGGCATTAAAAATATGGCTCTGCTGATAGCCTCTATGATCCATACAGCTTTGGGGTATGGTATTGAAAAAACCAAATATTGAGATTCTGGCTTAGAAGTAGACTTAGGGAAGATCCACACAACCAGGTTTCTTGCCCCGGGCCAGTACAGCCCAATGGCTACTTTTTGAGGGCAGGAATGCAAACATTAGCCACTGCTCAGCAGCCCACCAGAAAGGCAGCTTCCCCCCACTTTTAATTGCTATGTGTCAAATGTACTTTCTTCAAAGGAATGCTGACTCTGGTAGTGTGCTTAATTTCATTTCATTGGATATAAACTGTTTTATTTCAGTTTGGCTACTGTGCACTGTAATATAAATCCCACCTCCTTATCAGACACTGGCACCTTATCGCTCTGGAGATTGTGTGTGTGTGTGTGTGTGTGTGTGTGTGTGTTTATACACAACATGTACACACACACAAATTCTGAAAAGCTGGAATTCATGTTGATGAAACAATGAAAAATTGGACCTAAGTAAAATTGGCACAAGTTTTCCCATTTTCCCTTTCTATCCTAAGTGGCAGGGGGGGGGGAATTGTAAAACAGCAGTGTGTGTTTTGCTTTTGCTTTTTTACACAGTCCAGACAGAACATTAGATCTCCATTCATGACCAACAAGGAGAAAGGTGTTGAAATCAGGAATGGGATTTCTTCATCAGGATTCATTTCCATCTGGGTTACCCATGGGAGTTGAGCAGTTAAAGGTGGCAATAGCAAAAGTCATTAGTCACCATTTATAGCAAGTATATTGAAAGCTTAAATTAAATCGGCTTTTGCTATTCTGACAGGATGCAAATAAACAACTTCTAAGTAGTATTGAAGAAAATATGGAATATTTTTTAGCCAAAGGATAAGTTTTGTTACATAAGTTAAGTTTTGGATTCCTGGTAACACTGATAGCCATTTGCTATATCTCAAAAAAAAAAAAAAAGAGCTAGAAAATAAAATGAATACAGTAAAAATGTTTCAGATTCAAAGATTGTGAATTAAATTAGCTTCTGCAGCTGATTTAATTTATATCCTGTCCTTTCAATAGTCAAAGCAGCAATCACAGTAATTTGATTAGTTTTGTAAGACAAGTCTGTGTGTATGTGTGTGGGGGGGTGTCAGTCATCAAAAATATGCTCTCTGTATAGTGCTATTACTTTAGGAGCTGTATTGATTAATGATGGTTTGTTTCTCACTTTCAAGGCCCTGCTCTCAATAACATCTGCCTGTCCAACAAGGTCAAATAGGACAGTCTCTCTGCACACCACTTGCTAAGAAAGTGCTCTCTCTAGGATCCATGGAAGCATGCCCTTCCTATTCTCCCAGACATTTGAATGGGCCTCTCTCTGTTGGGATTTAGAAAATCTACAGACTTGGCTGTTCAAACCAGACCAGGGATGTTGAATGAGATGCTTGTACTTCTATCAATGGCCTGTTTTTGTTTTTTTTAGGGAAGTTATGTTGTGGTTATGTTTTATGTTGCGGTTTTATGGTTTTGATTTCTTGGTTGTATTTTGTTTTAATCTCAGCTACCGAAGGGAGGAATTGAACACTGGACAGAGCAGTTGTTCTTGGAACAGCCAATATACTATACGTTGATAACTGAATTATTCCTGCTTCAGAACAGAGAATACCTTTTCCAGGCAACTGATGATTTAGAGCACGGTGACTGCCTTTTGATTAAGAAAGAAAAAGACCTCTTTACTGCAGCCTAGCTATCTTTAAATCTGTTAGAAAATTACTGTTGGTAATTTCCAATGTAGTATGCATCCAGCACACTACCAACCAATCTCTTTGTGCAGATCAGAGTAAGCACATCTGCTACTCAATTCAGGTAGCAAATATTTCTTTTTTTTCCTTTTTTTTTGTAAAAAATTATTTTATTAAAACAATCAACATCAAACATAAGATCGTATTAAAAAGCAATCATCATATAACCTGCAATACAACGCTAAGGATTGATCTTTGATGTTTATGTATTAAACATCAGCAAACTTCAAAAACTGTTAAGTAGGACAGTGGGACAAAAACTCTGCAAAACAGAGAGAAAGAGAGAGAAATGTGAACAGCAGCCCAGAGATAAAAGAGGGAGAGGACAGAATATCATCTATCTACCTTCAATTATCTATCTATCTATCTATCTATCTATCTATCTATCTATCTATCTATCTATCTACGGTATCTATCTATCTATCTATCTATCTATCTTCTATGCTTCCTAATATATTCAGAATCATCAAGGCATAATAATTAGCGTGGACACTTTATTCCAGTTGTTCATTTGTTCTTGTTTTGTTTATTCCAGTTTTAACACATTCATGTCACATCAGCAAAATAGAAATGGAAAATAAAACACTGTGAAATCCTTCTTCTATTCTGCACCGTAAATGAAACAATTTGATCATTGGGGATAATGTGTCCAGTACAAATAGCACTCCTTTTCTTACCCAGACAGCTCAGAAGTTGCTAACAAAGACAGATAGTCTTGACCAGACTCTACTATCATTTAGTGATCCCCAAATGGTGCATTTCAGATTGAATGTTGGTCCACAACATTTTTGCTGCCTGAGGCAAAGCAACAGACGGCACCTCCCTACTCAAGTCGTTGCCAGCCAAGTTAACTGGGCACTTGAAGCAGAAACCCCCAAAGCACAAATTAAATGAGAATTTGCTGTCAAAACCTGCTGTCCACCTGATTGCCTTAGTCTGCCTAACGATAAGGCTGACCCTGTAGATTATATTGAGTTCTTGCCAGCTGCAAACTTTATTTGTGCACATTTACCCTGAACTAGAACTCATTTGAGAAAGAAAGCCAAACTATCTGAAATAGTTGTCTTCATGCTCACTCATGGATGTACGTGGGTTTTACTGTAGAAAACAGTTTAGCATTTTGCTGGTGTTTTGGCAATAGAAAAGTTAATAAGTTACAAGGGACACATAGGTGAATAAAATATTAAATCAACCAGGATTCAGATTACAGAGAAACGCAGCCCCCTTTTTTTACACAATATTTATTTTTATCCTAATCTAGAAAACATAGAACCTTGAACCTTCTACAAATGCAGAAGGTCAATTCAGAATTTGATAAGACATTTGCTTTGAGTTTGCCGAGACATAAGGATCAAATTCAGTGCATAATGATACCTTTTATAGCAATCTTTTAAAAGGAAAACCAATTATAATAACAAGAACATTTGTGTATCCCAGGTCTTTGGGAAGGACCCGATAAATGGATAAAAATGCCAAATCCAGTCTAAACATCTGGTTAATTGTGTGACTAGCCATAAAAATAGCAGCAGCATCTGATGCAAAATGTTGAACTAAAGTGGGAATCATATGCTGATTCACAGAATATGACGCAATAGTAAGCTTCTATCCTAGACCTGTACTTCACCTTGGCACTTGGTAACTGAACTAATGCTATTTGCTTAAAAATTTACAGTTGGGTCAGATGATCCTTCTACTTCCTCTTAATCCCTCTATGCCTGATCACATTCTTGAAATATTTATTTTGGAAGCACGATTATTCCCCAGTTCCACATTCATTAAGGAAAGTGTGCATGCCACATTATTCCTTCATGCAGCTTCCTACTCCTTCCTGTACATCTGGTGAGATGCCTTGCTGTTTTCTCTGCAGCTGGATCATAGGAGAAAATGTTTCTGGGAAGACCAATAGTAGCATGAACATAAAAGGGGACAAATAATAAAGTAGACAATTTACACTCACAAGACTTTATTCATATGCGTCCTGCAGTAAGCTGCTCTGTTCTTCTGTTGTCAGTTCTAGGCATCAGACCACAATCTGCTTTTCAGCTGAAGTGAATGCCAAAAGAAAGAAATAGTTAATACCGGTAATAGTAAAAGAAACTAGTGATCATAAACTGGGGACGACATGACCAGTAAATTGAGTTTGATGGCATAAATGTCTTAGTTTCCATATCACATTAAACCATAAACTACAGTTTGGTGCACAATTTCTGGAATCATGGATTATGTCAGGGCTTTGCTTTAGCTATGTATTTTCAGTTCCCTTGTGAAATGAAAATAAGAATTATCTAACAAGTAGAGTTAGTAAAGAAACTGGAAAGCACTTGAATGTTAAAAACAAGTCACAATGCTGTTTCACAGTGTGTTGTATTTCAACAGAAGAATGTAATAGCTTATTGCGGAAAAGATAGAACCACTGAAAGATTGGTATTAGGACGAGAATTCATTCAAGATGCACCCTTTCTGCACATAGTTCTTGAAACATGTACACTCTGCCAAACTTTATTTTAACAAGTGTTCTGGTGTCTGCTAACACATGAATTATTTTATTTTGGATTGCTTTTTGGGAGGCAACTTGCTCCTAACACTTAACCACAAAATTTCAGCTCTAAATATACTCAACTCTTTTGGTTGTTGTTTTTTTTTTCCTTTTTTTTTTCTCCTGTAAGCATTTATAAAGAACGCACTGTAGCAAGGGAGATCATTTATAAGTCTTTCCTGTATGGTAGATTTCTTTCCAGAAATGCTGACATGACTTCTGTGAGTAATTTTCTCTGTCATGACCACCTGGGATGCAGCTGTCAGACTGTACGTTTTTATAAACAAGAAAGGTTTTATTTTATGTTGAAGCAATTTTAATGATCTGCATATAATTGCTGATGGTAATATTAGATGAAGAAATGTCAGGCCCCTTGTAAGGCGCAGTAGGGGGCATATAGTAAGAATTCCTAATCTTTTGGGGACACTTAGGACACATCTGGAATTCCAAGGATGTGTTAGGGGGTGTGCTTTCACAAAATGTCTCCTTTGGCGGGGGCACAGCCATCTCACTGCAGCCAACTCGCCATAGCCAACTCACCCCATAATAATTTGCTGCAGGACAACTTGCGACAAGACAAAAGTTACATAATATCAAAGAAATGGTGAAATAGAATAATTTAAAGAGAGGATGCAAAAGGAGGGAAGAAATGAAACGTGAACAATTAAAATATATATTTTTTGATTATTTTAAATAATGAAATAAAATTGTTTTTGAATTTTCCTGTAGTGAGTTGTTCCATGGCAAATTGGCTGTGGCAAATTGTCCCATGGCAAGTTGTCCATGGCGAATTGGCTACAGTGAGTTGGCCATGGCATGTTGGCTGTGGTAAGTTGTCCCATTCTGGTAGCAAAAGGCAAATTGGTGAGGCTACTCCCATTACAACCTCCAGTCTGTCTAGTACAGAGGTCCCCAACCCCCGGTCTGTGGACCGGTACCGGGCCACAGCATGCCAACAACCGGTCCGCACAAGCAAGCAAAGACCCATCTATGGGATACAGGTAGCACACAAACCATGCCCCCCTCTGGTCCACGGAAAAACCTTTCTCCGTGTAACCAGTCCCTGATGCCCAAAAGGCTGGGGACCTCTGGTCTAGCACACACCTTTGTTTTATTTTGTAAGTGGTCAAGCTGGACAGACAAACAAATTGCTAAGATGCAGCCCCGTGCCATTTTATTTTTCAAGAATATCTATTCAAGAAAATTAAAACCAAGACTTAAAATAAAACAAGGCTTCTGAGCTAGTAACCTGCTCTATTCTAAGCAAGCATTTTGAACGCTACGCTATTTCTTTAGTGCTAATAAAAGAAGATATACAAGCAGTCTTAGTTTAGTGACTGACTCATTTAGCCATCGTTTGCAGTTATGGTGGTGATAAAAAAGTAAGTTTGTGACCAATTCTTGCATTTATGGCCTTTGCAGGTCTGTAAAGCAAAGAAAAGCTGAAGTAGGATAATAAGCAGTCAGTGGTTTTACTTAGCAATCACTTTGCTTAATGACTGAATTGACAGTCCCAATTCTGAGATGCTAATTGAGATGCCTATAGAAACATTATCATGTATCATAAGCACTGGTTCCATTGAAAGGGGTTAATTTGTTACAGAAAGTAGAGGTGGGCAGATCAGGAAACAGGCACCATGTGGATTGCTGGAATCCTACTTTATATGTTGTAGAGAACATTAACAGAATTTTGAAAGCCTATTCAGAAGTTTCACTGCTCCCTTTTAAGAACCAAAGGGTCAAGGCAGGACCTGTTATGACTCTCTTTCACAGGCTTTCTGTTTTCCCAGGGCTGAGTGACAGTTTTCCCTCTCCTTGTTCCTTCTGCAGACTACATCTAAATCCTTTACAAGTAGCCCAATGAACTGCTGAGCTTAGCACCCAGCCAACCGGAGTGTTCTAGCCCAAACAGACAATATCATTCAAGATAACATAGTATGTAATTTTGAAGCAAAACAGAAAAATTCCTGTCGAAGTTGCTTTGAGCATGAATGGAGGCTCAATTGAGGATGAGTTTGGTTCTCCAAAAATTGTTGCCAGCTTGTTCTGATGTCAAGATAAAGTCTGTTAAGTCTGATTCAGATTAATGGCAGAACCTTTCAGAGATGCTGATACCGTCATGCCTAGTGATATGCCAATGCCTGGTTGTGTAAGTTAGTGTTTTGTGAATTGCCATGGGGGTTATGTACGTCAGTAAGGTGTCATTTTGGAAATGGATAACTTGATCGAAGTGTATAAAATCATGCATGGGATAGAAAAGGTGGATAGAGAAAAATTCTTTTCTCTGGAAGCTGATAAGAAGGGGGAAGAGTAGGACGGAGATAAGGAAGGAGGGAGGAAAGTAAAAAGAAAGTAGAAAGAAAGTTGGTAAGAGGGGGGATGAGTAAGGAGGGTGGAATATAGAGAAGTAGAGAAGGAGGGAGAAAGTAGGTAGTTAGTTGGTAAGTGAGGGGGGAAGGTTAGGGTTGGGGGGGATGTGGTGGTGGGGGTACCGAGCAGTAATGTTAATTGTGTGGTATGATTATTTTCAGTTGAGTTATTAGTATTAGATGTATTGAAAAATGTATTTATGTTTTGTTTATGGATGATTGTTTATTTTAACACTATGATTTGATTTGAGTAGTTTCTTCTTTCTGTAAAAATTAAAAAAATTAATAAAATATATTTTCAAAAAAAAAATGAAAAAAAAGAGAAAAATTCTTTTCTCTATCACACAATACCAGGACAAGGGGGCACTCCCTAAAGCTCATAGCTAAGAAAGTGAGGACAAATAAAGGGAAATATTTCTTCACCCAGAGGGTCGTTGATTTATGGAATTCACTTCCTGAAGGGGTCGTGACAGCTGTCAGCCTTGACAGCTTCAAGGCAGGGCTAGATAGATTCATGGATACAAAGTGTATCGATGGTTATTAAAACGGATGTCCATGTGCCGCCTCTATGTTGGTTGAGGCAGGCAGGATTCCCTTGGGTACCATTTGTTGGGGGTCAAGGGAAAGGGAGGGTTTTGCCTTCTCTTTATGCTCAAGATCCCCATGTACAATTGGTGGGCCACTGTGTGACACAGCATGCTGGACTCGATGGGCTTTGGCCTGATTCAGCATGGCTCTTCTTATGTTCTTATGTTCTTAAGTATGTTATAATTAAAATGCCTGATGTTTGCATAAAGTAATTTTGGCTTTTGGCTTTGCGTGCATGTGAATCAATCCACTATTGCTTATTCAGCAATGAAAACACAGCATGGCTTACCACGATATATGAACAGCTGACATTACTCAAGGAATGCCTGTACAGATAAAATGTTTTTTACTAGAGACATGAAAATGTTTCACATAACTCATTGTAATATACTCCTTACAATGAATGAACATGATGATGATGACGATGATGATATTTATTCAATTATATCCGATTCTTGGCAATTCTATAGGCCAGGCCTCTCCACATCTTCCAATCTTGTGCTACTTCTTTGATTTGTTCTATGCTCTGGCTGGTGTCAGCTTTGATGTTATCCAGCCACCGTATTCTTTGGAGGCCTGGCTTCCTTTTATCACTAACTCTTCCAAACATAATTGCTTTCTCCAGTGAATTCCCCTGCATTACATGGTCAAACTAAGTAACACACTTTTTTGTGATTTTGCCTTCCAGTGACATGTCTGCAGTTATGCGCTCCAGTACTTGCTTGTTGGTCACCTTTGCTCAGCTTCTGTGGAATTAAACTTCGCCTGTCAATAGTACAATAAATAACAATATTTCTTTTTTTTATTTATTAAATTTATGCAACCATCCATCTCGCCAGAAGTAACTCTCTCTATATATATCAATAACTAAGAAAGCAAAAGGAGAAGGACTGACAGGGCTGGTAACCTATTTGCTCATTCTGGCCAAGACAAGAACAGGGAACAATGTTTTTCTTCTGACAGTCATTTCTAAACACCCCACCTTGATAATTGTGTATGGTAGGGGCGGAATTCATTACACTAGTCTCAATGGGTCCAAGCATAGCATCTCTCCTGAGATTAATTAAACTTTGGATTCTGCCAGAATTTTCTGGACTATTTTCTGGGGATCTGGAGGGAGAAAATATGGGTGTTAAGATAGGTTACATGATAGTGATTACATGATTCTTAACTCAACGTGGCAAAGTATGAAAATCAGATGTATAGTTAGAGGAGGTTTTGGAAGCTACATAAAAGGATTTGGAGGGTCCTTGCATTTATGACTAGTCCTCATGTTTATGACTGATGCATCACCCCCACGGTCACATAATTGCAATTCAGGTACTTGCAAACCAGCTTGTATTTATGACAGATTGCAGCGTCCTGCAATCATGTGATTACAATTTGCAGTCTTTTTGTGGTTTGGGGCAAAAAAACAACAACCCATCAGTTAGAATGGGTTCACACTTATGATCATGGCATTCACTTAAGGACTGTGGATTTGCTTATGACCGTGGTGATTCGCTTAATGACTGTCATGAAAACATTCGTAAAATTGGGTCTTACTTGACTTACAATGATTTGCAATGGAAATTCCAGTTCCATTTGTGGTAGGAAAATCGAGGACTGCCTGTAAATCAGAAGAAAGCAAGCAAAGAAAATCCCTTTGGAATGGGATTCTTTCTTAGGAGCTAAATATAACCTCCTGGATTCCTGCAGCTACTGCCCCTCTCGTCAGAGGTTAAATTGAAGAAGGAAAAGCTCTGCCTTTCCAAAAGTCCTGCCAACATATTCAGGTTGCAACACGTTAAGCAAACCCAGACAACATGAACTGGATTAGCTATATGTTTTTTAAAGAAAGCTTTTCCCTTGGCACTTTTATCAAGAGAAGACAGTGAAAGGAAGGAGGAGAAACTGGAGTTCCTGTTTGGAGGGACACTTCATTCTGAAGCGGACAAGTAAAGGAGTCCCTGGAACTGAAGGCAATCTGTGAAGTTTGTAGAAATTCTCTCCTGCTTCTCTCCACACACGGCCATAATCAGGTTCAAGGCTTGCTAGTGAATCAGCTTTTGTGTGGACTTCCATTTAGATGCTGAGGATCTGCCTTTAAACCATCTGTGGGGAAACATGGAGAAAGAGGTGGAAAGTTCGAACTAGCAAAATGTCAGTAAGGATTCTGTTGTTAAGTTGTATTCCACCTTTTACTTTTACCTGTATGCAGTCACACATGCACATACTACTCACCATGTAGTATCCAAAGTATTACGTGGATTCTCTCAGACATTGTAATAATGTTTTTAACGTATTTTGCTTGAAGGAATGGATGTAAAAAAAATATTTGAAGTTATTTGTTCTCACTCACTTAACCCAGGAGGCTGATGAATGGAAATAGAATGACAGCAAACACGCAGAGTAGGCCACAATCTTCTTTTTAAAATCCCCAGTTTAAAATTATGTATTTGCAGAGACAAAGGTAGCATGTTGAAGTTATTATTTGTGAGCAAATAATAATAGATAAATTTATAAACACTTCTATAAACACTTAAAATGCATGTTCTGCAATCAGCAAACTAGGGAAATAAACATCTTTGATGAAAATATTAAGCCATCTGTGATTGAAGATATGAATATGAATCTTAAATAAACATTTTATTGGCAAAAACCTAAGAAATATAAGAGTTTTGTAAGATTTTTGCCGACACATTGTTCCTCTAGCTGGACTCTGAGGTTTTTATTTGCTATTGTTTATGTATTGGCTTTGTGATTTAAAATGGAAATACTTGGAGATTTGCTGGAGATCAGTAGAATGTAAGCAAAAATAAAATAAATACCTGTTTTAAAATTCTTCACATGTTGGAAAATCATCCTTCACACACATAAAGAGAACAATCTATTCAAAAGTTAAACTATTTTGTGTATTGTTACTTGCTTCTTGGATATTAAAAACCAATGAGTCAGACTGGATCTTAGCCTGAACAACTTCTGTCTTTCTTTTCCTCCTTCAACCATCTTTTACATACATTTTAAAATATATTGAGATTACTTATTAAAATTACTATATGGAAGTCACATTTTGTGGCCGGTGATCATAATCTGAATGCATCATAAACCAATGCCGTTTTTGCACACTTCATCTTAATCTACATTTCTTTAAAAAGCTGGGGAGCTAAACAAAAGGCATAAGATTTAAATGTGCCATCTACTTTTATTCAGTTATAAAGATTTTAAACAAATTATAAATTATCTATTAAATGTTTCTAGTTGTTCTGCTTTCATACATACTTTGTAGCTCTTTTAATGAAAAGATAAAGCTCAAGCCATGGCATTTTGCTTTGAATTCCAAATTATGGTGCCAAATATGATGCATTGATTGATTGGTGATCTGCAACCAGGGTGAATGGGACTAGACAAAAGGACCAATTTCCATGAGACAAGACAACAGAGAGGGATTTTCTCTCTAGAATATTCTTTTAATCAGGCTGTGGTGGAGAAGGAAAAAAATAAAAATAAAAACCATCCTCTTGATGGTTGAAATCTCAGCACTCTTTTTTTTTCATTTTTTAAAAAGCTGCAATACATTAAATATAAACACATATCTGTCATTACAGCTGGATTCAAACCTTACACGAATACAAATGTGATTTGTTTATGTTTGGTTGAGAGTATAATGTGAACCAAGTCCTTGTGGCTTAGTCTAATCTGATTAAAGCAGCCTGCATTTAGTATGATGTTTGATTCCATCTGTGTATAGTATGTTTTATTTATTGATGTGTTATCTTGGATACTTAGACATAACAGACTGGATGCATCAACTTGCATTAACTTGTTTCATTTTGTGAGCAACCATGCACAGATTCAAAAGCCATGCTGAACCATTTACCAACTTCTGACTGTCTTCAACCAGCAAGTTCAAACATAAACAAGGACAAAATCCCATCAAATAAAATTAATGTTTCTGATTAAAAAGATCAGCTGTTCTGCTGAATGCTCCAATTTTCGTGCTCACTAGGCTGTCATTTGCTTTCTTTTTTTTAAAATCCTCCTATGCAGAAGGATGACTTCTCCATTTGGCCTGTAGAGTTACATTATCATTGATCAGATCATTGAAGGATCCTGGTTTTCTAGCACTTATCATGCAAGATGAAGAGACAGATGACTGCAACCAGTAAGAATTTAAGACTTCAATCAGCCATGCTAGGCAGGATGGTGAAAAAACAGGCTATTTTAATGCATGCTTCAACACAGCAGATACATTCACAATGCTGCTTCTCCCATTTTGCCAATTTTATCTTTCCTGTAAGTTCCCACCTCTGCATGTCGCTGTTCAGTCTGGATAATATCAGGCTGGGGAAACCTTAGCTTAACAATTTACTCAATTGACTAATAAGAGGCCATTTTAACAGAAGTTCAAGATAAGTACTTTTATTTTGGGGGCTATATTGCTTCGGATGTTTAAACACAAAATAAAGTGTTCCAGATCTTTGAGAAGCTCTCCAGCACATTCTTTTTTTAAAAAAAAAATATTGCTTCATCTACAGAAATGTTCAGAAGTACACATTGTGTGTTGTGCTTGAGAAAAAAACCTTTTCATTGTGCCTTTTCTTCAATTAATCTCATCCTTCCTGTAGAATAAGATTTTTATCAGGGAAATTTCTGCCTTCCCAATTTTGTGAACTGAATCCCATTCACTCATTGCGGTTGTCAATGCTTTTTTTCTAAAAAAAAAAAAAAAAAAAAAAGGAGCCGGAACTCACACATGTCATACAACCCGCCTTGCCTACCCTACAAGGTTCCATCCAAAAAAGGTGCCGGAACTCCGTTCTGGGCATTCTATGAGAAAAAAAAGCCTTGGTTGTTGTTATTTCATAACTGATTTAATTTCAGACCTATCATAAAGTTACATTTTGTTTAATACAAGAAGTGAAACTTTTTGTTTTATGAAGTTATAGGTCAGCTCAGGTAGTTGAAAAATATATATATATATCTGAAAGATATGGGAACCCATTTCTGTGACTCCATAGAAAAGTTGCACATGAGGGTGCTTCTCAGGGCCAAAGTTGAACTTAATTCTTTATATTTTTATTTTTAGATAATTGCCATATGTGTAGAGGTATTATGTGTTCCGTAAAGCAGTATTCTTTCCAGGTCTTCAATTTCTATCATTCCTTATAGGAAATACTAGCACTAGGAATAGTGTTTAGACTTATACACCACTTCATTGTGCTTTACAGCACTCTCTGAGCAGTTTATAATGTCAGTATAAGCGCCATGATGGTGCAGTGGTTAGAATGCAGTATTGCAGGCTGACTCTGTCCACAGGCAGGAGTTCAATCCTGACTGGCTCAGGGTTGACTCAGCCTTCCTTCCTTCCAAGGTTGGTAAAATAAGGACTCAGATTGTTGGGGGCAATATTTTAACACTCCAAATGCTAAGCTTATGAAGGTTGATTACATTCTACTTTTCTTCCAGCTTAGTGGACATTTAACACAAAAGCCTAGTCATTGGGGGCGTGATGGCTTAGTGGTTAAAGATGCTGAGCTTGTCAGCTGAAAAGCTGACAGCATAGATTCAAGACCTGAGTGCCACACAATGGGGTGTGCTCCCATTATTCGCCCCAGGTTACTTAGCAGTTCCAAAGCATGAAAAATGCAAGTAGATAAATAGGTATCACTTCAGTGTGAAGGTAACAGCAGTCTGTGCACCTCGGCATATAGTCATGCTGGCCAAATGACCACAGAAGTGTCTTTGAACAATGTTGACTCCCTTGGCTAAGAAAGAGAGATGAGCACTGGCCCCTAGAGTGGGGCATGACTGGACAGCTTTCCTTAGGCCTAGGCATTTGCATCTGGCCTGAGAATGCAAAAATGACGATGCGTGTGTCAAGATGTCGCAACAGAAGCTCTGCCCTTTTATACTTACATATTGTACACAAATATATAAAATATGGAGTTTGCAAAACATGCTTTGTCATTTGTCACTGTCCCATTGATGCTTTTAGCCTTGAGTATTCAAGAGTCAGTAGATTTTTGCACAGGACTACTCTGTAGATATGTCTTGAACATTGTTACTCTTTCCATTTTGCACATCCAGGCACAGACTGCTAAATTTTATATCTATGTTTCTTTATTCAAACCTTTTCAAAGCTGAAACTTCAGTCTGACAACCCTTTTTTAAGAGACCATGAGAAAATTAGAAAAGAGCTGTTGGGCAAATTAATGGTCACCTACACCAGCATTCTGTATCTTACAATAATTAGTCTAGAAGCTCACATGTACAAACAGGATGGGAATGGCCCTTTTCCAAAATTTGATGTTTCAGGCAATCTGTTGGTAATTTTGAAGGTAATCAAAATTAGTAGCCATTCATTGGCCAATCCCCCATGGATTTGCCAAGTCCCTCTTTTAGAATCATCTATATTGTGGTCATCCCTAAACTTGATGCTGCATATTCCATAGTTGCACAAAGAAATGCTTCATTTTATTGGACTTGATAATCTCTACATTTCCGTGCAACAGATGATCCCAAGTTTTAACATTGTGGAGAAGAACTTTTTCTGTATTTTCCCTATGACCCATACCTAGTCTAACAGTCCAAACCAAAATATACTGTAACCTGTACTATCTCTTAACATGCTTGTTTTCTCTTTTCTATTGTATCTGTACTAGCGTTACAATATTTTTTTCAGATGTAATGATCAGAGCTGTATATAGTATTCCAAATGTGATTCCACTATAGATTTTTATGTAAATTTTACTAAATGACAGGACTATCCAGTGATTGGAAGGGGAGAGGAAATTTGGAACCATGAGAATGTCCATGACAAATGTCTTTTCCTAGGCCTGGCCAGTGATGGCTTCTTTTTCTTATACTCTCCTAATGATATTAAGAAATGGAATTTCCTATTTCCTTACATGAATTTCACACTATATTGACATTTTCAATGAACTTTCTCCAGTGATTCTACCATCATCTTCCATATCAATCACTGCCATATTGGATCCTATTAATTATATATGGAGAGAGCATCTATATGAAAGACATTTTTATTACAACTTTTTTAAAATATAAAGAAGTGCACTGTTTTCAACTGTTATATGGCTTTGATCTATTATTTAGAACACTTCTTTACACTTGGGTAAATTCTTTTTGAAAATAATTAGCCATTTATCACGCCATGAATATTTGATTCTGATTTTTGTTTTAATGGCTTAGACCTTTAGGAAGTTTTATGCAGAGGTAAAATGCATTTAAAACATGAGCTCAGTAGCATCATCATTTTCTAATCAGATCAGGCTTGTTCATCTAACACAGGGGTGTCAAACTCAATTTCATTGAGGGCCACATCAGCACTGCAGTTGCCCTCAGGGGGCTGGGTGGGTGTTTCCAGGATGGGTGCGGCCTACTGGGTGGGCGTGGATGGAGTAGGTGTGGCCTACTGGGTGAGTGTGGCCAGATCTACATTGTTTACATCAAGGATGCCTGTGGGGGTCTGGGCAGGAGTGGGATAGATCTGAGGGTCTCTGGCAGAAGGGGGTGGGACCAGGGCATGGTCCACTGGAGGAGCCTCACTGTTCCTCTCAGGCCATGCGGGGGGGGGGGCTTATGGAGCTAAGATTGAATGTGTTTCAGCATAGATGGCCACCACAAAATTGTACATTGGCTCCTGGCTAGCCTGGGCCAGGGCCAAGGCAGAGGGGGCCGTTCCCTCACTGTTTCTGGGATGGCTTCGCGGACCACATGAAACCACTTCGCGGGCCGCATCCGGCCCCCAGGCCTTATGTTTGACATGTCTGATCTAACAGAATGACTGTCCTCTGTCAGATACTTTTCTTCTTCTTTCTTCTTCAATCCTAGGGTCATCCAAAAGATGGTTTTAAAAAAAGTCAAGACATCAACTTTAATCTTAAGGTTGCACAGTCTCACCTATTTTTACATGCATCTCACATATATAATGCACATTAAAAGGGACAGAGATTTGATCACATGGTCATGTTTGATATTGTGATTTTTTTGATCCCGTCTGTAGATGGCCCCTGGTTGTGATTCATTAAAGCATCCACAGCACCTTTTTTTCATAGATTGTTTAATATAAAATATTTTTTAAAGCACAGACAGAGTAGGGTAGGTACAAAATGTCTTTTACAGAATCTTGCTCATTATTCAGTTCTAAAGTTATTAAAGCTCTAAAGAAAACTAAGTCTCTGAACAAACAGCAAAACTTTCTCTCTCTTTTTTTTTTTTTTTAAAAAGCCCACCCTATGGTTAGTATAAGCAGGACACAGGATGCAGCTGTGGCTTACAAGATATAGTTGTGTTTGCCGTGTCAACTTAAGCATCTAAAAATTCCATAAGCAGGTTTTGCCTGCCTCTCTCCCAAAAAATTTTAACCTCAGACTTTTTAAAAAAAATGTTGCTCGAAATAGACATCTTCTATCAAACTTCAATGCATACATTGTGTGTTATTGCTTTGTATCTCACCTTGAAAGCTTGAGCCTATTTCAAAACGCTTACTGAAACGTACGAGCTTATTCACACGAATGCCCACAAGTATCATAAATGAGCAAGACAGCAGCAAGAACAGAGGAACTTGTGTCTTGATGACTGAATCATAGTCAAGCCACTGTTAACCTCCCTTCTCTTTCCACCCCACTCAGCAGGGGAAGTGAAAAAAGAAGGGAAAAATAACAACAACAGCCCAAGATGGATGAGACCCCTATTAACAGTCAGGTTTAGCCCAGAAATACCATTGGTTTCACTTAGGAGTTTCTCATACAGACTCTAAATTCCTGCTAAAAATGAAAACTCCACCCCCCCCCCAAGATAGGCCTGACATTCCTCAGAAACAATGGTTCTTTTCACATCAGTTTTGAAATTTCACAGGTGAAGGGCAAGTCACTTGATCCCATGCAAAAAAAAAAAGGCTGTTAATACCTAAAAAGTGAAGAGAGGGCCTATCAAGCAAAACTGACAAAGAATAGGAAAATAGATTTGCAGCTTGGAAAATATCTGGGAAAGTAAACAAATACACCAACTGGAATTGGATAAAGCTAGGGGAGAGATAATGCTATACACACTTTCCTGCCCTGTCTCTGTTTTTCCCCACTAGAGCTTTACAATATGCAGAGCTGCATTTATATATTCTCAGCACAGTCCTTAAACTTTTGTAAAATGTATTCAAGATGAAAGTGATGCACAAAAGCAAAGTTGTATCTGAAGTCCAAGAGAATAATTAAAAGAAGGAATTAAACGAAAACCTCACCAAAGTTCACATATTCAAATAAAAATCAAACGTGGAACGTTAAAATTGAGTTTGCGGTTTTATTACCTTCAATATCGACCATTTTCTCAAAAGTTGGTTTAGAAGAAAAACAGGGTGTAAAAAGATGAGGATGGCAGGTTAGAGGAGAAGCCATCCTACGTCAAAGTTCTTGACTGTTCCAAACTAAACTGAAAATATTAAAAAAACATTTCACGGATTCAAACCTTGCAGTTGGTATTAACCGTAATCTCCATTTACTCTGTGTAAAATAAATGCTACATCTAATTGTTTGTGGCAGTATACTTGCTTATCCCAATCTAAGCATGAGCAGAATGCCAGAAAAGCTGCAGCAATAAAGAACAGAAGCAACAGCAGAGGGCTCCAAAGTATTGAACAAAACTCAAGAACTAGCTTTGAGCAACTTCAAATGATGGATTGAAATATATTATGGCAGACAAGTTATGCTTCTCGTTTCTTAAGGGGAAGAATCTTCCGTGAGCTGTACAGGTATTTCAAATGTGAAAAAGCCAGAGACTGCAACTTTGTCAGAAGTTAAGTCTCATGACATTGTGTGCACTTATGCTTGAGTAGAGATTCACATAGGATTGTGCTATAAAGCTCCCATGCCATTCACTTGTAATGATCATTTGAGACTATACTCTCGGAATAAAGTTTCCCTGTGCAGAAATATAAAAGATTTTGGATTCCACCCGTCTGGGTAAAAACAAATCCAGATGGAGCTCTTCTACTGATAGAACCATCAGATTCCATTTGTCCTTCTGCCCCTATGTGTGTACCTCAAATTTATTTTGTATCAGCTTTGGGAAGAAATATAGAGTAATAGAAAGTTTTTATTGTATTAATGAAAACTTGTTCCCATAACACTGTAGACAGCCTAGTGTAAAAGAGATTTGGAAAATTCTGTCTTTAGAGAATGAAACAGATGCAACATCCAACTATTACTATTACTATTACTATTACTATTACTATTATTATTATCATCATCATCATCATCATCATCATCATCATCATCATCATCCACAGGTTCCAATGTCATTAAGCATTGGAAGCATTTTTACCGGCCCAGAATACCTGGTGTTGCTGATCCCACCTATGAATTAGCCAATGATGCCCATAGGAAATACAAAAGCTGACAGTGTGTGTATGAAGCATTTTAATGTGTTTTACCTTGCCAGATAATGCTATGCATGTCAATCATGCAAAAACCTGCAGTTATTTATTCACTGGACTGTATATCTAAATTACTTTCAAATATTTAGCTACAAACCATAACAAAATCAAATAATAACAATGCAGACTGAAAAGTGTAGCCCACAGCTTTAGATAAGATAACCTTTATTGTCATTTTTTACTGTGAGCACACTGGCACACATTAAAAATGAAATTCTGTTGCCTGCTCTCAAAAGTGTACACATAACCAACACACATATAAACATGCTATATACAACATATACATATACCTACGCCCTTACATATAAATACATATAAATATTAATTACTGTCATATTTAATGAGAAGACTTTCTTTTCACTTTGATTATTCAGAATTAAATTAATTTTCTTGATAGACTGCTAAGGTGTAAATTTCTAATACAGTAGAGGGCCTTGTTTCTAAGGTTAAAATTAACCAGACAGTCTCTCTGTTTGTACGTGTGTTAGGCTGTTCTCACTTGATTGCTTGAGCTCACCATGTTTCTATTTTGGTTGGCTACAATCCTCTTTTTATTAGAAAAAAATCAGTGCCAGAAATTGAAGAAACATAAATAGAAAATTCACCACGGTATTCATTCCTCAGGGAAAATAAATATCAAAAGGGCATTGAGAATCTAGATATAGCCTTCTCTTTCTCAATTGATGTGCCAGGTAAATTATATAGCAATCTTTCCCTTCCACCACGATCAATTTATTTCAATTTTGTCTTACGTCTTCTTACTCAGACATCTAAACATACATGATGATGCTGGGAAAAACCATTTAGATATTCTACATATTCATTTTTACTTTATTTTATTCAATCACATTTATGGGTAATTTGGGCAGACAGTAGTAAACTGACTCAAGCTCTGCTCCTACAAGCGAACCCTTCCCATTTCTGAGAGTAAAGTACTATGCTGTGGTGAAGATGAGCTGTAGATTTGTAAAATAAAGAAGGTGGTATGGAGTACAGAGACCCACTGATCATACATCAGGGTTTATGAGATGAGTAATGAGACACCATTGGGACCTTTCCCCCATTCCTAGCAGTAGGCAGAGGGCTGAAAGCCCATCCCTCTAAACCAGCGGTTCTCAACCTTTTCCGTGGCTCGACCCCGGCCCGCATCATGCATGCGCGGCGCGATGGGCGCATCGCAAAGGGGGAAAAATGGCGGACCAAAAAAAATGGCGGACTGTGGTGTTTGGCGACCCCCGTGAAATGGTCGTTCGACCCCAAATGGGGTCGTGACCCACAGGTTGAGAACCGCTGCTCTAAACCTTCAAGCTTTGCTCCTCATACATGTGTGGCATAATATTTGAAAGTGGTTTACCCCTCTCTGGGGGAAATTAAATTAAAAGAGTATGGCATTATCAAACTGCTCAAGGATAGGCTGAATGTATGAGCAAGGATTGATGTGGTGAGGAAGAGGCCCGTCCCCATGTCAGGCAAGCTGTCTTAACTGAGCTTCCTGAAATCTGTTGCTACCATTCACAGGCCTTTGTGCTTACAGCTGTATGGATGAAGGCCTGTACAAGATTGCATTCCTTCTTTTGTTGCCACTGACCTCTTGCTTCTCACCCTGGCTATGGTAACAACTGCTGCCTTGCAGGTCACTGCTTCACCCAGCCAAAGCCTTCTTTTCAGTCAGCATTTCTGCTTCAATGGAATGAAAAGATGTCCACTGGGGTGCAAAGCCCATAGAAACTATGGCCATATTTATATTTTTTTCAAGAACCCTCCAATTTGCATAACTATGTATCTCTTGTTTAAGTTAGTACGGCTCTGAAGAAGAAAAGAAGTGCTGGTTATAATGTTCTTGTTTTTTCGAGGAGTTCTTGAAACAAGTTATGATCCTACCAGTATCTCCACATTAATTATTAAAAACACCTAAATTAATGCTGTAATAGATTTCCAATAGTCACTCTTTTCAAGTGATCCTGACTTCTTCAGAAGCCTGTAATACAATCTTACACATGACTACTCAAAAAAGAAAAGCCCCATTATTTTTAATGTAACCAGCAGTTACCTTAGAATTAGGCTGAGGGAAAGCTGAAATACTTTAGAACAAATATAGAAAATCAATAATCCTTTTTAAAAAATGTTATGTCAGATTTCTGCTGCTGGCAAATCACATCTTCGCTTAAGTAAATTAATGTATACATGATTCCAAAAGAAAACGAAAACTGTTTAGAATTCCTAAACATAAAGGCCCTGTGCAAAATACATAGTTACATGCTGGAGCATATATAAAAGATCTTTTGCTAAACTGTTAAAGCAGCTGTGTCTTTTTTAGAGTTAGCACAGTTACCTTGGAAGCTATTTCTAACTGTTCCACATGCAACATTTTCCTTCAGAATAAAAACCCCACCCAAACAGCATCCAGAGTGGCCTTGCCAGCCTAGAAAAAGGTATGGCCCTTTAGAAAATTACTAATATGTGACCTGCATGTTCTAAAGCTCTTTTGTTACAAGGATTTGCAGGCCCTAAAATAAAACTTAACAGTTCAAACAAACCTTTAGAAAAAAGTTATGACTTTTGCTCTCTTTATGGAAAAAAAGCAGTATCACTAGAAAGAAACATCTGAAGATTTTTTTTTTAATTTTCAGTTTAAAAGCATATCATAGATAATTAAGAAATGATACATATGGAAGCCAGCTGAGTGACTTTGGGCCAGTCACTCTCTCTCAACCCAACCCATCTTGCAGGATTGTTATTTTAGGGAAAATAGGAGAAGGAAGGAATATTAGGTGTCTTTGAAACCTTGGGTTACTTACTATATAAAGTAATAAAGGTGGGATAAAAAAAATTTAAAAAGTAAAACTAATAATAATAATAATAATAAGTTGGAAGGGACCTTGGAGGTCATCAAGTCCAACCCTGTGCTCAGGCAGGTAACCCTATATCATTTCGGACAAATGGCTGTCCAGTCTCTTCTTAAAAACTTCCAGTGTTGGAACATTCACCACTTCTGGAGGCAGGTTGTTCCACTGGTTAATTGTTCTAACTGTCAGAAAGTTTCTCCTTAGTTCTCGGTTGCTTCTCTCTCCTTGATTAGTTTCCACCCGTTGCTTCTTGTCCTGCCTTCAGGTGCTTTGGAGAATAGCTTGACACCCTCTTCTTTGTGGCAACCCCTGAGATATTGGGACACTGCTATCATGTCCCCCCTCATCCTTCTCTTCATTAAACTAGACATACCCAATTCCAGCAACCGTTCCTTATATGTTTTAGCCTCCAGTCCCCTAATCATCTTTGTTGCTCTTCTCTGTACTCTTTCTAGAGTCTCAACATCTTTTTTACATCGTGGTGACCAAAATACATTTGATTATACTTATTTCACATACAACAGGAAAGACATCTCAAGGATGGCTTTCCAAATTTTTTCCACCCTCTTAAAAATGACTCTACTCTGGGATGTGTGATTGGGAGGCAAGGGGAAGGGACTAAGAAAAGAAAGGAGTACTTCACAACACTTTGAGAACCAGTTTCAGCCATTTTGTTCTAGTGGTTAATGTTATGTATTGAATATATATAAAGTTGTGTTAATCCCTGCTAAAGTGAAATTAATTTAACTCCAACTGCTTGTGATGCTAAAATGAAACTAACCTTTAGATGACCCTGGCTGTCAACTCCAACTGTTTTGGAGGGAAACTTTGAACATTCATATTTGGGCGGGTTTTTCAAGTATTGTGATTGGTTAAGGTCCTGTGGGCTCAGAGTATAAGTTAGAGGCAATTGTTCTAGTTTGAATTAATAAATAACGTTGTAAGTATGCTGGTCTGCTCCTTGCCTACTGAAGCCCACTATACAATAGTTAAGGCAAAGGGAGACCCTGAGTTCTAGTCCTGCCTTAGGCATGAAAGCCAGCTGGGTGATTTTGGACCAGTCACTCTCTGTCAGCCCAATTCACCATTCTGGATTGTTGTTGTGGGGAAAATAGAAGAAAAGAATATTCAATATGGTTCACTGCCTTGAGTTGTTTATAAACATAATAAATAAATAAATAAATATCTGCACAACTAGGGTAGTAGTAGGAGTGATGGTACTACACTAAAAGAAGCTGCTGGAAGTCCCTAGGGAAAAAGTTGACATAGTCATTAGGCACAGCCATGCAGAAGTCAGGAAATCTGTCCAGAGGCAGAGAAGAGCCTGCCAAAAGTTAAGGTGTGTAAAGAGGTGAATGTCTTTTAACTAGTCACAACTGCTGATAAGGTTTGTAAATACTTTGGGTGCTTGCCTTGCGATTCTAATATCAAGTGGGAATTCTTTACTTCTGCACAGAAATAAATTTCTAAATGTTCCCACCCACCTAAGTGTAATTATTGGCTAACTTGCACCAAGTAGAACAAACCACCATTGTGCTGGCCAACAGAAGGAACCCAGGAAACTATTGTAATCACTGAAGGATTACAACCAGTATTTGTCAGATAAAATTGTTTAGATTCTATAGGAGAAGAGCAGGGAGAGCCTGGAGGTGGAGTCAAGAAAGTAATCAGCCCAGAGTTGTTACATCCCCACAAATGGTCTAAGTCCAACCTGTCTTATTGATCCTTATTTAGTGCCAATTTAGTGCTGACTATTAGTTGACTAGATTCTTGTGTATAAGCATGAGCAATAAATTATCTTAATTGGAACTTAATGTGAGGTCCTGATTCTTTGTACCTGACAGATTCATTTCAGGTGACCTGCAACTCTTCTGGTCTTATAGAGATGACTGGGCTCAGCCTTTTCTGGTTATCTGGTTTCAATTTGATCTGCTTACACTTGTAGAAATGGACAGATCCTTGGGACTGTGAAGTCTGCCCCATATGCATTATATCGATGTCCTTTCTGGCTGGTCAAGGCAGGTCAGAAGATGATAGGTACTTGGATTCTAATGGTGGCAAATGCCTGCTTGTAACAGGGGATGATTCTACACAGTACAAAGGCAATGATGTGCCTTTTCCTCAAGATGCTACCCCTGGAACCAGCACTAGTAGACACTTTTTATCTAGCCTTAATTTTAATTTTGGTACACCATCCAAAGTCACTACTGGGAGATGGGAAGCTGTTTGCTTATTTAAATAAATAAAATCAATCTCATGAGATGAAAGGTTTAAAAAGATAGTATATAGGTATTAAATGTCAATTTTAACCTTTATAGATATTAGGTATACACAACCATTGCCATTTTCACAACTGAATCCGGGTTATCATATCCTGCCATGTTATGGATGTTTCATAATTAAATATTCTCTCAGGTTCAAATGACAAAAGATAGGATTGTCAACCTTTTTTAGGGTGTATATACATACACATACATATAGAAAAAGGACAAAACCAGACTTTGATTTAATTTAATTTAAATGTAGAGTAAATTAAATGCAGTTCATATGATTAAATGGGAAAAACAGTTAATATATTTAATAATTTCTCTCATCTGTCATTTTAAAAATTAAATCCAGGAGCAAGTTTTGAAGAGATTTTGAGGCCATACACATAGCTTTGATGGGCTATGAAGCAAACAAACTCCCTGTCATATAACACATTTGGGAAATCTTATGTTCTGATGTCTTAATACAGTACAGTGTGGATCTTTGAGGGGTTGTTCAGTCCAAGGCCAAGTCTAAGTTGAAAGACAAAGAACTTTAAAATAAGAGCTTGAAGCCACCTATGACCACTCAGTTTTTCGATCATTAGTAATCACTAGAGATCATCTCTTCTATTATAGTAAGATATGTTTCTACTGAAATCACACCAACTGTTCCATGGGGGAGGGGTGCTGAGCAGACCTTACCTATCACTACCAAATGCTGTTAGTACTATTACGTTTGTTATTTATCTTTCTTCTTTTGAATTGTGCCATAATATAAACCTCCTTAAGTTTGTCAAAATAGGATCGTATATAAAGAAATAAATATATTTGCAGCAGTACACTTACATGTATGTATTTTATGGAAACTGTGCTTTATGTAAATGGTCACTCAGTTGGGAAAAGTTAATAATGAAGATGCAAACAGAAATCTTTTTAATTCATTGGCCATCTGGTATATTTGACCAAAAGTGGCATATTAGGAAACCTGTATATTAGAGAGTTTTGGAGTAATCTAAAAACTTTAACTGCATATTTGTCCTTTCAAAAGAAGACATTCCCATTTATTACATGCAAGACATTTCTAAGAAGATTGATTTCTTTGTACTTATGAAGGCCTCTCATCCCAAACAGTGGAATCTTATTTCAAGGGGAAAGCTAGATCATGATTTCTATCAAGGAAGAAAATGGCAACTGCCAGATTGAAATTCTTTAGTTTTGCAAATTTTTATTGGTAGAATGCACCTCTCCTACATTGCATGCTAATTAAAAGTCAGTTATAATGTTATTCATCAGTTCCTATTATTAATACATTTTATTCCCTTTTCTTTTTGATCTTTTCCAGATGTGATCAACACTAGACTTGGATCATACCAGTAGTCCCTTTATATATATTCTGTCCCTCTTAAACTGCATCAGCTTGCACTCTAATAACATATTTGTTTTCCTTATTTCATTTTTAAAATGAGGCACACAGCCTTTTTAAAAGAATATTTGTTTGTTTGTTTGTTATTCCTGAAATTTATTTGCCATCCCTCTCATATCCAATTACTCTGGGTGGCTTACAGCATTATTTATGTTGTGAAATATAAATTTAAATATTCCATTTAAATCTCTACCCTAAAGTTTTACTTCAAAAAGCAAAATTCTTCCAGAAATAATGACTTCTGCCATTTTTCTCCCATCTGAGTCCTTTTAGTGTTATTGCATGAACTGTGTACCAACTGCCAAATGCTAATTTGGTTTCAAGGAAAAAAACATTCCTAGAATTGATATTAACCTACTCACCCCTCTCATAAAAATCAAGATCTTATGCTGTATGACAAACGATATTGTACATATAAACCCACGTGCATATATGCTCTGCCAAAAAAGCTAACCTTTACAGAGGGACAAAGAGCCCTTTTTTGTGTGTCCTTTTGACCTTATCCATGTAATTTTAATTATATTTTCCCCAAGCCCAGAAAAATCTATCAGTTTTGCTTCAATCCCACATTTGCTTTTCTTTTTGTTTTAAACATCATCCAAATGCTAAGACCAAATAAATCAAAACTCCCAGGCTAGAGGTTTCCTTAAGAACATGTTTATTGATTACAAAATATCGGCACAGTCAAAAGTGAAACCAAGTCTGAAATTCCCTCCAAAGAGCTACACTATTACAAAGTCAAACTTCCCACCCCAGTTGTTATGCAATCGCCTATGTTCCCCAATAGAATAATTTGATGGGCTTTCTACAAAAATGCCCAACCCACTAATAGAATGACTTTGGTTCCCACGGGACACAGAATTGTTGAGTCTAGCAAAAATACTCCGCACCCCCTCCCTTCCGTGTGGCAAGCTAGAATGAACAAGATGGCTGCAACCAGGTTCGTTATAGAGTTTACACCAATCTTTCTACCCTTTTTAACAAGAAACATACAAATGTTCATATACAATTTTCTTGTAAAAATTAATAAACTAAACAAATTCTTATTCATATAAAAGCTACTCCTAAATGGAGAAGTTAATAGTATGTACAGTATCTACCTGCCTTTAAAAAAAAAGTGGCAGCCTAATTCAAATGTATATGCTGCCCAACTAGACAAGAGATGACTCCTGGTGGCTTACAGTAAGTAAAAGGAACATAATAAAACATTAAAATATTACAATAATAAATGTAAGCATTAAAATTATCCTGAAAATTGAAAAAGATGGTGAGGAAGGGAGCATGGTATGCCAGGGCTGGAGGTAAAAATCTTCTTTTAGTCTGTTAGCCATTTCTTACACAAAGCACCACAACAGGGCTCCTGGCCAATTGGCAGAGCCAGTTATATCACCGTTGTTCTCAGATTTTAGTTCTCACCGTGTTCTAGACATTTGTACTTAAATGATTTTAAATATATATATTTTGCCAATTTTAAAAAGTTACCTTAATATCCACTAAGTCTACGTGGTAATAACTAAGCAGTTGCACGCAAAGTTTTCACTCCACTGATCTTCATAATCCTTTCTAAATAGAAATAAATAGTTCTTCCCTAAATAGGAGGAATTCCAGTTGAGCCAACCAGTATACTTTTCACCTGAACAACGGAGGGTGTGCAAACAAACAAACCAGGATCTAGGAAGCAAAGTGAGACATATGGTCCATCAATGAAAACCAGTCCCCTCACTTGCTTTCTCACTAAAAGACTGACTTTGCAGCCATTTCTTCTACAGCATAGAAAGAAATTAAGCATAATGTCATGTGGTCATGACCACGCAGAGTCAGTTCAAAAATGATTGCAAAATCCCTCTGAGGGTGCACTGTAAGAGAAATTCATTTGAGTAGGAAATTTATAGAGCAGAGAGAAACCGCTTTCCATATAGACGGCAGGGTTACATCCACTGTGTTTGTTTACTGTTCTATTGAGTTCTGAAATAAAGGTAGCAGCAAGGAATTATTTTATAGGTTTAAAATAATACCTCCTCAAATCCCAAAAACGCATTTGTGTGTGTGTGTTAAGCAACCAGGAAAAGCTATTTTGCTGCCTGTGTTGGAATAGAAGATTGATAGCCAGAGTTTAAAATAAAGCACAATCAAGGAAAGAAGCAAGCTAGGACTAAGGAGAAACTTCCTGACAGTTAGAACAATTAACCAGTGGAACAACCTGCCTCCAGAAGCAGTGAATGCTCCAACACTGAAAGTTTTTAAGAAGAGACTGGACAGCCATTTGTCTGAAATGATATAAGGTTTCCTGCCTGAGCAGCAGGTTGGACTAGATGACCTCCAAGGTCCCTTCCAACTTTATTATTATTATTATTATTATTATTATTATTATTATCATTATTAATCCCTTGAGATTAACATCTAGGAACAAGTTGTTGAGACTGTCTTATGATAGAAAAACAATGCTTATGTTGCTCAGTTTCATAAGTAATCCCAGCATTCAATTAAAGTTCAGCTATATCTCTGTTACATTCTTCTAATTCATTCATTCAATCAACTCCTTTTTTTTAACTTCCCACAATCAAGAAACTTAGCTTTTTATCCATTATTCAAATAGCAATACGACAAGGTTGAAAGTTCACCATGGGATATTCTTTTGTTTCAATTTAATTATAAATGATGTGGATATTACATTAGCTCAAATATTTTCAAGAGACTAACACCACTGTTTTTTTTTTTTTTTTAAGTTTGTTAATGTATTTCATTGGGGCAGCTGTAATTCTATGGTTTTATTATTTAGCGTATGATGAGAACATGACAGAAGAGAAGTAAACATATACATACAATTATATACAAAACTTCTATGGGGATATGGCAGTGGCCTCATAACTGGATGTTCAATTCAGCTATCAAGGTGATCGCCTCTGGCATTGCTTCGTGCAGATCTTCTATGGATCCAGAGAATGCAGAACATGAGCAATCTTGCACAATCTGTTTAATAGTTTGCATATCAGCATCACAATTGCAACAAATAGAATATTTCCATCCCCACTGATACAGGGCAGAGGCACAACACGGGTTTGGTCAACACAGGTTTTTAAATTCCTGGGTCACCCCCAACTGTCATTCTGAGTTTGAAAGCTGCATCCTCACGGAGATTTTCCAAGCTGAATTTCTTCCAGGCTCCTATATAATTTATTCTCCCGATATTCCATTTCTATCAATGGAATTCATTCTGGCTGGGGAATTCTGGGAGTTGAAGTCCACACATATTAAAGTTACTAAGACTGAGACACACTGCTCAAAGAGATAGATTGTCTTCCTTTTGCTGCATCCAATATGAAAAAGAAAATCCCAACTCAAATTGTGAAGTTAGCATTTACTTACATCATTAGAAAAAAATATAAAAACATATGAACTATATATAGACAAGCTCAATAAGAACTTTAAGCTATTGCATCTTGAGTTGTTGCACAAACAGTCCAGTCACCAAATAATTATCCTTTCCCATCTGCCAATCTTACTATTGGTATTGCTTGCCAAAAGCTTTGCTCTTTCTTGACCTTTTACTAAGCAGTAATATTTATTCCAGCTGTGGAGCAGGCTTCAGATCTTTTAGTTTCTAACATTCTTCCTTTCTCCTTTCTATTCCCTTATCGCTTTCCTGTCCCTTGTGGTATCTAAAATTGGGTGTCTCATATAGGTTTCAGAGCTAAATCTGTCTCCTCCTGAACTAGCTTCTTTACTATTTGGCCTTCCTTTCCAATGCTTTTCATTTATGGTTGCAGTTAGTAAAACTCGAACCTGAGCCAGCAGGTCTGGGATGAATTTGCTACCTCTTTCCAGAATGTGTACTTTTACCTGTAATCCCACATCTTGAAATCTAGCCATTTAGTTTACAACTTAAACCTTTCCTGCCTCACATCCAACTTTCCTGTGACTCCTGGATGGTCTCATCTTTTTTACAGAGCCAAACTGCTTTTTCCAGAACTACTTTCTGTAGAACTAAATTGTTCCCAATTGCAACAATTAGCCATCCCAAGGCTAACCTGAATGGGTCTATTGCCTTTGCTCAACAGCAGGTTCCTCCCTGCCCTCATCCCTAACATTTAAGGACCTTGTCCTCCTTTTTAATCATCAGAATGATAACAGCATGGAAAGGTCAATCTGGAAGGTGAGGAGGAAAATCACAGAACTTAAGAACAAAATAAAAATAAAAACCTGGATAAATCTGATTTTTTTTTTCAGATTCAGCCTCAGTGCTCTGAGGCAATGTTTATTTGCTTGTTTGTAACCCATGTTTAGTTTTTGGGTTTTTTTTACAAATACCACAAGGCACTGAACATACCCAAACAATCTTTCTTCTTCTATTTTCCCCAGAACAACAAACCTGTGAAGTGAGTTGGGTTGAGTAAGAATAACAGGTCCAAGGTCACCCAACTGGTTTTCATGGTTAAGGCAGGACTAGAACTCACAAATTTCTGGTTTCTAGCCGGTGCTTTAACCACTAATCCAAACTGGCTACAATAGCAATAATAGTAATCTGTACTGATATACAGATCTACAAATATAGAGGCAAATAACTGTTTACCTTGGTTGAAGCCACAAGGGAAAACCAAGAAAACAGACAACGAAATGAAAACTCATTGGCCATCAGTAACACTCAACTATTTCACAAAGAGGCCAATTGTTACGTGCTGGTGGGTCATTTAGAAATAGCAGAGCAACTATTTTGGAATTATCCCATTTAGGAATAGAAAAAACATGGAACTTCAATGAGACTGAAATTACTGGATCCTTTTGCAAACGAGGAATAAATACATATAAGTATGAATTAGGGCATGGGTGTCAAATTCGATCACGTGATGTATCATGACGTATCATGACATTTTTGCCTTTGTAGAGCTGGGGTGGGTGTGGCCTGCATGTGACGTATCCAGCCCGTGGGCCGCCAGTTTGACAGCCCTGCATTAGGGGATTAATACAACTTTATGCATAGTATAACAGTGACAAGTAAGATTTTTGCAGCTGGAAGTAAAAGCTTTATTTTAAAAAATGTTTTATTGATCAAGAATGCACAGGAAGGGGTAGGAGTGGAGGCCTTTTAGGCAAGGTTTTTGTTTTTTTCTGATTTAAAACCATGACATGTGTACCAAGTCTCTTTAAAAGTTAGAGACATGTTTTCCTACTGCTCTTGCAGAAAATCAGTAGTGATTTTTTTCAACAGCCAGTCTGTGATTTGCTGCTGAAACTGCAGGGGTTCTAAGGAAACTACAAAAGATTTTGGGAGCCAAAGATTACTCAACCTTGTACCACACAATAGAATTTTCAATACTGATCAACTATCTTGAAAAATAGATAGGAGAATTGCCTGACAGTTGATATACAATTATATACTATTCCATTAAATATTATGAGGTTGCTGTGACAGTGATAGTAGTAAAAAGCTATTACTTTTGTATTCTATAAGACATTTTTGTCTCTAAGACAGAGGTCACCAAACCTTTGGGCAGCAGGGACCGGTTCCATGAAGAGAGGTTTTTTGTGGACTGGAGGGTGTGTGATTTTGTGTGCTGCCTGCATCCGACAGATGGAGCTTTGCTTGTTTGTGTGGACCAGTTACTGGCATGCTGCGGCCCGATACTTGTCCACGGACCGGGGGTTGGGGACCCCTGGTCTAAGGTGTCACTCAAATCAAGAGTATTTTTAATGACAATGTGCTTACTTAGCTGTGAAGGAAACATTGCTAGTTCATAAAATGTGATAGAATTATAACAAGAAGTATTTTCAAAAACTTTTTTATTGACTCAGCTGAAATACTTAACAATAACAAATACATCTCATAAGTGACACTGATAGCTGAGCATCTTGTACATATATTACAACAACAACAACAACAAAAACCTTATGATCCATGTTCCTTTTTGAAAGAGGCAGAAAAGTCATTCAAAACACTTGTATCAATAACAGACACTTTTTTGTTAAAGATGCTGACTATACCTGTTTTAAATAAGTACTGAGGTAACATCATCAGTGCATTGATGATGTTACCTAGTTTGGGTAATGAAACGTCTGCAACCAAGGTCAGAGACCACTAAGGACCCCTCATTTCAACCCTGAGTTACCAATATTCTCCTTGAAATAAATACTTACATAATTGAGGGGAAAGAGAGAGGAAAAATACAATTTGCCTGTGCTTAGATTCCAAATGGTGGTGCTCTTAGATCCAAATTGGGTTAACAAATTGGAAATTAAATAGCACATGGGTATGCTTTTGTGTTTTTTTATTAACAATGATGACTGTTTCAAAACAGAATTAAAATAATAAGTAATCCTGTTGAAACAAACTAAACAAGGATACTTTACCCACAAATATGCATAACAGTGAAATATCTTCCTGCTAGTAATTAACCAGGGGTTTAAAATATGATAAACATATTTCATTGTATTGATTTTTCTTAACATTTTATATTATGCCTGCCCTCAGGAAAAAAAAAACCACAACATACAGTACATTCCGGTGTCATTTTAATTTGGAAATAGAGTTCGGCTCAGTGTGAATTAAGTCCAAGAAAGCTCAAAGTAGCCTCAAACTGAAATTGTGCATCTAAATTGAAATGAATTTAATAAAATGCCCTATTTCTCACATACTTTGGGATTGAAGGGTAAATGAAAGACAGGAAGAACTATAAGATTGTTATACTAAAGCAGAAGGTATAACCAACTGTGTGAAGACCAGTAGAACTTCTCAGTGAAAAGATTTTGGGGACTTTAACTTGTAACTCTCAATACTGTTGAAAAAGCATTTTAAAACAAATAATGCATAGATAGAATATGCATTTTCATACTAATATACAAAGAAAGAAAAATATTGTTTTAAAATTTTAATTTTGTAAGAAACAAACATCCTGGTATAAAGATGTCATACTGTATTCAAAACCTTATATTGATAGAAACTGCTTGAAATTTGTATGTAGGATTCTAAATAACTTTTTGGAAAGTATTCTTTTTATTTTTAAAAAAGTGAAAAGTTTCACATGTTAAATTATTTTTAATTCCTCCTGAATGTAACATAAAGTTCTCATGATAAAGTTCTAATTCCACTGTGAGTTTCTCAGAACAGAACAGTTTTGTTAAGTTTCAACTGTCTGTGGTTTTTGATTTTTCAGAAGCACCTAAGAAAAAGCTATAAACATGATTTTAAATAGAATCAAAGATGTCATTGCAATGTGCAGACTTTTGCTATAAAGACAGATTCCGGCACTTCTAAGATGAACATTACATTTTTATGAAAAAAGACAGCTGAGCCCTAGATCTGATTAAATACATTCAGTTTACCTTTTTTTTCTAATGACAGAACTAGTACAAAAACATTTTAGTACGATATTTCAGAGAATTAACAGATGCAAGACAGTAAAACGTGTGTATGTTTTATTCCAGACAGCTTGGCTAGCAGCTTGCTAAATAATTTCCTGGAATGTGTGAAGAATCATTTGAAAACTAAACAAGAAAGACATACTATTAATATTAATGGTCCACTGCCATTCTCTGTAAGTATCTGCAATAAAACAAAAATCAGAGAGAACAAGTAATGATTATCACACCATGTATTTATTATAAGCAAGTAATGTGCGAAAACTCCTAAGGTCAAATTACTCTCAGAGGAAAAAAGATTCTGTTTGGTGTATTTGTAATTACAGAATCCAAGGATCCTGGTTGGATCCAATCAACCACATATCCACATATATACTTAATCCTTCTTTTTGAAGTCCTTCTTTCCTTTAAATTTATTCTATAATACGCTGAGCTGAATTGATTTCCAGAATGTTTGCATTCAAAGCCAAATGTTCTCTTCCTAATGTCAAGGTTCCAACAGACAGAGACAAATAAAGCAGAACTTCGAGGTTTGCAGTTCCTCAAAGAACATGTTTATTGATACAAAGTATTGACACTTCAAAAGTGAAACCAAGTCTGAAGAGATGCATAACAATTCCCCAATATAAAGTTAAGAAATCCCGCCCCCTAAGGCTATGCAAGCAACTAGTTTGTTGGCGGGCTTTTCATGAAACACCCAGCCCGCAGTCTCAGGAGCAGCCAATGACCTTGGTCCCCATGAGAGAAAGTCCAAGAGAGAAAGTCTGTTTTGCCTAGCGCAACGCCTGGCAACCCCCCCTCCCTCCGTGCTATGTGTCTACTAGAAATGAGAAGGGAAAAATGGCTACAGCCATGTTCATTCTAAAGTTGACACCTAAAATAAAATAAAATTGACAAACCAAAGAGGATTTAAGGAATGTCCAATCTTGAGAATAATTTGGTAGTCAGGAAGTTTGAAGGGAGACTGAGATCGGGCAGTAGGATAATAGATTATCTTCAGATAACCTCAATAGAATCACGTTATCATGATTGTTTGGTTCAAAATGAATTGTAACAAGTGAACTGTCAGAAATGGTAGCTTTAATTCACACCAGAAAGAGCACGATAGCACCTTTTAAGACTAACACAAGCCATTAGACAGTGTATGTTTGGTGAGCTGCAATTTACTTCATCAGATGCATGGAGTGGGCTTAACTGATGATCACTGAATAGCTTGTTCTTTTCTACTTAAAGAAAGCCAAGCTACAGAAGATCACATATCAGATCTGAAAATTACTACAGCTACATTATAAAAGGGTCTCTGACTAATTGGCATATGGTGAATTGTAAGGGAAGTTTGAGGGCAATAGAAGAAGGGGACGACAGAGAATGAGGTGGCTGGATGGAGTCACTGAAGCAGTAGGCATGAGCTTAAATGGACTCCAGAAGATGGTAGAGGACAGGAAGGCCTGGAGGAACGTTGTCCATGGAGTCGCGATGGGTCAAACACGACTTCGCAACTAACAACAACAACAAAGGGAAGTTTCAGGAAGCTGCTTTTGTTTGTGAGATTGTGTTTTAAAGATGTACTCTTGGTCATCCTCATGCATTTCAACTCTTCTTAGCAGCTACCAGTCTATGCCAGCCTTCTCTCCAGGATATCCCCCATTAAACAACCTTATTTTGGCAAAACTAAGCAATAGGTTACCATTGCCAGTATTTTGAAATACTGCTGCTTTTCTTCTTCAGGCAGATGGCAGCATATATTTAAACATCCACATTTTCCCTAGTGTATTTGCTAAATGATTGGTCACGTAATCAAATGCACAATAGTAGCCAAGGCCAGTGAAATGTCCGAAGGACTTTGCATATAATTGAAAACAGAAGCACCCACTTTTCTACATGCAGTTCATCTTGGTTAAAATATTTTAAGCATTTAATTTCATGTTTCCTTATTTAAGCAAGAAGAAAAAACGCAGTGCCAAAAGTATATTCTACTAGGTTGTTGCAGGGATTGTCACTCAAATTTTAAAGATTAAACTGGAGCCAGATTTCATTTTACTTTTGTTTTGCTATTGCTAGTGTGCAGGTGGTTAGATATAGTATTGTTTTGTGGAGAGCTTTGTTTATTTATTTAGTGGGAAAAGAATAAAAGTTCTCCATAGGAGAAAAAGTGAAAGGAAAAAAAATAGACTCTCAGTTCTTTAAAATATTTTGTTCCACAGAATATATCCGGTTTCCATGGCAAAAATTGGGGTGTTTTTTCACAGAAACAGCACCCATGCATAAACACCAATGCATGTGTGACTGAGACCTGGCTGACCCCAGAGGGAGGAGTTCCCCTCTCTGAGATGTGCCCAGCTGGGTTTCAGGTATGACATCAGCCGCGATCCCAGGGAAGGGGGGAGGAGTGGCGATTATAGCTAAGGAGTCACTCGGGCTGCGCAGACTCGCTGCTACTGAGATATCAGGTTCTGAGTCCCTCCTTATGAGGTTGGACCTAGGTGTACAGGTGGGCTTGTTGCTTACGTACCTGCCTCCCAGCTGCATTTCAACAGCCCTGCCCACGCTACTTGAGGAGGTAGCCAGGTTGGCAGTCAAGTTCCCCAGACTTATAGTTCTGGGGGACTTCAATGTGCCGTCACTCGTTGAGTCCTCTGGGTTGGCGCGGGAGTTCATGGCCTCCATGGCAACCATGGACCTAACACAAGTAATTGAGGGCCCAACCCACGAAGGGGGACACACATCTGACCTGGTCTTTCTCTCGGAGCAGTTGAGGTATGATCTGAAGTTAAGGGGCTTAGAAGTGTTGCCTATGTCATGGACAGATCATTTTCTGCTATGGCTTGAGTTTATGATGCCAATCCTCTCTCGCAGGGAGCCGGAACCGATTAAATGGTTCCGCCCCAGATGCCTGATGGACCCTATGGGCTTTCAAAGGGCACTTAGGGAATTGCCGGATTCGCTCGTATACAGTTTGGCAGAGTCCCTAGTGATGGCCTGGAATATGGCCACTACGGGAACTCTAGACCGGATTGCACCTTGCGACCTCTCTGTGGTAGCAGACCCAGGAGATCTCCTTGGTTTACCGAGGAACTCAGGGGGATGAAGCGCCAGAAGAGACATTTAGAGAAGCAATGGAGGGAAAGCAGATCCGAATCTGACCGAACCAAACTGAGAGCTTATATTAAGACCTATTTGGAAGCGATCACTACGGCAAGATCTCAGTATCTTTCCGCATTGATCGCATCTGCGGAATCCCATCCGGCTGCCATGTTTAAGGTGACTCGTTCTCTCCTTGATACGGGGAGGAGGGAGGAACCTTTGCAGGGCAATGCCGAAGAATTTAACATCTTTTTTGCAGACAAGGTCACTCAGATCCGGGCTGACTTGGACTCCAATTGGAATGCAGTGTCGGCTGACAATGAGTCAGTCGAGATGACAGAGGCCCGTCTTAGTCCTGTTGAATGGGATGAGTTTGACCTGGTAACTCCTGATGATGTGGACAAGGCCATTGGAGCTGTGAGTTCTGCCACCTGCTTATTGGACCCATGTCCCTCCTGGCTGGTTTCGGCTAGCAGGGAGGTGACACGGAGCTGGGTCCAGGCTGTTATTAATGCTTCATTGAGGGAAGGGTCCTTTCCAGCTCCCTTAAAGGAGGCACTCGTGTGCCCCCTCCTCAAGAAGCCTTCCCTGGGCCCGGCAGTCTTAAATAATTATCGGCCAGTCTCCAACCTTCCCTTTTTAGGGAAGGTTGTTGAGAAGGTGGTGGCACTCCAACTCCAACAGTCCTTGGATGAAGCCGATTATCTGGGCCCTCGGCAGTCCGGGTTCAGGTCCGGCTACAGCACGGAAACTGCTTTGGTCGCACTGACTGATGATCTCTGGCGGGCCCGGGATGGAGCTTATTCCACTATCCTGGTGCTTCTTGACCTCTCAGTGGCATTCGATATCATCGACCATGATATCCTTCTGTGCCGGTTGGAGGGGCTTGGAGTGTGGGGCACCGTTTTATGGTGGTTCACCTCCTACCTCTCTGGCCGGTCGCAGTCAGTGTTTGCAGGAGGTCAGAGATCGGCTCCGAGGCCTCTTCCATGTGGAGTCCCTCAGGGGTCTGTTCTCTCACCTCTGCTTTTTAACATCTACATGAAGCCATTGGGTGAGATCATCCGTCGACATGGGGTGAGTTATCATCAATATGCTGATGATACTCAGCTTTATATCTCTACCCCGTGTCATTACAGCGAAGCAGTGGAAGTGATGAACAGGTGCCTGGAGGCTGTTGAGGTCTGGATAGGTGCCAACAGGCTCAGACTCAATCCCGACAAGACTATGGGCTCTGCCTCCCAAGGACAATTCCAACTGTCCATCCATTACCCTGGGGGGAGAAGTTTTGTCCCCCTCAGAGAGGGTTCGCAACTTGGGTGTACTCCTCGATCCACAGCTAAGTTTAGAACATCATTTTTCGGCTGTGGCGAGGGGAGCATTCGCCCAGGTTCGCCTGGTGCGCCAGTTGCGGCTCTATTTGGACCGGGAGTCACTCCTCACAGTCACTCATGCCCTTGTCACCTTGAGATTCGACTACTGTAATGCTCTCTACATGGGGCAACCTTTGAAGAATGTCCAGAGACTGCAGGTAGTCCAGAATGCGGCCATGTGAGCCGTCTTGTGTCTCCCAAGACACGCTCATATCACTCCAGCTCTCCGTGAGCTGCACTGGCCACCTATTGGTCTCCGAACACAATTCAAAGTGTTGGTTATGACCTATAAAGCCCTTTATGGCAATGGACCAGGTTACTTGCAGGACCGTCTTCTGCCTCATGAATCCCAGCGACCGGTTAGGGCACATAGGGCTGGCCTCCTACGAGTCCCGTCTATTAAGCAATGTCATTTGGCGGGGCCTAGGGCAAGGGCCTTCTCCATCGCTGCCCCAACCCTCTGGAACCAGCTCCCCACAGAGGTTCGTACTGCTTCCTCCCTCCTAGTTTTCCGGAAATTATTGAAGACTCATTTATGCCGACAGGCTTGGGGCGTGTGAACTGTACTCTGCCCCTGGGCCTACGAATGGGGTCCGCGGCGATGCCTCCATCAGTGACTGTGTGTTGATGGTGATTGTATGTGGTATGAATGTGTTTCGGATTGAATGAATGTGTTTTGGATTGGATGGTTGATTGTTATTGGTAAATCAATTTTATTGTATCATTGCTGTAAGCCGCCCTTGGTCTCAGAAGAAGGGCGGCATTGAAATTTAAATAAAGTAAAGTAAAGTAAAGTAGCACAATGCTATATTTCAACAGCAAAAGTAAAATTAGTTTTTAGTAGTAGACATAGTAAAAAAAACAAGGTCTTATCCCTGAATCCTGTTTGTTCTATTTGTAGTTTCTTCCAAGAAAAATCATTTTTTAAAATACAATACCTTAGCTTTACATTATTGCATGTATGTATTTTACAGTTTTGTATACTGCCCCAATAAATCAGCAAAACCAGAAAAAGTAACAACACAGAGAACATAATATTAATTAAAATAAAATACAGGATATTAAACAACGACCATTCAATAACCGTGCTAGGGTGTCTAAATGAAAAGAGAGATGAGAAAGGTCATACATCCAGGAAAAGAGTATTCCTGAGTATGGGGACTGTTAGTGACAAGGATTATTATGTTATCCTGGTCTTGGATTTTTCTGGGTGGTGATGGAGACCCAATAGGAGGTCTCCTATGATTCAACTGTGTGGGCAATCATATATACCACACTTTATAGGTAATGAACAGCACAATGAATTGGGCCTCATTGGCAAAGAGCATAGTGACCTTAGAATAAATATAATCCTGCAGTAGCATATTATCTCAGCTAGCAGCCTGGGCACAAGAGCTTGGACCAGTTGTAGCTTCTGAGTTCTAAGGCAGCATAGCACAGAGTGTGTTGCAATATTCCAGTTCGGTAGTGCCCAAGCTATGAGTGTCTATTGGTAGAACATCCTGGTCCTAATACAGCGATAATTAGCACACCAGATGGATTTAGGTAAACCTCCCCTGGCCACAGATTCCATTTATTGTCGAGCAGGAGATATAAATCCAACAGAACATTCTAATCATTGATCATTTTTTCTTTAGTAGGAGAATGACCATTTCAAGAGCTATCACTGAGGCTAACTACATTTTGTTAGAACTTTACCTGATCTAGTTTGTCTCCATTCAGATCCTTATACTATCCAGGCCGATTCAGGACTCTGGTAGTATTTCTGACTTCCAGGAGAGACATGGTGAACTGAAGACATCTTCTCAAAAGCAGAAAAGATGAAAGAACTGTTAAGTAGACCAATCCTTTGGAATGTCTGTGGACAAAGAGAGGATAGATCACCCCATTATGCCTTAAATAGCTGCTTCTCATGAGAAGAATGCAGGAGAGTGGTCTTCCACAGGTCTGAGTGCTGAAAGACAAAGAAATTAACCATCATGCTTGCAATTGCAGCAGAGACTTTAAAGAAGAGCCTAATTTAGTTTTAAGAACTAAGTTTTCCAATTTTGGAAATTGCCTTTTTAAGCTCTTCAGGACAACAAATTTGAAAAGCTGCCGGTAAGTTTAGCTGCAGTTATGAACAAAAGAATATTTAATTATAAATTTAAAGACATAAGAGAATTTGGAATAAAAAGCAAAAAGCTAAATAAGATTTTAATCTAGGAAAATTACAAATGGATTAAGTGTCAAGTTAAATTTAAAATAATTAAAAATGATTTTTATTAAGAACCCTTTAAGGACATCAGGATTGAAAAGTTGATATTTTATAATCCTAACTCTAAGGAATGGGATATGGGATGAAGAAATATCTGTTTGTAGTTTTATAGGATATGAGTTATTAAAGTTGTCTATGCTTATGTAATGAAGATTGAAAACCACTTCTTTGTATATTTCTTTTCTTTTTGTTTACCACACTCTTTCTTTACTCTTTTCTCTTTTTTTTCCTTGCATCTTTTATTCTTCCCTACTATTCTTTCTTCTATGTTTAGGATTCATTTATATTTGATTTTAGTATTGTAATCAAAATCCTTAATTAAAAATAATACCAAAAAAGTCTTTGGTAGCATTTCCAGGTTGGCCCAGGGTGGCAATTCATAGTTGAATGTAGTCAGCATACTGATGACAAATTACCTAGAACTGATTGTCAGCTTCTCTTAGTGATAATAACAGAAGACATAATACTGAACTGGCACTTCAGTAGATGAAGCAGATGAAGACTCATCCACTTAATCTTTGTGACTGTTGATGGGAAGCATCTACTTAGATAAGAGTGGAATCCCATATAACAATCAACCACAGTAAAGGAAGGTAGGGTTGATCTTGGGAATAGGGAAGAATGATTGAGTCATTAATCATTGCAGAAAAAAAGTATCTAGTCCCATGAAAGAGGAAAGCATGAGAAAGAAAATCAGAATAACACAGTCTTGATTTTGTTTGGTATAAGATGGGACAGGGAGCTTACTTGACAGGTTTTCAAGATTCTGCTATTCTACCTTATTCCAATAAATAACATTCCAGGAATTTTTGCCAAGCATCTTTGACCTCCGGTCCCTCCTTAATTCCTTCCTATCCCTAAATTCACCTCTACATTCTGTTATACCCATTCCCATCATTTGAAGGTGATCTAGCAGAGTATGATAGTTGATGGTATCAACCCTTACTGCCTCCCCCCTCAAAAAAATCCCTAGGACAAGAAAAAGTGTGTTTCCCTATATTCAAGCCTTGACAAAGACAATGTCATGCTGTTTTTAACCTATGACCAACCCTGAGCACTACCTGAATGAGAGCCGGATGATCCATTTTCTTCTAGGATATGTAGCTGATTCATTGCCATCTTCTCAGCAACCTCCCACGCAGAACAGGTTAGAATCAGGGCAAAAGTCATCAACTACAGATGGCTTGAGAGATGGCTTCCTCAGGAGAAGGCAATTTCCTATCTCTTTTAGAGACAGTTGGTGTCACATCCTCCTTCAAAGAAGCATTCACTACCTGCTGAATTATGTAGCTGTCCTTGTTAACCATGATTGTTTTCTTCAAACAAATTGGAAACTGTTAAGGTAATGGCAAAGAACACTCTATAGAATAAATTAATATTTTTTGAAAGGGAGATTGTGTAATATTCATGTAATATTCATGAATTATCTGTAGTGTAAAGTCTGAAGGGATAGCATTCTTAAGTGCAATGAAAGGAACTGTCAAAGCTAAGAAAGCAATTCAGTGTGACAAGTACTGTAGCTGCACATTATTTTCCCATCTAATTAATAATAAGAATAGTCAGCTGAAACCTCTAATTGTATTCCTGATACTTTGGATTCAATATACTCACAAGGCAATTCAGAATTAAGTCATTCTCTGTGATTATTAAAGAATATTTTCTTTCTGTACCCTTCCTATTGCTTCAACACTTAGAAGATAAATTTATGGCCCCAATTACACAGTAGGTTGAGGACCTGATGTTACTTGGGAATTATGAATGAGTTGCTATTGACCGGGATTATAAGTAGAAGATTACACTGAAATATGGTTGTGGTTACTGAAACTGCTTGGTTTACAGGTTTACAGCCACTGACTTACAACCATAATGGAGCCTGGACTTTCCATTGTAAGCTATGATGTTCGTAAGCTGAGGCACCCATGTGACTGGATCAGATTTTGTGGTGATTGTTAAGTGAATACCACAGTCATTAAGTGAACATGGCAGTCATTAAGTAAACATCGCAGTTGTTAAAAAAATCCATGTAATCCTATGGGCAGTTTTTGCTAGAAACTGGCCAAAAAGGCTGGAAACTGGCAAAAAAAAATAGTTAATCATGGTCACACAACTGCAGAATGCTGCAACCAGCCATAAAGGTGTACTGATTGCTAAGCACCTGAAATGTGATCATTTGACCATTTCTGGTCTGTGTACTCCAGAATGGGGGTTTAATAGGTTTTTTGGGGGGGTCCACCATAACTTTGAAGGGTTCCTAAGTGCATGATTTGTAAGTCAACGACTACTTGTATTGGTAGACTAATCGAATGATTATTATGCTGGACTAGAGACCTGAAGAGTTAGGTTGCATAACTTCAGAACAGTAACTTTTTCTCAGGGTGGTTATTGTGGGGAAAATAAGCAGGAGCATTGTATACACTAGTAAAGGTGGGACATAAATCTAATAACAATAACTGGTGTATATAGTTTCAAATATGTGTATGAGAATTTGTTATAATGATTGATGATATATTGCTTATAAATTTTGTCCCAGTGTTCCCTGGTTTTTGTTGTTGTTGTTTTGTTTAAGACTAAATAAATAAATATTATCAAGCTGCAAATCCAGCAACTTCTGGTAAATCTATTTGGATGCCATCTTTCTGTTGTTTCTACTGACCAGACAGTTTACCACTTATGAAACAAATATAAACTCTTCTTTCAAATATTTTGATTTTTGTGTATTCTCCCTTGGCCAGATTTTGCAACTTCATCCTCTATTCCAGCGGTTCTCAACCTTTTTCAGGCCGAGACCCCGACCTGCGCCGCGCATGCGCAGCGTGACGGCCCGCATCGTGCATGCGCGGCGTGACGACCCGAATCGTGCATGCGCGGCGCGACGGCTCGCACCACGCACGTGCAGCGTGCGTGTGACAGCCCGCATGTGCGGCGCAGCGGCCCGAATCGCACATGCGTGGCGTACGCGCGATAGCCCGAATCGCGCATGCGTGGTGTGGCACGACAGCGCGCATGCGCATGCGCAGTGCTACCCCATGCATGCGTGGTGCTGCCCCCTGCGCCGGCCGTGGGGAAAAGGGGAAAAAATGGTGGACTGCGGTGTTTGGCGACCCCCATGAAATGGTCGTTCGACCCCAAATGGGGTCGCAACCCACAGGTTGAGAACCGCTGCTCTATTCCATCTCTACTGAACATAAAGGATGAGTAGAAAAAAATAAAACATATTTGAAAGTGTCACCAAAATTATTATAAAAGCATCTCAGGAGCTTTCTGATACTTTTTATATTTCTGAGTTAGACAGATTTTGAAAATTTAGTATTCTATTGAATTGCTAATCCAATATTACTGTTCAATCATTTTGAGATGCAATTCAAATGCCAGAACAATGTTAGAATAATTCCTTCTGTATTTTTATGATACATGGCAGCTGTTAGTTTAATTGCTAGTGTAGGGTTGCATTAAAAATACATAGATATGTGTGTATGAAATTATTAATAATGATAGATATTAATAGATATTTAATATCTCTCTCTTTCGCAAAGCAAATACCTATGGTGAATACAGAGTAGAATAGAATAGAATAGAATAGAATAGAATAGAATAGAATAGAATAGAATAGAATAGAATAGAATAGAATAGAATAGAATAGGGACTTCGGAGGTTTCTAGTCCAGCTTCCTGCTCAAGCAGGAGAACCTATACCAGGGGTAGGCAACCTTGGCTCTTTTATGACTCGTTGACTTCAACTCCCAGAATTCCTGAGCCAGCAATGCTGAGGGGAAAGGGAGAGGTTTCCATGCTGAGCTATGCTGGCTCAGGAATTCTGGGAGTTGAACTCCACGAGTCATAAAAGAGCCAAGGTTGCCTACCCCTGACCTATACCATTTCAGATAAGTGACTGTCTAGCCTCTTAAGAATCTTCAGTGATGGAACACTCACGATTTCTGAAGACAAGTTGTTCCACTGGTTAATGGTCCTCATTGTTAAGAAGTTTCTCCTTAATTCCAAGTTGCTTCTCTCTTTGATTAGTTTCCAACCATTGGTTCTTGTCCTGCCTTCTGGTGTTTGGAGAATAATTTGACCCCCTCTTCTTTGTGGCAGCCCCTCAAATGCTGGAATACTGCTATCATGTCACCCCTATTTCTTCTTTTCTTTAGACTAGCCAAATCCAAGTCCTGCAGCCATTCTTCATATGTTTTAGTCTCCAGCCTTCTCTGAACTTTTTCCAAAGTCTCAACGTGTTGGACCAAAACTGGTTGCAGTATTCCAGGCGTGATTTTACTAGGGTTTTATAAAGTGTGATCTTGATTCTATGCCTCTGTTTAACACCTTCTTACCTAACAGCTGATTAGTATTGTCCACATTGTTCAGCTATTTTGAATTACCAATACCTCATGGAATACTATTTCACACAATCGTATTACAGAGCTAACAAATCTTAAACTGATTATTCATCTGCAACTCAGTTTAGGATTTGCTAATGCTTACACAGACTGGATAATTACGCTGATTAGATAGCATAATAATATTGCAGGCAACAGTGGTGGGGTTTAATGAGACCTCTTCTAGAGTATACAAAAATGTTTTGACAGTGAAACCAATTACCCAGAGAAGTAATGAGCTCCACTGGATGGTCACAAGTGCAGCTAGGCAGCCATCTGTCAGGGATGCTTTAATGTGAATGCATGCACTAAGTAAGGTTTGGATTTGATAAATGTCCCCTCCCACGCCTTTAGAAGCTATGATTCTGCATCTCATCTTCTGTAAATATATCTTTATAGGCCACGCAAAGCTGTAATGTATAAGGAATTGTGCATAAACATATAGTTGCACCCAGTGGTGAGATTCAAATATGAACAACTGGTTCTCTGTGTGGATGCTACTTCCGGAAGTCTGTTCTAAGCCTGGACAACAAAAAAAATTAGCTACCGGTTCTGCCGAACTGGTGCAAACTGGCTGAATCCCATCACTGGTTGTACCTCATGGCAGGAATAGGAGGATAAAGTTTGCTCTGAACAAAGGTTATGTGAGGTTATGTGAGGGCAGAGAGAAGACAAAGCAAAAATGGAAAAGATGATAGATGACATTAAAAAGCTGGAAGAAGAGAAAACCATTCCGATAATGTTTGTAGTAGATTTTTCTTGCAAATGAGATTATCCTCAAAAAGTAGGTTGAGCTTTGTGTAGGTAACACTAGTAAGCATGCCCTGGAAAGCCCACTGACATTATGTTTCATTAAGCTTATTTTAATCTCAAAATATTTATTCTGATATATAATCTGAAATTCTGACATTTCTGTGGACCATAAGTACAGATCTGTCACTTCTACTAAAACTCATCTATAATGTTAGAAAGCATGGTATAAATTTAGAATAAAGAAAATGTTCCAGAGAGGAAAAATTATAACTTTTTGTCTTGTGCATTTTAATCTTAAATTTGCAAGATCATCTGGCATTGGCATGTAATGTTGATTTGTAGCTCTCAATAAAATCAAAAGCAACATTGTCTTGATTCAAATGGGTGATATAATTTGGTAGTTGGAGGAAAGAGACCATCAAGCAAGGAATAACATTAAAACATTAAAGGAAGATATGGCTGAAGAATCTGACCTCCTTTATACTACTTGGAGGACCTTGAATAGGTTGAAAGATAGAGTGCCTAAATCTAAAACCAATATGCTCAAGGGAAGGTTCTGTGTGAATGTGGAGAGACACAGAGCCCAGCCCATTTGCTGGTATGTCAGCTGCTACCAGACACATGTACCAATAATGACTTATTTTTGGCCAATGACCAAAGTCAAGAAGGTGGCTTCATTCTGGCAGCTTAAAGTTTGGTGTAGACACAGAAGAAGAATTTTGCAGTGTTGCTAGAAAACAATGCTGAGAATTCATTGGTGATGCAGCAGCTATAATGTAGGAGCTCCACTAGTTGCTGGTCAGTTTTTGAATAGAATTCAAGATGGATTACTGTAATGCACTCTATGTGAGGCTGCCCATGAAGGGCACTTGGAAGCTACAGTTCTGCTCTGCTGTGCTTCCTGGTACTTCCAGATGTAATGACTTGCAAAACCCTACAGGGCCTGGGACCAAGATATTTGAAGGACTGCCTCTTCCTGATTGTATCTTCTCATCTCATCAGATTAGGAAAGCATGTTATGGGTTCCAACCACTAAAGAGACCCATCAGGAGGGTCTTTTCTGCCATGAGGCCCACATTTATCATCCCCCCCTGAAATTAGATTGGCCCCAATATTGTTGGCCTTCCAGAAGGGTCTGCCTTCTAGCCTGGAGATGTGGTAGTGTTGATGAAGAGTCTGTTAAATGGTTGTATTTCTGAGAAACGAATGCTGCTATCCTGCAGATGATGAGGTTTTTTAAAATGATTGAATAGTTTTGATCTTCTTAATGTTTTTAATGATTTTTCCCAGGTTTTTTTTTGTTTTTGTCTTTGAATTGCTTTGTACTGAATTGCAGGAGTGAGCTGGGTAGCTAAGAAATTGATAAACATAAAACTATCGCAGAGAAATGCCCCAGACTTCAATTCTGCTAGTCCAACATATGGGACATTTGCATGCAGGCTCTGAAGTTCTTCTGAGCAGTATATTGTCTTGATATAACATATTTATAACACATACATAAGAAATCTATAGATGATTCTGCATGTAGACCCCAACTGAGAAACTTAAATATCTGAACCACATGTTTGTTTTCTGCGGCCATGAAAGGCCACAGAATGATAATTGCCCTAGAAAGAGAATCTTTTAGGAATTCATGCAAGAAGAAATAGAATCATTTGTGATTTGTATACCTCATTCCACTAGGACACTATCCTGTATATACAGTGTGTGTGTGTGTGTGTGTGTGTGTGTGTGCGTGCGTGCTTATATATATACATACACCATTGTATATACACCTTTATATGATGCTACATTTTCTCCATGGAAGCAAAATACTATTTATATGCATAAATCAAACTAGCAATAGGAAAATCAATGTCTGTCAGACAGTAACTGCACAGATCACACTTACTGAATAACAGAAATTCTGTCTCTGAATAGGTGTAATAACACCCATTTCAAGGAATCAGTGCTTTATTTAAGTTATAGATCACTTCTGCTGTCATTCCAAGACAGTGAATTTTACAGGTAGCTACATAGTAAGGTTAGGTACAAATCATGTTTCTTTCCAAAATGACTTTTATTTATTTGTTAATGTGGCTTTTGTCTATTTTATTGTCACATCTATTTTATCTGAAGGTCATTTTTACAGTAGACGTGGAGAATTTTAGAATGGAAATAAATGCAATATAAAAAGAAAATTCATAACAAGTTTACAAACCCAGCTTTTTCTTAGCTTTTCAATTTACTTACTAGTAAATCAAATGGTTTTTTTTGTTTCCTATTAAAGCACAACATTTATGTATCTTTGTATAGATGTTGCCTTGTTCTTCACTGTTGTACATGGGAGACATTTCAGAGGAAACACTAACTTGCATTTGGTATCCCTCCAGATCAGTAAAGTCTGAGCATTTTTTCTATTAGCTTTATTTCATTTAAAAATTAGAACAAAATGCAGCATGCAATCTTTACTTTTTGTTTATAGGAAAAAAGCATGCTACAACTGACATTTCATGGTTCAATATAGGAAAGTATTTTGCTTTATAATGTATGATATTTCATAAGCATAGAAATAAAAACTGGAACATACTGAGTAACTGCCCATTCCTACTTATTCTGTCTTGCCTGGTTTTCCAACCGTAAGTATGGAGATGCATAATTAGAGGAAAATAATATAAACATTTCTAGTCTATATAGGCCCCATTACATCAGAATCTAATCTCCAGAGAAAGAGATATTGGCCTGTGCCCTAAGACAGAGGTATCCAACCTTTTGGGCACCAGGGACCGGTTCCATGGAGAAAAGTTTTTCCACAGACCGGAGAGTGTGTGGGTTTGTGTGCTGCCTGCATCCCACGGATGGGGCTTTGCTTGCTTGTGCAGACTGGTTGCTGGCATGCTGCGGCCCGGTACCAGTCAATGGACCCAGAGTTGGGGACCCCTGCCCTAAGACATTTCCATGGCCAGTCTCAAGTCCTTGTCTCTCTCTGGACTTGTCTTCCATCTATTTGAGAAGCTATCTTCTTCTTGTTGTTATTTGCGAAGTTGTGTCCGACCCATCGTGACCCCATGGACAACATTCCTCCAGGCCTTCCTGTCCTCTATCATCTTCTGGAGTCCATTTAAGCTCATGCCTACTGCTTCAGTGACTCCATCCAGCCACCTCATTCTCTGTCGTCCCATTCTTTTATTGCCCTCAATCTTTCAGCTATCTTCTACTGCAGTTCTTTTTATGCATCTCTGTGAATGCACTCCTTACAATAGCATATAAGTAGACTTTCTGTAGCTGTTCATTTTTATAATGTGTATGGGGAGAATTGGATTCAAAAAGCAAATTGCAGTTGCAAGTGAGCACACATACATGTTCCACCTGTTGGGACCATCTTAAGCAGTTGTATCTTTTCCTGGTCTTTCAGTCTGCCCACTACAACTGATCCATGATCTTAAGAAAGGTATTCCCAACAGGCATGAGCATTTATTGGGAAAAAGCAAGTGTAATCAAATCATAAAAACACACATGACAACAGCATTATACAAACGACATATTTGTGTTACATATCATCATGCAAGTATGTACATAGAGGCAGCATTTATACAATGTCACGATATTATACTATCATTATGGCATCCTAGCATCTGGCATTGTCAGCAGGTGCATCATGCATGTCCATACTTACTCCAAATCACAGTTTGCCTTTTGCGTTTGGATCTATACCTAGTTTTAGATTTTACAGTGCAGTGACGATAGAGAAATCATATGAGCCCTGAAATATGCAGCAGGCATAACTGACCATTGATGTAGGAAAAGAACAAGCAGAGCTTGGGGGCGGAGTCAAAAGTGGAATCCATCTGGAGTTTTTTTATTCACACAAATTTAATGCTGACTTTTAGTTGATTAGATTCTTGTGTATAGGCAAGAGCAATAAATTAGCTTAACTGGAATTTCACATGTGGCCCTGATCCTTTGTGCCTGACATTAAAGAGTATTCACTGGTCATTATGGTCCATTAATGAACTATTATCCCAACCTAGATTTGTTTCCCGCAATTAGAATATGTACAATATCATTTAAATAACAAGACTGAAAAGGACAGCTTTGCAGCATGGGAAGATCTCAGCAAGATGACTAACAATGATGAGGGGGGAAAACAGCAATTTCTCTCATTAGTTTTCAAATTTAAAAATTCATTTAATATTGAATTATGCTTTACAGGCTAAAATGGGAAATGTGGGCACATTGGAGTCCTTTGCAATAGATTAATCTTACAAAGAAAAATGATTTTGTCACTACATAATCTAAAATTGGTTTATATGGGGCTATACAGTACATCACTTCTGAACAATTGATTGTTCAGAACATAATTATAACTTTAAAAAAGAAACATCTGAAATTATGCTTCATATCTCCACAGAATTATAAAATAAGTCTCCCGGCTCTTTAGTACAATCCATCTCCATTTTACTACAATACATCTCTTGGAATATGTACCAACCCATAACTTTTCTAGAAACCACTCAAACTAGCACCTGCATCTTTCAGATGGAAGTCTAAGCCTTATAGTTAGCATTTTGCCCAAGTCAAGGGTGAGGAACAATTGTGTCTCCAGATGTTGGCTTCCAGTTCCCGATGGATCCAGTCATTATAGCTGATGACTAAACAATGATAATGCAGTTCATACTCCCCAAACATCTGACAATAATAGGTTTTCCCCAATCCCCTAGCACAAGACTAGCTGTGGCAGCTCTAAATAAAAAGATTTCTCACCACTTTTTGGTCACTACTGCCTCTCTAATGCTAGATCTGTTGCCCTATTCTCAGTATTCAGTGTTCAGCTAATGACTTCCTTTTTAACATAAAATCTGGCAATCCGATTTTATAGTGTATTATAATTTTGTCAGCAGAGTAAGTAGGTTTTCATTCAGGAATAATTCAACAAAGAACACATTGTGTTGGAGGTGGTAGCATAACCCCCAAATCTCTTAAGAGATGTTGAATACTTTGAAAAAGTTCAGTAGTTGAAGTTCAGTCTTTAGTCAACTTGTATATTTATTTTCTCTTCTTATATTACATACAAATAAAAATCCATCCAATCAGCTGTATTACTTTAAGATATATATTTTTAAAGAATGCCTCCTTCTTCAGTCCACTGTAATTCCAGGGTCTATGTTTTGACAATAGCAATTTGTTATTTCTTGTCTAAATAATGCTTTCCTCCACCCAGTCTATTACTTAGCAAATGTTGGATAACCAAGTTCAGTGTCTGATAGCAAAACTGGTGAAAGAAGAATGGAGGGTTTTTTTTAAAGAACTGAAAAAATAGGGACAATATAATGCAAAATGCCTGAGCTGAAATGAATCCTAAAGATGCTGAAACCAAACCAAGACTCTGTAAATATTTGCACTTAGCTGCTTTGATCCAGACATAATCTAAGGTGCATTTTTGAAAAGAATTTGTAAAGTTATGATTGCTTAGCTCACTTTGCCTATGTGGGATATGCATGTGGAAGATAAATTGATGGATAGCAATCTTCTGAGCATTTGCAATAATTTTTGCAAAGAAGTAAAGCATAGATAAGATGGTACACAAATAACCATATAAAGACATGGCATGTATGTATTACTATCAGTGTGTGGCGTATACATGTGTCTATACAAGTTCAAAAAAGCTAGTTACACACAAATAACCTGTTCCATTTCTGCAATGTGCTATTACCGCTTTGGACATAGCTTCAGGAAATAAAAAAGTTAACTGTACTGGAATGCAGACCAGGAAAAGCTATTCCCAAGAGGTTTTGCCAAATGAAAGGTTGAAATTCTTGAATGGAAACAAACTTTTTAAAAATCAGCACACTGTTCTTTGCATCTAGGAGGACTGTGTTCCAATGTGAACTCTACTTTGCAAATATGCTTGCAGTTTGGTAACTTCTCTCTCTCTCTCATTTATTTATATGGAGGGGGGAGTGGAGTGGAAAGGAAAATACTACTTCTGTACACTGGAATGCAATATATCAAACTGCTCCTTGGAGTAGAAAAAAAGCAAATACACCACAGAATATGGACACACTCTGACCGTTAAATATTGTCATTCAGATACTGATACTAGGCAGAAAAAAAGTGGTTCTGTTTACCAGATTCCAGTCAAGTGGTAAAATAGAAAGTGGCTGAATTATTTGTCCTTTTCAGTTCTTTGGGAGATATTTGGAAAATATTTTATGAAGGGCTGTATTTTTAGAATGGCTACATGACATGGCATTTGGATTCCTATCTGCATTTTACTTTTCATATTGCTCTTCCTTTTTTTTTTTTTTTTTGCATCAACCGTAGTATCAGCTGCATCTTCCTCATCAGCCCACGGGTCATTGATGCTGAAAAAGTATGTGGGGTACCCTTGCTTTGGATGAAGATGGTGCATTCGGAAAACATAAGAACAAATGTAATTTAGCCAACCAAGCCAAAATATATATGAATTCCTACCTAGTACCCACCTCTGTTTTTGCGAACCAACTTTGATCTTACAGCCTAATTCATTTATATCAAGGTTTTTCACGTACTTGAGAAGACAAAGTTTTAACTAAAATCAGTTTTTAAGTCAAGCTCTTAATCCTGGAATACACTGTTTTAAGATATTAGTAAGCAAGCCAACTTAAAAGCCAATTTATTGCATTTGCATCACAGATTATCTCCTGGTTATTGTCTTGGGCAATTAAGAATGATAGGGGAATTTCATAAATAGGCTCTCATCATTGAAAGGGGGCATTTAAGCCTGGAAGTCCGATATCCTTGAGGAATCTAAATTTAAATATCTCTAACAGAAGACTATGTAGCTCACACTTCACTAAGGTCAGGGAAAGGGGATCCCTGTATCCCTCTTGGTAATTGGTTTCAATAGCTCCCTGCTGTTAAGAATATACTTAATCTTGATGATGATGAAAATAATTGCAATGCCTCCAAAATCAGACTTCAGATATATGAGTTCACAGATGATGTACTTCATTTTAAATTACTCAGATTTGTTTCCTGATAAGCAAGGTGATACCTATGCCCACCTCCTGCTTATTTAATACAAAACACCAAATCGGTTGCTAATGGACCATGAATGTATAGAAGCTCATTAGAAACATGATTTCTAATATTTATATTTCTTGCAGTCATCCGGCCATTAGCACTCATTCTGAGAGTTGTTGAGGCTACTTAGAGGAGCCCTCAGATTACCTGAATAGTGCAAATAGGTGTAGAACCTTTTTGGAACTGCTGAAAGGGCTGTCTTGTAAACAGGAGATAAGTGGTGTCATATCCCTCCCCTTCTGTTGAGAGAGAGCTGTTCATATTTAATGTATATGGCCTCTTTGACTCCTCTTTTATAGAAAATAAAATTCTTACTCAAGCAATCCTAGGTTCCATCATAAAGAAACAGTACTATACTTAGAGGCTATCACATCTGGAGAAGTCATGGGCAGGAACCACAAATATCCAGTGAAAATATATCTCTGTATTGACATACAGAGGATAATATTCCCTTCATTTTTCCCGTGCATGAGAGTGATTGAGATTGCACTGTAATCCTTCTTTTCTAAAATGATCTACCCTGGCATGTAGTGGTTTCTAAGATAATAGTCATTTCATTGGATGATCCATCTGTGCTTGACGAGATTCTTTAGCTAGCCCAGGGGTCTTCAAACTAGGCCCTTTTATGACTTGTGGACTTTAACTCTCAGAATTCCTAGCCTTTCCCAATTTACACCTATAACTGATTCTGGGAAGCATGCATACATTCCGGTTAATTCCTTCCTTTACTACCAGAGGCGTCTGGTTTTCTAGCTATTTCAATCCTGTGCTTTAGAATCTGTTGCATTTTGGATGTTAATAGTGGAAATTGAGTGTGTGGAAGCCCTACAGTACCCATTGAGCTATCATATGAGCAAGGAAGCTGCTCTTTTCATTACATTCTTTGTTCAATTCACCGTGGAAAAAATACGTTATAGTAAAAAATCAGCAGCACAAAAAGCGCTCAGAAAGGGGACAGCTAGCAAGAGACGAAAGCTTCTTAACAATGGAATGAATGGCTGCACAAATAAATATGTAATAAAGCAAGGCCAGCTCTCTCACTCCATAAAACTGATGCTTGTTGTAAGAGGTATGCAAGAGGGACTGAGAGTCCTTTTTGACAGGCTACATAAGGCATGAATAGACTTATTCATTTCAATGGAACTTTTGTGCACTCCGGGGCTGCAAGGCGGGATTCCAGGTAGAAAGCATGGAAAAGTATCCTGTTTTATTTGAATTAAACCTTCTACCATAGCAATTTGGTCTGATTTAGGCACGAAAAATGCAATTGCTTATAAAAGCATTAGAGAAGAACAGATAGAAGTGCAAAAAAAAAAGCAGATGCAACTTTCAAAATTATTTATATTTCATATGATTATGATTGCCATTATTTGAAGTGGTCTCAAGGCTAATTCAATAAACTATTTGCCTACTCACCGATTATATTTTCTGACAATATTTATCTTCTTTGTGTAAATTGGTAGTTTGTTCTGGACACAGCTGAAGGAAGGCCCAAAATTACTGCAAAACATTACTCTCAAAGCTTTCCAAACAATTGCTTCCCATCATTGTTGTTTAAATTGAGTAATAAGTTGATAATGGAGGAGAATCTGGTATTCATCCCATTTAAACCACATTTAAACTACTAATTAAAAAAAAATCCCCTCAAAGGCTAAGGTTCAGTCCTTTTGCATCCTTTCTGAAAAAGCAAGTCTCCTGGGTACTCCTTGAGCCTTAGTTGCCACTGGATTCACAGGCAGTAATTTGTAGCAAGGGGCAAATTTATATTATAACAGATAATGTCTCACCAGAGTTGGCCAACTTTGACAAAAGTTATCACATAATAGTTGCTCCCTGTCTTCATTATCACAACTATTTCTGAGGGATGTCCAGAAGTTGCAATTGATTCAAAATTCAGCACCTCAGCTGCTAACCAATATGAGAAATGGGTATTCTGCGATGCCTTCATTCAAAAAATAAAATATATGCTATTTGCAATAGCTTACCAGGCCCAGATTAAAATATTGGTGTTGCCCATTTAAAACCCAGTGTTTTAGGATATGACTATTTCAGGATTGCCTCTTCTGTTATTAAACTGAACATCTCTTAAGATTTGCAGGGAAGGACTTCTGAAGATGCTGCCAGTATCAATATCTAGCACAGAAGTGGAACTTCTCCTATGTCATTCTCAGACTGTGGTCAAGAATAGTATTTGGCCCCTTGTATTTCTTGTTTTAGAAGAACAGCCAAAGTTGTTCTTTTTTCAGAGGATTTAATTGTTAATTAACATTTCCACTTATTGTAATGCATGTCTTTAAATCTTTCTCTCTTTGTATTTTTGCATTTTATTGATTGTTAACCAACAGATGTAATCCAATCCAATCAAATAGTGGCCTAGGGATTCTCTGTTTTTTTACATAATATATTTTATTGATTTTTTTTAACATAGTCACCTTAACATTTGGTAAACAGTGTCTGGGTTTACGTTTAAAAAACATTCACTAACAGTTAGTTTCTATGATCTATAATCCACATAACAGCTTTACTTGATTTCCTCTTTTTCCCATAATGTTCTCTTTTGCCAACCTTAAGTTAATACAATTCTTGTTGTTTTGATAGATAACAACTGGATATATTTTTTTCTAATATTTCTACAGATAATAATCACATCAATATAATATTTCTTTTCTATCTGGTCATTCTGGTTGCCTCATCACAGATCCTGTTTACAGTTCTTGTTTACATTTGTTTTTCCCACAATGTTCAAGACATTCTTACTGGTTAAGATTTTCTCAAAGTTAATTACATTTAAATATTTAAGTCTATTTTTCTCATGTGAGCCACCCCAATACTTTTACCTTTCTTAAGGAATAAATAAGACTAAAAAAAGAAAAAAGATGGCCTAGGCCAGGGTTAGTCAACCTTGGCTCTTTTATGACTCGTGGACTTCAACTCCCAGAATTCCTGAGCCAGCATGGCTGGCTCAGGAATTCTGGGAGTTGAAGTCCACGAGTCATAAAAGAGCCAAGGTTGACTAACCCTGGCCTAGGCCTAGGGATTCTCAACGTATATGTGATGACCTGGCTGCAATATTTCCTGCTTTTCATTTTGTTGATAAAAGAACAGTAGCATCATCGTGTCTTGAATTTGCTTAAATACAATAGAAGAGCACGAAATGGGACTGTTGTTTTCGACAACTAGATGACGTCTACACTGCCAACCCATCCATCTGAAAAAATATGCTTAAAAATATCTTTCCCATTTCTCTGGTTTTGTTTTTAAATGGTTGAGCTATTAATGCACTATTTGTGCTAATTACTATAGTTTATTGTTCTTCCCATAAGAATGTATTCCACATTTTTAGGCAGCACAGCGCTATTTGGTCTCCAGTTCTCCTTCTCAAGACAATTTTTTTAAAAAAAGAACCCTATCTAGACATTGAAAATGTCTTCAGGAAATGGGAATAATTTTAGCTAATTATGAATTGAAAATTGTTCATGTTTAAAATAGCTTCTTATAGCCCTGGGCTGCAGAAACTGCACAAGGAGAAAAGAAGAGTATTGTGTTAGGTCCAGAATTAATTATTATTTTGGAGCAAATTTCAGTTTTTTTTCTGTGCATGAATAATCCAATGCCTTATTCAAAAATTGTACTCAGAGGAAGACAAAATGATCAGTCAAGAAAATATTCACATGAATTATGAACTTTATTGTAACTGAGCACTAAAATATGTTTGATAAAAAAACATAAAATTATTTTTATTAGTTCAATCCATTGTACCATATTCCAGAAAATAACCGGAAAAGGAAGTACTATGGTTTAGTGGTAGAATGCATGCTTTTAATGCAAATCATGCCAGGATGAATTTCAGACACATCAGATGAATTTCTGTAAGATCAGAAATGCTGGTCATACAGAGCTATCTAGTGAAATATTTCCTTTTAGCTATTAGTTAACAAGAAAGCTATAGAACACCCACACTTTCAATTTTTACAGGTATCAATCAGTCCATTATCCCTGGCTATTCATAGCTATTTTGGATCTACAGATGATCAAACACTCCTAGTTTTCTTCTTTCCTCCAGATTTTTTTTTTAAAGTTCAGCCCCCTAATTTTCTTATTTTTGCTCAAAAGCATTTGCACAGAAACCACAGTATGTGGTATCCACTCCAATAAGTGGGTTTTACATTTACCTCACTAATATACTTTATAGCCATTCATGATATATGTCTACCTCTTGCTCCTATGAAGACAAAAAAAAAACCCAGCCTTCTTTTTTGACCATAGAAAGAAAAACTGGAAACTGTTCTCTCTATTTTAAAAGCTGTTCTGCCATTCTTTTGATGTGATACACTAGTATTTTTTTTCCATTTTGATTTGAGGAGAATCCATTTTTGTACCAAAATATGTCTCCATGCCTTCTTAATACCTACAAGCTTGTCTTGATGGAATGGATTAATTAGTATTTTTTCCAATCCTACTTCAAGGGATTATGATATGTGAATCTCCTCCAAAGCAATCCTTGCCTTCTACTAAGGTGACCAACTTTTTTACAATGAAAAGGAGGACACAAATAAATCGAAGAAAAAAATATCGTAAATAAAAGAAACATTTTATTCATTGCAACAATAATACAGACAACTTGCATGTGCAAAGTTTGCCAGCTGGGTATTTTGGCGTGCTCAGCAGCAATTCCTATTGGCTTTCAAAAGCCAATAGGGGGTAGAAATTCAGTATCCTGAGGTAGAAATTCAGTACGCTTTTCCAATATTAAAGCAATCAACATTAAATCTGGGCTCATATTAATAAGCTGTCCTCATAAGACCTGAAAATACAGCTCTTGTATATGGTCTATCTACTATATCTAGTCTATCACATATTGTTCATTCGCGCTTCAGAATTAACTTCGTCTCAGTAATAGTGCAATCTTTTATAATCCCTAACAAAAGATCCTGAGGTAGAAATTCAATAACCTGAGTTAGAAATTCAATCCACTTTTTCAATATTAAAGCAAACAACATTAAGCATGAGATCATATTAAGAGGCAATCATCATATAACATAAAATACAACATTAGGTATTAGTCTTTGTAAACGTCTGGTTTGGTGAACATTCTTCACTCTTCACGTTGAGCTTCAACTGTATGCCAGATACATTTTGTTTGATTGGTGTTTCTCTTGTATATAGTCTATCCACTGTTTCCAGTCTGTCAAATATTGTTCATTTGAGCGATCTTTCAAATATGCCGATATTTTCGCCATTTCCGCCAAATTTATTACTTTCAAAGTCCATTCTTCCATAGGTGGTATTTCTGGATTCTTCCAGTATTGTCCCACCAACTGAGACGAATTTACTTCTGAAGCTTGAATGAACAATAGGTGATAGACTAGAAACAGTAGATAGACCATATATAAGAGAAACACCAATCAAATAAAATGTATCAGGCGTATAGTTGAGGCTTGACGTGAGGAGTAAGGAATGTTTACTAAACCAGACGTTTACAAAGACTGATCCTTAGAGTTGTATTGCAGGATATATGATGATTGCTTTTTAATATGAACTTATGTTTAATGTTGATGGTTTTAATAAAATAATTTTTTTTACAAAAAAAAAGCCAATAGGGGGAGTAGCACAGCTCATGCAAAAGTTGAAAAAAAAAACCATCAAAAAAGGTGCTGGAATGCCGTTCTGAGCGTCCTATGAGGGGAAAAAAAGCCCTGCAGATTAGTCTTCAAATATCGAAAAGGAGGACATGAAGGAGGACACTTTTTGAGGGAGGACAGAACTTACAAAAGGAGGACTGTCCTCCCTAAAGGAGGACAGTTGGTCACCTTACTTCTACAGCCTTAAACAAGAAACTAATTATTTTGTTCATTTCTGCATCAACTTTTTCTGATATCGAAAAAAGACCTTTTCCAACAGTCTGGATGGCTACCACTTTTATTCCCCTTTTCTTATAGAAGAAACTGCCAAACTAATGTCATTTCTTCAATCTCCTTTAGGTTTTGTGTCTGCCTAGATTAGAACAAAATTGGGGACCAGAAATAAAATTTAGGTCAACAGACCATTCTGGAGATTTATTAAATAACTAACGATTAAAGGTGCTATAATTCTTATTCTGGGGTTGCAAGGGTTTTTCAGAAACAAAAATGTCCAGTTAGTATCTTTCTGTTTGTTCATCCATCCCTCTATTGTTCTATAGATTTTCATTTGATCTTCTCCCCATAGAGCATAAGTGGGCATATGCATGATTAAATTCCCCTTGTTACACTTCTTCAGCCTTCTGAATGGTAAGTCAATGAATGTCTTTAGGTTAACAAATAAATTCCATGATTGGAGCAAATGCCAATATTTATCCATTACATCAGGTTGGCATATTGCAATTGTCTTCTGCTATATTTATTTTCTTGGAGCATTTTGAAACTGAATACTTTAGAAACATGGTTTGCAAGTTATGTGGTTTGGCCATTTTTAGTTGGTTTGTGTAAAGCCCAAAGGGAAATTGTGTGTGTGTGTGGGGGGGAGCAGCATTTCTGTTTAGGATTGAAATAAAGACATCCCACATAAAACTCTTTAATGCAGGGGTCTTCAAACTGGGCCCTTTTATGACTCATGGACTTCAACTCCCAGAATTCCTCAGCCAGAATTCTGGGAGTTGAAGTCCATGAGTCATAAAAGGGCCCAGTTTGAAGACCCCTGCTCTAATGAAAGTCAACTGATTTTTTTTTTTTAAAAAAAGAACAAGGTGTTTGTTGATAAAACTTTGCTCTGCCTCACACTTGGAAAGTAAAACATTCTAATACTATGATAATATTAAAAAAAAAGCCTGCAAAAATTTCTTTTGCTCAAATACCATAAACCTTCTACCAGTTTATTTTATTCAAAGTTGTGTACTTATTTTCATCACTCTTAAGAGAGAAAAAAGCCCCCAAATTTGTATAGATTTGTATAGATCAGCAGATCACACGTGCAAAACTAATTTATTGTATGTTGCAAAATCCCTAATACACATGGTATTACAGAGGTTGCGCTACTACAAAAATCTCTAATATGAGCTGTCTTTGAATAATATTTGGAAAGTACAGCTGCTCTTACAAGCTGGAGCCAGAGCAGTCTAAGAGCCTGTTCTTCAAAAATATGACTTCATTGTTATTCAATCAGCACTTCTATCATCCACTTATTAAAACTTTCTGGAGGGTTTTTGTTCCACATTCTGCCTCCCTGAGTTGATTCCATGTCTGCCAGCTGAAATGCATTTCATCAGTCAGGGAGATTTAATTTATTGGGGCTGATTGCTATACATTAATTGTTTTTATTTAGAAGTTCTTCACCTTGTTCTTATAGTCATCTGTAACTACTCTGAGGGAGGGATGGTAATGAGGCTTCACTGAATCACACAAAGCATCAGTTATGTATATTAAAGAACAAACAAAATATGCTGCTATTTCTACAAGTTTCAATAGTTTAATTCTAGTTTTGCCAGATAACAGAAGGATCTCAAAAAGTCACTGGAATCTTTTCAAGTCCTGGAAACTGTGTTGAAGTTCTTTTGGCTTCTGAGATTATAGTATGAATGAAATTTCTCCATTACTGTTTGGTAACAACATGTTTTTATGAAACTCCTCCATTTGTCAGACCTTCTCCATATTCCTTAATATTGATCATGTTCTAAAGTTTAGTAACATAAGAAGGAGTGTAGTGTAGTAGTTAAAATGTTGAATGAGTAGAAGGGCTCCCAGATTGCAGTCCATAAAAAATAAATTTTCTTTCCCAGCCCAGTCTACCTTGTTGTACTATGCTTAACAATTGGAAGTATCGGAAGACAGTTATCATATTCCCCCAATCCAGGGGTAGGCAACCTTGGCTCTTTTATGACTTGTGGACTTCAACTCCCAGAATTCCTGAGCCAGCAATGCTGAGGGGAAAGGGAGAGGTTTTCATGCTGAGCTATGCTGGCTCAGGAATTCTGGGAGTTGAAGTCCACGAGTCATAAAAGACCCAAGATTGCTTACCCCTGCCCCAATCTTTCTCTTTGATAGGCCAGACATACCTAGCTCCCTCAACTGTTCACATATGACTTAGCCTCCAGATCCTTTGTCAACTTTGTTGCTCTTCTCTGCACACTTTCTATGGTGTCAGCATCTTTTTTTGTATTGTGACCATAGCTGGCTGCAGTATTCCAAATGTGGCACACTGGTACTGTATAAAGTGGCATTATCACTTTTTTCTGACCTTTTTTATTCCTCTAAGCTTGATTAAACCTTTATAGTCTGATTAATCTTGATTAAACCTTTATAGTTTGAAGCTTGGAAGATCTCTATTCCCACCCCCCTCTTTTCCTCCTTCAGTGTTTACCTGAATTCATTTGTGAGCTAGGCCCTCCACGTAAAATCTGTATGAATAAGTGTTTGAATTATGTGACTTTTTGCTCTCTCCTTTTGGAGAGGAAAAAAATGCCCCATTTCATATAGGACTCTGCCTGCCCCATACAATTTTGGTTGAATTTAAAGGACAAAAGCACATATGTTCTTCTGCTATTCAGTGTTGATCATGCCATTAGCCTTGTAAACATCTCAGTCAGGCCTCAGTGATGTTTCTCTGGGCAGAATTCATTGCTTTTTTTTTCTGGTCCACAATTGTGAAATACACCTATTTATTTTGTGGGATGGCATGAAAATGTTATGTGCTTTAAATGGATCCCAGCTGACACTGTTCCTAATGAATATTTTAGACAAGTGTCAGCTTTCAGAAAGCTGCTGAGATATTGAGAGCTTTCCAAAAGGGGATGAAAATTAATTGCAGGTTTTTGGTCCACTTTGGAATATTTCCCACACAATGCTCCTCATTAGCCAATTCAGAAAGTTAAATTGTGGGAACAAGGAAAATAAAAGCTGGACCAGGGAAGAACATCTGCAAATGTGTGGAGGACAAAAAGTACACATGTTAAGAATTAAGTGCAATTATATGCTGAATAACTGGCTAAATAAAGAAAAGAATATAATATTTCATAGCAACTATTATAAAACGTTACACTGAGCCTCTTAAAAACGAATTATCAAAAACCTTCAAGAAGGATAAATATTTGGGAGAAGGGGTCTCCGGGAGGGGGCTGTTTGTAGGGCATTTTGGCATGAAGAAAGTCAGACTTCACAAAATGCTACAAAATTGGCCATCCAAGGATTGGTTTTGCTGCATAGGCCTATCTAAAATGTCCCAATAATGACACTACACTAAGAAAGTTGCTACATATAGTATTATGTTATGATTTTATTTATTATTCCAAGTGAAGCCATTATTTCTGCTTGAAAATATTGCACATTCCTGTTATTATATCATTTACAATAATTCTCTCTTTCTCTCTTGTTTTCAGTGTTTTGCTGTGACAAGATGAAGGTCCTATAATTCTTTGTTAATATATAATTTATTTGTAGCCATTATTCAGAAATATAATTCGTTTGACACTTTTAGGATAGATCAAAATGGATTTCCTAGGCAGAAAGATGTAGCCCTTCTAATTTTGTTTTCCTTTTAGACCTGCAGGATTGAAAAAGCTACTTCTGCATTCCAGAATTTCTTGCTGAAAAACTCTATTTAATTTTTTTCAAGTGGAAGGAAATGTGATTAGTGGCTCTTTCTCACACATATTCACTCCCATAAACTTACTAATTTTTTTCCTCCAGCATAAAATATTTGGATAGAAAACATTCCACTTGGAAAGAATTCTTGCAGCATTTTTGCCATATTAGTTTTTTGCTTTGATAACTGCTCACATTTTCAGCAACGGATGATACTGTACTTAGCAATTTCTGTCAATTACTGTTGATAATGAAAGACTGATGCATAGTTATGCCAAAACACTCAGAGATAATTTTATATACTTGCCTGCTATATTTTATTTTATTCTTCTTGTTTTAGGATAATTATAAGGTTTTCATAGCACACATATACCGTTAAATCTATTTCTGTATGAAATATTAGGAATGTGTCAGAAAAGCAAAAATAAGGTGAATCCATTTCCTAATCCACATGCATAGTCTAATCTTACATTTCTGATAGGAATTCATAAGCATGTCATAAGTCCAATAAAGGAACCTAATTTCCTATTGCCAACTACAGGTAGTCCCCAATTTACAACAGTTTGTTTAGGTCAAAGTTATAACAGCACTGAAAAAGTGACTTACGGCCATTTTTCACCCTTACAACAACCATGTAGCATTCCCATGGTCACATGATCAAAATGCAGATGCTTAGTAACTGACTCATATTTATGACATTTACAGTGTCTGGGGGTCATGTGATCACCTTTTGCAACCTTCTGACAAGCAAAGTCAATGGGAAAGCCAGATTCACTTAACAACCATGCTACTAACTTCTTCTTCTTGTGCCATATCCACGTTGGCGATCATGTTGGCGATCCTGTTTTTATCAGCAGCCACTTGAAAAAGTGCTGCTGAGTTTTGTCCAAACCAGTCTCTTAGATTTTGAAGCCACGATGTTCTTCTTCTGCCTGGACCTTGTTTGCCTTCAATCTTTCCCTGGAGGATTAAATGTAGTAAACTGTATTTTTCTGGGTGTCACATCACATGTCCGAAATATTCTAACTTTTGTTTTTTAATTGTTTTGATGATTTTCCTTGGCTTTCCCAAGCGGCTTATCACCTCCTCATTTCGGATCTTGTCAACCCAGCTTATACGTAACAGCTGCCTGTAAATCCACATTACAAATTCTTCTAGTCTCTTCAGGTGGCCTTCTGTCAGAGAGCAACTCTCTACTCCAGACATGTCAAACACAAGGCCTGGGGGCTGGATGCGGCCCGTGAAGTGGTTTCATGTGGCCCACAAAGCCATCCTGGAAACAGTGAGGGAACAGCCCCCGCTGCCTTGGCCCTGGCCCAGGCCAGCCGGGAGCCAATGTACAATTTTGTGGTGGCCATCTATGCTGAAACGCATTCAGTCTTAGCTCACAAGGCCATCTAGAAACAGTGAGGAACCAGCCCCTGCCGTGTCGGCCCTGCCCCCTGGGTGCATGCTGGGGAGGTGTCATCCTTGTGAGGAATGAAGAAATGGACCATGCCTTGGTGCTTGCCCTGGTCCCACCCCCTTCTGCCAGAGACCCTCAGATCTATCCCACTTCTGCCTAGGCATCCACAGGAACCCTTGACACGAACGATGTAGAACTAGCCATGCCCACTGAGTAGGCCATACCCACTCCATCCACGCCCACCCAGTAGGCTGCACCCCCCCACCCCCCCAAGGGCAACTGCAATGCTGATGTGGCCCTCAATGAAATTGAGTTTGACAGCCCTACTCTACTCCATAGAGCAGGATAGAAAAAATATAACATCTGACAAGTCTGATTTTCAATCTTAGGCTTATGTTTTGACTGCAGAAGACCTTTTTCATTTTGAAGAATGCTGTTCGAGCTTTCTCTATCCTTGTCTTTACTTCAATGGTCATGTCCCAACTTTCATGTATATTAGAACTGAGGTGCATGATGCTTTCAACTTTTTCTAGTAGTATTCCTTCTGAATTTATTGGTGGTAAATTAACGGGTTGTTTGCTGATGACCATGATCTTGGTTCTCGAGGTGTTAAGCTTCAAGCCGTATTTTTCAGATATTTCTGTGACTCTGTTGATGAGGAGCTGAAGGTCTTCATGCTTACTGGCAAGCAGAACTGTATCGTCAGCATATCTTAAATTGTTGATCCAAACACCATTTACTTTGATGCCAGCATCAATGTTCTCCAGTGCCTCATTGAAGACTGACTCAGAGTAGATATTGAACAACAGTGGAGACAGAATACATCCCTGTCTCTCCCCTCTTCGTATTTCTGCATCAGCTGAATATTTTTGGCCTAGTCTCACATTTGCAACCTGATGCCAATATAGATTCTTTATGATTTGGATGTCTTTGTCATCTAGTCCCCCTTGTTTCAGGATTTCTAATAGTTTGTTGTGTCTCATTTTATCAAATGCTTTCTCAAAATCAATGAAGCACATGTGAACATTGTGACTGACATCTCTACAACGCTGTACAAGAACTTGAATGCTGAATAGCGCATCTCGTGTACCAAGATTGTTTCTGAAACCAAATTGTGTGTTATCTACTAACTTAGCAACTATAATTGTTCACTTAACAATTGGGGCAAAAAAAGTCGTAAAATGGGGCCGAATTAACATGTTTCACTTACCAACAGAAATTTTGGGCTCAATTGTGGTCGTAAGTCGAGGACTATCTGTATTCTTTCCTGGTCTTTGTGTCCAAATCTGCAAAGTGGATCTGGCGATATAAGACTGATGTGCAGCAAAATGTTAAAAATCTCCTTTTTCTTGCACACATAGGCGATGCCAATATACATACAAAAAGGGGGAAAACTTGGAATCCCAATGCCATACCTACACTCATGCAAAATTTGAGCACTCTCTGCAGACACTAGCCAAACTATCAGTATGAGAAGTGAGCTTGAATAGTCTCAGTTACTATCCTCATTAATGCTTCTATCACATACCAGCATAGGTATGATAAGTGAAAAGCAAAGGCACAAATGTTGCAGGAGCAGATTGTGCCAAATATCTCACATTTTTCAAAATGGTATCACATATTGCTTTGCTGACAAAATTACTGACTTACAACAATTTTTTAAAAAAAATCTGAGTCTTATTTAAAGCCTTCCTTTCAGGTCCCCACAGAGTTTTGATATGGAAAAATGCAACTTCTTCCCTTCATCTAATAAAATTGTCAGATCCCCAAAGAAATGTATTACTATTCTTTCGAACCTATACATGCTTCTATAACCATTTTTGGGAACCTTGCCATTCTGTTGGGAGGGGGTATTCCATTGCGGGGATATACAATATGCTTTGCTTTGCCCATGCCACACTGCCCTTCCCCCAAGGGAAGGAATGCAGTTAAATACCATCACCCTTATCTGGAAGACGGTTTGCACTTGGAGCCAGAGGGAAATGAAACCAAGAGAGACCTTGAAGAATGCGCCAAAGGAGCCAGTTACCAAAACAATATACCACCTGTGGATTGGCCAAGATTCAAATGGACCATGGGACCCTGGGGGGAGGAGTAACAAATACTGCTTTTGATATGCTGCTTGCGTGGGCTATTTCCTCAGACCTCGCTTTGCTTCTTTGCTATCACTAACTCTCAATAAAAAGTTCCTTTTGAGGCAATGCCTGTTTCAAGAGTTCTCCTTTCTTGGGAGACCTAGTTGAGGCAGGTCCTTACAAAAATCTGCCTCCTTGACTTTCAATACAAGAACAGACTAAGTTGACAAAGAGGGTGTAGCTATTATATGTACACAATGCCCCTAATACAGTAGTTCTTAAACCACAGGTCATTATGCCCAGGGGTAAACCATCCTCAGAGGGATAATATGGGCATATCACAGGGATAAGGGGAGCAATTTGTAATTGCTTGTTTGTGAGTCAAGGATCCAGTTTGGGACTGCCACTGCTCAGGTGCTTGGGGGGTACAAGTAGTCTTTGACTTACGACCCCAACATTTATGTTGCTATATGAGACAGATGTTAAGTGAATTTTGCCCCATTTTACAACCTTTCCACAATGTTAAGTGAATCACTGCAGTTGTTAAGTTAGTAACACAACTGTTAAGTGAATCTGGCTTCTCCGTTGATTTTGCTGGTCAGAAATCTCAAAAGAGGACCACATAACCCCAGGACACTGCAGCCTTCATAAATATAAGTCAATTGCCAAGCGTCTGAATTTTGATCAGGTGACCATGGGGACGCTGCAACAGTTGTAAGTATGAAAAATGGTCATAAATCACTTTTTTCAATGCTGTTGTAACTTTGAACAGTCACTACCATAAATGGTTGTAAGTCGAGGATTACCTGTATTTACATTAATTTGAGATGGGCAAAAGGATGATCAGATCAATTTAAGAACCCCTGCTCAAAAGAATGCTTTCCCTGCATTCTTTGGGTTCCTGCAACTCATCCTTTGAAGTTGCTTCCTAAGGCAACGTACCCCCCCACACACACACTTTAAGAAAAAAAATGAGGTTGCCACATTTCTTTACACTGTGCCGTAGCCGTCTCTCGGTATGTCTATGTCTATGTATCTTGATTCTTCTTGCTTTGATAAAGTAAATTGCTGACTGTGATGCAAAGCACCACGTCAAAGATGAAGAAGTTAAAAGACATAACAACAAAGATGTTCAGATTATACTCTTTAGGCACTTAGCCCCAATATTTTAATAAAACAATGGTATCCAGTGCCCATAATTGCTAATCAGCAAGTGTTTAAACTGAATATGGAAGGCTTGTACCTACCAGTTCTTCCATCTGAGAAGGTCTTTGAGTTGCATGGAGAAGCCCTAAATGAGCACCTCCTCAACTAATACAGGGCCTGATGAATGGGGAAGGCAGGGGAATTTATTTATTTTAAACATTAGAATAGCCACTCATCTTATGACAAACTCAAGATGGCTCCCAATCAACAATCCAGATAACATGCAGTACAAACCCTATTAAAACTATTAAAACCAAACTCATAAAAACAAAAAGCTGGTGCCAAGCCAAGCTTCTGAGGTACCTCATCTTTCTCCAGCACTTGTCAGAAAAGTCTGGTCATCAGTGCTTTACAGAAGGATAGGAGGATGAAGGCCTGCTGAACTTTAAGGGGGAGGGTGTTCCACAGGACAGGAGCTGCCACAGAGAAAGGCACACTTCTTAGCTGCCATCAGATGGCAATGTTTAAAGGAAGGGACTAGGATTGTGCTTACTCTATCTCACCTGGCAGGACAGGTAGATGTCCTCTGGGAAAGGCGGTCCTGCAGATAACCTAGCTCTGCGGCAATATAAAACCATTATGCAACATACACACTATGTAAAAATAGAGCAGTCCCTTTCCCCAAGAGGGGAGTAAAGTTAGTTATGACATATATAATACTCATAAGTTTGTGGTCTAAGTTTAAGAAAATGGAGGTGGATTGTATGCAACATTCTAAAGCTGAATGTCCCATCTAAGCCTCATTCTGAGTTTTACTGTTTTATAGTCAGAAAAATATGAGTGCTATAAGGATACTTAAGCTCTGCACTCTACACTTCATGTAAAAGAAAAAAAAAAGAAAAAAAATAGCAGCTCAGAGGAAGCCCTTGTGAGTTTTAATGCTTGTGTTTGGAATGACTTCTTTGTTCATGTCAACAGTGATTTTAGTATGTTTGACATCGATAGGTAGGAACTCAGCAGGTGCAAAGCTAACAATTTCAAACTGCTGTTCTGTAAATATTTCATTCTTTCTGAGTTAGCAGGCCTTCCATGAAAGATGTACTAATATAAAGACATTTTTTCCTTGAATGTTAAAACACATCTGTCAGCCATTCTGGATGTTGGTACAAGAGACAGAAATATTTTCCATGCAGATATTCAGACTGCGACTGTGAGTGATGCAAATCATTTTCAGGAAGGGTGGGTCTATGTCTTCATCTCTAATAGAGAAGCCTATTATTGTGGTCTCCCAGGTCCAGCTAATATTTCATCTTTAACTCTGGGTGGGGTGGCACTGAGCTGGTGCATATCCTCCTGGACTCACAGTTCCCGCTTGAGAAGCAGGTAGCAGCTACTACAGTAGTGGCCAAAACTGTGGAAACCTTTTGGGAAAAACATACAGTAGAAATGCCACCTTTGGTTAAGTTTCCACCAATTTTTCTTCTAATTTCTTTATAACTGCAGCCTTGTTTGCTTAATAATACTATTTTACATCGCTTTCTGGGCAGCCAGTGAACTCTTTGCACCATTACGTTAATTTTATTACATTTTACAAACTCACTAAATGAAAGAGGAAAAAAAACCCAACCAACCTGATAGTGATCACATAACACACTGACAAATGTCTTCCTCTCAGCTTCAATACATGACATCAATAACTGAATTCTACTGTGATCTGGTTGGCTCATTGCCAAAACAAGATGACACCTGATTGGCTGTCTAAATAATCATGCTCATTGGCTACAATCAGATGAAGGAAAGCTACCTGATATCAACCTAAGCAAGTTGTGCTTCCTTTTTCTGGTTATTTGGCTATAACGTTTCATAGAATACAGTACAGATAATTGAACAAACTATGTTGCATTACATTCTTGATTAAATTATCTTTCCATTGATATATAATTTTATGGTACTACTCCAAAAAAAGTGATGTTGTTAGCCATCAAACCTCAAACATACACTTTTCCCAAAAGGTTTCCACAATTGTGGCCACTACTGTATATAGTTGGGGGAGGGCCCTTTGCACAGATGTATCTACTGTGCTGCTTGAGTGATCCAGGAGGTCTTGTTCATGGTCCCATCCTTATCTGGGACTTAATCAGGTGTACATAAAATGGGATGGAGATAGAAAGGATCAAAGAGGTGAGTCTGCTACCTCATACCTGCCAACGCTGTTAAGTATTCATTACAAGGAAAGAGCGTTTCTCTAGGCCAGGGGTGTCAAACTGCCAGCCCACGGGCCGGTTTCATCATACTGAAGCCGCACCCACCCCATTGCCAGCAATGCAAAAAGAATCGCGATATGTCGCGACACGTCATGTGACGTGGCGAGTTTGACACCCATGCTCTAGTCTAGGCCAACTGCTAGGTTATCAGTGCAAACCCAGAACAGCTCCTACGCTAAGGAAGTGAATCTCCAGATCCAATGCTAGCATTCATGTACTCTCAGATTGCTTTGGTTGAAGGTTTCCTTTCTGATACTGATGATAAAAGAATTGATGGCACAGCTTTTCACTGTACAATGCAACAAAGGTGTCTACCGTACCACAGTGCAGCAATACGTCATCACCCTGGCTTCTTGCTAATAGAAGCTGACAGAGTGATAACTCTACTGCCTCACAGCCCTTTTCAGACAAGGCCCTGAATAAGTCAAGTTTTTCCCTCAGTTCTACTTTTCAGTTATGCCTATTAAAAGAAAAACCCATTTTTAAAAGAAAGGTCTACAATATAAAACAGTAACAACAGAAATAGAGATCTCTGTAGCATCACAAATGGGTTTTAAAAATTCTGTTTTGCTTCAAAATGCATTTACACGGCCGCATGGTAATACTATGTCCCAGATTTGTGAATACAAAGATATCTTTATTTTCGTCATAGAACCCAAGACAAGAGAAATGTATTCAGTTAATGTACTTCAGTGCCCCTATCATGGTTGCCTCTATCTTTTTTCTGTAATTTTGGCCAAAAGAACTGTTTATTGATTGGACAGAATTCATCCTTCCAGAAGAAACAATAATTTGTGATATTATGATACTACCTGAGGTACCTTTCTGTGGCATATAGCTGAAAAGAGATATTTTCACCTTCATAATATTTGAGGGCTTTGGAATCATAGACCAGGCAAATATGGAGTTTGTTCTTCCACTTGCTTTTTTTAAAAAAAAAAAAACAAACCCATCTATCGTTAAATAAATGTTGACATTAAAAAAGAATAATTCCTTGATGTTAAAAATAATATTTTTCCTTCCATTGTTGAATGTAGGAACACTAACATTTACATATTCTTTTCTCTCTTTTTAATGACTTTTAATTCATCACTCACATCTCTCCATTCTTTTTTATACAAATATTATATCATATGAGGTTGAATCCATTTATCATTTGTAAAGTATTCCATTTGATTAAATTTATTGCTTAAATGAAGCAATTTAATTTGATAAACCTCAGTGGAAAAAAATTACATAATTCCAAAGGAATACTCTGATGAAACTAATATTTAGTGATTGCATCATTAACTTCTATTTCTCAAATCTATAGGCAGAAAAAAAAAAGAATTAAGGAAGATAAGATATCTGTGATGTTCTCAGGAGTTCCCCATCCAGTTCCAGGTGTAAAATTAAGCCTGTACCTACAAATCTTAGTTACCCAATGTGCATTTAGCAAGTATCATGTGCATCATATTCCTCAAAATAAATACAGGGAGTCCTTGACTTATGACCACAACTGAGTCCCAATTTTTTTTTTGTTAAGTGAGACATTTGTTAAGTAACTTTTGTCCCATTTTACAACCTTTCTTGTCACTGTTGTTAAGTGAAGCACTGCAGGTGTTAAATGAGTAACACAGTTGTTGACTTTGCTTATCAGAAGGTTGCAACAGGTGATCATGTGACTCTGGGACCCTTCAAAATATAAGTCAGTTGACAAATGTCTGAATTTTAATCATGTGACCATGAAGATGGTTGTAAGTGTGAAAAATGGTCATAACTCACTTTTTTTTCAGTGCCACTGTAACTTTAGTCAATAAATGAACTGTTGTAAGTCAAGGACTACCTGTACAACAAATGCATTGCATCCAAGTATATTGAATTATTCATTTCTTTGCTTTTAAATTATTTTGTTACGCACTGTCCAGATTCTGTTTTAACTGAAGTGTGTTTTAAAAACCTTTTAAGTAGTTTTTCTTACTACTGTAACTGTTTCTGCATAAGTAAAGAGAAAATCTTGCCGAAAAGCTGAATATTTTCTGAAAGACAATTGGATTAAAACCCTTAATGGCATTAGGATTCTTTCTTTACTGCCTAAGGATTTGTAAAATTATGAAGACCTCAATTTTCACTTAGAAAATGTATTGGGCAACATTTTAAAAACCTAATTTCTTTTTCCATTTCATTTACATAGCTATTTAATAATATCCTTTTATTTTGTTTAGGCTGGTATCCTTGGTCTGAATCATCAGAAAAAATTGTATTGACTCTGTTCAGCAAATGTCTGCATAATATACAAGCCACAGACATCCAGGATGTAGATCAGGAAAAAGGATGACCTAGATAAGGCAAAAAATAAATTATGCAGGTAACAAGAAAGATCAGTTTGTTCAGGTAATGCAATGTATCCAACTATGAAAATATTACTAGATATATGATGAGTCATATATCCTGGACTCTGACCAATGTAAATGACTGAAAGCATTACTAACTATTTCAGTTTACTAAAAATGTCCAAACTTCAGATGACAAGCCTATAGATGAAGCCAACTGTAATTTAGGGGAAAATGGGGTTTTATCATGTAAGAAAATTTGTAATTTGGTATCTATGTTCTGAAAACAGCAAATAATCATATTTTTTTGGCCATGCAGACCTGAGTACTCCAGAATGCCATACAATCTTAGAGAGGAAGCTATGTCGCTAGGGAATATTAGAAAGGTTCAGAGGCCAAATATGATCTCTGAACCTGGAAATTCCTGATTAAGGTCTGGTTTTTGTTGTTGACTCAATGTCATCTTAGAAAAACTACAATGTTTTTTAGCTGAATCATTCTGAGTCTATGATATGGTGACAATGCTATTAAAGTCTCAATAATTATACAAAGGCAATTGTTGTTAATAATATTACCACTGTTATTATATTTACATATGCACACCTGCCTAGCACATAGAAAGGATTCAAGTCTAGAAATATGGGCAGATCCCAATCAGGCAATCAAGTTTTCAATAAATGAATAACAAATTGTATTATTGCTACAGAATTAAGTTCTGGAGGTCCAGCCAAAAGAAATCCATTTTAGCATTCCAAACCATCTATCATAAACAGATCTAAAGTTTTTATCAAGATAAAAAACAAAGCTAGCCAAGAAATAGTGATGGAGATAATGCATATCTCTTAAATCAGGGGTGTCAAACTGCCAGCCCGTGGCCGGTTGCATCATACGGAGGCCATGCCCACCCCAGCCCCGGCAATGCAAAATAAAAAAATCATGATATGTCGTGACACGTCACGTGATGCGGTGAGTTTGACACCCGTGTCTTAAATCAAGAGATTTAGGAAATCAATAAATTGCAGAAATGGCTTGTTGTTCTGATGAAAAATTCCCTCATTTTTTCTGGGATGCTCACCGTTGTGCTGCAGGCTAGCCTCATTGCCATATATTATTGCCAAGGTGAAAAAAATTCTTCACATGTGCCTAGCAAGAAGTCTCCCCGGGCCAAGAGTTGGTGTTTTGCCTTACCACGGGCATCAAATTGTTAGTTACTAAATATTAAACCTGGATTTAAATAAACTCGAGATTATATAGTGCAAATTGTAGCATGGGTAGGAAGGTATGGTGCTATTTTTATTGATTCTGATTTTTTCCCCCTCCTGGCCAATGACAGTAACCACAAACAAGCATTCAGCATGTACACAGGGGCTTGTCATTACCGCCGTTAGACACTGAACTGAAGCTCTCTGAACTGCTTCCAAATGTGAGGGAGGCATATGGGCTCTGGGTCTGGATAGCCAATTATAACTTTTGAAAGGGGCTTTTATTCCTGGTATTTCTTTCTAAATGTATAGAACCTTCCCATCTAAAGAAGCATCCCCTTGGTGGTTTGAAAGGCAGTCCTATTTCCAGAATTCCCACCTGTCCAGATCTATTGCTTGGCCCTAGGTGTCCTTAGTCTTGATTCTAGGAAAAAGGCAGCAGCAGCCAATGTGATCCTTAAAAGGTAACTTTGAAAAGAGGTGGCCAAACATTCAGACCATCATCCCCAGCAGTTCCTTTCAACAGAATTTATCCCTGCCGCATTTGGGAATAGAAGTATTTCTACCATAGATGTTCCTTATCCATTTGAAATAAAAGTTCTGTCTCATTTCCATCCATGAGCTCTAAATTCATGTTCAAGGTTGCAAGGATAAAGTTAGCACCATGCTGGGAAAAATATAGAAAATCAACAAGAGTTTAAACTTGGGGAATATATAGTAATAGCAAAATGAATAGCACATAGACATAGGTCTGATCACATTTCAACAAGAACAGCTTCTATATATAATACATTACTCAGCAAGGCAAATTTAAGAGTTTAGAATATGGTTTTTTTAAAGGAGAAAATGAATTCTTCAAAGAACTGAAGAAGTATCATGAAAAGTGTAACTATTTATAAATATTCTATATCAGTTAGAGTATAACAGAGGGACAATGAGAAATAAACTAATTATCTGTAGTGTTTTTGGTAGTTTTTCTTCTTTGTCCTTTTTAAAGAACAAGAAGAATAGAAACTTTAGCATGCAGCTCAGAGTTTCAAAAAGATCTTTAATTTTTTCCCCTTTTTGTTAAGAATAAGGTGGTTTGGTTTTTATGGCTAATTTTTTCATCAACACTATACTGAGCACTAACTGTGTAATTGCGGTAACTTCTTTGTCATTTACCAATATATCTTTGCATTATTTGTTTTCATTTTCCTTTTTTGACTTCTTCATTTTCTCTCTTTTTAAAATTAAATAGATAAATAGGTACCACTTTGGTGGGAAGGTAACTGTGTTCTGTGCCCCAGCGTATAGTCATGCTGGTCACATGACCACAGAAGCTTCTTTGGACAATGCTGGTACCCTCAGCTAGGAAATGAAGATGAGCACCATCCCATAGAGTTGGACACCTTTACCTTTTATTTTCTTTTTAGGATGTTTTATAGCTGTTTTGGTCGCTAGCTATTTTATTTATTTATTTTAATTGCACAGGGTAGAAGAGAACAGACATAGCCTTGAAGGAGTATGCAGCAGCTGTTAGGAAAGCATGAACTTAATGTGGAAATATAAGAAGATTATTGGGTGCCCTCTCCTTCCCCCCCCAATGAACTGTACAGTTCCTGTTGTCTTAGGAAAGCTCAAAATATTATCTTTTTTTAGTATATTTTATTGATCTTTTTAAAATAATAATCTTTAGTGCTTAGTAAACAACGTGTTGTCTGGGTTCATATATTTAACAACAGTGAATAGTAGTTAATTTCTATACTTTCATAATCAACATATTAAATAGAAATACTTTTCCTGGGTCCTCTCTTCTTCCAATAGTGTTCTCCTTTTACCAACATTAGACATATAGTTCTTAATACTATCAATACATACAAATTTAAATAACATCAGTATGTAATGTCTTTTCTTATCAGCTTATTTTACAGTTGCATTTGCAAAAAGTCATCTTATGTAAATCACTATAGGTCCTGTTTTCAGAACTCTTATTTAAGCTTAGTTTCCCTACAGTAATCAAAATAATTCTTATCAGTTATAGTTTTCTCAAAATTGATTACATTTAAATATCCAAAATATTTCATACATTTAAATCATCCCAATATTTTTACATTTCCCAAAGCATAAAAAAGAAAGAAAAAAGAAAGAAAAAATATTATATTACTTATAAATCACATTTCTTTTACCGTAAAACTCGTTCATTTCCAAAATTTAACTATTCTTTTAACCATATTTAGACAAATGTTTCATCATATGATATTCCATCTGGTATGCCAAGTCATCTCTCCTAAATGTGGTTCTCGCCTGTTCTTATTTAAGCTTAGTTTCCCTTTAGTATTCAGAACATTTCTTATCAGTTATAATTTTTTCCAAGTTGATTATAATTAAATATCCAAAACATTTCATTCATTTAAATCATCTCATTATTTTTACATTTCCCATATCATAAAACAATACTACACTACATAAAACAATACTACACTACGTAACAATACTACATCTCTCTTACTATAGAACTCATTTGTATACAAAATTTAACTATTCTTTGAACCACATTCAAAGAAGTGTTTAGTCATCTGATAAGTCAGACATGTCAAACACAAAGCCCAGGGGGGCGGATGCGGCCCGCGACGTGGTTTCATGTGGCCCGCGAAGCCATCCTGGAAACAGTGAGGGAATGGCCCCCGCTGCCTTGGCCCCAACTCTTTCATAAGGTCCTAAAACCTGATTATGTTCCTAAGTCTGGGGTGCTGAATGCATCAAGGGTGGTATTGTTAACTGGACAAGTATTGCAGGTGTAATGCATACTTATTTTGGCTATTTATTGCTTTAAAATGTTTGTATTTAAATTTTAAAACATCTATTTTAAATTGTAAGCCTCCCAGAATCATAGACTGAGATCGGTGGCTATAGAAATCAAATGGATGGATGGATGGATGGATGGATGGATGAACAAAAGAACAAACAAATCAATAAATATCCTATGCTCAAATTAACTGTTACTTAGTTTTACTTTCCCAAAATCTTTTTTATTTTATGTAAAATTTAGAGGTGGGAGGATTTATTGAGGGTGAATCAGTTATAGTGGAAGATATTATTTTATCATGTACTCATACATTTTGCTGGAAAGAATGCCCAAGAGGGCTGTCTTCTTACTAACTTCTGATCTTTCTATTTAACTTGGACACCCTGCAAGGGAAATTTGGTAGATGGGGAAGGATTAAATCCACCATCACCACACCCATTTTAGAAAAAAAAATACAGGATTATAAAATATATGGAACCATTACCGAAATGTCTTATAGTTTCTACAGGATTTACTCCATCCTGCTTTTGGAATGAGATGTACTGAGGGCAATGTCCACTTTTCATTTATGTTAATTGACCTCTTCTAAAAATGTCATTGCTACCATGATCAGTCAAGTACCATAGGGGGATTTTTTTCTCAAAGAAAGGGCACAAAGCTGCATCAATTAGCACTTCAGATAGAACTATATCATTTCTCTTGTTCACATTGTCCCTGCAACTGAAGACATGCTTGGCATTCAACTTCTCTCTGTGATGAATCCCCAACAATGGATGATGCACATTTTATTACAGCCACAAAGTTGCACAATTAGAATTAATGACTTAGACACAAGCAAACTGAAACATTACAAATACATTTACATTAACAAAGCAATTTCTGTAATAACTAAACGCTCCAACAGTGCAAATCTTTAGTGAAAGAAAGTGACAATCTGCCATCATTACAACACTCATATCAATTATTCGCTTTCCAGTTTTCAGGCTGTTTTAGATTATGTTTCTTAGAGTAAATTGAAAAACCAGAATCTTTCCTATAGAAAAGCTTTATTTCATCTATCCCTCTTTACCCACTGTAGTTTTTTTGTTCATCGCAATGAACATCTGTTGTAACTGAGCTTTCTCTTGAAGCTGCCATATGATGAAATATGTTATTTTCATTTTTATAATGTCAGTTTTTCTCTCCAGATACACGAATCCTCTTGCCTTTCATTTTAGCATGTGTTTTTACATAAAACCCACAAATGAGTAGCTGAACCAACAGAACATAGCTTCCTTGGCTAACCTAGTGATTTTCAAGAAGGACATTCCCTTTTACACAGAACAGCCCATCATGAAGACCAGCTATACTTAGATATTAATACACGGTAAATTGGCACTTTCCACAAAGCAGATGCACACTTCAATCCAAGACAGGGCCTTCTGATTTTGCACTCAATGGTTAGACGGTCTGACCACAGATGAGAGGTAGACTTGGAATCAAATCCAATGTTAACCTTATTTGGGAAATTGGTAATTGCATCAGTTTTCAAAAAGTAAAGAGTAGCTGTGAGAACGTCTATGTAGAAGTGAACTAAGGAATGAAGGAGATGGATGTTAACTCTTAGCCATAGCTGTGGTCCTGAAAGCCAGAGGCAATAGCAGTGACAATAGCAATTTCCCACTTCCTCCAGACATAAAAAACAACTGTAAGCACTACCATGGAATCAAAAGCTTAAAGACCTTCCTAATGTGTACTACTATCAGAAGCAATTCCCATAGCATTTAAAAGGGTCTTAAAACTATATACACAGAAAGAGGACAATAGCAAATATAGCCAATGCTCTCTAAGAGCTTTGCAAATATTTTAAAATAGAGACAGTAGAATCATTATCATTGTCATCTAAAATTTGAAATAGTATTATTATTACAGTCATGCCAATCTTTTAGCATAGAGATAATGGAATCATCATCTAAAACTTGAAAAGATTATTGCTATCTGACATTTTAGCTTCAATTTTGAGTCTTTCTATGTCACTTCTTTTCTATTGCATTATAATTTTGTAAAGTCATCTATCTCTGTCTCTATCTCTATCTCTAGCTAGCTATCATCTATCCACTATAACTTTATAACAAATTATTATAATTGTGCACTTATGACTATGAATCCTGTGTCATTTAATTTGACAGAAGTTCTAGGGCCAAATCTGGGTTCAAATTAAACATCCTGAAGAAGTCAACCTGCTGAAAAATCTCCCAAAAAGTTAAACAACAACATCCTTGATGCGATGCAGTATTAATACTATCCAATTGGTTGGATCCGTGATGATTATTCTATCTACGGTAATTACGTTTTCCCTTAAAATAAAAATTGAAGTTGGTTTAAATTTAGGAAAAGAGGCATTAAACTACTCTCTGAAGCTTGTTAAGTAAATGCAAGACTTCATGAATGGAGATGTTTTGAATAAAAAAGCAGAAAACATCCTATGCATTCAACATTGTACCACTGAAAATGCAGACTTAAATGAATCATAGTTAGAAGATGTTAGTCTGAATAATAGGAGCTGCAATGATGTATAGAATGAATTGGTCAGTGGATTATTTAAAACACAGTACAAAGGGAAGAGACAAAAAACTGGAACAAATGCTGTATTTGAAGACATATTAATCCTGAATAAGGTGCATGTATTTTTCATTACAGGTAGTCTTCAACTTATAACCATTCATTTAATGATCATTTGGAGTTACAACATTGAAACAAGTGACTTGCAACTGATCCTCACACTTATGACCATCACAGTAGCCCCATAATCATGTGATCAAAATTTGGATGCTTGGTTGTATTTATGACAGTTGCAGATTTCTGGGATCCCGTGATTGCCATTTATAATCTTCCCAGGAGACTTTCAGCAAGCAAAGTTAATGGGGGAAGCTGGATTTGCTTAACTATCATTTTATTCACTTAATTATTATGGTAAAAGGTGTGAAATTGGGCATGACTCACTTGATTATTGTCTCACTTAGCAACCAGTCCCAATTGTGGTCATAAGTCAAGACTACCTTTATTTATAAAGCATTTCTTGATGACTCAGCTGGCAAGCTATATGTGAGCAACCTTTAAGATGTTATTTCATGCAGAAAAATTCTAATCAAAGACTGGAAAGCAAAAGAGTTATTTTGTGTGCTGTGGTGTTTAAGGTGTCACAGTACTATACAGGGCACTTGGCATGATAGCAAGGTGAGTAAATTAAGCCATTAGAATGACTTTACATAGTTCCACAGGTAGCCCTAACAATTGCTAATTAAGTATGGTGCAAAAATTCAGTCCCTAGTGAACACACAAAAAATGAGAAGCTTTAGGCTTGCAGTTCATTCTTTTTTACTGCTCTTAAAAACTCTACAGAAAGCTGAAAGAAGTCTGTTTCTGAACACGTTTGAATGTTCTGCAGGTCTGGAGGAAGAAAAGGGGAGGCATGAGTTATCTGAAATTTTAAATGGAAAGTTCTAGAATTTCTTTCACCCAATTCAATTGTGGGGTTTTTTTTGTGTGGTGTGGTGTGGTGTAGTGTTTATTATAGTATTTATTACACTGATATCATGCACACTTTGCAATGGTGAAGGAAATACTTGCACCTGTCTTCTCTGTCCCCTGATTAGACTTCTATTTTTTTGGTAATTCGGTTAAGATCTTCATTATTTTTAATGGAGTCAGATTTTTTTTACATCCTTCAGCTAAGTTGCGTAGAATACAGTATAGTTTCCTATACTTACAACTAAGTTCAAATAAAGATTGGAAGAGGGCAAAATTGTCCAGTAGAAATGTCCAAGAAAATTAGCCCTACGCTTGCAGTGAAAAACAGTTTTTTTTCTTAAGAATAAAGACAAAAATAAAGAGAGAAAATAGACTGTTACATGAGCTACCAAACTGAGTAATAAAGCTGCAGTTCATCCATAATAATAGCCCATGCTGAACAGGAAGCAAATGAAGAGGCAAAAACCAAAAAGAAAACTAAAAAAGTTAAGATCTTAATTCAGCCTGACTCATGAAATGTTTTGGATTGAAGTTCTCACTCTCCTCAGCCAACACAGCCATTTGCATTTTCACTGGTGATATTGGAAGCACTAATTTAATCCCACACATCTACCAAAGCATCCAATAGTCTTGCAAAGATTCAATTTTATTTTACCCCTCCACATTGGCATTTGGCACTCCAACTGTGTTATAGTAAGGAATGAAAATTACCACAAATGAAATCTGGATAAGGAATAAAAACTAAGAAAATACCATAGAAGGCTTTGGAACTGAATGAATTAGCAATGATGTCACCTGGAGCTTTTCTACTTGCAGATGAAGAAATATCTCAGAAATTATATATAGAAGGCAATGTTGCCTTCAATTCATTCCCAACTCATTTCCGAGTCAGCCATGTTTCTTAAAGTGGTGCTTCCTGGTTTCTTCCAGGACAAATGGTGCCATCTGGTTCATTTATAGTACATGTTATTGAATCAGGTGAGGATTGACTCTGTGCTTATTGGCTGTTCTGGCCATCGATCGGCAAATTCTCCTTTGGCAACAAGAGAATCAGGGCAAAAAATGCAAACAATCCAGCTTACCAGTAGATCTTGCAGTGGTCCTTGGGTTTGAAGAACAAATGTGTATGTGTGCAATATGGGGAAGTTATTCTTTAGTCACCAGTCCTCTGAGGCTGGAGAACTTTCAGGACAAGATAAGTGGAGTCAAAGTGATTATTTAGCACAATGATAAAGTTGTCATTTCCTCCCACATCATTCATCAAATTTCTAGGCTACCTGATTCCAGATGAAAAAGAGAAGATGGAGCACCCAGGATTATTTATGATCCAATTCAAAGATCTGATAGATCCCCTCCTCTCCCTACCAGGCAGCCACGTGGTCTCATTTTGAGCACTTTGGCAACCCACCTGCTTTTACATGACTGCAATTTACTTTTTTTTTTTTTTTTGGCTGAAAGCTAGCATTTACTTCCAATTTCTGGCAAAAACAATCCATTTTGGACAATGAATTTTCTTAATGATACTTGCATTCACTTAATGATGGCCACAAAAAAGGTAGTACAACTGGACATGACCACGTAGTGACCCAGTTAACCAGCACAACTTTTAACCATTATTCTGGGCTCAATTATGACCAAGAATTACCTGTATTTGCCAGCTTCCTCACCAGAGAAGAACATTTTAACATTACAGTGCAACCAGTGTATCTAGATTCTCCATAAAGCACAAGTTAACAAAAAAAAATGACAATTCCAGACTATTAGCTATTGTTAGAAACTGCCATCATAAACTGAAAGTGGCCTAGATTGAAGCCACTGTGCTTCTTCTGTGTTTGCTTTTAAAGTAGCATTTTCCTGTTTCTGTGACCTTGAACACTCACATTTGTGTGTATGTAATGTTATATGATAACCTCAGCCATTCATTGACAGCTGCACAGAATCACAGAACTTGTCTTTTAAGAAACAAAATGGCACCTCTGATGGGCCATGATTCAGATTCAGACTCTGACTCCAATTCTGATAACGTTGCTCCAGCCAAAGCTATGGATTATTGTTCTCAACAATCATCAAATCATTATTTGTCTGAAGATGCTGAGCAATCACAGGCATCTCCTGATTAGCTATAGCAGAACAGAACAATACCAGTCAATGAAGCTTCTCACTAGGCAAAGGTGAAGACTTAAGTAATTGCAACCAGTTGTCTGCAACAGAGTTAGTTTGTTTGGAATTCTCGTTTGAAATTCTTGTTTCTGCTTCTTGTATATGATCTTTATGACTCTTAGATTGTCTGTCTACCTGATTTGGCTTTCTGTGACTCTTGGCATATACGTGTTATTGATATCTGGACTGTAATTGGCATTTTTCAGGCAGTGTCTCACTACTAGATATTTGAATTACTTTCCTGTTTGCTGCTATCTGCTTAAACCATAGTAAATACTCCAGTTTCTGAGAACTGTGTGTGCCTGTAACCTTGAAACAGAACAGCAACCATGGATCTGGGTCAGGGGCTCTACTCTTTGAACATGGATTTTCTTTCCTTGTGTCTTTTTACTTAGATGCAGGCCTTTATCCACGGGTCCTGTTGTAATCCTGCTTTATCTCCTTCTATCTTTTTTTCCTTTTGCTGAAAAACTTAATCCTATCCATTAAAATGTAGAACTCTGGGCACATGTACTTTTTTTTTATTCCACTTGGTTTGATCCTTCACCTGTAAAATGTTAAAGCAGGAACCGACTCCCCTTTCTGCCTTCCTTCATGTCCGAGTGCTTAAAGCCTTACTATTTCATAACTTCCATATAGACTCATCTGGTCTGGGCACCCACCCATTTTTTTCCCTTTGTGTATGTGGTTTCTGTTCCAAAAGCAAAGAGAAAAACCACATAACACATACTGCAGCATATTTTCCTAAACAAGTGCATTTCTTTTTAGCAGCTACTGTTGATTATGTGCAGATGAGAGTCCACTGTAGTGCCAAAATAGATATACTGTCTTTTATTCTTCTTGTCTCTGACATTATAAGGAACAATTCTGTGTATACAGGATAATCACAGCTGCCTCTTTCTTTCCTGGAATATGGGAGGATTTGGAAAACTTGGATTCCCACAATGCATAGGTGCCATTGATGGGATCCATATTCTAATTTGTACTCCTTATAGGAATAGTTCATAAATAGGGAGCATTTTTACTTGTGGTTTTTTCAGACCATTGTGGCTCATGGTCACAGGTTCATTGATGTGGGGATTAGACATTGTCAAGGAATTGTGCAGCAGGTGTCCAAGAAACGCTGACACGAACTTGTTTTACATAAATATATTTAACATTTGTATTTACAGCAGACAAAGTTAGGAACACAGGAACATCATGAGGTAAATCATACAGCACACAGAGCACACCGAAGAAAAAGGCGAGAAAACGAGAAACTCTCCTTTTATGCCCACAGCAACCAATTACAGTGCAGATTTCCTTATGCAAGAGCTAGCCCTCTCTAACCAATCAACTACAACTGTGTGCTCTCATTTACTGTTCCAGCTACTAAATTTAGTATCCTAACAAGAGTTTACTACAGATAATCCTCAACTTACAACCTTAATTGAGGCCAAACTTTCTGTTGCTAAACAAGACAATTGTTAAGGGAAATTTGCTCCATTTTTACAAGCTTTCTTATCACAGTTATTAAATGAATCACTGCAGTTGTTAAGTAACATAGTTGTTAAGTGAATCTGGCTTCCCATTGATTTTGCTTGTCATAAAGTCACAAAAGGGGATCACATATGCCGGGACACTGCAAATGTCATAAATATGAGGCAGTCGCCAAGCATTCAAATTCTGATTACATGAGTCTGCAATTCTGCTATTACATTTTTTCATGGAGATTTGAAAACAGTTTCCCATTATTAAATGAAATAGGAATCCCTAAAATCTTGCTCTTGTTTTTTGACTAAATACATGTACACTGTGGGTCTTTTAAGTAAGAATCTCTGAAGATGAAAATATTGTTGTTGTTGTTGTTGTTGTTAGTTGCGAAGTCATGTCCGACCCATCGCAACCCCATGGACAATGTTCCTCCAGGTCTTCCTGTCCTCTACCATCTTCTGGAGTCCATTTAAGCTCATGCCTACTGCTTCAGTGACTCCATTCAGCGATCTCATTCTCTGTCATTCCATTCTTCTTTGCCCTCATTCTTTCCCAGCATCAGGCTCTTCTCCAGTGAGTCCTTCCTTCTCATTAGGTGGCCAAAGTATTTGAGTTTCAACTTCAGGATCTGGCCTTCTAAAGAGCAGTCGGGGTTGATCTCTTCTAGGACTGACGGGTTTGAATGCCTTGCAGTCCAAGGGACTCGCAGGAGTCTTCTCCAGCACCATAGTTCAAAGGCCTCAATTCTTTGGTGCTCAGCCTTTCTTATGGTCCAACTTTCACAGCCATACATTGCAACTGGGAAAACCATGTCCTTGACTATACTCACTTTTGTTGGCAGGGTGATGTCTCTGCTTTTTAGTATGCTGTCTAGATTTGCCATAGCTTTCCTTCCCAGGAGCAAGCGTCTTTTAATTTCTTGGCTGCAGTCCCCATCTGCAGTGATCTTGGAGCCCAGAAAAATAAAATCTGTCACTACCTCCATTTCTTCCCCATCTATTTGCCAGGAATTGAGAGAGCTGGATGCCATGATCTTGGTTTTCTTAATGTTGAGTTTCAAGCCAACTTTTGCACTCTCCTTCTTCACCCGCACCAAGAAGCTCTTTAGTTCCTCTTCACTTTCTGCCATTAGAGTAGTATCATCTACATATCTTAGGTTGTTGATATTTCTCCCGGCAATTTTAATTCCATCTTTTGATTCATCTACCCCTGCCTTTTTCATGATGTGCGCTGCATATAAGTTAAATAGGCAGGGCGACAGTATACAGCCTTGCTGGACTCCTTTCCCAATTTTGAACCAATCAGTGGCTGTGTGTCCAGTTCTCACTGTTGCTTCTTGATCCACATATAGGTTACTCAAGAGACAAATAAGATGGTCTGGTACTCCCATCTCTTTAAGAACTTGCCACAATTTGTTGTGATCCACACAATCAAAGGCTTTAGCATAGTCAATGAAACAGAAGTAGATGTTTTTCTGGAACTCCCTAGTTTTCTCCATGTTGGCAATTTGATCTCTAGTTCCTCTGCCTCTTCGAAATCCTCCCTGTACTTCTGGTAGTTCTTGATCCACATACTGCTGGAGTCTAGCTTGTAGAATTTTAAGCATAACTTTACTAGCATGTGAAATGAGTGCAATGATGTGATAGGCTGAACATTCTTTGGCATTGCCTTTCTTTGGAATTGAAATGTAAACTGACCTTTTCCAATCCTGTGGCCACTGTTGAGTTTTTCAAATTTGCTGGCAAATTGAGTGTAGCACTTTTACTGCATTGTCTTTTAAGATTTTGAATAGCTCAGCTGGAATACTGTCACCTCCACTAGCTTTGTTGTTGCTTAGCTTTCCTAAGGCCCATTTCACTTCACATTCTAGGATGTCTGGCTTGAGATCAGTGACCACCCCATTGTGGTTATCTGGGGCATTAAGCTCGTTCTTGTATAATTCTTCTGTGTAGTTTTGCCACCTCTTCTTAATCTCTTCTGCCTTTGTTAGGTCCCTGCCATTTTGGTCCTTTATCATGCCCATCTTTGCATGAAACGTTCCCTTCATATCTCCAATTTTCTTGAAGAGATCTCTGGTCCTCCCTATTTTGTTGTTTTCTTCTATTTCTTTGCACTGTTCATGTAAGAAGGCATTCTTATGTTTTCTAGCTATTCTCTGGAATTCTGCATTCAACTGGGTATCTTTCTCTTTCTCCCTTGCCTTTCACTTCCCTTCTTTTCTCAGCTATTTGCAAAGCTTGCTCAGACAGCCATTTTGCTTTCTTGCATTTCTTTTTCTTTGGGATGGTTTTAGTTGCTACCTCTTGTACAATGTTGCAAACCTCCATCCATAGTTCTTCAGGCACTCTGTCTATCAGATCTAATTCTTTAAATCTCTACTGTATATTCATCAGGGATATGATTTAGTTCATACCTGAGTGGCCTAGTGCTTTCCCCTACTTTCTTCAATTTAAGCCTAAATTTTGCAACGAGAAACTCATGATCTGAGCCACAGTCAGCTCCTGGTCTTGTTTTTACTGAATGTATAGAGCTTCTTCATCTTTGGCTGCAGAGCACATAGTCAATCTGATTTCTGTGTTGACTGTCTGGTGATGTCCATATATCTGGTCCAAATTCAGATAACTAAAAAAAAAATGTAGTTGAAAATACTGCCAGTTGGTGGCAACAGACAATTAGTATTTATCCTTCAACATAAGAAAGGATAAGGGAAGTTAGCCCTCATACAAAAAGATTTCTAAGCATGTCTCAATCCACACAATGTTATTCTTAAAACAGCCTACAATTAAAGTGCTATGAGTACAGGACACAACACACAGTACGCAAGGATATTAGTATTAAGTTAAAAGAAAGGCATTCACTTATATGTTTCCATTTTCCTTATGCATTTACTTACTCATTAGCAGGTTTTTCTTATTACCAATTTATTCTCAATAGAGTATTTGTTTTATTTCCCTAGCATGTATTCCAAGAGATTCAGAGAAATATTCTGGATCTTCCTCCCCACCCCATCCTCCAACTAACCCTATTCCAAGTGTTGGACAAGCTTTCATCAGAGTAGAGGAGGAAAATAAAAATTACTCCAGGAGTGTTTAAACTATTTTCTGAGATTTCCAGCTAGCATTGCAATAACTCGGACAGTTTAGACAGATGTTTGCAAGTACAGAATTACTAATTTTTCAAGAGCACTCTCTGTTTTCAAGGGTATCAATTGGTACTCCCAAATGGATAGCTCTTAGTGTTTCTATTCAAAGTCATTCTGGATTTATTCCAGTATGGATGCCAACTTCATCAGAACTCCACTCCTTGTAATATTTGGGGAATAATCAGAATGACTGCATGATATAAAATTAATCAAATCTACTCTGATTTCCCTTGCTTGCTAGCTAGCTGTTACATAAGGGGGTGCGGGGAGCCCCACACTGCTAAGAAACTGTAGAAGGTTAAACTAAAGTGGGGGGAGAGTGATTACCAAGGAACTGATACCATCTGGTAACTTTCTCTTGAGCCTCAGGGAAAAAAAGCAATTTTCTAATTTTTTTTCCTCCATAATGTGTTGGAGGACCTCTGTCAGAAGATTCCTGCCAAAAGAAATGCCACAGAGTTGCCATAGATCTTTATTTAATTCAAGAAGGCAGTTTCAAAAGGATGTGAAAACTACTTTGCGCAATATTGACTGAAACCAAGAGGTTGCTGAGCTTTGTTTTCTGAACGAAATATGAATGGTATCCCGTTCTATATGAGACAACCATTTTATTTATTTATTTATTCATCTCTTTATTATTTTTACAAAAAACTCAAGGCGGTATACATATCCAACACATTACAATCATTATTGTGATTTCATGGCGATTTTATACATACATACATACTGTTGTGAGTGTCCCTGGACCAGCTTGGGAAGTATCAGAGGATGAGGATCAGCAGCCAGGTTCCTCTGAATGTGTTTCCCTCCCGGCAGCCGAGGATCAGCAGCCAGGCCCCTCTGGGTGGTTTCCCCTCCCGGCAGCCGAGGATCAGCAGCCAGGCCCCTCTGGGTGGTTTCCCCTCCCGGCAGCTGAGAGAGATAATGAAGAGCTTTGTATGCATTCTGAATCAGATTCTCAAAATGATGACTCAGATTTAGAACAAGAAGATAAATGGATTAATCCGAGGTTCCGAAGGTTTGATAAGCGAAGGTGTCAGTTAACTGGAAAAAGGAAGTAATTGGGGAAGTGACGTATCGGACACTATATTAGAGGGGGGAAGTAGACTACGCCCTTGTTACGAGCAACGTTTATCAATGAGAGGTTTGGAAACTTTTGCAATGCTTTGAAAGTCTGATGTTTTGAAAACCTAGCGAAGGATAATGAAGTCTCGGACACTGTGATAAAGACGGAGTGAGTAATTGGGAGGTTTGGCAAGAGTTTGTTGTAATCTAAATGTAAATACTGAGTTTTAGATGTGTTTGCCAGCAAAATGTCTACAGTTGGCTTTGAAATGACTCCTTTTGAAATGTGTTTAATAAATCTCTTAAAGACATTTACGTCGCTTTTAATGGGCTGAGAGAGAAACCAGACAGAACACATACATACATACATACATACATACATACATACATACATGGTTTTATTTTGATGCTGTAAGCTACCAAGAGTTGCTTTGCAGCAAGTTGGGTGGCAAAATAAATAAACACATCTTTCTCCTCATATTTTCCTCATAGCAACAACCTTGTGAAGTGAGTTGGGCTGAAAGACAGTGACTAGCCCAAAGTCACTCATCTACTGGTTTTATATGACTAAGTCAGGATTAGAACTCAGTCTTGATTTCTAGCCTGGTGCCTTAATCACTAGACCAAACAGTATTAAAAATAATAGTATAACTATTGGTAGTTAACTGGAAACTGGGAGCTTCTGTATAACTGGATACAGGTGGGCCCACTTTTGAGTTATTTGTCAGTAAAAGCCACAGTTGCTTCCCCTGCTACTCTTCACACTTTTAACTGCACCCTTATATAAAAATAAAACTATTTGTTCTTAGAACAAAAAACATCTAGTTTTTTCCTCTGATTTATGCTTCCCTTCCCTTATTCTTGGTTTAAGGGCAAGTAGTCTGATGTTTCTACTTTTCTCAACTAATCATGCAAACCTTTTTCACTATCACATTTGAACTCACATGAAATAACTCTTATGGAGCTTACCTCCACAACCTGTTCTTAAAAATCTAACTCTTAGAGACTGATCACTAAGTATTTTATGGTCAAACTCCCAAAGTAACAAATGCTTATATATGACATTGGCAAAAGATTCACAGCAATCACAAGCATCAGCATATAGATTAATAAGGCTATTCACATGAATTACAAGCAGAAAAGATCAGGTCCACATTTGAAGGTTCAGTTAAACTGAGTTATTTCTGTTTATGACTATGCACAGGAATCTTCTCAACTAACAGTTAGTGGAGGCTTGGAGTTAGATTGGAATCAACAGAATTCAAGGGTGGGGTTTGAACTTAGTCTGCTTGTGGATACATAAGGATTCTAGGCTAATTCCTCTTTTGATTCTGCTCCCAGGTTCTGCCAGTCCTTCTCCTACAGGGAGGGGGAGAAAAATATATTCATTCTTGCAAGATTCGGATAGAACAGCTTTACAATAAAACTAGTATAAACCTACATGACATTGCTTCCTAGTCTGGTCTACCTAGAAGGACTGGTCAGCACATGATACAGCATGCCACCAATTATCTGATCATTATTTTCCCCGAAGGAAATCATGAAACCATTATTTAAAAGCCTGCTTTGGAGTCGATTCATGCACAGGTTACAAATGATGGCTCATTTCTAAGCATTTGTTACAAACTTTTAAAAACTTCTAAGAATTATAACCATGATTGGGATAATATGAGTTGAAAATCTAACAAGAACAAGCAACCCAAGTAGCAGTTCATTTTATTTCATAGACAGTTGGGCACAACCTGATTGTTGAATTGCTCCCAAGAGGCCTTCATGATTATGTCTGCATTTTTAGGAATAGAAATTAAAGATGGGCAATGTTTTGACAGAGAAGGATATTTTTTTCCTATTGGCGAGAGGCCTGGTGCCAGCAGCTCTTCTGGCTTTACATAAATTATATATATTATGGATTATTTGCAGCATTGGCCTCACCCTCCTTGGCTCCTGTAGGGTATACAGTTCTATTGTGACTTTTAACTGTTCCACACTCTGAAATTTGGGACACTTCTAGGAACCAGCTGTATTCATCCTTTATTGCTTCAAGGCCCAGATGTCTTGAAAAAGTATTCTGAAGCAGATTTTGGCCTGTTGGCTTTTAAAGTAAACAATGTCAGAATACTTATCCGTGAGGTATTTAAAACAGCTGCTGTTAAAGAAAAAGCAAAGAGAAGAGTAAACTTCCTATGGCAGAAACTCATAGGTTTTGGTAGTATCAAAAACCCTGCAAGGTTGATCTGATCACCATATGTAAAAGACCTCATTTCATCATGAATCAATCCGACTTCAGAGTTTTTAATGTTTCCACATCCACATTGTCCATTGCCAGAGAACTTGCTTTTCCTTTGCATGAAATAGTAGTTACAGAATGTATTTTAAGAAGCAGTAAAAACAGGGACTGTACCAATGAGACGTTTTAAGTAATCAAAGGTGTTATCACCAATTGCCAGATAGCATCCAGAACATTGTATAACATAACACATTGTGGGTTCACTCGCAAACCGCACATCCTTGTTCCTGTTACTGAATGAGGATTTCTTCTCACATGAACAAGCTTGATCTCTGTACATATATAGATGTATAGGCCCCTTTCACACAGCAGGGGTCATGTGCTGAGTGTGCAACTGCAGAGCACAATTCTGTGACCTCCTATTTTCTTCCAGTGTGTGTGAGACATCCCCTCAATAAACCAGCTTGTTAAGAAAAACCAGAGGATCCAGTGGCTCCATGGTGAAGCTGTTCTGAAATATTTCTCACTAACTTCCACAGTGAGTTATTGTTCGGCTGATTTTTTTTATTTTTTGTTAATTATTACAATAAAATATGTGCCAACTATTTGGTAGATGTTACTTACATGATATTTTAATGTTATAACATTATAACAAAATATGAGTTTTTTAAAAAATACATCAGTCACTAGCCTCCAATAAAGTCTTCAACTGCTTATGGAAGAGACTATTTTTAGCAATTTTCTAAAAGATAAAATATTATGAACACAATCAGGGAGAAGCTATGTGTGCCATCATGAGTCACATTTAAGAAGTGAAGGATAAATATCTAATAGATAAATAGACTTAAATGTGTTTGCAATATTAATAATGTCTCACTAGGTGACAGCATCATTTTATTTCAATTAGTATCGTAGTAGGAGTCTGGCAGCACCTAGATTAAAAAAAAATCCTTAAAAGGCATAAGCTTTCATAAAATGTAGCTCTCTCTTTCAGATTCATAGAATAGCAAACTATTGTGGCATTAAAAAGGGATGAGAAAAGATAGTGGGGGGGGAGGTATTATGTAGCTGCAGGTTATATTTGAGATTGAATTTAAGCACTTTGTCAATTAACAATTGTATGTGTTACAAAAGCTATAGGATTTGTTAAGACCTTATGATACAGCTTGTAGCCTATTAAATTATGTAAGGTCGGCTGTCTCCTGCTTAATTGTGCTGACAGCCATTTTATTCCCAAAATACTACTTTGAGTGGAGTGTTAGGTATGTTCAGTACCCTGAGTTACTTATAAAGTAACAAAATCAGGATAAAACTCTAATAAATAAATAAAACGTCTGCTATTATTCAACTTTCTTTTGGGGTCTGATGTCAAATTTCTGTTCATTATTTTGTAGAAACTCTGGCCTATTTGTTCCTCAGAGGAATCCTGATGTACATTGTTAGCAGATGATGGCATGTATCTTATTTAAAGAATAGGTGAAGGTGTTTCTAATCTTGTTTGTGGAGTTGTTGTGGCCTCTGATGGTGCTGTTGGTGGAAATGTGGGAGCAGAGTAGACATCCAAGTTTGTGGCAGGGTCAGGTTCCCATGGTAGCATTATTGTTCTGCTACACCCGCAGCATACCTCCTCTGCTGGCATGAGTGGTATGGGCCAGTCCCAGTGGGATGAGACGGTCCCTCAAGTAACCTGGACCCATGCCATAAAGGTGATCACCCAACACGTTGAATTGTACCTGGAAGCAGATTGGTAACCAATGAAGCTCACAGAGCAGTGATGTTACAGGGGCCATTCTTGGGGTCCCCAAAACTACCCACGCAGCCGTGCTCTGCAGAAGCTGTAGCTTCCAAATCTCTTCAAGGGGTAGCCCCATGTATTGCACATTACAATAGTCTAGCCATGAGATGACTAGGGACTCAACATTTATTTCTGACCAGGGAGCAAGAAAGAATCAATAAGTTCTTATAAATAAAGGGAGATGAGTGAAAAGAAGAAAAACGTGTATAAATTATAATATATAAATAATTATTCCCAGAAAACATAACCAAAATAGAGAATAGCTAGTAGTCAGATGCTCCAATAGGATTGAATTTTTATTTGAGTTTTTGGTGACTTGCTGCATTATGTGCAAACCTAAAGCTTCAATTTATTGTGTGAATCCAGAAAATGGATTAATTCAATGACCAAACTGAATATATTATGCCAATGAAGTTAGTGAACCTGTTAAATTATTAACTATGACTGGGTTAAAGCTACATTTATATTTGCAAATGTATATTTTTTAAGGGCCGATGCACTTTAGAGAGCAGCTGTCAGCACATAGAATATAGCAATAACGTATTACAAAATGTTGAAGTTTGCATTGTAGCATAGAAACTACAGAACAGAAATTATGCATTCCTTAGGAAGGGGCAAAAAGAGAAGAAGAAATGCAGACTTGTAATGAGGCTATGGTGGTAAGACTCTGTATGGGTTCAATAAAAAGCTGAAACGCCTATATAGACAGAGCAACGTTCAGAAACTCGGCAATTTGAAGCACAGGAAAATATTTTTCCATGGAACATTTAATCCATCAAATTCTTTCCTTCTTTCTCACTAGAAATAGAATAATAAACTGAATATAGGCTGAGGTACAGATCTGGAAACAAAATGAGCCAAAGAAAGGAATGGTGCATGACATGACTTTCAGGGTTAAAAAGATGACAGAAGGCTTTTGGATATAGTGTACAATTTTGTTAGAGAAAGAAACTGTTCAGACTAAATGAAGGGAATTACACAGACCGACTTTGTTTGGCTGTTTTAAAAATAAGTGCTAGTACAGTAAGTATATATGAATGGAAAATTAGCGCTTTGAATTTTATCTTTCCACATTTTTCATGTTCAAGAATCAACATTTGCACATTCCCACATACAATGAAATCACCAAAACAAAAATAAAAACCCAGAACAGTTTGAATTTTATCTTTCTGTCAGGTCTGAAATGCCAGAAGCATCAGAGAGGGTGTGGGATTCACTGCCTGTCTGAATGCTTTTCTTAATAATGGAATATTGAAAAAGTAGACTTGACTAAAGTTCTTGTTTTTGAAATTTGTATATCTCCCAACTCTTACAAAAACTCTGGGTGGTTTAATAAAGAGCATTAAAAGGAATTAAACCATATTAATAGAAGATAAGAACAAGAAAGAAAAAAATAGCAACAGACAGGAGCAACAACAAACCTTTACCACCAAAAAGAGCATTCACTCACTCTTACCAAAGGCCTGGGAGAAGAACCAGGTCTTCCAGGACTTTTGAAACATCAGCAGGGTTAGGGCCCTCTAGATCTCAGGGGTACTTCATTCCATAAGTCATAGACTGCTACAGAGATTTCCAGGTTCCCAATAGCTGATGTTGTGTAATTGAAGAAACCCAAAGTGTATCAATTCTGCCAGATTGAATTGGCTAGGCAACTATTATGGGAGATAGGCAATCCTTTAAGTGACCAGTCCCTATCCCATGTAGGGCTTTATAGATAACAACCAGTGCACAAACCAGGGGCATGACCATCACTGCCTCTATCACTGCTACCTGAACCAGTTGAAGCTTCAAGATATAGCCCGTCATTCAGCCTGTTGCAATAGTCAGGTTGAAAGGTGTCTCAATGTAGCCTAACTTAATTCTTAAGAGCTTGGGAAACAATAAAAAAATTCTTCTTCAAACATTACAGAAAAGGAGGTAAAGAAACTGGAGGGAAGATAATGATTCACCTAAAATAGTTGTATAAATTTTTGTGAGAAAAAATCCATTAAATGTTTGACACAGATACTGTTGACTTTGTGGACAACATGGATGCAAAGCACAATTCCTCCATTCACTTTCCATATATATTTACAGTGATACCTTGGTACTCAACTGCTTTGAAACCCATTGAATTTGATGCTCAATGCATTTTGCTGTAGAAGTTTTGCCCTGGTACTCATCATTTGTTTGGTACTTGATGCACAAGCTAGAAGTTGTCGGTGTTGGCTGCCTTGTAACTCACTACATTACATTGTTTTTGGTATTCCTCCTGGAACCGAGGTACCACTGTATTCCATGCCTCTGTATAGATATGTACTGCACATATACACACACATGTCCATCTTATATATTTTCTTTTTAATATTGCTCTACTTTTGAATTGTACATTGGGCCTGTCTTTGGATTTTGATTATTATTGTTTTGCATTCTAGAGGGTTTGTTTCTTATTATTGATATGTCATATTTGTCTTTGTCACAGCACAGAATTTAAATAAATATTCATTTGTCTCCTTGGAAAGAATAAGAGTTTGCACACTTAAGATGAGAATTAACTTAGTCTTCAGTGCTGCTTTGTGACAGTTTTTCTTTCAGGGGTTGATGCTAGAAAAAAAATTGCCTCCCATGCGAAAAGAATTTCTAATCAACCACAAAGAGGGTGGTTATCAACCAAGATATAATTATTGCAAAGATAGTTCAAGGTTTCCCATGGATTCTTCTGCATTTTTGCAATCTTTTTCATCTATTAGCATTCTTATTTACATATTATTAGAAAGGAATGTCACAGACAGCCACAAGGTGAAAAGGGTAAAAGGTTTGTATCCTACAAACTACAAGATTCACTGCAATGTCTGTAAAGCAAAGCAAAACATCCAAAATTGATGAATGGACTTTCATTTCCTAGAACAGTGCTGGTGGCCCTCAACCTAGGACCACAATTGAGAATTTCCATTGCTAAGTAAGGTGGAGGTAAAGTGAATCATACCTGATTTTACAACCTTTTTTGTCACAGTTGTTAAATGAATCCTGCATTGTTAATAAATGTGGCTTCCCCCATTGTCTGTGCTGGAAGTCACCTGGGAAGGTTGCAAATGGTGATCACATGACACTGGAGGGTGCAACTGTTGTAAACTGTTGGTGGTTGCCAAACAACTAAATTTTGATCATATGACTATTGGGATGCAGCAATAGTTGTAAGTGCAAGGACCATTCATAAGTCACTCTTTTCAGTGCTGTTGTAAGTTGCTAAACAAATTATTGTAATATCTACCAGGTTTTTCTGAAGATCTAACCCATTCCACATCTAGAAACATATAGAAGCAGATGAAATGCCTTTAGTGGTTTTTGTACATGTCTGAAAACCCAATTAAAAACAAGTAACTATTCCATTTTCATCTAAAATCGTTTAACTGAACTTCTGCAAAATAGTTACATCCAAAATTAATCCTTAGAGCAGACCCATTGAAATCAATCATATATACTTTTGAATAATTCAATTTTCTTTTATTTCAGCAGACCCATGAAGTCCAGATTCAATCCAGAGTACAAAAATATGTAAACCAAAGAGAGACATATATTAACTGGACAAAGAAATCAGACATCTTCTTTGGTTAGCATATGGCTGTATTGCGAGCTTGCCAGTACAACGTAATAGCTGAAGAAATATCAAATGGATACAAAATTATGTTGTTTTCTTAAAAAATTCAGCATGTCAGGATTATTTTCTGACATGTGTAAATTATCCATGGCAGAGAAATAGAAGCTAAATAAGCTAAGTTGACTAATGTGATGATTTTGAGTCTTTTGCCAAGTTTAATTTACAGTATCATTTTATACATGCCTATACAGTGGAAATAAAAATTTTGAGTTCATTAAGTCAAAGTCATTACCTTAAAGAAAGTAGATGTAAGAGCACAACTATAATTAATTTTATTGGATTTGTTCCATTCTTACGAGTCTTGAATTTAGTTATGGAGTATAAGTAATTTCTAGTCTGGTGGAGTCTTGCAAAGTGTGCAAAGATCTGCAGAATGTCATTTTATGGTTACTTCTCAATGGACCATCTCAGTGGTGGTCTTCACATTCCACGAAGTTTCCCTATTTTTTTTATCACCACTCTTTTTTAAGTATTATGAATGCATTGCTTTTATTATTGCCTTTTATTATCATTACTGTAAGTGCCCAGAGTCACTTAAGAAAGTGCAATGGTAGCACATAAGTTTAATAAATAAATAAATAAAGTGGTAAAAACTTTGATTGGGATGATTGTAGGGATAGCAGTAGAGAAATAAAGTATATATAATTAAATAAACTGCATATCTTACATGTCTGCAGACCCTTCTTTAGAAATATTGACATAAAATCCAGAAGGATTTGTTGTTTTCATTTATTTTTACTGCAAGTTTGGAACTTGAGAATAAAATTATTATTTTCTCTGCTGATGGCTTTATATATCACTTGATAAATGACCATCAATTAATAAAACCAAAGTGACCCATAAATCATAGCTATATTTTATGCTATTTTCTGCAAATAATATGGCATATAAATCCTTGTCTCGTGTTATTTTCAGAAGGCTTTAGGCGATTTTTTTTTTAATGAGCTTTGCCACATTTAGATTCCTAAAGTTTAATTTTGGATGCAGGAAAGTCATGGTAGATTAGATGTAGAGAATGACAGTATCAAAGTCATCAGTGCCAGTCAAGAGAAACTGTAAACCTTTATGTAAACAGTCTGTTTAATGAAACAGACTTATGAAGTATGAATCTGGCATAGATCTGTCTTGATATGGTTAGAAGATAGGGAATATGATGACTGTTTATGTGGTCTCTCCTTCTCTTCCCATACTAAATCATTGAACATTAGAAGTGTGCTCTAATCTTAATAGCAACCATGATTTTCAGAAAATTGGAATGCACACTTATGTTTAGCATTAAGGTTGGCTGCAGTTTTGATTCTGCAATGAATTAAGGGGTGGCAGCCTCCAAAGGATGCCAGCAGAAGGTAACTTTTCATGTGGCACAATGTAATTTAAATGTAAATGAAATTAGATTAGTCTGATCGCCCACTTTTGGTGGTGCATACAGGAGACATATTAAGAGCTAAGCAAACAACAGTAGCAATGACTGTAATGTTTCATCTTTCCTACCCATTCATTTCCAATAACATCTTATGGGATGGTAGATGAACATCCACCCGCTGAACCAACTGCAAATCATTATCTTCCCATCGGGTATAAATAGCACATGAACTCCGGACCACTTTTATGAGTTAAGCATGAAGCTTGTACAGCAGCCCTAAGCTAGACTGGTACATCAGAACTCATTTCCCGGGGCTTCCGGTGGCTCCGCCGGCGTCGCTAGAGTCTCCACTGTGAGGCTCCGTTCCCTGGGTCTGTAAAGCCGCTAAAAACAGCGACCATCAGCTGTTTGTCGCAGTGAAAAATCCCCTCTTCGGGCGAAGAAGAGGTGAAGAGCCTCAAGAGCAAGGTTGAGCCCCTCTTAAAGCCCTGGAAAAAATTTCCAGGGACTAAGAGGGTGTGCTCCCTAGGCACTTGAAATGCTCCTGCCCAGAGACGCTTCTGTCGGCTGACAGAAAAAGACGTCGCGACTGCCTCTGCCTTCAAGAAAGAAATAACAGAGACTTTCTACAGACGGAGTGAATACAGGAGTCTTCAGAGTATTGCAAGTATTTTGTTACTTTGTTTCTGTCTTTTTACTTATAACTTTTTCGGAATCAACATAATCCTTTCAAAATGGCGATAGTTCTTCTTGCCTAGTGAAAGTGATGGAAAGTGAAACTGAACTTTCTTTTTTCTTTCTCGGAAGTAAAGCCAGAGAAACCATTTTGATTTGAAATACTTTTTTAAACTACATTGCAAATTGGAATTTAAAAGAAAGCAAGAAGAGAGGAAAATTTGGCAACTAAATTTTTACCTTTCTAATTAAAGTTTTTAAAATGACGACGAGACAGAGGGCAGCTATAGCGAAGGCGGCTATACCCTCCCCAGGTCAGCTTTCTAAATCACAATCAAGCACTCTGCCTGCCTCTTCAGCCTCTGCATCTTTGATTCCGACAGAATTTCAAGCCCCTGCTCCTATACAATCCTCCTCAGAAATGCTTACAATGAAAGACTTGCAGGCTGCATTATCTACCGCATTATCCGCACAGATTGATATGTTGGAGAAAAAGATGGAAGAACAGACAAAAGACTTAAGAGGTATGATACAAACTAGTAATATGGAGATAAGAGAAGATATTGTTGAGGCCATTAAAGGGGTTTGGGAATATACTGTGGGAGTGGAAGAAAAGTTGGAAGGTATGGAGCAACAGATGGAGGAAAAAATAGAGGAGATTAAAAGCGATCTTCAGGATCAGGCTGTTATGATACAATATAATCAGATGCAGATGGCTGTTAGAATTAGAGGATTTAAAGAAGTTCCAAAGGAGAATCAAGAAGACTTAAGAAAATTTTTTGTTGAAGCTTTGGCAATTTTTCTGGAAGATGGAGCTCAAAATGTTGCCTGGCAAATTGAGCGGATATTTAGGATGAATTCACGTATAGCAGCACAAAGAAACTTGCCCAGAGATATTGTGATATATTTCAACACAAGAAAATTTAGAAACTGGGTTCTTACCAAAGCTTATAATAAACAACTAAGTGTTGCTGGTCAAGAAGTACAGGTGTTGAAGGAGATACCTCCCAAAATGTTGAGATCAAGGAAAGATTATGCATTTTTGACAGAGGAACTTAAAAAAAGAGATACAATATAGATGGGAGGCTCCAACTGGACTTTCTTTCTTCTACCAAAATAACAGATACCGTTTGACTACAGTTGCTAAAGCGAAAGATTTTTTTGAGAATATATTGATGGCTGGTAAATCTACTTCTCCAAGACTTAAGAGGGCAGTTCTTGTAAAAGATATAGAATCGCTACAACTTATGGAACCTCAACTAATTTCAACGTTAGATATGGATAAAGGAGTTGTGGTTGAACAGCCAGCGCAGTGTATTGATATTTTCCAACCTTTGGAGGTAGAGAAGGCTAAAGAACAAAGGCCTACATGTGAAACTACTAAGAATACGGATCAAAGAGAAAAAGTACAGCCAACTTATACAAAGCAAGTTGCATCGACATCATTGGAAGCCATGGGAGCAAGGCCTAAGAAGAAGCAAGAAGTGGTCTTGGCCTTGCAGAAGCTTTCACAAAAAGGTCATGTCAAATAAATATTTGACATGGAATGTGAATGGTTTAAATTCTCCACAGAAAAGGAAGAAGATATTTCATTATTTGAAGCAATGTAAAAATGATGTAATCTGCTTACAAGAAACTCATATTAGAATTTCTGATCAGAAATACTTGATAAACAATAGGTTGGGGACGCAATTTGTGGCAGCATCTCCAGAGGAAAAAAATGGAATTGTTATTTATGTTAAAAATCATATAAAAGCTAAATTAATAGAAGCAGATAATCAAGGTAGATTTTTAGCTATTGAAATTTTACTAGATGGGAAGAAAGTTCTTTTGATGGGTATATATGCTCCAAATCAGCAACAAGGTATATTTTATAAGTTACTACATAAAAAATTAATACAATTGGACTATAGATCTTGTATTTTAATGGGAGATTGGAATGGTATTCTTGATGTTGGTTTGGATAAGAAAAAGCTCTCATCTGTTCCTCAATCGCGTTCTATTTTGCCTAAATCTTTTTTTGACATTAAGGATGATTTTAATTTGTCAGATATATGGAGAGAAAGACATGGTAGGGATCAAGAGTTTACTTTTTTTCCCGACAGACACCAATCATTTTCTAGAATTGATTTTATTTTAACTACTAGTGATTTTATTTTAAGTTTAAAGAAAGTAAAAATTTTACCTAATGTATTGTCAGATCATAACCCGGTTATGATGGAATTAATGACTGGTCAGTCTTCTAGAAGATCTTGGAGAATTAATGAAAATTTGTTTAAATATGATACGAATATGGAAGAATGTAAAAAGGCTATGAAGGAATTTTTTATGTTGAATATGAATAGGGAAACGACAATAGAAACAGTGTGGGACTCTAGTAAATCTCATATGCGTGGCATTTTAATTGAAATGAATATAAGGTATAGACGTAAACAAGAAGAAAAAAGGAGAGTTTTAGAAGCAGAAATAAGGAAAAAAGAGTTATTATTAATAAAGAAACCAGATGATAGTAATATTAAAGAAGGGATTAAGATTTTACGGAAACAATTTGATATGTTGATGACTGACCAAGTTGCCAGGAACTTACAATATGCTAAACACAATACATTTTTAATGCTAATAAACCTGGCAGATGGCTGGCTTACACACTAAGGAAAAAACAAAAATCCCGAATAATTGAGAAGGTAGAATGTAAGGGACAAGAAGTATTTCAACAAGAAATTATTTAAAAAGCTTTCCTAGAGTTTTACACTAAATTGTACTCTGAAGAGAAAGTTCAAGAGAAAGAGATAGATGCCTTTTTACAAAATCAAAATGTTTTGAAAATTACTTTGGAACAAAGAGATAGATTAAATGCACTGATTACATCAGAAGAAATCATTGCTGCAATTAAGCAATTGAAAATGGGAAAATCTCCAGGAACTGATGGTTTAACAGCGATTTATTATAAGTGTCTGCAAGAGGAAATGGTGGAACCCTTGAGAGAGTTATTTGTAAATATACAAGAGGGTGGCCGGGTTCCACCTTCATGGAAAACGGCTTATGTCTCCTTGATTCCTAAAGAGGGAAAAGATAATGTTCAAGTAGAAAACTTTAGACCTATTTCGTTGTTAAATACAGATTATAAGATTTTTGCAAAAGTTTTGGCTAATAGATTAATGACAGTTTTAACTCAAATAATCCATTCGGATCAAACTGGTTTTTTACAAGGGAGACAGATGAAAACTAATGTTAGACAACTTATTAACATATTGGAATATTTGGATAAACATATTCAAGTGCCGGCAGTTTTAATGTTTTTGGATGCAGAAAAAGGGAATAATTTAGAATTGAAGTCACTAAATAGATTAAGGGAAGAAGGTATAGATCACAATTGGTATTCACATATACAACTTCAGGCAAGATGGCAAAAAAATGTTAAGTTGGGTTTTTCGTTAAAGGATGAAAAATTAATTAAACAAGTTAGAGATCAAAGAATTATGCATATTAAAAGATTATATGATGTATTACTTGAAATTGACTCTGGAACTGAAATAGTTAAAGATTGTATGATTAAGTGGGAACGTAATTTTGGACATCCAATTACAATGGAAACATGGAAAAGGATATGGGTGAAAAATGTAAAATTTACACAAGCACAGCATTTAAGAGAAAATTTTTATAAAATGTTTTATAGATGGCATTTAGACCCGAAAAAATTATCACTTATGTATCCAGATATGCAACCCAAGTGTTGGAGATGTGACTCGATGGATGCTACTTATTTTCACATTTGGTGGACTTGTAAAAAAATTAAGGCTTTCTGGGTAAGAATATGGTGGATTCTTCAAAATATATTGAAAAAAACGTATTGAATTTTCACCACAGTTATTTTTGTTGGGCATTACAAAAGATTGTACAACTATAGAGACTAAGTTGATTTTGAATTTGATTACGGCAGCAAGATTGCTGGTGGGACAATATTGGAAGACATCTGAAATACCATCTACTGAAGAATGGACGTTAAAAGTTGCAAACTTGGTGGAAATGGCTAAGATATCTGCATACTTGAAGAACCACTCAAATGAAGAATTTATGATGGACTGGAAAAAATGGATAGACTATATTATATACAAAAGAAATATCAATTGAAGGAATTATATTTGTTATATAGTTAAATAGTTATATAATAGTAGTCTAGTGGGGTTTCTTGCGTTTTTACTCTGTATTCACTCTGGGAAGCCGGGGGGGGGAAGAGGGAGGGTGTTAATAAATGTTATATTATGTTTTCTCAACTGCATTCGGGGGTGATATGAGATTATGTTTTTAGGTATTAAAGGGTTGCTCGGGTGGCCTCTGGGCACCACATTGGATGGAAAGAGGAAGGAGGAGTGAAGGTTGAGGTATGTAGGAAGAGGGTAAGAGGGCGAAGATAGGGGATAGAGGTGGGTGGAGGGGAGATGTAGAGAAAGGAGAAAGTAGGTAGTTAGATGGAAAGAAGAGGGGGAAGTTTAGGTGTAGGAGGATGTGGTGGTGGTGGGGGGGTACCGAGCAGTTATTTGGATTGTTTGGTAAATGTGTTATACGATTGTTATCAGTTGAGTTATTATCTTTTTTCTTTATGTAAAAATTTTGAAAACTCATTTCCCCTTCTTCTAGGTACAATTCAGTGCACATTTTCTACTAACTGATGAAATGTATGTCACTCATGCTTAATATATCTATATACAGTAGTACTCTTCTTGTCATGATTTTTAATTGGCTGAAATGATGCGTCATTGAGCCACAAAGGTACCTCAAATGGGCTAAATTGCAGAATGTGTCCAAAAACCAGCACCCATGATTCCCAAGGGAATGAAATTTGGGCAAGTTGTGGCTGCTTCAGTACTACTAGCTGCTGCTGCCTTGCTGGGTTTATGCTATGGTCATGTGACCTTCATTTTCAACATTCCATGGCAGTTTCCCAGCCAGACCCGCAATCCCTCACTCCCTCTCCAACCCGGAAGCTATTTACCTGCCTGCTGGGAAGGGAGGGGAAAGGAATATTTCTGATGCTTCCGCCTAGCTTCTCACAAAGGAATTCAATGGGGAAGCCAGCAGGAAGTTGGAAGTTGCTCCTATTCCCATTGCTCACACTCATGGTCATTCTGTTTCTCTGTTTAGGTGAGGAAATATCTCTGAAACGATGACAACCAATGGGTTGTCTGCTTAACATTTAAAGTTGTGACCAGACATAACAATAAACTCCACAAGAATCCTGTAGCTAAAAGGAAAGCTGAAAGAAAAGACCAACAGCATCACTATGAGCAAACTTTGATAGGTCTAAATTCCTTCTGTCCTTTGTCAACCAGGGATAAAGTCCCATCTTTACCAACTGATGGATGATGCACAGTGAGCCCATGTTTTAGGGAGGAAGATAGGGACATTGGTGGTGAACTGTAGGCAAGATCCATTTGGCAGTAACAAACCAAAAGAAAAATCTGGTTCTTTGGTTACTTCTGGAAGCCAGCATAGTAGCAATATAAATTTCTATGGGTTCTGACCACAACAGTGGACAGAAACAAGTACGGTAGTATCTGCCACTCCAACAGAGTGGCAGGGCAAATGGTACCCCTATTCCCATAAATATCTTTTCTCCCAGTATTGCTCAATGCAATTCCACATATACTATTTGTTCCAGTTTCAATGAAGTTACCAGATTGTAAAGAGATGTTACCTTCTCAGAACTGCCTGCATCAGGCTGGACATTTGAAGTTTGAGCAATACAATCTGTTTGTGAATGCACATTCCTTTCAGAATCTTAGTCCTTAAGGAAACAAATGCATACTCTGGATTGGATCCTAATTTGGTTGTGCTTGCAGTAGACTTACTGAACGCATTCAGAGTCTGAGCTCTTATTTTTGCATTTTTCTTCCTCTGGATCAGATCTGAATTTTAACATTGAGCTTATTACAGGTATTATTTCAATATAGTGGCTGTTACGTAATAAGCAAATGTAAATAGGGATATATTTGCGATCACATATTAAGTTCTATAGATTACAATGGAAAAGAAAATGAATGTTCTGCACATGTTAAATTGTTCTATTGCTGAACCGAAATCAATAAAAAGCCGTTTTGAAATGAAATGATGCAACAAAATGCATTTCTATTCTATGGAGAAGGTCTTTATATAACATAAGTAGTCTAACTCATAATTGTGGAAAAGAGATTGCAGGAGATTCTATTCTAGATAAGGAGATGCAAAGAGAAGAAGTGTCTAAAGTATTTTTAATTTATTTCCCCTTTGATAGAACATTTAATAGGAGTGCATGTGCTTTGAAAACCATTTGGAAGAACTGCATTGGACCTTGCCCAATCTGAGTATGGCACTTCGTTGCGGTTCACTAAAGGAGTCTGATCTTCCACGGGCTTCCACGGAGAAAAATTAAGGCCAGACATATTTTTTTTCATGCTTGTGCATAAGCCTGAAAAGACTGGGCTTCTTTAATGAATAACGGAGAAGTTCTGTCCTTGAGCTCATAGGTCAGAAGGATTTTTTTTCCTAACCATTTTTGAAGTTTAATGTTTAATTTCTATAACCTGTAACATTTAAGTCGTATGGTGCCCTAGTTCTTTAGATCATGTTTGGTGTGAATATGGGAAGGGAAGGGAAGAGAAGAGAAGGGAGGGGAGGGGAGGGGAGAAAGAATTTCCACTGCCATTTATGACATTTAGCTGGCTTTATATCAGGGGTTCTCAACCTTGGCAACTTTAAGACTTGTGGACTTCAACTCCCAGAATTCCTCAGCCAGCTTTGCTGGCTGAGGAATTCTGGGAGTTGAAGTCCACAAGTCTTAAAGTTGCCAAGGTTGAGAACCCCTGCTTTATATCTTTCCAAGAGCATCTGTCAATTATCTTATTGTAGGTTTTGCCTTGAAGCCAGATGATTAAGCTAAACCAAAGCAAAATGAGGGATCTCTTTAAATACAACCCTAAACAGTCTGTTTAACTTCCCATTTTCATCCTGCATGACAGAGCCTGAAAATGATAAATATGGGGATTTATAGCACTAAATGATATAAAACTGGTGTGCTTTTCTTCACCCCCTTCACATTCTTACAGGATGGGAAGTGGTTTAGGTGTTAGCTTAGGAATGGACAGCCCCAGACCCTAGTGTACCTTTAGCCAGAGAAGTTGGGTGACTTTGGACCAAGCACTCTCTCACACTCAAATCTAACAGTGTTTCTCAACCTTGACAATTTTAAGGCATGTGGACTTCAACTCCCAGAATTCCAAAGGCAGCAATCCTGGCTGTGGAATTCTGGGAGTTGAAGTCCACATACCTTAAAATCGTCAAGGTTGAGAAACACTGATAGCAGAACCATCATTCTGGGGAAATATCAGAAGAGAAAGTTTTGTGTATGCCACTCTGACTTTCTGGAGGAAAGATAACAGAGAAGTCTAACAAATAAAAAAAAAACCTCTATACTTCTGTCTGGTTATGTTTAAACTTGAGCACGCATGAAATTCATTTACTAGCTAAAAGGATGCCATCAAACTACTTGCTTGGTGTTTTCAGAGGCTTATGCATGAATATTTTGCATCTAGTTACACTGCATTAAAGATTCTGTAGTATCACAACAGCAACAAAACACTTCCTAGATAATGCTTAGTAGATCCAGTTACAAGACTGAACTTGGTTTATTGCCCTCTGTACTCATTGCTTGTGGCAACATGATTCCATAATGCTAAAATCAAATCGTGAATCTTCAATTAGATTTCATGTCAAGCAAAATGCAGTTGCAGACTTGGAGGGAGCACCAGCTGAGTGGGTTTGCCAATGAACTTGGTTGTCAAGATTGTGAAGTTCCCTCAATTTTTTCCCCTACAGTTGCTTGAGCTATAAATGTTAGGCACAAACTGATGTGTGACATGAGGCGCAAGAAAAGCATGGTATGGAAGCCATCCTAAGCTGAACACCCACAGTATTTTTTGAATTGGACATAAAGTATATCATGGCTCAAGGATGTTGGCTACATTACAAGTCTGTATCCAAAATTGTGAATAGCAATGAGACAGAAAATGCTAATGAATTTATACTCATTTTCAACCAGTGACAGTGTCCAGCTAAGGTTTAATCCAGGGCTATTCTCAGCAAAATGAGCAAAAAAACCTTCCAAATACCACAGAGCTGGATTACTACATTGGGATACCATTGAAATAATACAGTTGACCATCCAAAGACAATAAATACAGAGAACACCGTAAAATCTTTCAGTCCAAAAACTAAAATTATCTAAGAGCTTACAGTGAGCTGACATGGATTTAGACAGGAAGTTCCCAGATTAGCCCCAAAAGTTAATGGTTTTGCTTTGTGGATATATTTCAGCAGGCCACTGTTTTCCAAGGATTTTCTTCTTGTGTAGTTCATCAGATCCAATATATATATTTTTAAACAAATAATTAAAAAAACCAATTGCTTAGAAACCAGTGATTGGCATGGTACACAATTCTAAAATTGTTCTCCAAATAAGTCCCTCGTAAGAAAATAGTGTCAATAAATTTTGTGTGTGTGTGTTTGTGTGCGTGTATGTGTGTGGTGCCAACTTCTTCATATACTTAGTGTACAACTTAGCAAATGTTCTTCCATGTTTGAATGGAAGAGAATGATCAGTCTTATCATATTTTTATAGCTTTTGTGTTCTTTTATGTTCTGTGCAAGAACAGTTCTGAGGGCATGTAATCTTTAACTTTTTTTATTATTCTCTCAATTGCAGAGTAATTCAGACCACTGTGTCAGGACTTTTTAGATATGTCAGTTATTAAATTTAAAGCACTGACAAATGTTAAAGTTAATCATTCATAAAAACCTTAAGAAACGTTTTTGAAACATAATTCCTATGGAGTTATGGAATCATCGCTGATATGGAACCACCAACTGAAGTGGGGGAGGCCCCGATAGGGGGAGTAAAGAGACATTCCAGCTTCGGAGTCTGTGAGGGAGAAGAAACGTTTGAAGTCAAGGCATTAGGTCTATATTTGCCTTTTCCCTGCCCTAAGGGAAAGCAGACAATCTGGCAATATTCCTGTACATTTGGTGTTCATCAATGAAGTAAACATTTTGAGCATTTCTTGGAGCTGGTCTAGTTGCTTGTGCCTGACACTGGAAAAGTTCAAGTACCAGGTCATCCCAAAGGCACTTTTCCAAAAGATAACTGGACTTTCTTAATTTTTTTTTTCATTGAAAAATATTTTGCTTCTCATCCAAGAAGCTTCTTCAGTTTTGAAGACTGAAGACAAATAAGACTAATATTATGCCTACTATTCAGGGGTGGGATTCAGCTAGTTCGCACCAGTTCGGCAGAACCGGTAGCTAATTTTTTTGTTGCCCAGACCCAGAACGGACTTTTGGAAATGGCATCCACACAGAGAACCCATTGTTCACATATTTGAATCCCACCACTGCTACTATTATAGGCAGATCTTAACTTATAACCATTAGTTTAGTTTAGTGACTGTCTGAAGTTAAATAACAAGTGTGACCATTTTTCACACTTATGACCATTGCAGAATTCCTTGGTCATGTGATCAAAATTTGGATGCTTGGCAACTGACTCATATTTATGATGGTTGCAGTGTCCCGTGTGATCATCTTTTGCGACCTTCTGACAAGCAAAGTCAATGGGGAAGTCAGATTCACCTAACCACCATGACACCAACTTAATAATTGTAGTGATTCACTTAGGTAAGGTCATAAAATGGGTGAAAACTCACTTAACAATTGTCTTGCTTGACAACAGAATTTTGGGGCTCAGTTATGGCCATAAATCGAGGACTACCTATATTCAATTATCGGATTAGTTGAAGTGAATTCTTTTAAAATCCTTGTTGTGTCCATTTTCTTGTTGTGTCATATTTCTAGGAGGAGGGAAAATGTTATTCAAGATTTCACATATGAAATTTGCCAAACAATCAAACTGAGCAAGAAATATTAACAAGTCCAAAGTCATAGTGGGTGAAATAAATTCAAACTTAGATGTTCAGAAATATTTCCAGTTCAGAAACCCCCAAGCTTCTTCAAAAGTTTGACCCACATTTCCTCTAGTTTTGATTGATTTAAAAATTGCTTGGGCATCTCTCAATATCTCTCTTTAAAAGCATTTTGTCTATTTGTACGTTTGTCCACTTTTAAGAATATAGGTTAGAGTGATACCCAGACTGACAGTCATCACCATCTTCCCTTTAAGCTGGCATATTTGCCAATTATATTATTTTTTTCCTATACAGAAACATGAGCCATTTTTATGCACACCTGTCTTTTTCATCAATATATTTTGTTCTTTTATGGCAAACACCATGACACCTATCCATCCACTTACTAGAGAGTTACTCTAGGTCAGTGGCAGGGAACACAATGGCACAAGGAGATATTTCTTTGGCACAGCCATAGAGAAAGGATGCAGGTGCAGTAAACAAGTGGAAGGGTCCGAAAGATACAGTAAACTTTTAAAATATTGCAGCCTATATTTCTTTGGTTAACCTACAGCTTTGGTTTTGCAATAATGAGAATTCCATTTCCAATAGCACTTGTCTTTTAGCTCCATTGCTACAGGTTTTTTCCAAAGCATATTACATAATAAAATTGAATTTCCAGACAGAAGTCAAGATTTTACAGCTAAATGTATATCAAGGGAAAACCTTTTCTTTACACTGGCTGCTTATTATATATTCTTGACTTCTCCCTCCCTTCCGTTCTTGCTGAAATATTTTCCATGAAGCCATTTGGAGAAGAAATGCATAGGATTAGTTTCCATTTTTGTTCCAGCTCTCCAACAGATTTTCTCAGTCTCCCATTGATCACTGAGGTGTTTTTTCTTTCTTTCTGATTTTCTATTATTTATTTTATTTAGTCAGGTCACAAACTTAACATCAATGGAAGAATTATATAAAATAAAAAAGGTTTAAAATTAATATTCAGATTCAGAATATGGTGTTCCACTTGTTTTGAAATACTGAATTTTGAGAGAGAGAGAGAGACGAAAAGAAAAAAAGTGCAGAATGAGCTGCGCTGGTTACCTGAATATTTATGGGTGCAGTTCCAGGTGCTAGTGGTTATCTATATAAAAGCCCTCATGGCTTGGAACTGGGGTACCTGAAGGATCATCTTTTTTCAAGAGTCTCTATGAGTCCAACTAGGTCAAACAGAACGAGCATACTGCAGATCCCATCAGCCAAATAATGTCAGCTATCAGGGACTAGAAGCCAAACTTTACCTGCAGTGGCCCCTTTTCTATGGAACATCCTCCCTTTGAATGGCCCCAACCCTGTCAGCCCCTTGTAAGGCCTTAAAAACCTGGCTATGTTTCCAAGTCTGGGGCATTGAATGCGCCAAAGGCCCCCTTTTCCTGGATATATTGCTAACAGGCCAAATATCTTGCTCTTGAATTGGATGTTTTAATGTTTTCTACTGGTTTTGTTTTTATTTCTTTAAAATGTTTTTTATTGTAATATATGTTCTAGATTGTAAGCTGCCCAGAGTCATTTACTGAGATGAGCAGCTACAGAAACTGAACAAATAAATAAAAATAAGTAGTTATAGCCATGCAGTTCCCTAATAGAAGCAAGGGAAAAATCCTAGGAAGCCAATACTTCTGGGAGTTAAAGCACAGCATTGCTACAAATCACATTTCTACCACAGTTAGTATGGTTCAATGCTAAAAGGCAGTTTTGGACTCTGAGAGTTATGTAGTTTTCACAACCAGGTGGCACAGTAATAAGTTGAAGCCAGTTGCAACTTTTTAGCATAGAATGAGGCCATCATCATATCATCATCGTCATCATTACATTCATATATTATATATGTGGCAGTAACACCCCTGCTGCCCATGTACAGTAGTCCTCAACTTATAAGTACAATTGGGATCATTGCTAAGCAGGGCAGTTGTTAAATGAGTCCTGCCCAATTTTGTAACACGTTTGCCTCAGTTGTTAAGCAAATCACATGGTCTTGTGCTTGTTTGAAGCCATTTGGGAAGTTCACAAACAGCGATCACATGACCCTGGGGTGCTACAATGGTCATAAATGCATGCTGTTGCCAAGCCCCCAAATTTTGATCATGCAACCGATCTAAGTGCGAGGACTTGTCACAAGCCACTTTTTTCAGTGCCATGGGTAACTTCGAATGATTATTTATTTATTTATTATTTATTTAATTCGATTTCTATGCCACCCTATTCCAAAAAACTCAGGGCGGCTTACAACATAGATACTAACATATAGAAATCTGACATTAAATACATTATAAAACCCCTAGATTAAAAACCAATCATCCAAAAACAAACTTACAACAAACATACATTGGCTGGGGCAAGATGTTAACTGCCCCAGGCCTGTCGGCAAAGATGTGTCTTCAATAACTTGCGAAAGGTGGAGAGGGTGGGGGCAATACAGATCTCCGGGGGGAGTTGATTCCAGAGGGCCGGGGCCGCAACAGAGAAGGCTCTTCCCCTAGGCCCCGCCACGCGACACTGTCTGGCTGACGGGACTTGGAGAGGGCCAACTCTGTGGGCCCTAACCGGTCGCTGGGTTTCATGAGGCAGCAGATGGTCCCATAAGTATTGCTAAAAGAATAGTTCTAAATCAATGTATTGCTGTTTTGTTTATGCATTTTGACTCTGGGTAGCTCCCACAGTTAAAAGGAAAAAAATAAACAACCAAAACAAACAAACAAAAAAAGCATTAAAAGCAATTCAGATAATAAAATATAATTGAGAGGAGAGTGCAGTCCATGAATTACAAACACTGCAACCATTTTCTAGACTCCATACCCCCCACCTGATCCCTAGACAACACAGGAAAGTCTATATATATATATATATAGACTTTGTTAGCAATTTAAATATAAATATATATATGGATGGCTCTGGGTTGAGCTGAAACAGGTAAAAGAAAGAAAAATTTCTTTCTCCCATATTTGGGTTTACAGGGTGCAATTTAAAAAAGAAACACTTGATATACATCTTCCCTCCCTGACTGCTAACAAAGTGAGACAGAGCCTGTGGCTTAGAGGTTAATACAACTGCCTAACATGCAGACTGCCCAGGTTCGAATCTCAGAAGGGTAAGTTCTGGCTGAAGAGAGTTAAGAAACTCGAAATAGCTATACCAGTTCTCCCTTATTCTTTGTTAGCAATTTAAATGAAAACATATATGTATGTATGTATGTATGTATGTATGTATGTATGTATGTATCATAAGCGATTGCAGGTTTTACTTTCTTTGATTGGTTTCTCAATGCTTCCATGTTTTACTAATGACTCTGCAAGTATAAATGTACTGTAGGCCTCTTTATCTCATAAAGCTATTTTGCTTCTTCTGTTTCTTTCTAAAAGTTTTTGGCTTTAAAATGGTATTTGCTCACATTCACTTTAAATGGAAAACAGCAGACAGTTAATAATTTTTTTAAAAAAATACCCATACACAGAATGTACACTTAACCAGCAAAAGTCAAGACCCATTTGTTACAATGGCACACCTCAAAAGGAACAGAAAATACATTCTGCCATCTCTCAGACCCATCTGAACAAGTATCTTTGTTCTTGAAATAACTATTTATTCACTGCATAATTATGGAAATTGTGCAGGATAAACATGAAAGGTCTCTAAAGAAATATGTCATGTCTCAGAAATATCCTTCAGTGGAAAGAGACTGATTAATTAATATAGCTAATACATAAACAAATGCTGCTTGCAAATGGGTTAATAAAATACAAGGGTGTGTGTGAAATTATGTGGAAAATCTACAAGTTTTGGATCCATACTAGATCGTATATTAAAGATGCTATGAAACATCTGGAAAAATAAGTCTGACTTTACATTATGTATGACCATCAAGCAACTAGTTTACTTCAAGTTATACAAAAGAGCAGCCAGATGGAGAAAAATGCTGTTTTAAGGGGTCTGAATTATGAGATTCCAATAAGACTCTCATATTAAGACCATAATGAAGATTATACCCAGTGTGTGTGTGTGAATGTGCGCATGTGTATGCTTGTAGCTCTGACATAATGCCTTTAGTTACTTTATAAATTTTGTGGAAGTTCAGATTTGGCCAGAATATAGATTTTATTAACTTATGGACCCAATCATTATTTGGTAACCAGATTTACAAAAAAAAAAAAACCACCAAGGATTTTAATTTGGGTGACTTAGTCTTCAGCAGGTGGCAACATCTAGCTGATTTGGAAAAATTACTGGGATAGGAGACCACCTGGAAAATCCCAGAAGTGCAAATAAACTGTAAGTAGAAAAAATATTTCAGGAAAATGGCATTGATGATTAATTTTCCACATTGTGACCAAGAAAATTGCTTGGATATGGTTGGAAGATTTAGATGAGCCAAGTGCCATATAATGGAGATCAGAAGGCACTTTTCAATAAATGCATCAAATCTCGAAAATATATTTAGACTCTCATTTTATGAGGACACATGCAATTGGAAATAAAAATAACTGTATTTGGGTGATCAGAATGAGCTTCTTTAAGTCAGAAATATGCTAATCAGCAGAAGAGCCCATACAATGGAATGCAGCTACAGTAAACATTGCTAAGGATATGCTTAGTATAATTCAATAAATAAAAAAGATCATATCTATTGTTTATCCAGTTACCATTAATGTTAAACAAGCATATGCACCTATTGTAGATGTGATGGGGAATTCTATGGAAAATTGAAAGAGGTTTTACACACCGCATCAAGAAAGGACATAATAAAACTAATATTTGATTGGAATGCAGAAGAATGAAGGAACCTGGAATTATTAGGAAGATGGAGAAATGAAATTCAGCCAGCCAGGATTATGGAATTACTGGTGAATCATTGGAGTCAAATATGTGGGTTATATTTAAAAAAATGCAAAAAGAGAAGGGGCATCTTCAACAGATTTGGCATTCTCATGCAAAAGAACTTGAGACTTCTTTTACAGAAAGAGAGATAAGATACACTGTAAAAAAGTGGAAAATAACAGTTCCAAAATTTCAAAGAGAAAAAAAAAGGATATAAGCAGTTTTCAGAATCAATAGTAATAACAGCTAAGGAAAAGAAAGGAGAGCCTTGATCATTAGGAAAGATGTTTGATGTGACCAATCTTCAGATTTTCCCTGTGAACAAAGCAAAGCTGGCTTAAGCAACTATAAAAGGTCTCTGTACAGGAATGTACTGGTAGTCAGCATATAACCAGTCACTTAGTGACTTTTTGAAGTTGCAACAGGGCTCCCAAAATATTTATGATCTCAAGTTGAAGTTCTAACATCTGGACTCTCCCTATGGCCACATGATCGCATTTTTGATACTTGGCAACCAACCCACATTAATGGCTTTTGCAGCATCCTGCAGTCACATGGCCATGACTTAGGGCGTTTTGTGTTTCTAGTGTTTCCTTTGGTTTCTGGCAAAAAAAAACAACACAAAACACCTGTGGCAGACAATGGGCTTGCTTAACAATCACCACATTTGCTTTAACAACTCCTGCAGAAAATGTTGCAAAATTGGGTTGGTCACAAGGGTGCCTCAACTTACGACTCTCATGAATACAATGGTTTCAGTACTGTCATAAGTTGAGGACTACCTGCACCTGTAATGAAAAGGGGAGGATGGAAAGAAAACACAAATTGTCATAAAATAAAAATAACTGTATTTGGGTGATCAGAATATAAACAATGTAACTCAAAGCTTATAAACAATGTAACTCTAAATGGGGAGAAAAATACCAATAAAGAGGCAGATTTCTGGCAAAGGCAAAGGGAAAGAGTTAACACAAGTTGCATAAGGGCAAGAATAAGGAATACAAGAAACAAGTTTACTTTAGCTTCACTGACTACAGCAAGTAGTGTGTGTGAATGCTGGAATGTCTATCAGGATTAACGAGTGTGTTAAAACATTTTAATCTTTTGAGTCTTTTGTCTTCACAATGGATGAGAATCTACTACAAGAACTGAATTTGGAACAGCACGATGATGGGCGTTTTTTTTCTATTGTTTTATCATACCTTATTATTTTTAGTAAGAATTTAAGGCAGCAAGCATACCTAATTTATTTTATTTTATTTTTATTTATTTTATTTATAATCAAATTTATATGCCGCTCTTCTCCTAGGACCCAGAGCGGCTTACAACAAATACAATAAAAATACAATAAAAATTTAAAAATTAGTTGCATTCATACAAACACAATCAGCTCACAGTCGCTGATGGAGGGACCTTCCTAGGGCCCAGGGGCAGAGCACAGCTCATGCGCCCCAAGCCTGTCGGCATAGATGTGTCTTCAGCAATTTATGGAAAGCTAGGAGGGAGGGAGCAGTACGAACCTCTGAGGGAAGCTGGTTCCAGAGGGCTGGGGCAGCAACGGAGAAGGCCCTTGCCCTAGGCCCCGCCAGATGACATTGTCTAACAGACGGGACCCGTAGGAGGCCAACCCTATGCGCCCTAACCGGTCTTGCTCCTATTTTCCCCAAAACAACAACTCTGTGAGGTGAAAATTGGGTTGAGAGAGAGAGAGAGAGAGAGAGAGAGAGAGAGAGAGAGAGAGAGAGAGAGAGAGAGAGAGAGAGAGAGAGAGATTGCCAAAGTCATTCAGCCAGCTTTCATGTCTAAGGTGAGAGTAGAACTCACACTCTGCTGCTATCTAGCCTGCTGCCGAACCAGTAGAGCAAACTGGATTAGGATAGGTAAAGGTGCTATTACCTTATATAGTAAATATGTTATAAAAATCATAGGACTGGAAGAAATTAAACTGGACTAACATAAATTAAACTGGGCGGATTTTGTTTCCTCGAGCTCAAGAACAGAAAAAGATGGACAGCATGCTGTAGAAATAGAGACTAACCCTCGGGAAGAATATATCTGCAAATTTAGGCACAATTGTGAGATATGTGAACATTTCAGTGATAACAAGGGATTTTCTAAAAGTAATATCCTCGGATGGCTGGCCATTAAGAAACACACAGAGAGGAGACAACACCTTTTTGAATTATGGAGTTCAAGATAAAAATAAGGCAATCCTTAGCTACTCCCAAAGTAGTATTTTCCTTCCCTTTCCAAAACAGTTTTGGTTCTGGATGCAATCTCCCATGTTTCACTTATGCTGTGGCTGCTGATGTATTCAGAGTTTCAAATCTGCCCAGCCCCAGGGGTCACTTTGGGCTGGTGGGGCACACCCCTTCTCTCCAGGTATCGGAAATTATCCCCTATGATCCTTTTGGCCTGAGAATCTTTCCACCAAGTCATTATGCTGCCAATAACGCTCAAGAAGCCTTTTCAATATCGGAACTGACAGTGTGGATCCAGCAGACTTTCAAAAGAACAACAAACTTGGTTTATTTCATTCCTGGTTTAAACTAAGGCATAGAGCACATTAGGAAGATTCTTGCGAAAGCATCGATCATGTGCCCCACAGGTTGGCTTAAACCAGGAAAGAAAGTCAAGTTCTCCCACCTGTGTATTTATTTTATGATTTATTTATTAAACTAGGCAGCTTACAATCAAGAAAAACAGCTATATAAAATACTAGAATATATAGTAATACTAAATTCGGTTTAAAATCATCAAAGATTGAGGAGGAAGGGAGCAAGATGCAGACAGGGAGGAGGAGGGATCTTATCTTAATCCAGTATCCATCTCCAGAATGACATGCCCCTATTGGGGCCCGAAGCCAATTGGCAGAGCCAGGTCAAAAGAGTGGATGTGGATTTCACTGGGGTGGGGGTAAGCTTTTTTTTTAAAAGATTGCTAGTTCTGTTACCACTGCACATATTACAGATGTTCTCCTGGGATTTTGCAGGGCTGCACTTTTTATTTATATTATCTTCGTTTTTCTGAATCCATTCTGGGTTTGGCAACATTAGGTACTAATTGTCCATGGATATTCTCAGTCATTCAGGTCATGGTTGTTCCAAAGGGGCTTTTTCAAGAGGCACTTGAAGACGTTTCGCTTCTCATCTCACATTGTAGGTGTGTGGTGTGAGATGATGGCTTATAACAGTGTTTCACAACCGTAACAACTTGAATATGTCTGGACTTCAATTCCCTGAACCCCCAGCCAAGAAGCTAGGTCCGCACATCAAGTTGCCAAAGTTGAGGAAACTCTGGTCTAGAATAATATCATTGGCAAGGCTAGAGGAAAAAGGAGAAATTGGATACACCAGAGAGACAGTATGAAAGATATTAGAGTATTCAAATGATCTTGGAAAAGCTACCAATGATTACTACAATCAGATCAAGATGACCAATTTCTCCATGCAGTTCCCAGGATAGAAATGCGGCTGGCTGCCATCTACTTTGCACCGAAGTGCGAAAAAAGACAACACACAACATATTTTGAGATGTGAACTTGAAGTATGAAGGCACTCCTTCTTCGCACCAGATACTAGGTCGGAGGCTGGCTCTCCCGATGGGGGTAGCATTTCCTAATGCATCTTCCCACCTTTTTGGACAGTTTTAAGCAAGTTTACTTCGGTTGCTTTAATTACATTTGCTCCCATCGCTGCTTTGTCCTCTCCATGCAATGCTCTGCTTTCTCTCTCTCTCACATATACACCCTTTATTTTTAAAATTCTTGGCTGGCCCTTAACACCTTCCTCCGCCCCATCTTTCCTTTTTCCATTTTCAATACATAAGAAAATATACGTAGCTCACAAACTGAATTGTTGGAGATCTTGGTGCTCTTTGAGCTCGGTTGTTTACTTGCAGGCGTAGTCGGTAACGAGACATCTGCCACCAAACAACCAAGCTCAGAGACACCACAATTTTTCCATTTTTTTCTTTCATTCCTCTGACAGCCAGTTGGCCAGCTACCATCTAGGGCAGGGGTAGGCAACCTTGGCTCTTTTATGACTCATGGACTTCAACTCCCAGAATTCCTGAGCCAGCCATGCTGACTCAGGAATTCTGGGAGTTGAAGTCCACGAGTCATAAAAGAGCCAAGGTTGCCTACCCCTGATCTAGGGCTTAAATCATGTCTTCGTTTTCCACGATGCCAAACACGCCAACTTCCCCAATCCATAAGGACATGCCCTTTTGGGTCATGTGTAGGTGTGATCCATTTTCCTACACATCTAAATTGGTGCAGCATAGTAGGGCATGAATCAAAACACAGAGTGATTTGGGTCAAATCTGGATTTCCAACTTCACCTACCTGATAGGCTTGTTGTAAATACTTTTTTTTTCAAATACAAGAATGCCACCTTCTCTCCCCAGAAAAGAAGGAGGTGTATGGAGTGAGTGCCTTTTCCTATCTTTGTGTTCAATATAATCCTCTGAGCTTAGAGAAATGTGAAAATCAACCCAAATCACCAATTTCTTTCTCTGTCTGTCAGCCACATTGGATCTCTCTTGCTCTGGCAAGGAGAAAAAAATGGCTCCTTGTATCATCCCAACTGTGTGAGGTGGGTCTTTTTCTTGGGGGAGATTATTTTTGTTGTCTGTAGCCCCAAGAAACAGCTTCTTCTCTTAGAGTATTTGTAAGATGTTGTGTGAAGAAAAATGTCATTGTAGGTTTGGGGTGGTAAGAGAGCAGCAGTTGTTTCCTCACTATTCCTCGCTATTTGGGTATTGAAAGAGAAATCTTTGTCAGGGTCCAGTCCGAGCTGGGAATAAACAAAATGGAGACTGCTTTAGAAAGAAGGTTGTAGTTTATTGAATAGGAGAGCCAGACAGAAAGATGGCTCTGGGAAAGCTGACCACACGTAACACGTAGCTGGGAGTGGTGGGTTTTTATACCATCTGCAACTTTTGAGGTTGCTGGGAGTGGTGGGTTTTTATACCATCTGCAACTTTTGAGGTTGTTTCCTGTTCTTGTTTGAGGCTTTTTATTTCCTGTGGCATGTACTTTGGCCTGAGTCTCAGTGTGTCCTTTTGGTATTGATGGGTTAATCCTGTTATGTCCCCAAAGGTCATGTCTTTTAGAGTTTGGGTGGGATATGTAGATTTTAGATCTCTTTGTCTTCCTAATTTCATCAGCTTCTAGCTTCCTGGCTCCAACTTTCCTAAATGGATTATTACATCTGCATTTCTAAAAGCTGGTTTCTGCTGAATTTTCTGGCTGGGGGAGGGAGAAGTTTCTGCCTTTTTAAAAATCTTCCCCATTATTCCTTTGGAGAAATATATTCTGCCTTTTTAATATTCCTCAAAATATTTCTGTGGATTCTTCCCACATGGGTTTTATCTGTTTGTGTAGATTGTTTAGGGGAGGGAGGGAAGGAGTTCTATGCCACTTTATGTTGCATAGAAACTTTGTAAACTTTGCTAAAGTTAAGATGAATGGGATATTTGGATAGGATCTGGACTGAAGCTTATCTCACAGATATTTTAAAAGGAGTGTCCAATTTCTTCCATCTATTCTCCCAGGAATAAAAAAAGTAACATACAAATCACTGATTCTTCCCTCCCCCTCAGATATGCTCTTCTCTCTTGTATTGATAAAATAATGCTATTATTAAAAAGTATGTAAATTTAAATTAAGTTTTTTTAAGTTAATTTAAATTCTTTCTCACAGGTATGAAGATTATTCTCATCTCCACTTGTGCTCCAGAAACGTAGGAAATTGGAAAACAAAATTAGGGCCTTAATGTACCGTGCAATGTAAATTGTAAAGATAACGTTGAACTTTATTGCTCTAATGGGGTTCTTTGAATCATCATTCACCTTGGTGTTTTAGGACATCTTTGGAAGAATATCTAGGCAGATATTGGGGAAATAGCATTTTAATAGCTTGATATAAATACTCCTGATGAATCAGAGCAAGTTTGAAATAATTTTAGAGACAGAAACTGAACAAGTTCCTAGTCCATCCAGTCACTTTCTGTAGCTCCATCTGATTGAATTCTGCCTGCATATTCTGTAATTCTGAACACTTTCTGATACTACTGAAATAGAAAAAGACAGCAATTCAACACATCCATAATGAGTGTCATAGAAATCTAATAGATTTTTACCTGATGTTTGGCTAAGATTTGGAAGATGCTTTATTAATATCACTCTTGGGTGCTGCTTTTCCATCCTTCCATTATAGCTACTGTAAATTAATCAGAAAATCTCTATCCAGTGCTGAGACAGGCTTCTTTGTAAGATAATCATTGTGTGACATCTGGAAGATTATAGACTGCGTGCCTTCTGCATTCTGTTTCATCCATGCTCAGAATTTCCAACCACAGCATTTGATTTTAAAATGTTACCTTATGAGAGCAATAATAATGATAATAATAATAATAAAAGATCTTTATCTTCAAGGGATACGAAAACAGTGCAGTAACTCCCTCTTAAAAGCAGATGTGCAGAGCAACAATAGCGTGCCTTCTCATTTTTCTGGTACATGTTCCTAGTCTGAAGGACACAGCTTGCATGCCACGTGGCTAAAATAGCCCAGTCCCCCTTAGGTACAGTACAGTAGAAGCCTCTGTACCATTTTTAAGTGGTGTCGAACTTTACCTCCACAATTTGTGCCTGTAAGGAATTAGGGAGACACATGACTAATCTTGTCCTCAGAAGACAAGAAAAATTAGGTCACCTATGGTTAAGAAGCAATTGTTTGTATTGCTGCTTTTTCCATTTTCCATTGAGTTATAACTTCCATATTGGTCACACATAATAATTTAGCACATACTGGACAACTGTAAAGATCTCCAAAGTGGCACTCAGGTTTCATGTCTGAATATTTCACTAAATATAATGACCTTAAAACAATACATTTCATTGTTTTCTCCAGTCCTGAGCAAATTGTTTATTAAATAAATTGATCTAAATTGCATCCTCTGTATCATGACCCATTAAGTACTTAACTGTAGGGCGAATAACGATTCTGTTATCTTTAGAAGGGAAATACATAACAAAACAGAATGATCTGATTGAAAGGGAAAGGTGAAGAAATGTCACTACTGTATTATATCTCTATGTTCCTTTTCATGTGTTTAGTTTCATGGTTTTACTATTGTTTCATTCTACTTTGACTTTAGATTGGGAGCTGCCCAGAACTGGTTATAAGAGGGCCAGCTATACAAACAAATGAACAAATAAATACATCTCTTTATATATCATTTAATAATTTCCAGTGTTGAAGGGTCGCTGTTATCTTAAGGAGCAAAAAAAAAGCCAGGAATCATGTAGTTCCTTTTCCGACTAATAAATTTTATTAAAAAGCATAAGCATTTGTGAGTGGAAAAGGTGCATTCCTGTTTTTTTGCCACCACTGACCAAGCCAGCTCTCCTTCTATAGTGTCTACAATACATTATTGTAAAGGATAGTTTCTTAATATCAATAACACATTGGAAACTGTTTAGAAATAACGACAGTAAAGTATACCTTATTATGGAAAGTACATGAATATTAATTTTATTCATGAAATTACATGAATAAAATTGCTGAGATAGCTTCACTTTCATGCTGTTACTTTTTTAAGGTTTTTTTTAAAAAAATTCATCTCAACATAACAATAGTTCCACATTCCAAGTCCTCTTGTTTAGTCTATGGGTCATCTTTTGAGCAAGCCAAAGCACATGTGCTAATAGTTAGTCGAATAGCTACTGTATGCCAAAGTCTGCTATGAAAAATACACCCTTATGCTTACTGTGCCTAAAAGAGTAAAAGAAAAAAAAGAACAATAATGTTCGCATTATAATTCTTATGGCTTACACATGAAATACTTCATGCAGTCCTTCTTCCAATAGTTTCCAAAGGGTGATTCCTACTTATAAAACAAACTACCCCATCTTGCTCTAATATGCATTTGGTAGGAACTTAGTGGCTTGGATAGAAAGACTTTCCCATTGTCCAGTTGGACGCATTTCCAAGGCAATGTATTATAATACAGTTAAAAGTATTTTAGAGACAGAATACAATTCAAATTATTTTCTACTTCTTAATATAAAAATTTATTAAAATTACAAACCAGGGAAAACTGTTTCATTTCCCCTAAATATTTTTTAACATGACCATCAGTTTAACTTAACCATCAGTTGGTCAAGTAAGGCCTAGACTTCCATATTTTAGTTTTAGAAATGTTTATTCCATCTTTCTGATAATTTATTGATTGATTTATCAAATGTTTTAATTTGTTTTTCTGGATGGTGGTTAGAAAAATTGGGAGTTTCTAATTATTTTAAAAAGTTATCCTCTCAGTGTGTAGAGCTGAGGCATATCACTATTGTGTGAGATATGTACACACAAAGTAAAGGGAGTGTAGAGAGACCATGACTTAAGCTAGCCCTGCAAGAAAACTCTGTGTTGTTCTATACCAGGGGTAGGCAACCTTGGCTCTTTTATGACTCGTGGACTTCAACTCCCAGAATTCTAGGAGTTGAAGTCCATGAGTCATAAAAGAGCCAATGTTATCTACCCCTTTCTATACCTTTAAGGAGGACGGGATTGTATACAGATAGTTCTCACTTAATGATTGGTTGCTTAATGACCATTCAAAGTTAACACAACACCCCCCCCCCAAGTTACTTATTACCCATCTTAAACAATTGCCGCATGTGTCATGTGATTTGTCATGTGTCATGCGAAAAATTTGCATTTTTTTCTTCCTAGTTTCAGGCAAAAAAAGCCCATGTGGGAGAATGGATTCACTCAATGACCATATAGTTCATTTAATGACTACATGATTCATTTAACAACCATAGTGACTCACTTTACAACCATTCTAAAAAAACAACTGTAAAATTCAGCCAGGTCACATGGTGTCCCGTTTAAGGACTACAATGACTTAGAATTTTAGTCATAAGCCATTGCAGTCTTTAAGTGGAGCATCATGTGACCTGACTGAATTTTACAATTGTTTTACAATGGTTGTAAAGTGAGTCACCATGATTGTTATTGCAGTTGCTAAGTGAGAACTACCTGACTTAATTTTATTGAGGAATCTGTTCTGCACATTATGTCATTTATAGGTACTCTGCTGAGCTAAGCTGTAATTTCAACTTTTAAATGAATCCTCCAGTTCATTTATGAGACATTTGTGAAAAAGGGAAAAAATATAACTAAATTATAAGAAATAAAACAACAAGTACCCTGTGAATTTAGAAATGTGTCTGTCCTAACCTGGGTAAGAAATGCTTAGTCTGCTTGAAGAAGATGGCTGAGAAGCAGTGAACCCTTTAAAACCTGGGGGCAACCCCTCATTAAATATGCATGCCAATCAATTTAAGGCACAATCAACTTGTGCCTCAAATCAGGGCAGCCACAAAGGCAAGGCATGTCAAAAAATTAAGATGGTACACGTGATGCTACAATCAAACCTCCATCTTGTCCATATGGAACTTCAGATAGTGATATGGTTGAGACTTAGTAGGTGGCCATTTTTTCCTGACAAGTGTAGTCATCAGACTTGAAGAAAAAAATGCCCAGTTTTTCGTTTTAAAAAAATCCAAAACATTTTAAAAGATTGTTGTCCTTTTTTCTTTTACGGAAACTTTTTGTTTCATGAAAATTAAGAAATAAGAACATGAGCAGGTGAGATGATAGCTAGCATTATGAACAGAAAAATATAACTGTACCTTTAATTGCATCTCTCTCTCCATTGCTGTAAACAATTCTTTAGTAGCTTGGAATCACACAACAATCTTTCTGTGAATGAAATTCTGGTTCACTGTACTTTCACTACTCACAGAAAATGATATATAATTTTGGATATGTGTATGGATTCTTGCCTATACTGGATGGCATATACTTCAGTTCATATTCTACAAAAGATAAAGAAATCTAACATAGACATTGCCAGTCAGATATAATACAACACATGTGATGAAGGGGTTGCAAATAAACCTCTTTTAGTTTGCAACCTGCTGTTCCTGAATCCTAGGTACACTAGTCCTTGATTTACAACTTCTTGCTTAGTGACTTTTTGAATTTACGACAGATTTCTCCCCCTCAAAAAAAGGTATCAGAATCAATCAGAATAGAGCTGTAAGGGACTTTGGAGGTCTTCTAGTCCAACCCCCTGCTCAATCAGGAGACCCTCTACCCTTTCAGACAAGTGACTGTCTAGTCTCTACTTAAAAACCTCCAGTGATGAAGCACTCACATTTTTTGGTGACAAGCCGTTCCACTGGTTAATTGTCCTCACTGTTAGGAAGTTTCTCCTTAATTCCAGGTTAATTCTCTCCTGGATTAGTTTCCATCCATTGTTTCTTGTTCTGCCCTCTGGTACTTTGGAAAATAGATTGACTCCCTCTTCTTGGTGGCAGCCCCTCAAATAGCGGAACACTGCTATCATGTCTCCCCCAGTCCTTCTTTTCTCTAGACTGACCATACCCAATTCCTGCAACTGTTCTTCATTATGTTTTAGCCTCCAGTCTCCTGATCATCTTTGTTGCTCTTCTTTGCACTTTTTCCAAAGTCTCCATGTAATTGAAAGTCTGGATATAAGCCTGAATGTAGCTAACTGGGTTCATAGATATCACTAAGCCATGATGTGGTGGCATTGGGCTGGATTTAGTATGACCCCAACCAATGGAGGCCAACAACAAACCATGGCTAAAAAAAGCTATGATTTAAGAGCAGGGCTCTCCAAACTTGACCACCCTAAGACTTGTAGACTTCAACTCCCAGAATTCCCCAGCCAGTCCACAAGTCCCAAAAGTGGCCAAGTCTGGAGATCCTTGACTTCAAACACAGTGCATGCCCAACATCTAGAAGGTGCTTGAACCACCACGAGTGGTTCGACTGGATATAGCCAGCTTCTCAGGAAGGACATTCTCTCTGCATGGTTAACCACCTGGAAAAGTCCTCCCTGCCCTAGAGAAGGACGCCCCCGATCTCTGCCCCACTTGAGGGGTACTTGAGGTACTTGAGACCTGGATCTGAAATTCTGATGACAGGTTCTCCCCATGGCCATGTGCCTGCATTGCGGGTACTCAGCAACTAGCCTGCATTTATGGCCATTTGCAACATCCCACAGTCATATGACTGTGACTTACATCATTTTTGCCAAAAAAAAGGACGTTTATTTCCAGGTTTTGGCAAAAATGCCCCATAGCAGGCAATGGGTTTACTTAACGACCACCGCAAGAAAGGTTATAAAATTGAGTTGGTGGTATAATGATGCACTTTACGACCATCATGACTTACAACAATAATGGGCACACTTTGTTGTAGTCATAAGTCAAGTACTACCTCTACACTGATCCTTTTACATAGCAGGAAAAAAAAACCAGCTACTTGTCTTTGGAATGCAAAAAAAAAAAATGGCATGAGATTACAGAACAGAAACTATAGCACGCACTATATAAATTGGCCTTTAATGGAAATAAAATCTAGCTTATTAATAAATTCTTCTGGATATATGACAAAAATGCTTTTTATTCAACAGCTTCCTGGTATTTACCAAATGATAGTAAAAACTTTAAAAAAAATCTGTCTCAGATCACTCATGGAAGAGCAAGGCAATTCTAAAAGTCATGCTTAACCTCTGAGAATATATTTGCATGCGATTACGAATCTGGTTTTGATCCCTATATGGAAACTGTGAAAAACAGGCCAAGAGTATTTTCCCACAATATCCATGATTCCATAGATATTAGATGCAACCTTCTGGACAATAATTAGGAGAGGTTTAGGGCAGCCTTAATCCAAATCATGCCACCAAGGGCTGCAAAAACATAGGACTGTTTTTTTCGGTCTAATTTTGCAGCTTCAACACCTAAGTCCCAATAACCTTACTGAATTGCTAAGACAGTCTCCTGTTACCACTTGAGAGTGAAGCTGAAAGGACAGAAAAAGTCACTTCAGGAGTGGTAAAGCAACTGGCTATGACCACATTCCAGCAGAAATGATAAGATAATAATGCTGACTGGTGGGCCCTGATTTTCCCTCTCTTCTTCCCATATTTTGATTGTTCCAGAAATCTAGGATAATTGTTCCAATGAATAAGGTTGGACCAAAATCTGATCTGGTTAATTATCACACGGGTTGCCTTCCTAATTCTAATTGATAAGCTTTATCCAAGACCATATGATAAATTCATAGACTGGAAAGATAATGAGGAAATTTTTATCTACCGTAATATTTTTGTGAGCCACTGTAATAGTGTGTGAGAAAAACCTTCTGATGGAGGTGGGAGATAGTGGATGGTTATATAAAAGGCTGGTTATATATTAGGCAAGAAAAAGGTTTGGAGGAGACCCTTCCTAAGTTCTCAGACAGTAAAGAAGACAGTGGGAGATTTGTATTTTCAAATTTTCAAGATTTTTCTAATGTAGATTTAGAATAAAGTAGACTTAGTTTAATCTGGTTGTGTTTCCTATCTGGTTCTACTTAGGAAGGCTGACAGCCACTTAGAACTTATCTTGTATTAGATAGGCAGTCATATAGATTTCCAAATAAATAAATCAGTGCAGATGAACCAATGGATTTAGAAAAGGCCATTGTACAAATGATCAATGCCTGACAAGGCACTAATAGCCAATTACACAAAATGACCAAAGGAAACCCTTTTTGCCATATTTGTAGATTTTGATACCACAAATGAAGATAAACTTTGATAAAAAACCTGAGGCCTCTTCAGTAGATTGTTTGGTTTTTTTATCAGAAGCCTTTGTGATAGGAATTAGTTGCAGGTAAGGTAACATTCACAAAAATATATACTCTTTCAATGCACAGCAAAATTGCATTCTATTTTGGCTCAATTTTTGTTTAATTTTTATGTTAGTTCTCTGATTTCAGTTTTACGCTACCTTGTATCAGTGCTTCCCTGTTTTTTTTGTTCATTACTCAAAACCGGTTATCAGAAAGACCTTTTTACTCATTTAAGTCAAATTAAATGACTTTGTAAATGGGTAAAGAGTTTGCATGTCATTACCCAAAGAAAAGTTGCTTTTATCCAATTTTAGTTAATTTATCCAAGTTCAGGTTTAGGAAGCACTGCCTTATATAAAGGTCATTAATTCTGGCCAATTGAAAGATTCCCTAGAAGCTGACAAAATATCTTTAATCTGTTTATTGGGATATATTAATTCTTAATTTTTAAGAATTATTTCTGGTTGATTTCTGATTATAATACATTAAATATACATACATACATACATACATAAATACATACATACATACATACATGTGGTGGGATTCAGCCGGTTCACACCAGTTTGCTAGAAACAATAGATAATTTTTTGTTGACTTCAGCGAACTGGCTGATGCCCTAGCCCTTTTTTGCAAGGCCCAGAATGGACCACCGGAAGTGTGTGAATGCCACTTCTGGAAGTCCGTTCTGAGCCAGGGAGACCTCCCAGACCCAGAACAGCCCAGAATGGACTTTTGGAAGCAGTTTCCACACAGAGAATCGGGTGTTCAGGTATTTGAATCCTACCACTGCATATATGTATGTATGTATGTGACAGTGGGGGAGAGGGAGAGAAAGACAGAGTAATTTATATATGCACTAAATAGTTTCATGTATCCCAGAATTTGCATTTTTTTTCCTTTTTAATAGTTTTGAGGTCAAGCCACACCATTTTACCAGAAACAGAGCAGATTTTATTATCCTGTGTAATAGCCATGGAATGCTGAGAAGTCTAATACTTTATAGAGACATCTCTCTCTCTCTCTCTCTCTCTCTCTCTCTCTCTCTCTCTCTCTCTCTCTGTGTGTGTGTGTGTGTGTGTGTGTGTGTGTGTGTACAGACGTTAGAATGATATACCAGTAGCATGTCATCTTTTTCTCCTTCATGCAATTTACCACAGTGGAAAATAACATAGGTCAGAAAATAACCAGGACAAGTGTTGCAGCTGGGATTTGAATTAAAAAAAAAACATTCTTATAAAGCATATCATTTTGCTATTTGATGATGGACTATAGAGTTTACATTGGACAACTGCTTTGGGGGATTCATCTTGTGCCTGATTACAGGAGTTGGTGGCTTGGTATGTCTGCTATTTCAGCTTCACTGCACTTACTGACATGAATTGGGTGCCAGATTTGTGGGGTACAATGACATCAGAGTTTTGAAAAGGATTCTGAGACTACTAGGTATTCTCTGTTACCATTTTGGAATCAGCTATCCCTGACCTCCCTTGCCAGAATGAACTTCAGTGATTCTCAGATTAAGCATGAAACTAACTTCCAGTATTTGAGGGGCTACCACAAAGAAGAGGGGGGTTAACTTATTTTCCAAAGCACCATAGAGCAGGACAAGAAACAATGGATGGAAACTAATCAAAAAGAGAAGCAACCTGGAATTAAGGAGAAACTTCCTAACAGTGAGGACAATTAACCAGTAGAACAGCCTGACTTCAGAAATTGTGGGTGCTTCATCACTAGAGGTTTTTAAGAAGAGATTGGACAGCCACTTGTCTGAAATACTATAGGGACTCCTGCTTGAGCAGGGGGCTGGACTAGAAGACCTCCAAGGTCCCTTCTATTCTATTCTATTCTATTCTATTCTATTCTATTCTATTCTATTCTATTCTATTCTATTCTATTCTATTCTATTCTATTCTATTCTATTCTATTCTATTAATTCTACAGTTTTCTATCTCTTCCCTTCATCCATCCTTTATCTCTTGATTCTTACTCTCATGCCTATAAGATCATTGTAAGGTACTTATCCAGAGTTAGGCCCACTGTATTTTACTCTGGTAGTAACTTCTAGCCATTGCTGCTGTGATATGAAACCTATCTTCATACTTCATATTATTGAGCAATGGTTCATAAAATGTTATAAATCAGACGTCCTCAACCTTTTGGGCACCAGGGACTGGTTACGTGGAGAGAGGTTTTTTCCGTGGACTGGAAGGGGCGTGGTTTTGTGTGTTGCCTGCATCCCGCAGATAAGGCTTTGCTTGTTTGTATGGACCAGTTGCTGGCATGCCGCAGCCCGGTACCAGTCCACGGATCAGGGGTTCGGAACCCCTGCTATAAATCATGGGCATCCAACCTTTTGTCTTGCCTGGTTGCATTGAGTGAAGAGCTATTGTTTTGGGCTGCATATAAAATATAGTTAATGTGTATAAATCATACAATAATGTTGAAAATTTACAAACATACGAAGCCACATTACTAGCTTTCCAGGGCTACATAGGGCCTTGGGCCATGGGTTGGACATGCCTGCTATAAATTATCATTAGAAAAATGGCCTAAGGTGTTCCAAACCTGTTTCCAAGTGTTATGGATAGCTAACTAGTAGAAGCACATGAGATTTATAAGGGCAATGGAATAACACAATTAACTACTCTCCTGCTGGTAGATGGTTTCTGATAATGGAGTTGGAGTGATCATTTTAAAATAGTTTCTCTCCTTCTGTGGCACTCTGTCCTAAGAGTATCCTTAGCTTACAAGACCTAAATCATTTCCACAAATGACTTATAGCATTGTAAGTCTTACACACCTGAAGGCTCTCCTGATCTAGGAAAGAGTGCAACCAGCACACAAGATGAATCTGTGTGAAGGTCCTCTTGGACTTACCTGCTGCTTGCTCTTTCATCAAGAGTTGAAAATCTGGAGGGCAGAGTTGAGTGATAAGCAACAGTGGAGAGGTGGGGCAGGGGAATTGACTCTTTACCCAGCAGGTGTCCAATTCCAGGAACTGGCCCATAGAATCAGAAACAGAGCCACATCTGAAGGCTGCATCTTGAAGCAGCAGAGAGCAAACCACCTTCTCTCTTGTTTTATCACACTCTGCTTTCTTTTTGGTCAGATTCCAGCTCTAGACTGTGTCAGCAACCACATCATTGAGGAAGCATGGTAGGTTATATTCATGGGGGGGGAAAATAAGCAAAAAAGGTGGATAACATTATTTTAAAGCTGGAATAGCTGAGGACAACTTTAAACTGTTTACACTGAGGGCCAAGAGATAGAGACAAGCACACCACCAGAAGAGCATGCCATTTAAAAATGGTTATCAAGGCATCTTCGTGCTGTGGTTATGGGAGATGAGAATGAACCCAAGGTCCATCATGTGCATAATGTGCCACTATCTCATATATTTGTTCCTGGCTCCAAGAGGAGAGACACATCTGCCACATAAATCCTGCTGGCAATTTTTATGTCTTTGGCCTATTATATTTTTGCCTCTTCCCTGAGTTGAAGGCTTGAGATATTTTGCCATCCCCTACTGTCTTTTGCCAGAATTTTTAAGACAAATGGTACTGCTGCTACCTCTGTTTTAAACCATGGTGCTACGGTATGTCTGTCTGAGTTTGTTAAGAGCAATATAAACTAAGGAGAAACTCTTGCCAGAAGCCCTAAGGGTTATAATTTAACATCACTATTGCTTCAAATGACTCCACTTTGGCTGCTGTGTGCTTCAAAATAAACCAAGTTTCCTTGGGAGTGTGCCACAGATCCTTCTCCTTTGACCTCCATTAATCACTCTTTCATAAACCCTAGCAAGCATCTACTAATGTTCTTCAAGTGGATCAATGTTGCTACGTACTCTAAAATGTCTTAATCCTTTTTGGTTCACTAGGTTTTTTTACACACCCTTGTAATTAGTTTTGTCATTGGATTTCAGCAGCAGGACTGCAGACATTTCCAACATCTGTGAGATCACTTAAGGAGCTTTATCCTGCATGCTGTTACATGTATAGTATTTCGCGCTCAATAGGGCGCACCTGCTGATAAGGCGCACCTAATTTTAGAGGAGGAAAATAGGGAAAAAAATATTTTGAGCCAAAAAGTGGGCTAAGAGACATACAGGTAGTCCTCAACTTTTGACAACAATTGAGCCCAAAATTTATGTTGCTAATCAATTTCCTCAACCACATCAGACATAAAAAAATTATTAGCCACAATACTATAATGAACCATGCATTTGTTTAGGATGCATGTGGGCTTTAGCTGATGTTTTTCCACTGAACATGTATCAAAAACTGGTTTATTTCTGCTTTAAAAGAAGGGAACTTTTTTTGTTCTTGGAGCTTGCTTCTTCATTCCAACTGGGTGTAACCCAGGGGTTCTCAACCTTGGCAACTTGTGGACTTCAACTTTTATCAGCTGAGTTAAATGCAATCTAAGCTGCAAAAAACCTAGTATTGCAATCTAGGAAATACCGGTAAATCCCATGAAACCTAATGACCAGGAAAGGGGCAGTGGCTTCTATCCAAGCGAAGCGCCTCAAACACGCACGCAGACTGGAGCCTATAGTAGCCCTGTCTTTTACAGGACAAGTCTGCTCCACACCGACTATCATCCTCTCCAACCGCCCTTTGGACGCGACCAAAGAAGAAAGCGCTTACCGTAGGTAGGGGGATTGCTGCTGCTGCTGCTGTCACTGCCGCCCCTCTTGTGTGGGCAGGGTTGTTTTGGGCTACAAGCAGGTGTAGCAGGGAGTGGTTGTCCCGCTCTCCTGACCATCTGACCGACAAAGGGACTGCTGCTTTCCCACCCCTTTGGGGTCCGGTCCTTCTTGCGTCCACCCAGTTGCAGCGGGTGGTTCTAAGATAATGGGGGGGTTACGGTCAGGGTAACAGCAAACCAGGATTGGGCCTCAAGCCTTTCCTATTTATTTATTTTATTTGTTTCTGTTTGGGGCTGATTACGTGTAAAAAACAAATCCCGGTGTAGAATCAAGTGTGTTTCTCGCCTTTCCTTATCCGGTGAGGAGAGAGGGAATCAAAGAGACCAGGCAAGGCAAGGGAGAAGAAAGGGACAGAATAGGCTGTTCCCTCTTTCCCTCCTGAAAAGGAGAGAGACAGAAGCGCCATTACGAACCTGCACTTCCTGTCTCTTGGCGGGAAAATTTGATAGGAATGGAGAAGGCGGAAGTCCCTTCTGATGCCTCCATGCGTCCCGGCGCCCCAAAATGGCAACCTGCGCGGGAGATCTAGCGCGGCCCTCTGGCGACTGTGTGATTCAGGACTGCCTTAGCGTCTACCGGTAATTGGCTTTAGACCTCAGCCGGCGTGTTCACCGTGGCCGCAGCCGGCGCTCAGCAGACTCCCTTGCTTAGGAGCTGAAGAGAGAACCGACGGGGAAGATCCCCACCCCCCCTACGGAGACGCGGAGAGTTTCGGCTGCAGCGTTGATCTTACGCTAATGCTGGGGATTCCCCTTTGGAAACAGATTGTACGAGGGGTTCCTTAAGGAAATGTTGAGCCTGAGAGCGTTCTCAGGACTCCGGCTGCAGCTTTGTTAGGAATGACTTGCTCTGCCTAGCTGGACCCCGGTCTGGGAAGGGAAGGCTTCGTGTGCGAGAAGGCGCGCGAGAAGCTTCTCGTGATTCGGGGATTTCTGTTGTAACGCTGGTTTGCGGCATTCGTGCCGTCTTCTAAGGCAACGGCGCTTGTGTCACATCCCCTCTGCTCCAGCGCCTCCCCCCGCCTGCATCTTCGCTCCATAAGGCGCGGCTGATTTTTCCTCCTACTTTGGGAGGGAAAAAACTGCGCCCTATGGAGCGAAAAATACGGTAAGTAGCCTTATTGCCTTTAGAGAGGGCATGCCTGGCCCCATACACTGCACATCAAAAAGAAATGAATTTATAAATTACTTAGAAATGCAGCAGTGTTTTTAGATTTCCTGTCTTTCTCCTGTGTCTTGCAGAATGTATTTTATGACTTTTCCGCTGCCTTCTCATTTACTTTGGGTGTAGGACAACACTATACTAGGTCTATGTGACCTGCAATCATTCCAGAGCTGAGCCCAAAATGCCAGAATCAAGGAATATATGCAAACCATAGACCTGGTTGCTCAAAGCTGAAGTTTGTTAAACATCTCTTTCTCTCAAGGATAATCCAATATTTAACCTGAGCTGGTGGGGTCAATGCAAAACCAGCAATGTTTTGTACAAAGAATGTACTTCAGGTTTTTGGTTTTTATAGCTCAAGGTCATGGAACCTTCAGCCTTCTAGGGATGGCTGAATTACCATTCCCAGTAGACTCATGGTCAATGGGGATGGACCCTAGGAGCTGTGGTTTCAGTAGTATCTGAAATGTGGCATTCTCACCTTTCTTTGTGATATTTCATTGTGTGGAATCGTTGTGTATAGAACCAAACGATCTCTGTTCTAGTCTTAGTAGGAGAAGGTAGCAATGAAAGATAATCAGAAGAATCAGGAGCAGGCAATTGGAAGTCTGAGGTAGACTTAACTTTAGGGTGTGAAAAGGTCTTGAAAACACCCTATAGCCGTCACCCAGATATACTAGCAAGTATACCGTATAAGAAATGAACAAATATGAACCTCACTGAGTGAAAAAACAAAACTATTTTCAAAATGCACATGTAACCGCTTGGTATATAGTTGATCTTGAAACATCCCACATAGCTGTTCCTGGTCATAAAATGTGGAAGTTAGGTAATTGTAAGTTATTTCTTATGCTAGGGAGAACCCAAGATCAGTTTATGTTATAGTTACATGTACAGTATAGCAATATAAGTTATAGGGAGTCCTCAGCTTATGACCACAGTTGAGCCCAAAATTTCTGTTGTTAAGTGAGGCCAAAATTTCTGTTGTTAAGTGAGTTTTGCCCCATTTTACAACCTTTCTTGACACATTTGTTAAGTGAATCAGTGCAGCTGATAAGTTAGTAGCCCTGTTGTTGAGGTAATCTGGCTTCCCCATTCACTTTATTTGTCAAAAGGTTGCAAAAGGTGATCACATGATCTTGAGACACAGCAACGGTCATAAGTATGAGCCAGTTGTCAAACATCTGAATTTTCATCGTATGATCATAGGAATGCTACAAAGGTCGTAAGTGTAAAAAATGGTCATAAGTCACTTTTTCCAGTGCCGTTGAAACTTTGAATGGTCACTAAATGAAGTCAAGGACTACCTGTACATATTGATAAATTATTATTTCTGTTCACTCTGTGCAGTTCAATATTTATGGAAGCTACTAATATTTTTCTTCGTTGTTTGAATTTACTGATTGTAAGAAAACCTTCACGAGAGAAGAATTTTAATAACCCCAAATAGTACATTCAATAACTTTACTGTGGCTGGTTTTATTACAAAGTCAGGAATGCCAACTATTTCCTTTTGGAGTGTTAAAACGGTCATATTTTATTCCATTCTACTCTTAGCTAGTTCATGAGTAGTATCAATATAAATGTAATCTAATATTTGAGTAGGGAGGTAAGGACAAGGCTTTGGTAACCCAAAAAAATATGCTTAGCCATAAATATTGTTGAACTGCACTCATTCATCATTCCACACTCCAGTAAAAAGAAAGGTTATGTCAAACTGTTTGATGCACAGCTCAGGAATGCAATACAAAATAAACTGACATTTTCAATTTGACCTTAGGGAGCATTTCTTGGTGTTCCATCTCTCTCTCTCTCTCTTTTTTTTTTTTTTACAGAAATTTATGTGTTAAAGATACAACAGAATCACCATAAGTGGTTGTATATTGGCAAAGAGATAGCTAAAGACTTTAAATACACATTTATATGCTCACAATCAGTATTTGAAGACATGTTCTTTTAGCCATACCTTTTCCTGAGCTGCTGGAATTTCTTAGTCAATGCTAATCTTGCACTTTTGTTTTGTCACCTTTCTTATACTCCTCTTCTAATTAATTGGTATTTGAGTTTAGATTAAAACACTAAAATGGCTTGTATTGCCTGATGTGCTAATGTCCTGAAAATAGATACTATCAAATCTTCTTAATTCTTTGTATTGTCAAATAATTTGCAGATGACACCAAGCTGGCAGGAATAGCCAACACTCCAGAAGATAGGCTTAAGATATAGAAGGATCTTGACAGACTTGAACATTGGGCGCTATCTAACAAAATGAAATTCAGTGGTGAAAAAAGTAAGGTTCTGCATTTAGGCAAGAAAGAGTACAGAGAAGAGCAACAAAGTTGATTAGGGGACTGGAGGCTAAAACATATGAGGAACGGTTGCTGGAATTGGGTATGTCTAGTTTAATGAAGAGAAGGACGAGGGGGAACATGAGAGCAGTGTTCCAGTATATTAGGGGCTGCCACAAAGAAGAGGGAGTCAAGCTATTCTCCAAAGGTCCCTTCCAACTTTATTATTATTATTATTACTATTACTATTACTATTACTATTACTATTACTATTACTATTACTATTAATATTAAATGCACAGGTACAGTATAGGTGATACCATGCTCAGTAGTAGTAACTGTGAGAGGGAACTTGGAGTCCTAGTGGACAATCACTTAAATTAAGTGTGCTGCAGCTGCCAAAAAAGCCAACACAGTGCTAGGCTGCATTAACAGAGGGATAGAAACAAGATCATGTGGAGTGTTACTACCACTTTACAATGCCTTGGTAAGGTCACAATTGGACTACTGCATCCAGTTTTGGTCACCAGGATGTAAACAAGATGTTGAGACTCTAGAAAGAGTACAAGAAGAGCAACAAAGATGATAAGGGGACTGGAGGCTAAAACATATAAGGAACAGTTGCTCCAATTGGGTATGTCTAATTTAATAAAGAGAAGGACTAGGGGTGACATGATAGCAGTGTTCCAATATCGCAGGGACTGCCACAAAGAAGAGGGAGTCAAGCTATTCTCCAAAGCACCTGAAGGCAGAACAAGAAGCAATGGATGGAAACTAATCAAGGAGAGAAGCAACCTAGAACTAAGGAGAAATTTCCTGACAGTTAGAACCATTAATCAGTGGAACAACCTGCCTCCAGAAGTTGTGAATGCTCCAACACCAGAAGTTTTTAAGAAGAGACTGGACAGCCATTTGTATGAAATGGTATAAGGTTTCTTACCTACGCAGGGGGTTGGACTAGAAGACCACCAAGGTCCCTTCAAATTCTACTATTGTTATTGTTATTTTTTATTATTATTGTTATTATTATTATTTATCTTTCAAGCACTCCTAGCAGGAGCTAGTAGTATCACTAAGTTTGTCTGTATAAAAATAAGGATCATTTATCATATCCAGTACTTTTTTTGTAAAAAAAATAAAAAAGGTGCCGGAACTCACACACGTTATACAACCCGCCTTGCCTACCCTACAAGGTTTCATCCAAAAATGGTGCCGGAACTCCATTTTGGGCGTTCAATGACAAAAAAAGCCCTGATCATATCACATAAATGTACTGTGTGTATATCTTTTGGGAATGAGCGATATTTGAAATTGAGAGATGTTTGAGAGGACTTTTGAGAGAAATGGTATAAAATGTTTTTAAGCATTTTTCAAAAAGATAATTTTAACTTCCTCCAATTTATGATAACATCCAGACAATTAACAAATTCCCAAATGATCATCTCTACAGGATTTAAAAAGTGATTTGTGAGAAACAATTATTCTAAATTTTGTTTGGTTCCTCCCTCCCTCCCTTTAAAAAAATGTAAATGAGATGCAGAGGACTAATGGGATTTGTAATATATGTCCTCCATGCTTCTTATTAGAAGAACATTTGCATATTTCTACTTCAAAACCAACCAGAAGAGATGTAAAATGCTTAGGATGTGACTATTCATTCATACATCCATACAACACATGTAGATAAAAGTAGAACACTGTAGATCATTTTTAGGGGGGACATGAATGGATATCACAAAATGCAATTTCTTTTTCTTCAAATTAGCTGAAGGCGGTTGAAAAACATGCAGAATCCTAGATTGGAACTGTTCTGTTTTAGAATCAGAGACATCGAAGCAAGGCAGGAGTAACAAAACATATCTTCTTTATTGAGATCGCGAAGAGAACAGAACAGCAAACAAAATGGCGCTGCCCCTTTTATACTCCCTTTGCAGGGACAGCATCAGCCTATCAATGCAAGGCTAGTCTCCCACTTTGCACATGCTCACAAGGCTGGAGACAGCCTGTCTGGTCCCAGGCAACCACATGGTCTACCGGGGCCTTCTGCAGCCTCCTGAGCCTGCTGAGTCATTCAGCAGGCCCAGGACATAACAGGAACCATATAACTTACAATTATTGGAACATGGAAACATCAATTCTTCTGCTGTAAACCTCCAAATCAATGAAAATTAAACTCTTGATTTGCATGTAGATTTAGCATGTAAGGAGCCAAGGGAAACATCATATTCAGTCATTTACATTTCCAGATAGGGTTCACATATCGCATTAAAAAATGGCTTGTTATATAAACTGTAATTATCTGGGTTAATTCAACATGCTAAATAATCAGATTAGTAACCAGTGGTATGGTGTGGTGTAATGATTAAGGTGTTGAAGTAGGATTGGGGAGACCTAGTTTTTAGTGTATCCTCAGCCACTGAAACCAGGGGCCAGTCACTCTCTCTTAGCTAGGCCTACAACATAGAAGAGGGAGCATGCCCTGTATGTTGTCTTGAGCTCCTGTATGAAAAGTAAGATATAAATAAGTTCCATTTACAACTATAAAAAGATAATATGCTAAAGCAGCGGTTCTCAACCTTTTCCGGGGCTCGACCCCGGCCCGCATCGCGCAAAAAAAATGGTGGGCCCGCACCGGCGTGATGGGGTGCACTGCGCATGCGCGGCGCGACAGCCCACATCGCGATAGGAAAAAAATGGCCGACCCAAAAAAAATGGCCGATCAAAAAAAAATGGTGGGCTTGCACCGTGCATGCGCGGCATGACGGGGCGCATCGTGCATGCACGGCACGACAGCCCGCATTGCAATAGGAAAAAAATGGCCGACCAAAAAAAATGGCCGACCCAAAAAAAAATGGCGGACTGCGATGCTTGGCGACCCCCGTGAAATGGTCGTTTGACCCCAAATGGGGTCGCGACCCACAGGTTGAGAACCACTGTGCTAAACCAAAAGTGAAGAAGCCGCTTCCTGACAAATATGATTCATATAGCCTTTTAAAATACTACTAGTGGATGAAGTACACTGCTTATATTCATGCTGTACCATGTCAGAAACTTCTCTCAGAATCTTCTGAGAATAGACTAAAAATTCAGCTACCTGTTTGAATAACGACAATAGAGATTGGCCCACTGCCTTGCTTGGAGAATTTGGAAAGTTAGCAGCAATATATTTGCCATTTTCATCTTTGCAGTTATGCTGTATAAATGGAACCAGTCTCAAGACGGAACTGCTGGTTGGTAGGCTGGTAGGTTGCCAACCAGCAACCTAGCCTTTTCCCGCAGGTGCAGGGTCTGCTTTTTGGATCAACGAATGCCATTTCATGCAATCAAATGCAGAAGCTAAGTCTAATTGGATGATCTTCATGTCTGCAGTAATTGTCTACTGACAGGTTGCCAAGAAAATTGTAATCAATTCTAGTTCACCTCACTGTTTGCTGTGAAGGTAATTGGTTCAAACATTATGTTCCTCTACCTACTGTTTCTCAGTTCTATCTTTTTCCTACCAATGATCTATATTTTCTACAGCAGCATGCTTGGCTGGGGAATTCTGGGAGTTGAAGTCCACGAGTCCTAAAGTTGCTAAGATTGAGAAACACTGCTCAATAATATTCTAATGTGCCCAGAATACAGAATTAATAGGTGCATGAATCAGTAAGGCAGAACCTTCATCTTCTTAAGGATTCTATTTATTTTGCAGTATCCTAGAATTACAAAGACCAGAAATCTTTCATGACCTTATTGAGTGGTTTATTAAATTATACCCGAATCTTCCTGTTTCCAAACTTTTTGAGCTACCTTCTCCCCAAACTACCATTTTTTTTAAAAAAAGCACCCAATTATATATGATATATTTTAATGTTTTTTATTTATCGGAGGAATAGACATCCAGTACTTGGTATGAAAGATTGGTACATAAGATCTGCACGTCAATACATCACTAGAAGGAGTCAGCTACTCAACCAGTTAACTAGCCAGCACCTTTGAGACAATGACCATGACCTGGATGACTGAAAATCTCCATAGAGATTTAGCCAGTCAACTAGTCATCTGATAAACAAAAAATCCTGAGTCTCCTCAAGAATCACCTAACCAAAATAAGGGGGAGAAAAGGCCTTTATAAAAAGTGTGGCCAGAATTGATCTTCCTTTTAGTAAAAAAGGGGAATTCAGAGATATAATTGTGGTGTTCTGGGCTGAGTTGCTCCACAGTTCTGCACATCTGTGCCCCTCCCTCCCATCAACAACTTTATGTTACAATGAATTATCAGCACAAGTCTTCTCTCTAAGCCCCAGCTAAGCATTAACCTATTAAAGACAGGAATGTTTTTGTCTTGTTAATAAGTGCTCATCATCGTGTTATTGATGAGCACTGTACATCAGAAGCACATTAGGTGGGCAGTCGCCCAGAAAGGAAACAAACATTTCACTTCAGTGTGTGGGAACTCTTTTCTCTTTAATGAGATACAGAGTTTGCTGTTTCTCTGGATTTAGTTTGAAGGAAGTAATTACCCACCTAAGAGCCAAAAAAAGTTCTTTGTTTGTCAAGGAAGCTGAGGCAGTTAAGATAAGTAGGATGTGTGAGAAAGTGAGGTTGTCAGAAAGCTCCAAATGGCCTTGACCGAACATGGACTGGAGACTATTTAAAGATGACTCCCATGGTAGTGCTGGGTTCCACACATCTGTACAAAATCATCTAACTAAGCCTTTTTTTCTGGGGGGGGGGGAGAAATCTGGCGCATCCTGGAAAACACAAGGAAAATGCAGATCACTGAAGAACTATGCTGAATAAAACTGTATTGAATTGTCTCGGTTGCTATTTTTCCTTATAGGTTTTATTTTTTCCATTTTGTTAACTTAGTGATATTTTTTTATTATACTAGCAATTCAGAATCTAATAAATAAAACAAATCATCTAATTTGATATAAAATAATTGTGACTTCAGTTGTCCTGCTTATAATGGAAGGTATTCAGTGTAAGTGGTCCAAGGAACTTTGGAGTAGTAAGATCTATCGAGTATGGCTTCCAATTTGCCAGGTGAGTTAGAATAAGGATGAGCACCTCTTTGCAAAGTGTAGTTCCATCAGGGAGACAGCTTGATATAGTGGTTAAGGTACCAAACCTCAACCTGGGTGACTGAGTTCTACTTCTGTGTTAGGCACAAAATCAGATATTTTATCAGCCCTAAAAAGAAAGTAATGGCAAACCATTTCTCAAAAACCTTGCCAAGAAAACTGCAAAAACATGTCAAGGCAATTGGTAGACACTTACTTGGAAGGAAGGAAGGAAGGAAGGAAGGAAGGAAGGAAGGAAGGAAGGAAGGAAGGAAGGAAGGAAGGAGAAGAAAGAAAGAAAGAAAGTCATGCCCAAGAAATAGTAGTGATTTTTTTTGTTAACTCCTTAAACCTATCACATTGAATCTTTTTTTTCCCAATTTCCAATATTCCTTTCTATAAGTAAAGTGCTAGAGCATGGGATGAAATGTCATGATGTCACCATTTCAGAAATTTATGGCAGGAACTAGAGAGCCAATAATTTTTCCTGTTTTACTAAATCTTTTAGAAGCTTTTCATCATAGTATATTTTTAAGCTGTCTGGGAGTGATGAGCCTTGGAAACTGTGTTTTATGGTGGTCCCATCATTAGAGGAGATTAAAACCATTTTTATCCAACATGTGGTATTTATACTGATTTGTTGCAGAATTAAGTTTCAAATTGAATTAATGGCTATTATTTATTGTTTACAATTTATTTATTGTTTTGTTTGAATTCTTGAACATTAGTGTCCTCATTGTAACATTATTTTAGCGATATTGTACTTGTAATTGACTTAAACACTATTTTTGGTGGAAAAGGTTAGATATGCACGCAGACATATGGTTATTGTCATTCTGTAATTCTTCCAGCAGAGCTTTACATTCTTTTTTATCCATTGGCCTCATTATGAAATACATACCAGACATTTTGAGATTTTCATATTCTTTCTGCCAGTTTTACTTTAGTCTCTTGTTCTTCGCTACTAATAAAAGAAAGCTTCAGCACACACCGCCCATATGTAGTCAGAACTTCATGCAGTATGTGTAATATAAATTATGACAATATCACATGTATCTGAAATACGGATGCTTGTATTTTACAATCATGTTGCATTAAAGTTAAAAGCTAAATTAATTTCTGAAAAATATTGCCAATGTTTGACTGCACTTTAAAATGTTAGCTTCTTTCTCTCATGCACTCTTTCAGAATGTAAAAAGCAGAACAGCAGTGACTAAATAATTGCTTCCATCAGAAAACTTCACAGTTATCTGTACCAGGGCTGGCATGCTTATGCCAATTCTCAATGCATTCATCTTTCTTTTTAGTTAGGAGATGTACAATGTAGACATAGTTACACAGATGGACAAATTTCATGGTTGGTCACACAGTCAGCCATATTTTTAGATTGGATCTGGCATTTTGGAATAGTCAGATGTTGTCCGATGGTGTTAAAGGTATTGTTGAAGGATGGAAGTTGTTCCAAGTAAAGCTGACTTTGGCAATTGGCTGATAGTGATTTTGTCAATGGTGGTGGGATTCAAGTGTTTGCATCTGGTGGGATCCAAGCGGTGGGATTCAAGTACTCCAGATGTTTTGGGATTGCACCCCAGGCACCTATTACTATTGATATTATCTTTGCTTCCCCCCTCCCACAGTTGTTCTACTTCTATTTGCAAATCTTTGTATTTTGTGATTTTTTTTTTCTAATTCTTTCTCTTCTATTCTGCTGTCTCCAAATGCTGCCACGTTCATTATCCAGACTTTCTTGTTAACAATTGTCTGGGTGTTATGGGGTAGGGACTTGTCTGTTTGAATTCTAAAGTCCCAGAGCATGTTAGTTTCTTTGTTTTCTACTATTTTGTCTATTTTATGGTCCCACCACTTATTGCAGATATTCCAATGCACTGTTGTGGCTACTTGGTCATGCTATTGTTTGTAGTCAGTCTGTATGATCTTCTTGCTGTCACTAGCTATGGAAGGAGAAGATCAATAAAGAGATTACTTGTTCATCATGTGTCTTCGTCTAATGCCTAAGAACCGAATATAAGGGGTGGTGTTGAGGAATTCCCTGGAATCTGGAATAAATTGGGTAGAATATAGGTTGTCCTCGATTTATGCCCACAACTGAGCCCAGAATTTCTGTTGCTACGCGAGAAAGTTGTTAAGTGAATTTTAGTCCTGTTTTACCACCTTTCTTGCCACCGTTGTTAAGGGAATCACCACAGCGTTTAAATTAGTAGCAAGGTTGTTAAGTGAATCTGGCTTCCCCATTGATTTTGCTCATCAGAAGGTCGCAAAAAAGGATCATGTGACACCACCATCCCCCCACAGAACATGATATCTGTCGTAAATATGAGTCAGTTGCCAAGCACCTGGATTTTGAATTACAGGACCATGGGGATGCTGCAACAGTCGCAAATGTGAAAAACGGTCATAAGTCCCCTTTTTTCAGTGCTGTTGTAACTTCAAATGGTCACTAAATGAACTCTTGTAAGTCGATATACCTTTTAGCTGCAAACCTGAAAGGTATATAGCAGCAGTTCTCAACCTGTGGGTCGCGACCCCATTTGGGGTCGAACGACCATTTCACGGGGGTCGCCAAACGCCGCAGTCTGCCATTTTTTGGGGGGGGTCGGCCATTTTTTTGGGGTCGGCCATTTTTTCCCCTTTGCGATGCGGGCCGTCACGCCGCGCATGCGCGATGCGGGCCCACCATTTTTTTTTTTTTTTGGGTCGGCCATTTTTTTTGGGTCGGCCATTTTTTCCCCTTTGCGATGCGGGCTGTCATGCCGCGCATGTGCGATGCACCCGTCGCGCCGCACATGTGCGATGCGGGCCATCGCGCCGCGCATGTGCGATGCGCCCATTGCGGCGCGCATGCGCGATGCGGGCTGGGGTCGAGCCCCGGAAAAGGTTGAGAACCGCTGGTATATAGGAACCATTCTTTCAGTGTGAACAGGAAACATATCGTGGAACCCCTGACCAGGACTGCATCTTGACCCACAGAGTTAAAGAAATCCTCTTTTCCTTACCTGGAATTCAAAACAAAGAGCCAGTGGCCGCTATTTACATTTCAAACCTGTCCATGCAATTGGTAATTATGTGAAAAGGTATCCTAGTTTGATTTACTGCCAAGAGAGTAATGATGCTAATTCCCAACAAGATTACTGGGCTTAATTTATTTTCCAGTAAACCTTTTACAACACATTGGGTGGAATCCCGTATAAAAGCTTTCAAAATGCATACCAGTGTTTTGGAGTTGCAATAGAACATCTAGTGTTGCGTTATTGCAATCTATATCGTAGAGGTGATGGTTAAGCCCATTCAAGGCACGTACAAAGCAAATTGTAGGATTATTGCATTGTAAATAACATAATCTTTGCACCCGCACTTCTGAACGGAAGGTAATGAGGGTTTTGTTCTGTTGGGCGAAAATGGTTTATTTTTATCTGAATGGTCTAACCCTTTTGCCTTGATCCATCAGAATTTATTCTGCCTACTACAATGCCTTTTCTCCTTACTCAGCTATCTCTGGAGTCTCGCCTAATTCCAGTTAGGCTTGTTGCCTAAAGTGTCTTGTTGAAAGCCTCTGCGATAAATCAGCTTCATATTGTGACTTTTACCAAAGTCCAGAGGTGAGATAGACAGATGGAGATATATCTCTTGAGTCCTGTTACAAGCTAAAAAAAATTTTTAAAAAGAAATCCATGGAACTGAATAGAAATTAGATCAGATCACCTGTCTTTGATCCATGCTTTCTCAACTATGTGAGTTTCTCTTCCTTTCTCATTGTTCTCGGGAAAGTTTGCCATATGTCCTAAAGGCAGCCAATTAATATTATATTCCCACTGAAATAATGTAACTATCATGGGTGGGAGAAATCAAGGGTTTGATAGCATGGTACTTCCCATCCAAAATAATACAATGACCTTTTGACCTCTGGTTTCTAGCTCTTTAAATAAACCAGCGAAGTACATAAAAGAACCAGCTTTATCCTCATCCTTACTCTCCATTTCAAACAAACCACCTAAATACCACGTTTTCCCGAAAATAAGACCTACCCCAAATAAGCCCTAGCTTGATTTTTTTGGGGGGTGGGCCTTATATAAGCCCTATCCTGAAAATAAGCCCTATTTATTTGCTAAGAAGTGAGGTGAGGCAGAGAGAGGGGGAGCTGCCCCATGTACCCCACACCCGCTTACTGTGCCGCAGGGATGCTGCTGCCACTGCAAGGTGCGTCGCACCACAGTTGCTAGTGCCGCCACCGTGAGGTGCATCACGCTGCTGCAAGGTGTGTCCTGCCACTGTGAGGCATGTTGTGCCATTGCTGCTTCCACCATGAGGTGCAGTGTGGGAGATGCCTTGTGGCGGCAATGGCAATGGGACATGCCTCACAGTGGCGGCAGATGCAACATGACAGGCCTTGTGGCGGTGCGATGCACCTCATGGTGGCAGCAATGGCGACAGGACATGCCTCGCGGTGGTGGCTGCAGTGCGGCAGGCCTCATAATAGTACAATGCGGCAGCGGCGGCAATGGCAGCAGGCTGCGCCTCTCAGCAGCAGCTGCAGCACAATAGGCCTTGTGGCAGCAGGAGCCCTCCAGCATGGTAACCAGGTGGGGCAGCTCCTGGGGAAAAAAAAGACATCCCCCCAAAATGAGATCTAATGCCTCCTTTGGGGGCAAAAAAACATATAAGACTGGGTCTTATTTTCAGGGAAACACGGGTACTAAGAACTAGATGAGTGTAACCAAAAGAGTTACCCACGCAGTAGGAGTTGCAGGTGGTAATATGGAGATCAGAGAGTGAACTCTGCTTTGGATAGTGATGGTGAAAAAAATAATTCAACTTGAGCAATTCAGTTGGGTTTTACAAGGGGAGGGGAGGCAATGCAAAGCTGATATATTTAATCATGTTGAACATCTGGTATGTTGGGCTATCCTTGAGTCATTAAGTGGCATAAAAATGACCTTTTCTGTTCTCTGAAAGACGATCGTAGCAGGTTTGTCTATATTCTATTCCTACCTCTACTTTTCACAAAATATTAAGGTAAATATTATTTTCATTTCAGATGTTTGACTCACAAGCACAACTGACCTCAAAATTTCCGTTGCTTAGCAAGATGCTTGTTCAGTTAATTCTGCCCCATTTTACGACCTTTCCTGCCATGGTTGTTAACAGAATCACTGCAGCTGTTAAGCTAGGGACACAATTGCTAAGTGAATCTGGTTTCCCCATTGACGTTGCTTGTCAGCAGGTCGCAAAAACTGATCACATGACCCCGGGACACTGCGGCCGTCATAAATATGAGCCAGTTGCCAAGCGTCTGAATTTGTTGTGGCAGTATGAAGGAGGTAATAAGATAATAAAATACATTCTATTCAAGATTTCAGTCTTCATTTCCTTTTCGGTTGCCACAATTTCTTGAACACTGATTTTTGAATATAGAATCCCAATCCCACTTGATTTCTGGCTTGAGAAAAATGCTCACTCTGAGAGATTTTCTTGACACGTATGAAAGAATTCTTTTTGTGCTAGGTAAGATTTTATTTTATTTTTATCCTTCTGGGTTTTTAAAACCATGTCAATGAAGCAACACTGATTTATTTTAGTTCTAGTCTTGTGTTTGTTTCATTGTTTAGCTTTACTCATAAGGTCTTTTTTTTTTCATTTAATAGAAATGTTTTTTTGATTTGTGTTTTACATGTCTTCCAAAGTACTTTGGTAGAGAACTGCAATGAATTAGAATGATGATGATATAACAATAATATGACAGCAATTTATTTTGCCGTGTCTTTGTTGCATTCCCCAAGGACCGTTGACAATAATTATGTACACTCACTGTAGCAGTATTATTGTTGTCACTAATGGGAGTAATTTTAAAATTGTAAAAGGTTTGCAACATTTCCTTCCCGTTTTTTTAAATTTCAGCAAGACAGGGAGAACAGATGTGAATATATGAGATCTGAAACCAACTCTACGTATTTCAATGGGATTACAATCTAATACTTCACTTCGTGCAGTTTCAGCAACATCTGGATGGAAGAACTATGTGGGTGGGAGACCAAATTACAACTTCCCCCTCTCAGGCTAGTCCCTATGTGCAAGTAGAGAAATCAATTTGTAAAGAAAGTTCATCTTGCCGCTGCTGTATAATTAGGTTATAATGAGCTTTATGTGTAGAAAGCTGAATTGTTTGGAACCATCTTCATTGCAGGCCTGCCAACTTCAGATAAAGCATACTACACTACAGTTAGCAATAATATTGCTATTGCTATTATCCTTACCATCTTCCCATCTTCTTCATCTTCCTCATCTCTCATCTTTTCTACTAATTTTTATTGGTATATTATGATTTATCAATTGTGGTTTGTATCTTATGATTTATGATCTATGATTTATCACTCTGTTATTTGTATGTACACTGAGAGTTTATACTCTGGGGACAAATTCCTTGTGTGTCCAATCCCACTTGGCCAATAAAGAATTCTATTCTATTCTATTCTATTCTATTCTATTCTATTCTATTCTATTCTATTCTATTCTATTCTATTCTATTCTATTCTATTCTATTCTATTCTATTCTATTCTATTCTATTTCATTCCATTCCACTCCACTCCACTCCACTCTATCTCTGTGTCCTTTCTCCATTTCAGGTACACAGAATAGACAACGATCCACACTGGAGGAGTCACATTTGAGGAAGACTATCCCCTTTGCCGATTTCTTATTTTTGATGTTTTTGGTAGAACAGTATTTGCCTGTTGTGAATATTGATGTTCAAAGTCAAGGATTATTTCTGAATGAGGTTTATATTGTGAAATTCTCATAACCTAGAATTTTAAAGAGGAGGGGCCCAGATGTTATAATGTTTCATTTATAATCCTCTGTGGTTTTGCTTGTCCTTGTTTTCCATCTGCAATATATGCAATCGGTGACCTAGAAACATCATGCCATATTAATGGTAACTTTGAGAACCTCTGTCTGGAAGTCCCCAAGTATTTTGGAAGAATAAGAGGAAGCAAAAGGGAGAAACTTGAAAGAAAAAGGAGAAAGTGAAAAGTTGTTAGCTTTTAAGGAATAAAGCATTCATGTTTGACAATTGTCCATAGTAGTTGAGCATGTTTAGCTCTTGAATATTGATTGCTGACAGCAAAATTTAATTCAAGTATTTAAAAATTTCTCAACAATAAGGGCCTGATGGAAATTAGCCTATATGATATCACTAGAAGGGCAACACTTAGAAAGAGATGGCTTGTTTCTTTCTGCTGCTTTTGAAATAAGGATCGAGTTTAAGATGAGAAATGGAAGCAGGGTGCTTCCATTTGACCAGACCAAAAACCTCATTACCAAAGTATGGCAGCAAAACAGCCAAATTCCTGCAGTGTCGCTCCGGGCCATTTGGGGATGGGGTTAAGGATGGAAATGTGAGCCTGCTGACCAAAGGTTTCCCAGCTCTGTTTCTATCCTTATTTGGGAAAAGATCATTTTGTTGCCAGTTTTTTTGTGAAACAATCTTCAGATATGGGGGAACTGCAGATGAAGTAGGGGCTACTTATCCCATTGTCGATAAACAAGATCCTGCAGCTCATGTTTTGTTCTATTTATGTATTGACTTTTTTTGAGAATGGGGGAGTTATTGATTCTTTTCAACAAGAAACTCGGTAAAACCCAAGAAATTTGAAACGGATAACATAATAATGTTGCAAGGAAAAGTGTTTTGAGAGACTTGATTTCGTAGTTACCCACAAATATAATAATAATAATAATAATAATAATAATAATAATAATAATAATAAAGTTGGAAGGGACCTTGGAGGTCATCTAGTCCAACCCCCTACTCAGGCAGGAAACCCTATACCATTTCAGACAAATGGCTGTCCAGTCTCTTCTTTAAAACTTCCAGTGTTGGAACATTCACCACTTCTGGAGGCAGGTTGTTCCACTGGTTAATTGTTCTAACTGTCAGAAAATTTCTCCTTAGTTCTAGGTTGCTTCTCTCTTTAGTTAGTTTCCATCCATTGCTTCTTGTCCTGCCTTCAGGTGCTTTGGAGAATAGCTTGACTCCCTCTTCTTTGTGGCAGCCCCTGAGATATTGGAACACTGCTATCATGTCCCCCCTCGTCCTTCTCTTCATTAAACTAGACATACCCAATTCCAGCAATCGTTCCTTATATGTTTTAGCCTCCAGTCTCCTAATCATCTTTGTTGCTCTTCTCTATACTCTTTCTAGAGTCTCAACATCTTTTTTATATCGCGGTGACCAAAACTGGATGCAGTATTCCAAATGTGGCCTTACCAAGGCATTGTAAAGTGGTATTAACACTTCATGTGATCTTGATTCTATCCCTCTGTTAATGCAGCCTTGCACTGTGTTGGCTTTTTTGGTAGCTGCAGCACATTGCTGGCTCATATTTAAGTGATTGTCCACTAAGACCCCAAGATCCCTCTCACATTTGCTATTGAACAAGGTACCACCTACTATACCTCTGCATTTGTTTTTTCTTGCCTAAATGTAGAACCTTACTTTTTTCACCATTGAATTTTATTTTGTTAGATAGTGCCCAGTGTTCAAGTCTATGCCTTTTCTTCTACCAGTTCCCTTTGAGTTGCTAATATCCTTTTATACCTATGTTGGTGGAATTTGGCTGCCGCAATATATATAATGATATGATTGATACACTAAATTCTGCCCTTGTGCATCTAAATGACTATGTTATGCTTCAGGATGTTGTGTTGGATGGTTAAGGTGGTAATCCATAATTGCAGAGCTTGATAATTTTTGCTTTGGCTATGTAAGAAGAGTGGTATCAAAGTGCCGTAATGACCAACTTGGCATATTTGGCACCACGCCGCCCCTCTTTATCTATGAAAGATAGGTTGAAGGGATGGTCACATACAACCAGCCTTCTGAAGAAGGGGACTACAGTGTATAGCCTCAAAGACTTTTGTGTTGCAAAATAGCCTGGACTGAGAACAATAATAAAAACTGAGGCAGCCTGACTTGTGAGAGTTATTTATCTTAGATATTTTTAAGTTTTGAAACTAGATTCTGGATGAAGTGCTTAATGAGGCTTGCAGATGTCTGTATTATTGCACACTCTTAAATAAAAGCAAGGATTCTGGAAAGGGCTGTGTGACTTTTTAACACACAAGAAACTGCAGAAGAGAATGAATTTTAGCCATTTAGATTGTGTTGGACTACGGCTCCCATCAGACTAGATTCGTGCAATTATGGAAATCCAGGAGGTCCTAAACTTCCCCATATCTTTCTTAAACTATCAATTGGAATACTAAAATATAGTCTGCCTATTATAGATTAAGTACGGTAGGTGTGTTGATAATGCTTGAAATCCTTAACTAGTTTAAGAGGTTTTAAAATAAGAATATTGCTATCATTTTTATTCTCAAAATTGAATAACACTGCAAATGAATATTGTTTTGACCAAACCTTAGTGGAATGAATATCATGCAGGATAGGGAACATTTTCTATTCTATTCTTTCCTTCTATCCAATTTGGGGACCAGTAAGTATATTATTGATACTAGAATAACATCATAGTTAGAAAGGCAATTTCAGGTAAGCCTTTTCTCATTTGCAGTGGGTCAGAAGGAACAAAATTAAAGCCTTCGAGCAGTTTACAGTGGCTCTTGCTTGCAGAGAAAGCAGGTCTGTCTTATTAGGAAAAGGAAAAGAGGGCCAAAATATTTGCTGTCTGATGTCAATTAATTTAACTTGAAAGAAGATGTTTGTCAAAAATTCTTAAATAGCTTGGTTGGTTTTTGCAAAGAATGAGAGCTTTACACCAAAATCGAATATCCGTTTATGGTTTCTACATAGCTTAGTCCTTCATTAACCTTAGCTGCTATAAGTAGCCCAATCAAAATTCCTAAAAACAACAACAACTAAACCTTGCCTTGCTAATACCCCTCTATTTTTTTTTCCTATATAGCCTTCTGACTATACTTTCTGCTCTATATGCATTGAAATACCATTTAAGGATCATACACACTGTTTACTTTTTTCCAAAGTATGCTTTCAGTCATCTCAGTGTTTGCGTTAGGACTTGAAACCACTGGAATTTTTCTTACAAGATTCTCCAATAGCTGAAGGAATGTTGATTTAGATGAAATGTAGTGGAAATCTAATGGGATGGGTTTGCCTATTCCTGAAATTTTGCTAGTATGGTGGGGGTTTTTTCCTGCCCAGAAACTCCTTCATGTTTTTCATTCAAACTGAAATTCACCCGCAGGTTTTCAGCTCTTTTGTAACCAGGTTCTACTCATTCTATCTGCTTCTTCACCTCCAGTTTTCAGAAATTTGATACCAGAAGCTGTGAGAAGGGTCTCTGACTCCTAGTGGACAATCAGTTAAATATGAGCCAGCAGTATGCAGCAGCTGCCAATAAAAGCCAATGCATTAACAAAAGATAGAATCAAGATTATGTGAGGTGTTAGCGCCACTTTATAATAGCCTTGATAAGACCACGCTTAGAATATTGCATTTTGTTTTGGTTGCCACCAATATAAAAAAATATGTTGAGACTCTAGAAAGAGTGAAGAGAAAAGCAACAAAGATGATTAGAGGACTGGAGACTAACACATATTAAGAAGAGTTACAGGAATTGGGTATATCTGGTTTAATGAAAAGAAGGTCTAGGTGTCATGGTTCCAACAGATGAAACTCTTCAAAAGAACTTCGAGGCATTGTTTACCTTTAAAGAATCTTTTATTCGAGAAACAAAATATCAGCACAACCGAGTTGAAACCAGAAACTAAATTCCCCTCCCCTGGATACAAAGTAACAAAGTGCAATTCCCTCCTCCAATAAACAGTCATAAATCACATTCCCCAATTAGCTTGAAGCACGGGCTTTCTCCCCAGCTCTCCAGCCCGCCAAAACACTATCAGCTCTGGGCCCAATGTCCTTGGGTTCCCACGGACTAAGTTATTATTTTTATGACTAGCTGGACTCTCATCCCTATTCCCCTCCCCGCAGCAACTAATTCCAAAAGCAATAGAGAAAATGGCTGCATTTCCATCTGTTGTCAAAGCAAGAACATCCGATGTTAGCAGCATTGACACTAGGGGTGACATGATAGCAGTGTTCCAATATCTAAGGGGCTGCCCCAAAGAAAAGGGGCTCAACCTATTTTCCAAAGCACCTGAAGATCGAACAAGAAGCAATGGATGGAAACTAACCAAGGGCAGAACCAAGCTAGAAATAAGGAGAAATTTCTTGACAACTAGAACAATTAACCAGTGGAACAGTTTGCCTCCAGAAGTTGTGGCTGCTCCATCACTGGAAATTTTAAAGAAGAGATTGGAGAACCATTTGTCTGAAATGGTATAGGGTCTACTGCTTGAGGAGAGGGTTGAGCTAGAAGACTCCCAAGGTTACTTCAACTCTTATCCTATCCTATCCTATCCTATCCTATCCTATCCTATCCTATCCTATCCTATCCTATCCTATCCTAGCCTAGCCTAGCCTAGCCTAGCCTAGCCTAGCCTAGCCTAGCCTAGCCTAGCCTAGCCTAGCCTATCCTATCCTATCCTATCCAAGCCTAGCCTAGCCTTGAGACAATGATATCTTGATGTCACACAAGTGGCATGTTTCAAGATTTATTTTCTATTTATATGTTTTGTTACGAGGTTTTTTTTTTGCTCCCTGAGAGACATTGATAACAAAAATATAAATATTTCAGGAACCTCGAAACCAATTGCCCATCCCTCCCCTATCAGAAGTCCATCTTGCCACCAGGAAAAAATTAATGTCGACCCCAAAACTCTATGGTTCTTCTGGAAATATAAGTCTGGGATTTACAGTGGTCATGCAAAAGTCATGTTACAAACAAGATCTCTGTTTTTGTAGCTCACGTTTTTCAGTTTTCATAAGAAGTTCCCATTTAATTTGGAGTTATTTTAGTTGCCCTTTATTGAAACTGAAGTTGGTGATGGACCTAAGCAGCCTTTTTCAATCTGGTCACTCCTTAACTTTAAGCTGAGGTCTTCTGGCTTCTTTTTATGAGTCATTTTCCCCTTTTCCAGACAGTGTTGATGACTGTTTTCACAAGACAGCGTTTTTTCTTTGGTCAGCTGTTGAGTCCCGCCTATATCATAGAGATTTGGGAGGGGCATTAAACCTCACAGCAGCAGCAAGATCTTTATAGGGTAAATCAATTCTACTACATCCTAATGCGGTCTCAGCCTGGTGCCCTCCCGAATGTAAGGATACTTTGTAGGGAAAGGCTGTTCTATTACAGGCTAGTTTTCTAAATTTTCATTTATTCATCAAAGTCAGGAAGACCTTGCTCATTAAATATTCCCTTTGAAACTTGGAGCAAAATCCCAGTGGTAGCTAACATAACAAACTGACTAGACTTGACATGGAGAATTTCAATTAACCAACAGTAGTCCTTTTCAAGTTCTCTCATTAAAATGTGCTCAGACTGAAATATCAAGCACACTGCAAACAGAAACAGACCTAGTTTCTGCGTTCAACTGTCTGCGTCTGCATTTATGCAGCGATCCCCTACCGTTTTTACAATAACACAAAGAAGAAAGAAATATTTAGTGATCAAAAAGCACGTAAGCAGGCAAAAGGACAGTTTGGGGCTGGAGAAGCCCACGCAGAAAATAAATGCCAACAGTCCTCGCATGAACCAAATGTAGATTTGAAGTACTGTATCAAACAATGGTTTCAATAGAGTACGAGCAAATACGATGGTAGACATGCATTCATTTAAAAAATGTAGCAAGTACAGATGAGAACAGTTTGATTGGCAGAAAAATAAAAAGAGATAATGAAAATATCTGGAAAACTTTCTTAGAGAAATCTTTTTTGCATTATTCTATTGGATCTGTTCCAAGATTCTAATCTGCCCTATCCAACTCCATAGGTCAAATCCCGATGTGGGCAACTGACTCCAGAACCGTAACTCATGCTGACATTGAGAGTTTGGAAAAAATTCAGAGAAGAGCAACTAAGATGATCAAAGGCCTGGAGACTAAAACATACGAAGAACGGCTGTGGTACTTGGGTCTGGCTAGTCTAAAGAAAAGAAGAAATAGGGGAGACATGATAGCAGTATTCCAGTGTCTGCAGGGCTGCCACAAAGAAGAGGGGGTCAAATTATTCACCAAAGCACTAGAGGGTAGGACAAGAAACAATGCTTGGAAACTGATAAAAAAAAAAGCATCTTGGATCTTGACAGTGAGAACAATCAACCAGCGGAACAGCTTGCCTCCAGAAATTGTGGGCACTCCATCACTGGAGATTTTTAAGAAGAAACTAGACAGTCACTTGTCTGAAATGGTATAGGTTCTTCTGCTTGAGCCAGGGGCTGGACTAGAAGACCTCCAAGGTCCCTTCCAGCTCTATTCTATTCTATTCTATTCTATTCTATTCTATTCTATTCTATTCTATTCTATTCTATTCTATTCTATTCTATTCTTATAATGAGCTTGAAAGCTTCAGGTAATGTCAATGGAAAAATTATGATGTCCCTAAAAAGGACAAAGTTGGCTGTTTTCTCTTTCTTTTGGTCTTTGTTTTCCAGATTTCAAGGGATATGGGTGGGAACAAGAGGCTTCTGGCAGGCTAGTGATTCCTCCTTCTATCCACAAATAGCCCTCCTCCACCCATCATCCAAATGACTTGGAATCACCCAACCAGAGTTAACTGGCAAAATGTCTCAATGTTGGTGCATCCAGGAGCCATAGTTTGGGAGGAGGACAAAGAATCAAAACCCTTCTTTTTGATCATACAACCCATGATTGTATTATTGAGGACTTTTTTTGCCCCTAAATTTCTACAATGCAAGTCTTAAAGTCCTAGACTATGAAAGATAGGTTGCTGAGGAAGTACATGTGATATCAAGTCAGCTGTTAAGTGATGAGATATTTTCAGTAGGCATCTCTTTGTATTCACTTTTCTTTCAGGATTTTCTGTTCTTATGTTTTCTGCCAGTTGGGAGTTGCTATTTTTATATAACCTTGAGGTTAATCTAGTGACTCACTCACTAGAAGCTCATGCTCCATTCAGCCCTTATATCTCCCAGTGGACATCCTTCTAGGCTGGGTAGCATATGCTTTCCTATCTTCTGTCCACGGTACCTCTAGCCCTTAATTTATTTCTTTTTTACTTCTCTGAGATATAAAGGACAGACGTTGCTACTTCGGAAGCTGAAATATCAGCTCTTCCTTAATGTAAAGTTTCTATGGGCCTACGGGGAAACATAAGAACAAGCTTTCCCCTATTGCTTTAATTATTGTAGCATCAGAGCAATGATGGGACCATAAGGAAAGTAAAGAAAAAGATCTCTGTTAGTTCCAAAGGAGATCATGTGGCAAGAGGGGATTGAAGGAATCCATTTGTGCAAACATCTGAGAAAGGAGAGGCAAAACACAGAGACGAGTAAGAAGGAACAACCTGGGAGATTAGTCCGTGCATGAGCCAGCCAATAAGACTTGCCTTCTTGAAGAAAAAAAAAATTACCGGTTAGCCGCAAGAAAAAGACGCCGGAGGAGAGGAGAAGACAGAAGAAGGCCCTCGGCTCGATCGGGCAAGGAAAAAAATCCCCAAAGGGTCCGAGAGAGACGTGGAGGAGGCGGAGGAAGCCGATGGTGGCTGGCCGGCCGGCCGGCAGGCCCGAAGAGGCTGTGCTGCGCTGCCGCGCTGCTGGAGAAAACCGACACGAGCGGGGAGAAGAAGAAGCCGGTGAGAACAGCAAGAGCTGCCGGGAGGGTCTGCAGACCTTAAAAAGACCCCCGGAAGAGCAGAAGGAAGAAAAGGAAAGCCGGAAGAGCGGAAGAGAGAGCCAGGCCCGGAAAACAAAGGAGGAGGCAAGTAGAGCTGGCGGAGAGCAGCTTCGAAAAGAAGGAGGCGGCAAAGAAGCAGACGGCGGGGAAAGATCCAGGCAGAGGGACTGGTGAGTGTTACCCCACGCGCTGCGCCCCAGACCCACCAGAAAGGGAGCCCCAGGGACTCAGAAGAGGGCAGGAATTACCTGGGAAGAAGGTGGGAGGAAGAAGAAAGCTGGAAGGCACCCTGGAGCGCTATAAAGGAAAGGCAGAAGGGATCTGCAAACACAGACTGCCAGAAGACAGGAGAAAGTGACCTGGGCAAGAAAGCAGAGAAAGAGGGGTAAGAAAGAGCCAGAAAAGAACAAAGAGAAGGAACAGGCTGGCAGAGGGGAGTGAAGAGGAAGCCAAGGCAAAGGCACTGCATAGGCTCCCTGAACACAGAACTGCATGTCTATAGGCTCTTACCCCTACACTGCCTAAACCCTGAAGCCCCCCCCCTGGAAAGGCTAGACTACTGGATCATTGCCAGATCACAACCTAGTATCCAGTCTGGTCCAATTTGGAAACCAACACAGTGCCAAGACAACATGAAGATAACCTCAGGATGGCCTCCAAACAGACCAAACTGACAGAAACGATGGGAGTTGTAACCTCCCATGCCCAGCCTACTAAACCACCAGGAAGCACACTACCCACCCCCACACCCTCCCATCCAACGGCAGATCCCCAGACTCACCAATGCACACAAGCCAGCCCAACAGCACACATATTACAAGACTTAAAAGAAGTAATAGGGACGCTGGTAGTGAGGATGGATGGGATGGAAAAAAAGATGGAGGAAAATTGCAAAGAATTAAAACAAATGCTGATGGACCAGGGTAGGGAGCTGGAGAGAAAGTGGGAGGAGCAGCGCAGGGCGATGACCGCAGACCTGGTCCAAATGAAGGAGGCGATGCAAGCACACTACAAGGGCATAAGGGAGGAAATGGAGAAAAACTTCCAGGAGATCAGAGAGAAGGTGGACAAGCAGATGGAAGAAAGGGAGAACCATGTAGAGGGACAGATAGCAGAACTGAAAGGGGTGGCTCAAGACCAGTACACCATGATGCAATACTGGCAGATGGCATCTGCGATCAGGTTTAGAGGCTGGAAAGAGGAGCCAAACGAAGCCCAAGGAGACCTGCTTGGAACCTTTGTAGAGGCCCTGGCAACATTTCTGGGAAAGAGCACCACAGAGATCATTGGGCAATTCGACAGAATATACAGAGTGGGTGCATGGAAGGCAACAGACAGGCGTTGGCCAAGGGACGTGGTTATCCATTTTATGACGCAGGGATTCCGGAACCTCATCTCAGCCACATCTTACAACAAGAGATTATACATAGAGGGGCAGGAAGTGAAAGTACTGAAAGAGATCCCCCCAACGATGCTGCGAGACAGAAAGGACTACCAATTTTTGGTCGACGAACTGAGATCACGCGCCATGAGATTTCGATGGGAAGCCCCAACGGGGATGTCACTTTTCTATAAGAATAGAAGATGCTACCTGACCTCGGTCCAGAAAGCTAGAGAATTTCTTGCAAAGGAATTGAAGGCAGGTGGGCCTCAACACAACATGAGAGAAGAAGCAGAAGGGCCACTGGGACGCGGAAGGGACCGAGAACAACGAGCAAACCACCCAGAAATACAGACCGACGCAGCAGCAAGAGAAAGGAAAGGACCAACTCGAGACACGACGACACAGAGAACAGAAAGCAACAACAACAAGGAAACAGGACAGACAGCAGATAGTAGAATACTAAGATCCACTACCAAACGCATGGAGCAGCAAGGCACGACCCCTCTACACAACATGAGCACCAACCTGGATACCATGGGAACGAGACCAAAGAAGACCACAAGAGATGGAACAGAAGCGGTCTTGCAAGAGTATTCTGAAACCGACAATGGCAACTAATTACTTGACATGGAAAGTTAATGGACTAAATTCTCCACAGAAAAGGAGAAAGATATTTCATTATCTGTATCAAGGAAGAAACGACATAATTTGCCTACAAGAAACACACATCAGAGCAGCGGACCAGAAATACTTAATCAACAACAGACTAGGTGCACATTTTGTCGCAGCGGCGCCACGAAAGAAGAATGGGATTGTTATATACGTGAGGAAACATGTAATAGCCAAACTAATAGAGTCAGACTCCCAGGGTAGATACCTAGCAATCGAAGTGACACAGGATGACAAGAAAATTCTAGTGATGGGCATATATGCACCAAATCAACAACAAAGAAAATTCTACAAAAAGATACACAAGAAGTTAACACAACTCAACTACAAATCATGTATTATTCTGGGAGATTGGAACGGGGTCATAGAGATTGCCCTAGACAAGAAGAAAACAAAACCTAACCCACAGAAGCACTCCAAGTTGCCTAAATCTTTCTTCGACATGAAGGAAAACCTTGTACTGACAGACGTCTGGAGGGAACGGCACGGCAAAGAGCAAGAATTCACCTTTTTCTCCGACAGACATCAGTCATTCTCCAGAATTGACTTTATATTAACATCAAGCGACCTGTTAGTTTGTCTAAACGCGGTGAAAATCCTGCCCAAAGTGCTAACAGATCACAATCCGGTGAAGATGGAACTAAGACACGACGTGAGACAGAAGAGATCCTGGAGAATTAATGAAAACCTGTTTAGACATGGAGAAAAGGTGGCGGAATGCAAAAATGCTATGAAGGAATTCTTCAGCATAAATATGAACAACGAAACACCGATAGAAATGATCTGGGACGCCAGCAAGGCGTACATGCGTGGGATTCTTATGGACATGAATAAAAGGCACCGCCGCCAACAAGAACAAAAAAGAAAAGAGCTAGAGGAGGAAGAAAGAGAGGCTATTAATAAAAAGACCAGAAGACAAAATCACCAAAGAAGGAATTAAGATCTTAAGAAAGCAGTTTGACATGTTGATGGCAGACCAAGTTGTGAGGAACATACAATATGCAAAACACAAGACATTCTGCAAGGCCAACAAACCAGGACGATGGCTGGCCTACATCCTAAGAAAGAAACAGAAATCCCGCATAATTGAAAAGATAGAATATAAAGGCAAGGAGGAATTTCAACAAGTAACCATTAAGAAAGCCTTCACAGAGTTCTACTCGAAGCTATACGCCGAGGAGAAGACACAGGACAAAGAGACAGAAACTTTTCTACAAAACGAAAAGATACAGGCAATCACCGATACACAGAGAGAGGCCCTGAATGCCGCAATCACAAAGGAGGAAATACACTCAGCGATCAAACAGCTGAAACCAGGAAAATCTCCAGGGACGGATGGGATAACAGCGACTTATTACAAGTGTCTCCAGGAAGAGATGTTAGAACCCCTTAGACAGCTATTTGTCAATATACAAGAAGGAGGCCAAGTTCCACCATCCTGGAAAACAGCCTATATTTCATTAATCCCCAAGGAGGGGAAAGATACTACACAACCCGTAAACTACAGACCCATCTCACTACTTAACACGGACTACAAAATATTCACAAAAATTCTGGCCGATAGACTAATGACTGTACTACAAAAAACAACACACCCGGACCAAAGGGGATTTATACAAGGACGCCAGATGAAAACAAATGTGAGACAGCTGTTGAACATAATAGAGTACTTGGACAGGCGCAAACAGGTACCAGCCGCCCTTATGTTTGTGGACGCAGAAAAAGCCTTCGACAGACTGAATTGGCCATTCCTGATGAACCTGATCCAGAAGATGAAAATGGGAGCACAGTTTCTCAACTCCATAAGGGCAATTTACCAGAAACAAACAGGCCAGATCATTGTGAACAGAGACCTAACAGACCCATTCAACATAGAGAGAGGCACGAGACAGGGGTGCCCGCTGTCACCCCTGCTATTTGTCCTAACACTGGAAATTTTACTGAACAGGATAAGAGCGGCAGAAGACGTACAGGGCATACAGATTAAACAGCAAGACTACAAACTATGTGCCTTTGCGGATGACCTGCTGGCGACAATGTCGCAACCAGCACAGTCAGCAAGGAAATTGATGGAGATAATGGAAGACTATGGTAGGGTGTCAGGCTTCAAAGTAAATATATCAAAAACAAAGATGCTAGTCAAAAACCTAGACAACAAAGCAAAACGGAACCTGGAAAGAATAACGGGTTGTGAAATAGTCAAGAAAGTCAAATACTTAGGAGTGGAGATAGAATCAACAAATGCGAAATTATACAAGAATAACTACGAGGTCCTGTGGAATAAGATACAAACAGACCTGGAAAGGTGGAAATCACTACGTCTGTCCCTGCTGGGCAGGATAGCGGCAGTAAAGATGAACGTCTTACCCAGATTTTTATTTCTCTTTCAAATGCTACCCATACTCAAGAAGGATGCGGACTTAGACAACTGGCAGAAGGGCATCAACAGATTTATTTGGGACGGCAAGAGATCGAGGGTGAAACTAAAAATCATCCAAGACGCAAGGGAGAGAGGGGGACTCAAAATGCCTAATCTAAAGCTATACTACTATGCAGCGACGTTGGTGGCGGTGAGTGACTGGATCAACATGACAAATGATAGAATTCTGTTGAGGGGCAGGGTCTACTATTCGGCTGGCACGCATACTTAGTATACGACAAAAAGGCAGACAGGAACTTCAAGGAGAACCCACTACGAATCCCATTGTTATGGGTCTGGAAGAAATACAAGCACCTCCTACACGACAAGATTCCCATCTGGACGATTCCCGGACACGCAACAGGGGATATGAACACATCCCAAGGGCAAGAAGTGGTGCTCTACAGTGAACTTGTACTGGGAGAAGAAAATAGGTTCCTCTTGCTACCCCAAGCAACGCTAGCGAACAAAGGAATAGGAGGTACCTGGCTATCATATATACAACTGCAATCAAGGTGGCGCAAAGATAAGAAGAAGGGTTTCTCCAAGACCGACGAGAATCTAATTGAACAGATTAGAAAACAGGGGATCAGGCACATCAAACGAGTGTACAGCATTCTGATAGAAATGGACTCTGAAACCGAGCTAGTCAAGAACTGTATGACAAGGTGGGCACAAGACTTCGGACACTCTATCACCATGGACATGTGGGAGAAAATCTGGGTGAGGAATGTAGAATTCACGAAATCGCAACACTTAAGGGAAAACTTCTACAAGATGTTCTATAGATGGCACCTAGACCCGAAAAAAATATCACTCATCTACCCGGACTCCCAGCCCAAATGCTGGAGGTGTGGGGACGGGGAGGCTACTTACTTTCACATATGGTGGACATGCAGAAAAATCAAAGCATTCTGGAGGAAGATATGGTGGACATTCCAAACCATTTTTAAAAAGCGTATAGAATTTTTACCTCAGGTTTTTCTGTTAGGGATCACAAAGGATTTCACTACCTCAGAGACAACCTTATTTCTGAACTTGATTACAGCAGCAAGATTGTTGGTGGGACAATACTGGAAGAATCCGGAAATACCGCCTATTGAAGAATGGACTGTGAAAGTAACAAATTTGGCGGAAATGGCGAAAATATCAGCATACTTGAAAAATCGCACCAATGAACAATTTTTGACGGACTGAAAACAGTGGATAGACTATATCCAAGAGAGACACCAATCAAACAGAATGCAGCTGGCGTTTAGCTGAGGCTCGATGGGAAGAGGGAGGAAGGGTTAACAAATCAAATGTTTACAAAAACTAACACCCAATGTTGAATGTATATGTTCTATAACTAATGCCTCTTAACATAATATTCTGACTAATGTTTACTTTAATATTGTTAAAGTGGACTGAATCTCTATCTCAGGGTATGAAACTTCTACCTCAGGATCTTTGGTTAGGGACTATAAAAGATTGCGCTATTACTGAGACGAAGTTAATTCAGAAGTGTGAATGAACAATATGTGATAGACTAGATATAGTAGATAAACCATATACAAGATTTACCTCAGGTTATTAAACTTTTATCTCAGGATTTTTGGTTAAGGATCATAAAAGATTATACTAATACTGAGATGAATAATGTGTTATAGACTAGAAACTGTGGATAGGCTATAGAAAAGAGAAACACCAATCAAATAAATGGTAACAGGTGTATAGTTGAGGTTTGATGTGAGGAATGAAAAATGCTAACCAAACCAGCCGTTTATAAAGATTAACACTTAGTGATGTATACCAGGTGCTATGAAGATTGGTACAAACTATGATTTCATGTTCAATGCTGTTTGTATGAATGTAGATAGACCATATATAAGAGCTGTATTTCAGGTCTTATGAGGACAACTTATTAATATGAGCCCAGATTTAATGTTGATTGCTTTAATATTGGAAAAGCGTACTGAATTTCTACCTCAGGATACTGAATTTCTACCTCAGGACCTTTTGTTAGGGACCATAAAAGATTGCATTACTACTGAGACGAATGTACGAGTTGTATTGCAGGATATATGATGATTGCTTTTTAATATGAACTCATGTATAATGTTGATGGATTTAATAAAATAATTTAAAAAAAAAAGACTTGCCTTCTTGGTACAGATGGGAAGGACAAGAAACAGAAGAACAACCAATCAGGTCTTGTCATGGCTGTAATCCAGGCTACAGTGTGGTATTGCTTTTAGTATTCTTATTCCTGAATTGGAGTGATGTGGCAACAGATGAAATTGAAAATATTTTTATGTTCCCAAAGCTCTGGACAATCAGATACTGTCGGAAAGTGGCATTTTAATTAAAGCATGGTCAAATTCACTAAAAAGGAGTGGCTCTCTTGCTCAACTCTTTGTTTGGAAGAGCTTCTTTTTTGGTGATGTTTGCCAGGTTTGGTTACTCTCTTCCACCCCAGCCCCCAATACTTCTTCCTGCCTTACATTTCATCTTAACAGATGCATTCATGCCCTGCAGCAGTCAGATGCATAAGCAGCTCTGTTATGCTGATGCTGAGATTGTTTGTGTACATGTGGAATGGGGGGCTGGGATAGGTTTACAGTCATCTTGATAGTCTTTCTGTCTGCAGTGCAACTTCATGTTTTAACCATTAGTAAATGACCATGAAGTTCTAATTTCCTCCCCATATCTTTATTCAGCCTTTGTTCATGGTTAGTTCCTTCTAAGTTACATAGCAAAACAAGAAAAGATAAATCGAGTATAAAGGACACACTAGATTGCTTTTTGGAATGCTTGTATTTAAAAGGAATCCTTCAAACAAAGTCACCTTCAAGTCAAATTCAACTAATGGTGACTGCATCCAGGTTTCTTGGCATGATATATGTTTTGCTGTTGCCTTCCTCCTCCTCCTCCTCCTCCTCCTTCTTCTCTCTCTCTCTCTCTCTCTCTCTCTCTCTCTCTCTCTCTCTCTCTCTCTCTCTCTCTCTCTCTCTCTCTCTCTCTCTCTCTCTCTCTCTCTCTCTCTATCTCTATCTCTCTGTGTATGTTTGTGTGTGTGTGTGTGTGTGTGTGTGTGTGTTTGACTTATCACACGGTCTTACAGACTTAACTTTCTCAGCTGGTCCTGCATCTGGATATAGCATTGCTCAATTTTTTAGATCAGGTCAAAAGTATCACCACCACTGTTATGTCCTGGGCCGGCAGGCACAGGCTGCAGCGATTGGCCCGGGCAGACCATGTGGATGCCTGGAACAAGAAAGGCTGCTCCCAGCCTTGCGTGCACATGCACGGCGGGAAAAGATCCTTTCCAATGATTGGCCAGCAAGGTATTGTGCAGGGGGACTATAAAAGGGGGCCCGCACCATTTTAAAACCTGTTCTGTTGGTGTTGCAATAAAGGAGAACTGTTGGAACTCGTTGCTTTGTCTCAATGCCTCTTTTCCTGAAACAGAACATTGGCGACGAAGGTGGGATGCCTGCAAGGCAAACAGATTAAGAATCCAAGCTGACTCACCACAGGGGGGCTTGCAGCTCGGAGAAATGTGGTTCCTGGAGATTGACTTAGCCTGCCAGCACTGAGACACTGGAGGTGAGCTCAGAAAAGGGGGCCCCTTCTCAATCCTTGCAGCAGGAGGCATGGACGAAGTTCCTGGGCTGAAATGATGGCAAAGATAGGCTGGCTTTCAGAGTTTGACACAACTCACCCAGAACGCTGGAGCTTGTATGTGGCCCAGGTGGAGAACTACCTCCAGGTGAATCAAATTCGTGAAGATGACCTCAAAGCTGCTGTGCTGCTGTGTGTGTGTGTGGGCAAGAGACCTTCGAGATTGTGGAGAATCTGGTCGCCCCAGCACCACTGGAATCAATCACCTACACAGAATTGAAGAGGATGCTTCGAGAGCATTTTGAACCCAAGCTCTCAGTGATTGCCTGGTGACACGCGTTCGAGCAGAGGGACCAGAGGCCTGGTGAGTCTGCAGCAGAGTTTGTTGTGGCCTTACGACAAGCAGCTAGGCCCTGCAAATTCAAAGACTTGGAGGAGAGACTGAGAGATTGGCTGGTCTGTGGTCTGTGAAGCCGGGAGTTGCAGCAGAAGCTCTTCAGGAAGGAAGGCCTCACGTTCCAAGATACCCTGAGGGAAGTTTCAGACGAAGAAGCAGCAGGCGGAGCTGTGAAGGCCTTGCGGCTCACCAAGCCCCCTCAAGTTACAGCCACCATCCATCAAGAGGTTGCTCACAAAGAATCTGAACAGGATCCAGAATTTGAAGTGGACCGGCTGCATCAGACTCCAGGGAGAAGGCCTCATGGAGGAAAGGCCCAGCCAGCATCATCCCCTTGGTGCATCGGGTGTGGAGGCCGCCATCTCCACGCAGATTGCCGTTTCCACTCCGCCATCTGCAGGGCCTGTAAGAGGCAAGGCCACATTGCCTCCATCTGTTTGGGTCACCAGAAGGAACATTACCCAGAAGAATTGCCTCAGAAAAGTACCAGGGTCCCCAGCCAGAACAGGGTGGGCTTCTGCGTGTCACGTAGGAGCGTTTTTAGAACGGGGGTCCATAGGCCACTTAGGAAGAAGCTTCACATTGATGTGAAGTTGCAAGGGGTCCCCTTGTCGATGGAGCTGGACACTGGATCTGCTCTATTGATCTCATCTCCCTAGACACCTTTAACAAGGTCTGCAGCAGAAGCGGCCTACGGGTGAAACTCAGGCCGTCAAACCTCATCCTCACAGATTTCCAAAATTCCAGAGTCAATGTGAGGGGGGAGGCCACACTCAAGGTGCAGCGTAGGAATTTTGAGGGGCTATTGGATGTAGTTGTGGTTGGGGGAGACCGTACGAGTCTCATTGGACTCGACTAGTTTGAGGCCCTGGGAATTCAGGTGACTGGAATACACAGCGTGCAAACAACAGGCCTGGCTGGAGTCTGCAAGGAGTTTGCAGATGTGTTTAGTCCAGAACTTGGCTCCTACAAAGGCCCTCCTATTTCTCTGAGGCTAAACCCAGCCATAGCCCCCATTAGAATCAAGCCACGCAAGGTACCCTTTGCCTTAAAGGATAAAATAGATGCAGAGCTGGATAAACTGATTCAGCAGGGTATCTTAGAGCCTGTGGACAGTAGTCCATGGGAAACATCCATAGTTACGCCACTGAAGGCCAATGGTGAAGTCCGAATCTGTGCAGACTACAAGTGCACACTTAACAAAGTGCTGCAGCAGCATGTGTACCCAGTACCAGTGGTCAGTCACATTCTAGCCTCCCTCAAGGGGGGGGCAGATCTTTGCTAAACTTGACCTGGCTCAGGCCTATCAACAATTGCCAGTTGATGAGGAAACAGCCAAGGCCCAAACTATAGTGACTCACAGGGGGCATTCAAGGTAAAAAGATTGCAATTTGGAGTAAACGTGGCCCCCAGCATCTTCCAGAGTGTAATGGAGTGAACACTCCGAAATATCTGTAGCATTTGCCCGTACTTTGACAATGTCCTCATCGCTGGGGACTCAGCTGACAATTTAGCCGAAAGGCTGAGAGCCGTTTTGCTACGTTTCCGCCAAGCGGGGCTGAAGCTTAAGCAAGAGAAGTGCAAGATCTGGGTTACCTCCACGGAGTTTCTAGGATTCCGCATTGATGCTCAGGGCATCCACTCTGCTGAATCCAAGCTGCAAGCAATTCAGCAGGCCCCAAGCCCCAAATCCAAGGGCGAACTTCAGGCCTTTCTGGGACTGCTAAATTTTTACCACTCATTCCTTCCTCACAAGGCTGCAGTGGCTGAGCCGTTACACCGGCTCTTGTACAAACAGGCCCCTTGGCAGTGGACACAAGCACATGAAAAGAGCTTCAAAGAGGCCAAGGCCTTGCTCTCTTCAAATGCGGTCCTCGCGCACTTCAATGAGAATTTGCCAGTGTGCATTGCCTGTGATGCGTCCCCTTATGGGATTGGGGCTGTGTTAAGTCACTTGAAGGCTGATGGAATGCAAGTCCCAATAGCATACTACTCTAGAACCCTATCATCAGCTGAATGCAATTATGCACAGATAGATAGGGAAGCCTTAGCCATAGTGGCTGGCATAAAGAAGTTCCATGACTTCGTATATGGCCGCCACTTCACGGTCTTTGCAGACCGTAAGCCACTGCTGGGGTTGTTCACAACCAACAAACAAACCCCACACATAATATCCCCACAAATGCTGAGGTGGTCTATCTTCCTGTCTGCATATGATCATACACTGGTTCACAAGCCAGGCAAAGAAATGGGTCATGCAGATGGTCTCAGCAGGTTGCCATTACAGCAGATAGAGGCAGATCCAGCACCTGCCAACCGCATCCTGTCTATTCAGGACTTGCCTGAATCTCCCCTCAGTGCTAGGGATGTGGCTGCAGAAACAGCCATCGATCACACGCTAACACGCGTGCTGACCTGGGCGTTGTCTGGATGGCCTGACACATGTCCAGGCTCAGAATTCCAGAGCTTCTGGCAGAGGAAGCACGAGATTTCCACCTTCAAGGGGGTGTGTCCTATGGGGTAGCCGGGTAGTAATCCCAACCTCATTGAGGACTAGAGTCCTGCAGTCTCTGCATGAGGGACATCTGGGAATTGTCCAGATGAAGGTGTTAGCATGCAGCCATCTTTGGTGGCCTGGGCTCGTCCATGGGTGCACTGTTTGTCAACAGTCAAGGCCGGAGATGCCCCAGGCCCCAGTTCATAGGTGGGAGGAGACTCATACCCCATGGTCGAGGGTCCATATCAACTACGCTGGGCCCTTTCAGGAGCAATTCTTCTTAATTCTCGTGGACAGCCATTCCAAGTGGCTAGAGATCATGCCTGTCTCCTCCACTACCACTGCTAGGACCATCCAGGTGCTGAGAGGGATCTTTGCCGCACATGGACTTCCAGGTGTCCTTGTCTCCGACAACAGGCCTCAATTCACGTCGTTTGAGTTCAAGGCATTCCTCCAGGCCAACGTGATCCGGCATGCCACATCTGCACCGTTCCATCCAGCTTCCAACAAACAGGCTGAACGAATGGTGTGCACAACCAAGTATGCCTTAATGAGGATCATTCATGGGACCTGGCATCACAGGCTAGCGGACTTTCTTTTGTGCTACCGCACCACACCTTGCACAGCTACTGGAAAGAGCCCAGCTGAACTCCGCTGGGGTTGCCGCCTCATCACAAACTGGACAGATTGCACCCAGATAGGGTGGCTTCACAGGTGTAACAGCTGCGGGCACCTAGGAGACTACAAGTGGGCAATCCAGTATGGGCAAGGAAGTATGGACCAGGACATCTCTGGGTCACAGCAGTGGTATCCAAGGTCTCTGGGCCACTGTCATACGAAGTGGCCTTGCACAATGGTCGTGTGATCCAATGTCACATTGACCAACTGCATTGGAGGCTTCCCAACAACTCTTCCGCTCCTGGCTTGGCTCTCAGGAGGGGAGGAGGACCACAATTACGACTGGGGACCACAGTCTCTCCAACATCCCCAGGCTTCAGCTATTGCTCCAAACAGGGAGTCCGCAGAAAGGGGGTTCACCATGGAGGCAGTTCCAGCCTCTGGCACTCAGGCCACTCCAGCTGCTGGCCTAGGGCTCAAGGGACAGTGCTCCCAAGAGGAGTCCATTGTGGACTTGGGGAACTCCAACCCCCCCAAGGAACCCTGGCTTGGATTTAGCAGATCCAGGCAGACAGCAGCTGCATGGGTCCTCTGGGTCTTTGGGGCAACAAACTCCTGGTCTGCCTAGCCTGGTAGGCGAGCTGGCAGGCCAGGCACACACATCGGCCATGAAAAGATCAGGGCGGGCCAGATGTCCTCCCAAATACTTACAAGATTATGTACGGCCCTTGTCAGTTCATGGACAGGCCTAGTAGTCTGGGTTAAGTAATGCAGCTCAAGGGGAGTGGGAGCGTGGCGGTAGCAAGACTGTAGTGTTGTGTATATATAGATGCAACGTAGGCAATGCAATGGAGTGTTGGAGTATTTAAAATAATAAGCGTGCCTTATTATTTTAGCCAAGGGGGAGGGGTGTTATGTCCTGGGCCAGCAGGCACAGTCTGCAGCGATTGGCCCGGGCAGACCATGTGGATGCCCGGGACAAGAAAGGCTGCTCCCAGCCTTGCGTGCACACGCATGGCGGGAAAAGATCCTTTGCAATGATTGGCCAGCAAGGTATTGTGCGGGGGGGTATAAAAGGGGGCCGCACCATTTTAAAACCTGTTCTGTTGGTGTTGCAATAAAGAAGAACTGTTGGAACTCGTTGCTTCGTCTCAATGCCTCTTTTCCTGAAACAGAACAACCACCACTCCATGGATGCCCAGTTATTTTTGAGAAGAAGAGAGGGAGAGGGAGGAGAGAGAGAGAGAGACCAAATTAATAAAATCTGGTAGAGTTGAGCTTTTAAACATTGCAAACCAGAAGACCTGCTAAAGTTCTACTGAACTTTCTAGCAGAGTCTGACTCCTATGATTCTTCCAAATGGAAACTCAATGAAAAGAAAAATGGGCTTGGCAATGCTCTCTTGCAGTCCATACTGAAGAACCAAAGGACTCTACTGTCTTGTTTGACTCTGGGTCATTTTTTAAATTTTTAATGGAAACCTGAATGAATATTATTGTTTCAAAGAAAGGGTGCAGCGGGTTCAACCCTAATCTTTTGCTTCTTCTTTCCCATCAGCCTTAGAGGGAGCTCTGAGATTAATCTGAATTTTCCACAACACCTGGTTGAGCTTAATTTGCATCTCCATAGATTCCTTCTACATTCCCTCTAACAAATAAACAGGAAGTAAATTACCCTTCTTTCCATTCTCTTTTTCAGATCTGCCTAATTCAGAATCAGTAGTTTCAGATCACAGAATTCTTACTCAGTGTTGTTGCCTTATCCTGGTATGTGTATGTGTTTTCTTTTTTAAAAAAAACCACACAAACATAGTTAAGAATCAAAAGCTTGTGGGACTAAGTAAGACACCATATTCAAACCAAATGGGAGTGTACACCTTCCTCACAGTGTAAGGACAGCCATAACAAGAGCACTGCAGCCTGAAGGACATAGAGCAGTGTTTCTCAACTCTGAACAACTTTTAAGATGTATGTTCAACTCCCAGAATTCCTCAGTCAGCATGTTGGGAGTTGAAGTCCATATATAAAATCCATATATTTTAAAGTTGCCTAGGTTGAGAAATGATAACAAAGTTTTGGGAATGAAAATATCATCTGATGGGGGTAAGGAAAGAGAAAAGTGCAGACTAGCCTTGGAGGCTCAAGCCTTTATATAGTAAACCCTAAGAAAGCTTGATATTTAAGATTTGCCTCATTAGTATTTCATTAATTTTTCACAAAAATAGGAAGCCTGTATGATTGGGTTTTCCAGTCTTTTGGAAAGTAACAACCAACTTCAGTTAAAACATGGGGCAATCACCATCCTTCTTCTTCCATGCCATTTGCTATGCCTCAGGTGGGCTAAAAACATAGATAAAATAGTAAACATAGAAAAAAAAATCTCAATATGCTAGATTTCTCTCTCATCATATACCTTTGAAAGAGAGATCCATAATAACATGTTATTCCATCACAATGATATACTCTGGTTTACCTCAAAGGTTTTTTGCATAGAACAAGCCACGAGAATTTTAATTAGAATTGAAAATCAAAATTATTTAACACTTTGTTGATAAACTATTTACTGGAGTTCATCTTCAGTGCAATGTTTGTTTTGTGCTTCTCGCTCAAATTAGGCTGATTTTCCAAACTATATCCATAAAAGCATCTTCTCTTGAGAGTATTTGGTAATGGTATGAAATACTTCACATTACTGGCGAGGATGATATGGCAACGTCAAAGCTAATATTACATACTGTATTATTTCTCTGCTGTCATGTAGTTCTTTTCAGCAATCTAGGCCCAGAGTAAAACAAACAAACAAAAATGATATTTTAATTTGCCTTTAGACAAGGGGAAACATGAACCATCCAAGATTAACAGTCCTAATCTACGGTAGTAATACATTTCCACCTAAAATTAAGAATTGCAGACCAAAGAGAAAATAACAGAAAAAAAAAGAAACCACAAGAGAAGGTGAACAATTCACGAGTAAGAAACAGAGTAGGGAAACACACATCTCAGTATTCTGAAATTCCTTTAAATGGAGCTAAGTACATGAGACAGTAACTAGTGAGTTTTCTGGCAACAACAAGGCAGTGATTAGAATATAATACGCTTTGGTTTTTTATCATTCCCATTATATATTTTTTTACCATCCTAGGGCTGCCAAAGGACAATATGGCCCCCAACTGAAAACTGCTGGATAAAGATACGAGGCTAGTTCTAAATTCTAGTTCCACTTTAGGCACAAAGTTACTGGCTGACTTTGGAGCAATCTCATTCTCACATTGGTGGGGAAGAAGGCAGTGGTATACCACTTTTTTTAAAAAAAAAGTTCCCAAGAAAACTGGAGTTACTTATCCAGGCAGTTGTTGGAAGTGAAAAACTTTCTTAAAGACACAGAATATATTGACTATATCTTTATCTGTATCTATTCTAAAAGGTAACTGTAATTTGGTTTGAGGAGTGCATATAATTAAAAGTACTTCTGCATCTAGTTTTTTGCACCAGTTAAGAATCAACTCTAAATTTGTCCAGTCTCATGATGTTAATTATGCTGTAGAGGTGAGTTTGTGTATTGCTGACTCAGCTGCAATATATCTGAAACAGCAACAAACCTAGAGGGTTTTGCTGTACGATCTCCACCTCTCCAGTTGGTTAGCGCTTTGACTCCCCCTGCTCCCTTACTTTTTTCTCTTCTCACACTACAAGTTGTAACTGTGTTTTCCATTTGAGGTCAGCAGAAATGAAGACGATTATATTAAAACTGTTTGGAACGGGCTAGGAACCGTGGGGGTATGGAAGCATCTGAAGAAACGTTAAGCAATGTTTTAGACAGATCCACCATCCAGAAAATCATTAGAAGCTTTAAGTATTGGCAGTCATCCATGTATCCATAGTCATCTTTTCTAATATATTTATTCTCAAGAGGAAACAGAAAGGAATGAAATAAGTAGAGGAATGAATGGTAGAAAGAACATAGATGACCCTTTATTAGTTCTGCTCCTGCCCAATATTTGTTTGCCAAACCCATTAACATCGCTGATATGCAGTCTGCATATTTTTGTTAAAGGAATGTCATTAGGTTTCCCCTATTTAGAAATTATAGGAAAATAAAATCCAATATATATTTCATTTTTAAAATGTGTTTTCCAATTTGTGCTGGCTTGAGATTTTAACTCATATTAGAGTGTAGTATTTTTGTAATTGAGACGTGCATGGAACCTATAAATATTCAATCTTTTTTTTTAGGAGTGGGTACCCTAATTTTATACCGAGGTTGGGAAAAAAAACTTACTAACAAACTAAAAATTATGTGGGGTGAGGGCCAAGTTAAGGGCCCATATGTTAGAGCGCCCCCTGGTGAGGAATGAGGACAATTATATGATTACAAAATTAACTAAATAGAGTTTGTGATGCTAAAATGTAGAACATAATTTGCAAAATTAATCATTAAAAACTGCCCATTTCATGATTATTTTAAAGGGGTTTGCTCAGTAGAAGAGACATTTAGCAAACCTCCTGCCTCTTTTCAATATATTGTATCTACCAGAAGTAGCCCCAATTTTTAAGGACAATGTTCTCCGCCTCTTTTACCTTTTGAAATTTTTTAAAATATTCTTATATTTAAAAGTTTACTTCATACCCCAAGTCAGTTAAATTTGTTTAACTTTGCTATGACTGCACATAGAATTTACATTTATGAATTAGTGACTTTTTCAAGTTTTTCCTTGCTCACATGTACAATGTGATTGTTTGATATGCTTTGGACAATGTCAGTTTCGGGTATTTAAAGTATAGAGTTGGATCAGTACTGTATATTGTTTGGTTGGTTTTTTTTTGTAAAAATCCAAAACTTGGTATATTTATGCATAAATAAGACAAAAAGTATTTGAGATTTTCAACATTCAAGTTTAGGAGGAAGTCATCGTCAATCCTCTCAGGTAAATCAAATAGCTGAGACAATTTTATTTTACTATAAGGCTACATTAGCCGAATCTTGCAAGTCTGAAAGTACAAATTTTCCACCATCACTTTTATGGTAAATGGTAAATTAGGGTGGGTCTTCCTAAGTTTCTTTCTCTGACCACTAAGTCACTGAGGGATCCTCCTTCTCTTCTGATCATTCTCTAGGTAGAACCTCTTCTCCTCATCCCCAAAGGCATTCACATTTTCCATTACATCCATCAAGACTGTGTGAGGAGAACTGATCAAGTAGGCTGGCTTGGTCGTGCAACAGCGCAAGACACTGGTGAAGAGGACACAGCAGCACCTGCATTTTCGGTGTTGCATGAGAAAAGTACATCTTCCTTCCCCTGTCCTTACCACTTTCTATAAAGGGATGATTGAGAACATCCTGTCATATTGCATTACAGTCGGGTTTGGAAGCATTACTGCTTCAGACAGGAAGGCGATGTGGAGAGTGGTGAGGATGGTAAAAAAGATTATTGGCAGTTCACTCCCTTCTATCCAGGACATGACATATAGGCGTTGCTTGAGAAGGGTCCGCAGGATTGTCTGGGACACTACACATCCTCTTCACAACCTGTTTTTCTTGTTACCTTCTGGGAGGAGGCTTCGTGGTATCCGAAGCAGAACAATACAATATTAACTTTGCTCCCTTTTTCTGCTATGTATTCAAGATGGACAGTGATTAATAGTTATATATATATTTATATGTAGGGGTATATGTAGGTTTGTGTTATGTATGTGTACACTTTTGAGAGCAGGCAACAGAATTTCATTTTTAACATATGCCAATGTGCCCATAGTAGAAAATGACAATAAAGGTTATCTTATCATCTTTTTAAATCACACCTGACTGTCTTTCATATATATGTACCAAGTCCTGGAATCCTCCAATCAACAGAATCATGCCTTGGAAGTTTTGGATCTTGAATTAAAATAGTTCTTTTCTTTTCCTGACATCCTCATCTCTTGCTGGGAGATACATGACCACTTTCATGCTCACAATATTACTGATTTCCTTGTGCAGACTCAAATGGATTATAAGATGTTCATTAAAAAAAGTACAAAAGATCATCTAAGCATGCTCTATAAAGTCCTCCAAAATAGTCAATATTAACTCCCAGAGTCAGTGGGATTACTGTTATTATTAGCAGTACTATTAGTTAAAGTAGTATTATTTTCATATGATAAAAATTTGAAAGTCAATGAACAATTTGAAACTTCATGAAGGAATCAATGTGCTGAAGAGTGGAAACCACTGCTCTACAGGGATGCAACTCTTCATAAACAAGATGGAAACAATTTACATTCTTTAAGAAATCAATGTATGTGAAAGGAAAACTAACAGCATTGTGAACCCTTGTTAAGTATACTAAATAATCAGGCAATGATCATTAAAATAAGCCCAGTTTGTATACTGAGAAGGATATTATGTTAAGATCAAAAGTATTCAGTTCCCTAAGTAGGAACAGGATTGAGAAATTAATATCTATTTTGGCAGAGAAGAATAATTCTTATGCCTTTTATATAAGGAACAGGCCAGATTTTGGAGATGGGATCCAACACAATCAGACTTGCAAGATTGATGTCATCCCATTAGTAGGTTAGATCAGGAATCAGCTCCACAGGAGATTGTTTTTACTCTGAGTGGTAATCATAACAAAATCTAGCAAGTCGGAGTCTATTGTACTTCCTCCCCATTCTTATATTCCAGTGAATTAGGGACATATCTACTGGGGTCACTTTTATATATTATCTTACTGTTCTGGATTTTAAAAATATTTCAGTCCCTTGTGCCTAGGTAATGGTTTCTGCAAATTTCCATCAAGACCATCTTCCTGACTCACAGTGTTACTGGGTCTTACTCTTCAAGTTTCATGCATCTCCCATTTCAACACTGCAGGAAATTATGTTACAGCTTTTTAGTAATTGCAAGTAAACTTTTGAGCACAAAGATTTCAAAAAGTTTTGAAAATTAATTTTAAACCTTAGATTACCATCTTGTTTTATATTTTTGTAGGAAAAGCCAGGAGTATCTGTAGGGAAATTGTCAATCATCATCATCATCATCATCATCATCATCATCATCATCATCATCAAATTATATGGTCAAAACTGCCATCTTCCTTTTTATACCCTTCCCTGTGATAGGCTATTGCAACATCAACACGAGAGGTAATCAAGAAGCTTCTTCACTAACACTGAATAGAGTTGGGGAGCAATTCTTAGCAAGTGTCTCTCTTCTGGTTTCAGCTATATATGCACCCAAACACAGGTATTAAGGAAATTAGCTACTTTACTTTAAGGCTAAAAAAATATGGCTAAATTTCCTGACAGTTAGAACAATTTATCAGTGGAACAACCTGCCTCCAGAAGCTGTGAATGCTCCAACACTGGAAGTTCCAGAGTTCCAAGAGCCAAGTTAGGGTTGTCAGTCAGTCCAGAGGTCCAAGGTGTCTTACACAAGCAGGATTCACTGGGAATGTCACAGAAGAGCCAAAGATCAGATGTTGTTTCCAGCAAAGAGAACATGGCTCAGAACTACTTCTTTAATCAGGGTTCAGCCAGCTATCCTTCATCAAGAGATTTACTCTCTTGCTTGGTAAATAGCCTCATGGAATGGCTTTACTCTGCTCTCTATTTACCAAATGTGGAGGCTTACATCCTCCCCCTCTGATAGATAGATAGATAGATAGATAGATAAATAGATAGATAGATAGATAGATAGATAGATAGATAGATAGATAGATAGATAGATAGATAGATAGATAGATAGATAGATAGATAGATAGGCAAGCAGGCAGGCAGGCAGGCAGGCAGGCAGAATAGACAGACAGACAGACAACCTTTATTGTTATTTTTTACTGTGGGCACAATGGCACATATTAAAAATAAAATTTAGTTGCTTGCTTTCAAAGTATACATATACGTAACACACATATAAACATGCTATATACATAGATATGTATATACCTACACCCTTACATATAAATAATAATCACTGTCCATCTTGAATACATAGCAGAAAGAGGAAGCTTGAGAGTTCACAAGGTTAATACTGTATGGAACAAAACTGTGACTGACTCTGGATGTTCTGCTTTGGATACCACGGAGCCTCCTTCCAGAAGGTAACAAGGAAAACAGGTTGTGAAGAGGATGTGTAGCATCCCAGACAATCTTGCAGACCCTGCTCAAGCAACACTTACGTGCTATGTCCTGGATGGAAGGGAGGGAACTGCCAATAATCTTTTCAGCCATCCTCACCACTCTCTGCCCCGCCTTCCTGTCTGAAGCAGTGATTGCTCCAGCTGTCCAGGTGGTGCCTCTGTTTGATAAGCTTCATGTAAGTCTTGGCTTGTGTTTCCTGAGGCTGATATTCTAAGGTTCAACTTGAGCAGTTAGTCTAGATCAGTGTTTCTCAACCTTGACAATTTTAAGGCATGTGGACGTCAACTCCCAGAATTCCACAGCCAGCAATGCTGGCTGTGGAATTCTGGGAATTAAAGTCCACATGCCTTAAAATTGTCAAGGTTGAGAAACACTGGTCTAGATGTAGCTTCAGAATCTGAGTTATGAGCCTGGGTGACCTGTGAGCAGGAAGCCAGCTGGATAACCTTGGACCTGTCAAATGTCTATGGAGATTCTCAGTCATCCAGGTCATAGTTATCCCAAAGATGCTTTTTCACGAGGCAGTTGGACTTTCTTGTTTTTCTTTGAAGATGTTTCACTTCTCATCCAAGAAGCTTCTTCAGCTTTGACTGGATGGTCACTCCCTCTTCCCCCAAATCAGAGTCAGATTCTGCCACAAACCAGCTGAAAACCAAAAGCCTGTGCTGCATCATGCATTGACAAGCTTCATTGTAAGAATAGGTGAGTAAAATACAAAATAATCTGACCCTGGAACTATGCAAGACAAATGTTGAGAACAACTAAAATAATCTTTCTGAAATATACTTAAGTAAAAAAAAATCAGCCAAGTCAGACTTGTGATTTGACTCTCCTAGGTTACCCTTTGTGCATTTCAGGTGAGGCTGGTAACTGCTAGAGAGTGATTTCAATATGGCAATCGCATGGAATGATTGGAAAAGCCAAAAAAAAAAAAAAACCTTACCAAAACCAACCCTAAAAAAAATCAAAACAATAATATAATAAAAGTTAACCATGATCCAAATCTCCTGAGATTGCCTGAACTCTTGAAATGTTGTTTCCTGACATGACAACTCAGGTTGACATAGCCAAAATCTTGTGAGATTTGGGCCATTTTTGAAATATATAAATGCATAAATATGAGTGATTAATTACAGGATACTCAGGAGAGGAAAAATATTAGTATCTGAACACCAAGCTATTTTCAGGCCAGAGTTCAAAAAGCAATGTTAATTTGGTTACCCATGGGAGAACCAAATACTGGACGTAGTCTACTTCCTTATTTTCTATTAAAGCTGCTTAATTAAGTCTCAGAGTACTGACTATATAGGTAATTGGAAGACAGAGAGCAATTCAAGTTTGCCAACACTGAGGAAGAAAAAAAAACATCTGGAGAAGCTGGATGCAATATATTCAAGAAGAAAGGTTTATTTATTTACAGTGAGGAGGTTCTTAGGACTGGATTTCTAGGAATATCAGACAGAAAGATAATTGAAGAAACAGTTCTAGATTATTTGAAAAATGCAGTAAATATAAAGTGCTGATTTATTTATTCTGTGTATCTATTCTTTCAATCTACGGTGATCCAAAGTATGCCCAATGTATGTAAAACCACAAAGAAATAATAAATAAATAAATCAGAATAGAAATGAAATAAAGTGTGTTTCCTTCTAAAAAATAGAAAAAAACAAGTAAACATAAGCCAAAGTTAAAAAAGGAATAATCAGTTGAGTCTAAAACTAGCAAAAGCAAATAAACAATGTTATAATTCCTTTGAAAGATGGACAAGGGCTGGATTATGGCAAATCACTTTGGCAGAAGTGCATAACACTTTTGCAAAAAAAATTTCTTTTGCCATAACCAAACACATTGTTTTTGAAGTGGTTGCCCAACACACCGTTCAAATGTCAACTGCATTTCTCAGCTCAGAAGTAGAAAAAAAATATATCAGTTTTTCAAGTAGCTAAAAATACTGAGAATGTCTTTGTGCATGTTTTTTTTTCTGGTTAGATAAATGCTGCCCCAATAAAATGAAGAAAAATGTAGGTGATCTACATCATATATTCTAATATTTAAGGAATTCCCAAAGAAGTTCTGTAACTTTGTAGAACAACAGCCTGATTTCCATGAAAATGATAGTACAAAATATACTAATATCAGGAAAACTCTAACACAGGGGTGTCAAACTGGCAGCCCATGGGCCGGATATCTCACATGCAGGTCACGCCAACCCTGGCTCCACAAAGACAAAAAACATCATGACATGTTACGATATGTCATGTGATGTGAACGAGTTTTTTTTTCAATCTTTTTTATTAGTTTTTTTCCCCATATATGCAAATTTTTCCAATCAACAAGTTGTCTGAAATTTGCTAGACTAATACATATTCAATTCCTAATCCTTGCTTCTTTTCTCTAGCCAAGTATAAAATAAGTTCCAAATTTGGTAATGGTCTGTATCTTCTTTGTCTTTCAGCCTCATGGTTAATCTGTCCATTTCTGCACATTCCAGGATCTTCCTGATTATTTCTTCCTCTGATGGCAATCCTTCATTCTTCCAATATTGTGCAAAAATTATTCTTGCTGCTGTAGTGATATGTAAAATTAGATATAATTTCTGCTTATTAGTCTTTTCAGGCGTAATGCCTAATAAAAAGAGTTCAGGTTTAAAATCAACCTGTTCATCCAATATTTTTTTCTAACCACATGTGTATATTTTTCCAGTAAGCCTTTGCCTTCCCACATGTCCACCAAATATGATAGTACGAGCCTATATTATGTTTACATTTCCAACATCTATCTGACATATTTTTAAACATTCTTGCTAGTCTTACTGGTGGAAGATGCCATCTATAAAACATTTTGTATAAATTTTCTTTGTATGAAGTAGACATTATCAGCTTATAATTTCTCTCCCATAACAATTGCCATTTTTCTAATTCTATGTTATAGCCAAAATCTTGTCATTGTTTCTTTCGCTTGTTCACTTTCCATATCTAAAATTAACAAAAAATTATACATTTTCTTAATCAATTTCTCATCTGAGGTCAACAAAAGCTTATCAAACACATTCTGATCTTTATAAAATCCATACATTTTTATATCTTTTTCATATCTATTTAATATCTGTAAACGTGCCCACCAAGATAACTTAATTCCTAAATTTTCCAATTCTTGTTTAGGTTTTAATTTTCCATGAGTATCATTAATTTTCCATGAGTATCTGAACAAGTTTGACACCCGTATTCTAATATATACTAAACCAAGTTCAAAATTTAAAAGTAGCAATTTGGAAAGCAGTGCAGGGTCTCCCAGAAGCATAAAATCTAGAAAAAAAACCATAACTTCATCACTTTGATGTGACGCAAAGAGGTGAGGTGGGACTCCTTCAGATCAATTTTCTTTGATGTGCTTACAGAATCAAAGCTATGGCCCGTGGGTATTTTATTATATAATATTTTTTTATAAATTATATACATTAATGAAACTGATCATATAAAATATATCTAATTAGACTATATGTATGTGTGTATATATATATATGTGTGTGTGTGTGTGTGTGTGTGTGTGTACATACAGGTACGCAAAGAACAGCAGTGGGGAATTTCCGTTCAGTCCCATTGGGCTGTGTTTGCGGAATCCCTCAGGTATTTGCTGTTCAAGGCCTACATAAAGCTTTTTGAAATGATCACCCAGAGATCTGAAGGTTATTTTCAGCAGTCTGCTGATGACACTCAATTTTACCTCACCAGTCTATCTGGTTCAAGGAAGCCTGTGCAGACAGTCTCTTGGCTACAGAGATGAGCTGGATGAGCTCCAGCTAACTAAATCTGTATTCTGTTAATATGGAGCTGCTATTTAATTCTCAGTCCTGGTAATTAGGAAGATAGCTTTAACAGAATTACAGAGTTGGAGAGGACCTTGGAGATCTTCAGTCCCAACCCCCTGCTCAAGCAGGGGACCCTAATACAATTGCAGACAAACGGTTGTCCAATCTCTTCTTAAAAACTTCCAGTGAACTTCTGGTGCCAAGCCATTCCTCTGATTTGAAGACTGGCCCTCCGCAGGCCACTCCAATCTTGATGGGTTCTTCACGATAGCCGGATTAAGGAGAGACATGCTACCAAGCACATTTCTTGGGGTGAAGCAACAACAGACAAAAGGCTGCCCCCCTTTTATTACCTGTTACAGTGGGCGGTTACACAATGCATCACATGGTTACAAACAGCCTATGACAATGTTATGCCTGATAGCCAATAGCAAAGTTACACTGGCAAAGTTACATCTGTGGCCAATGGATTCAAATCTTGGTACAACGTTACTCCACCTATTAGCCCCTCCTTCATTTCCTGTTGTTCCAAAACTGCATGGTCAAGCCACATGGCCTTTGTCCCTTTGTTCCAAGCCTCATGGCTACTTGCTAGGGTGCATTACAACACTGATTAATTGACCTTACTGCCAGGAAATTTCTCCTTCATTCTAAATTGGTTCTCTTTTTGATAAGTTTCCATTCATTACTTCTTGTATATCTACAGGGGTAGGGAGTCAGGTTAAAAAAAAAAAGTCAAGATGTGATCATGATCACAACACTGAAGGCCTACCATTTGGTCTGTATAATGCCGACACATATATGGAAGGGGTTGGGCTTTAGCCACACAGTCAAAATTGCCATCTTGACTTTATAACCACCCCCAAAGTCCTGATTTAAAGTTAATTGTTGCATACCAGTTACGTTGCATTTCCATAAACCCATCCCTCCATGCATGTAGAATTACTCCACCTATCACCTACCATCCACTATAGCTGAGTATAGTGGTAAGCAAACATATTCAGAGAGATGAGGATAGGAACGGATAAGGTTGATTCCCTTGCGGGTTGGAGGTAGGGAAATAACTTGTTGTCTGGCTCTCTCTATGCAGGCTGGATACCTGTGCGCATCCTCTTCCAGGCAGGTCTACACATGAGAGGAAGTGGATAACATGCTATAACAGAACTGGAAAGATTGATATCTCTCAGGTAGAAGATGCTGTTTTGAAGTTATGTACTAATTTCCTCACATTTTTGGCTTGAATTTCAGGAAGGGGAAACTATTTTCAGCAGTTTGAGAAGGTGCAGACTTAATACTGATGGGCAGCAGGACAAACTTTTCTGAAATCATTTAGCTTGCTAATATGTACTCCTCCTTTCAATTGCTTCCAGAATGTTCCTATAGTTGGGCTCTTGACATTCATTGACCTTAGTTTCCTTTCTCCCAAAATAAAGAATCAAGCAGAAAGAATATCAAGAACCCAACAGTTCAACCCTGAATTATATCTACTGTGTTCTCTACTATTGAATGACATAATTGTTCCAAGGGAAATGTTCAGAGAAAACGATAAGTGTAATCACACTTACACATCTTTGAAAACTGCAAATGAAAATTGGGGCGTCATTCTGCACATTCAGAACCTGACACTGGTTTATTTTCTCCCAAACTGGAGACACAGTTGTTGAGTGCAGAAAAACATTCAAATGTCTACCTATCCCCATTTTGGGAAAATGTTTATGGTATTGCACTGGACTCAGAGATGCATGTGAAGAAACAACTACTAAAAATGGTTAGTGAGGCTAAAACTCAACCCATTTCAGACATGTAGAAAGACCATAGCTCCATTTTGAAGTCAGTTATGGGTTAGAGTAATGTAGATACAGTACATAAATATTTTATGTGATCTATGTTTGATATTCCTGGCGGCTATCAGACTAGACTTATGGTCTAAACCAGGGGTCTTCAAACGTGGCCCTTTTATGACTCGTGGCTGAGGAATTCTAGGAGTTGAAGTCCACAAGTCATAAAAGGGCCACGTTTGAAGACCCCTAGTCTAAGCCATAAGGAGAGAGTGAAAAATATTCAGAATTCACCTTACTGTGGCCCATGACTCTTTGTTAAATGCAGTAGTGCATCTGATAATGTGATCAGATCTTTTTCTAGGAAGCTAAATCATGTTATAGTAGGAAATATGAGCTGCATAGTGGGGGATAGCCAAAGCATGTCAGGAAATGTCCAAGTCTCTTTTGTTAGGTTTCTAGGAGGTCTTTGATTCTGTGTTCCAAGAAACCAATGCTGTTATATAAAGAGCAAGGTAAGAAGAACAAGCAATTTGTCTGAGCCAAAGGTCTCACTTGACTAACTGTAGCAATCGCTTTTGTGCAGCAGTAGCCCCTTGGCTTTCTCATTGTTCTCAAATAGACTTGTCAAGATGATTGGCCAAAAACTGTCATAAGCCATGATAAGATTTATACTTGGTGGACAAGCCATATGGCTCTCACTAGCAAAATGTATGAAATTCCCATAGATGTCACTAGGCCCTATGGATGTATTACCAGTGCAAAATTACCATATGTGTGTTGTGCAGATTTAATTATCTAAGGGAATTCATGGCTAGCCTTGATAGCTTAAAAAAAATAATAAATAGGCAAAAATGACTCATGGGTCTATAAATATCAATTAAGCTGATTCAGTGAAAGCTTTACATATAAGCAATTATAACTCCAAATACCATAGTCCAATGGGAATGTTGAGAAGCTTAAAAATCTGGCAACAATGCTAGAAGGCTCGTCATTGTTGTGCCTGCATACATCACCACTATGAGCTTTGAGGAGGCATGTAAAATAAAACAATCTAATCTTCAAACTGCTCTGGCAAGGCAGTTTTCAGTTCACTTATCTCCCCAGAGATAAATGATAGGGGAGATAGCCATCTATGGCTATGTAATGAAGAGAATTGTGTATGCCCATTTTAACTGATGCCAATGGGTTCTATTAACCTGGCCCTTTACTGACAACTTATTTGGGAGTTAAGCACAGTGTACATTTGGTACTAAGTACAAACAGCACCCAAAGAGCAGCTATGATAAAAGATTAATGAGTAGCATAATTGGGAAAATTAGAATACTATTGACAGTATGGCAACAATTAATTCTTTACCACTTTTAAAAATGTCCTCCATGCCAGACATCACCAGTTCCATATTTAATTATAAACAGGTTCCCATTTTCAATGCTAAGCTTACTTTAGATGATAATGGCACAAAAATGTTTTTAGACCAACTTGGGAAAGATGCTCTCCCATATTCTATATGAAACATATTTGTTACCAATTGTGATAAGAGATATAGGCTTCAGCACTTGGTTGGAATTAAATGACAAGCTTGAAAGCCTTCCAAACAGGAAGTAGCTGGGAACTATGAGTTCATAATTTGAATCAAATGACCTATTTAAAATGATGGAAAAGTAGTCATCAGCATGCCCATAAGAAAACATAATTAGCTCATTAAAAATGAAGAAGCAAGAAGAAAGTCATGGATGAATAGCAACAACAACAAAAAGGCATTATTCTTCACGTGCATGAAGGTTATGTGAAAATATGGGCAACAAACAGCCTGTGATCAGACTGGTCCAATATAAGAATGATGCAGAACAGCAATTGTCCCTACTACCCCAAAGCCCATGTGACTGGCAGAAAGAGGCTCAAGGATTGACCCTTGCATCCACTGTAAATAGAGTTTGCATCTTATAGCATTTCTAGTTCCTACACTAAGCATAACCTATTAAAAATTGAACCACTACCTGTAGAGACTTCCAGTTCTGGTATTGGCTTAGTAAAGCTTGAATGTCTCTGTGTTTAAGGAACTGCACAATACCATCTAGGAAGAACTTATGTTAATATCTGTATGTGTCAAAGTCTCAAAATACATTTATACTCAAGAGAGAACTCAATGAACAATATCATCCTCAATCTCTGAATGAATTGATCTGTTGGTCAATCCCAGGACCCTGGTCTTCTTTCCTTGCCTAATTAACTGAGAAATACTTGTTGGCTCTAAAAATCAATCCCAGGCTTTAAATGGCTACAGTAGGATTCCTAGAATAGCAGAACAACATGAAAAAGGGTAGCAAGATCAGCAGATGTTAAGGTCGCTGTAAGTGCACCATTACAGCAGAGCTAATAATGATAAACAATATTTTTTTCTGCAAAAGTAGCAAATCGATAAAGAATTCTCCCCTACTTAGGCCTGTAACATTTCAAGGCATTTATACATGTGGTGGTATGATATTTTCCCAATTTTCACCGCTCACTGCTACAGCATTGCTAAAGAGTATCTTGAGATATTGCAATAAAGCAGGTAAAAATATTGTGACTCATTATGGTAACATCAAATAAATGTGCCTCAGATCTTCACTTCCAGGTCTTAACAGTTTCATTGGCCCTCAGAACTTTTTTTTAAAAAAGTGTTGACATTTGTGTAAAGCCAAATTAATTACTGTCTTTTCAGTAATCTGATTCATTTCCTAAAGGTTTTAATCTTCCAATTAATATTGGGGATGATTCTCCAGTGCCTAAGCCCTTTCTTTGATTTTTAATCCATTATTTACATTCAAGGGAGAGACCAAGATAAGTTTGTCAGGTAGATGTTATGATTTCTTAGTCTGGGACTAGAATTTTCAGTTATGGTGGGATTGCTTAGGCACACTTGTCTAAAAGCAAGACCCATTCCACTCAGTGGGGCATGTGCTTCTGAGTAAATAAGCATATGGCTTGAGTAGCAAGAATATGTCCAATAGTGAAGCTGAGCTTTCTTGTCAGGGTTTGCAGGCAAAAGAATGTGAAAGAGTCAGAATGAGCTTCTTCAGTCCAGGAAGAAGAAAAGCATTCTCCACTCATTACTCTTTAACCCTTCCCCCACTGCCTGAAAGTACAACAATGCCCCATCTGTGTTGAGGGTAGAAAGAACCACACGCATTAACCAAACAACTCATCTGCCTGTGTCTCAAAAAAAAAATGTATTGTGAATATCACACTGTCCTGTTTAGTCAGCAGCCCTCCCGAAAGGCCAATTTAAAGCCTAATGAGGTAAAAATAATTTTCAAACAAATAAATCAAGAATAACTCGATAACGATTAAATTTACCTTAAAGCTTAGATATTGGGCCAAGAAAAATCTGAGCTAAGCTCTTAAGTGGGATCTATGCTTTATGAACATGTCATGTCACATTTCCTCGCGGCGCGCAGGAGACAACAATTAAACAATTAGGAATGATCAAGCACATAGAGACATTATTCTTCTGAAATATGAAGCAAATCATGTCATACTATAAATATCATCAGCAACCCCCTGGAAACACAAAAAGTAGACCAAAAATAGTTCCTTAAGTATTTGATTATTATTAGAAAGAAATAATCATATATAATTTGACATGACTAAAAAGAATGCCTCACATTTCCCCCCTGAATCTACCATTGTATGCTAATTGCCCTTATAAATAGTATTTAATTTATGCTAATATGAGGGGAATGTCTGGTACCTCATAATGTCATAAAAGATTTCTAACATTGGAGGAGAGACTAACCCAAACCATTCTAATCTTATACCCCACCCCAAAACTGTTATATACTGGATTTATCTGGTTTCTTCTTGGTACATATTCTACTGCATATCTTACATCACAGATATTTTTTTAATGCACAGGAGAATAAGAAACTATCTTATTGAAGCAGTATAAAGCATACATGCAATTAATTTCTGAAATCAACCTAGATTATAATATGAGCCACACTTAAAAGGTAAAACAAAATGTCAATCCCTAAGAAGGTAGATGTTACAATGTCCTAAATTTTGCATGCATTTTGTAATTTTCTTTCTCAACCAGTCAATAACTCGATCATAGAACGTCTCTATGGAGAAAGTTACAAAAAGATAATTGGGTATTTTAATGTCAGATCTAATTCTTGCTCTAATACAAGCAATGATCACATTGTCCTTCAGAAATGAAATCAAAAGCTGAGATTCTTGCAGCCCCAAAGACTCAACCCTCTAAATTTCTTGACGTCAGAAGAACTGACCTTCTAGTAGATGTACTTAAAAGTGTGGTTTTAACATTCAGGCTACCCAACACTTTGATTTCTTTTCTTTTGAACATTATGCGGGATTCTTGAAAAAGGGACAGTGATGATTTTGGCAGATATATACTTTATTCACAATCAAATATGAGAAAACAATGGATCTAATCCCATTAGATATCATAAATGTGGAATCTTGATGGCAGACTTTGTACAGGTGGCTCAGGAAATTTTATCTGATGTTCTGTATCTAATGTATGTATGTGGTCGTGCATGTGTATGCATGTATGGATGTGCACACACATCCACACACACCTGTATTTTGCAAGTAGATTATTTCTTGTTGAATTATTTTCTTCATTCTGGAGAATATGGATTACGAAGGTACCCGTATTGAACACTGAATGAACACAAGTCACGGGGACTTCCTAAGAAGAGACAGTTCTACTTTTTCTCTTCCTTTCTGCACTAGGCTGCTGAAGTCATTATGTGTTTCTGCCTTTTTGTGTGTTTCCATGAAACATATGACCCAGGCAGAGAATTTGCTCAACTATTTTGCATCTTGCTGAAAGCACTTAAACATTCGTGGCTGGGGAGAAGAGGAAGGTGGCTAGGCTCCAAATAATTTTTTTTTCCAGTTTGGTTGACTGTCATTTTCTGACTAGCCTTCTGCAGAAGTATTTTTCAAGAAGATGTAAAACTGTAATGTAAGAAGAAATGAAAAAAAAATCAGTAAATCTTGAAGATACTTACCTGATCTTCCCCAAATAGTCTGTAGTTTTGGAATTTCTGATCTAATCGTTTAGAAGTCTCTCCAAAGATCAACTTCTCTCTTTTTTTATGTCCTAAGAAAACACATTAATCTACTTGGATATTGTAAATGATTGTAATGTATTATAAAGAGAGCACAGATGATTTTACCTAGTTTGGGTTTTGAAACATCTGCAAGAAAACAACCAAGCTCAGAGAGCACATAGGACCCCTCATTTCAACCCTAAGCTACAAATATTCCCTTTTATTGAAATGTACTTCTATAATTACCAAAGGAAAGCATAAATTCCATTGATGGTTTCACATGTCCAGAATAGATCTATATTATTATGTATTATATTAATAAATCACCTATTGAAAAGAAAATTGTAGCGTAAGTACCAGATCAATGAAATATCACTTAAAGATCTGTTGTTTTAATGATTTGTCTGGCCCTCAGTGCAGAACACACCATACAATTTCATATCAAGAGGGCACAAGTTGCATAAAGCAGTCTTAGTGAATTGTCCCCATGGGTTTGATCCATCAGTTTTAGATTTTGACATCCTTACTCAGCAGCTCTTTCATCTTATCCTAACAATGTGGATGAAGGACATGATTGGGCTGAACTTTTAGGGGCAGTATATCTGAATGATATTCAGCATACAGAATATTAGTAGAGGTACAAAGGCCTTAAGCCCTTATTTAGGTTTGTGCATTTATTTATATTTATATCATCCTTTCTATCCTGTCTTTCTTCCAAAAACTTAAGGCAGGTTACCTGCATTTTATCCACATAATTAATAACCTTGTGAGGTAAGCTGGACTAAGAAACGCTGGTTTCAAATTGTCTAATGTCTTAGCATGACTTGAATCTGAATTTCTCCAATCCCCTTCCAATGCTTCAACCACTAGACCATATTGGTTCCCAAGATCAGCCTGTTTTCTAAAGTGACCAACTTTTTTACAATGAAAAGGAGGACACAAATAAATTGAAGAAAAAAATATCATAAATAAAGGAAACATTTTATTCACTGCAACAATAATACAGAATACACTACAATATGACAAATGCATAATAAAAACATTTGTAGCAATAACATTTTATATTGTAATTATGCTTACATGCCTATTAATTATTATTTAAATGAGTACTGCGTGGGGTGGGTGGTGGAGGCAGGTGTTGCGGGCCAGGTGCTCCAGGACAGCCATGTAGGCATGCAGGGGGATGTGGCGGCAGTGCAGGTCCAGCACTGGGTAGACCACCAGCATGCCCGGCCCATGGAAGGTCAACTGCCTGCCGCGCCCCCACCCACAGCCGCCCCGCCAGCACCACTGCCCCGCCATGTAGAGCGGGCCCCGCAACTCCCGAAGCACCAGCCGTGCCGGCTCTGGCCCCAGGGGGCAACCCACCGCTAACACAACCCGCCTGTAGCTGCCCTGCCAGCACCACCACCCACCCTGCACAGCCCCATGTAGAGCGGGCCCCGTGACTCCCACAGCATGGGGGGGCAGATGGCTGCCACTGCCCCTCACACCCCCACCCGCAGCAGCCCCGCTGCCCCTGCCTCTTGCGCCTGCAGCCATTATTGCCCTAGCAGGGCTGAAGATCAAAAGAAACTTACTGTGGCGTTGCTACTCCAGTCTCCTCCAGTTATCTTCGGGACTAACTAGGAGATGGTGTAGTTGGGTAGCAGGGAGGGGTGCAAAATTCCTGCCAATTCGCCTTCGTTGCAGACAACTTGCATGTGCAAAGTTTGCCGGCTGGGTGTCTTGGCGCGCTCAGCAGCAATTCCTATTGGCTTTTGAAAGCCAATAGCAGGAGTAGCACAGCTCATGCAAAAGTTGAAAAAAAAAACCATCAAAAAAAGGTGCTGGAATGCCGTTCTGAGCGTTCTATGAGAAAAAAAAAAAAGCCCTGCGGATTAGTCTTCAAATATTGAAAAGGAGGACATGAAGGAGGACACTTTTCTAGGGAGGACAGAACTTACAAAAGGAGGACTGTCCTCCCTAAAGGAGGACGGTTGGTCACCTTAGTTTTCACTTACATACATATATATATATACACACACACACATACATATTCAGGCAATGTATATAGTATATAGTTTATTGTTTATAATATGGTTAACAGGAGACATATATCACTAATAAGAAGGAAAAGACCATTCTAAGCTCAGAACGTTAACCCCTAAAGAAAAGTTCAGTGGGACTACTGGCTAAATAGGTTCAGATGGGGCTGTATTTTTTCCACAGTATTGTCACTGGACTCTTCTGTATATTATTGCATTGCCATTCTTATATTGTGCTTCTTTACAGCCAGCCAAAGCATCACAACAAATGAATTATGCTGAATTCAGTAGGATTTGTTTCCTAATTGTGATGTTAGGATTTCAGTGGGTTCTTCCCATGTCTGCCAACTGTCTAAGTAACATTTACTTTCCTGGGTGGTCTAGTATCAGGAGAACATTTATGACTATACAACCATGCATGTTACATATGTTCACCCAGCTTTCTGAAGCATCTGCAGCTAAGTGCAGTTTCAGGCTTTCTGTGTACTTAATTCCTAAAATGAAAGACAGTGTCCTATCTCCCTGCCCCCCCCATCTGACATCTGACATGTTCCTACAGTTACTTCAGCAAAAGGGGTGCATGCTGAAAAGCATTTCCTTTTAGGATTCGGTCACATGTGCGACTTCAAGGTAGAGCAAGCAGGTTCCAGCTGGGCTTCAAGGCATCTTGTCATAAGCCCCTTCTCCTTGATGGTCTGCAAAAAAGTCAAAAACTTCTCCTGAGGTCTATATGCCTCCCACAACTTGACCATGGCCAAGACTGCATAAAAGGTAGAGAGGGGCAGCTGTGGGGGATGAAGCCCAAGAGCTCGACTCTGCTTTGCTTCGCGTTGACTTAAGATCTTCATCCTGGGAAGAGCGCTTGGGGGGGGGAGGTGTCCCCTTTACGGTCGCCCCCTCCTCCTCCTCCTCCTCCTCCTCCTCCTCCTCCTCCTCCTCCTCCTCCTCAGCCAAGTCGTTTCCCGGAACTTTGGGGGTGCCGTAACGCTATCTCCGCTGCGCGTCCTTCTTCCCGCTTACCTGAATGTCCTTCTTTGGAACCCGGGGTCGAGAGTTCGTGGGTGAAGGGGAGGGGCGGGCATCAGGCGTGGCTTCGACTTCTCAGGAAACTTCTCATTGGTTTGTGCCCCGCATCCTCCCTGTCAATTTAGACTCCCCCTAGAGGGTGAGAGGAGGGGGGCATAGAATGGGAGGGCGGGGGAAGAGGAGGAGGAGGAGGGGGGGCTCCTGTCCTCCTGCCCACTTGCCCGCCCGCCTCCTCGCTCGCTCGCTCGCTCGCTCGCTCTTCGCTCCTGCGGCCGCTTTCCCGGTGCGCCTCTTGGCCAGCCCCTTTCGCGGGATGCAGCCTTTAGTGGAGATGCTGCGCTCCTCGCGTTTGGATTGAAGCCCCTCTCCTCCCTTCGGTCTCAAGGCCGGACGCCGGAGAGGCGAATCGGAGGGGCCGGACCCGGGCGTTGTAAGACTCACACCCCCGTCCCGAAGCGGCAGCACCGATCCGAAGTCGCCCCCACCTCCTCAGCCGGCACTTTTCTTTTTTTTTTCCTTTCTTTCTTTTCTTTTCTTTTTTTTTTTTGAGCGTAGCTTTCCTTGGATTCGATGGGTCCCTGAGGGAGTGCGAGGCCGAGCGTCTCTTGGAATACAAGCCGGGCGGAGAGAGAGAAGCGAGCGCGGGGGACGAAGGGGGCCCCGACGGGGGTGGGTGGGTCGCCGTTCGCGCGCCCTGGTGTGGGGCGAACCATGGAGAAGAGTCGGCAGTGGTCCACCAGGTGGAAAACGAAACGGCGGTTCTGGGACTCGGCTTTCCCGGCTCTTCTCGTCTCGTCAGTGCTTCTGCTCCAAGCTGCGGAAGTCCGAGGAGGTAAGAGAGCCAGGAGGACCCCAGAAGCCCCGGCTGGAGAGATGTGAGGGGCTGGGCTGGGCTGGGCTGGGCTAAGGCAGCATCAGGCGGGACACAGCCCCGATTTCTAAAGTAACCCCAGCAAGTGAGATGAGGAACGAGCCTGCCTCTCCCTTATGGCATTCCCTGAAATGCGCGCGCGCGTGTCTCTCTCTCTCTGTGTCTGTGTCTGTGATTCTGGGATCTGCTCTCCGGTTTGGTTGGGGAGCACTCTGTATATGCTCCAAGGATTTTCTTTCCTCCCTGGTTGGTTGAGCCGTCACTGGCGCTCCGGACCTCGGATTGATCCTTGGTTCAAATGAGGAGCTCCTTGACTTCGGCATATGGGAGGATGCCCGGAAGAGAACCTAAGGCGATCCAAAGGCTCCCCCGGTCCTGCCCATCCAACTAAATCTAGTAAAGTTTTTATTTCTCGGCAGAAATCCTTAGACAGGATCGGTCTGTGAGTCTCAAATAGCATCTCCGCCCGGTTGTAACAGTGCTGTGGGGCAAAGCGAGAATGGGAAGGAGGTGGGTTGCTGCATGCAGTAATGGAATGATCTGAAACTCGAGAAGACTTTTTGAACAACACCCCCCCCCCTTGTTTTTTGGTGTGGGTCGACCAGTTTTGAAACTGGTAAGGAGATGGCTTATGCAAATTCCTTCCCACCACCTCCTTGCTTGAGATTACTAAACTGAGTGGATTCACATACATTTGGCCAAAGTGAAGAAGAGAAGGGAGGTTCACTTTTCATAGCTGGACCACACTATGACTATAAAGTCCACAGGTTTTTTCGGGGGGGGGGGCGGAAAGGGAATTATTTCAAATTGGTTGAGAACTCTTTCTAGCTCAGATCCTGAAATGTCTTGATAATCCTTTGATCTGTCATTGACTTGCTTCAGAGTGGCGCCCGAGATGCTCCTCAGGTGTACATTGGGTAGCTGAGAAGAAGACCTCAGAAGAAGCTAAGATATTCAGAGAGCCAGAGAGTTTAACCCATCTCAAATATTACCTTACCTGCCCCACTCTCTGATTGCCTGGCCCAAAGTCCCCACTGACTCTAGCCAGCTTACGTGGCAAAATTGAAACAGGAGGGCCATACACAGAAGAGCAGGAAACTCCTCCCTTTCTCTCCCCCCCTTAGGTGCATCTTTGGCAGAAGAGGCAGAATGGAATGAATGGTCCCATAGGTGGGCATGTGTTAGTCTGCAGTTTCTGGAGCTGCAGATGTTGGGTCTAACTAAGAAGATCATTTAGAGAGAGGGGGGGAGGGAGGGAGGGAGGGAGAGAGAGAGACAGAGACAGAGAGACAGAGAGAGAGAGAGACTCAAGGGGAGGCTGACATAATAATAGTAATATCTTTTTTTCCCTAGTGTGGGGGAGATATTGGGAGAACATACTGACACAGTCCTATTTATAAAAGCTGGCTGTGTTCTAAACCAGATATCTGGGATCCATGATGGGGAATTTTCCTGGGGGACTTTTGTCAAGTCCGGTATTACATCAATTTGCTTATATCACCTCCTTCTATTCTCTGCAGATTTGCCTTGTGACTACATTCTTTGTTAACTTCTTCAGTCCAGTGAAATCTGTTGAAGTGATTGCATAGTATGTGCACCTTCCTTCCTTCCTTCCTTCCTTCCTTCCTTCCTTCCTTCCTTCCTTCCTTCCTTCCTTCCTTCTTTCCTTCCTTCCTTCCTTCCTTCCTTCCTCCCTCCCTCCCTCCCTCCCTCCCTCCCTTCCTTCCTTTCCCCTTTTACATTCCAAAGCCAGGGCAATATGAGGACTCTAGCTCCACTGAAGCAATTTCCCCCCTAAAAGTGGTTCTTGCTTTTCTGAATTGGATGCTTCTTTGCATTGGCTCAACTGTTACGGTAAATGCCAAGGAGAGGAGAAAGATGCTTTCTGAGAGCTCCTGTTCAGCCTCTGGGTTCCTGCTCACCTCTTGGACTGGACTTGTCAGTCACCTCAGCCTGTCTATCTGCCCCCTGCTGGCCTGCTCTGGAATAAAGCTGTGGGCAGAGAAGTCAAGCCACGCTTTCAGCTCAGAGGCAGGGGTAGGATTACTATTTTCTTGCCCCGTGCCAAGAAAAGCTTTCAGAGAAGGGAAGTGTGGGGGGGGGGGAATACAGCTACTGTTTTCTTAATGTTCCTTTCTTCCAAGATCCAAATATGATTTGGAGATTCCTCTCTCTGACCGACTGGCTTGCTGTGCATCTCTTTCCTGGGAAATCAGAGGCTAAGCAGTATTTTTTTTTATTTTTTCAAAAGGAGTGAATCTTGCTATTGTCCCAGTGCAGTTCAGATGATTGAAAATAGGCAGACAGAAGTTTAGCTGTGTGATGTTGGTCCTTCTAAGGTTGTAATTCAGTGAAGTATGCAATATGGGGAGAATGTTCTGATGAAACTGCCCTCTGGGTAGACATATACTGGAATGCTGCTGTCTGGTGACAATTTGACAGGGTGATTAAGAAATCACACGTTTGACAAATCCCTGCATCGCCTCCTAATATCTGCCTTTTTAAAAAATAAAAAATCAAGGATGCCAAAAAGAAATCTGCAGACATGCTGTTCTTTGTTTCTTTTCCCAGAAAAGTCCTCAAATACTTTCCTGAACAGTGGTGACTGTTTGAAGTGCAGTCAAACTTTTGATCATTATAGCAGGCATTAAAATTAAGTGGGAGAGAGAACTCATTTGGCATTTCCGAAAGGCATAGGTTAAAAGTTGTGTTCTTTTACTTTTCCCTTTGTTGTGGTTAGCAAGACCTCCAAGATGTAAAGTAGATATGAATTGGATCCCATGCAGTGGTGGGAGGTCACAGAAAAATAATATTGCAATATATACAATTTATTTAAATAAAGCCAAGGTACAACAGACTCTAGATATTGTAAAGGTATTACTTTAAAAATGAATGTAAATTAGCTTCGTTTTAATATTGACAATGCATGATTTTACTTAAAAGCAGTTTTCCAAGCAAGTCTAATGAGTTTTCTTTAAAAGTTGCCAAATCCCAATTATTTTAATCTTATACCTTGAATAAGCTCTGCTGAATCTGCAGAAATTTCTAAACTAACAAATAAATACAATTGCACATGTGATGTTAATATGAATGCAACTCTATTGAATAAGTGGCGGCTTGCTTTATGTGACTGAAGGGTATGCAATGCTATAAAACTGGGATGATTAGAAAAATCTCTGCAACATCTTGTGATGAATGATATAAAAGGCTGATGATGATACCATACAAGAATTCCCATTCAGAGAAGGTTTTGGAAATTCAAATATATTTCAGAACTCTTGTCTGGACCCTTATTGGGTAGCAGAAGGAAATAGCATTAGATATATTTGCTGCCTTGAGTTATTTATAAAACTAATAAAGGAATATAAACAAACAAATAAATAAAAAACAATGCTTCATTTTCATGAAACAGCTGCTACAAAAGTATGTAAACACGTTTAATATACTTTCTCAGCTTTTTTTGGTAAAGCAGTTTATTCTAACAGACTTTTTTTGTGGATTATTTTTGTAATATAAAATCAGGTGCCAAGGATGCATGAATAGGCTACTTTATTCAACATTGCTCTAGTAGATGAATAAAACAACAGTTTTATTAAGGTGTCTGGTTTAATGGGCTAGTAGATTTAAATTTAATGAGGAATTTCTAAAAGACAGTCTTCAGTGAACTTTACAGTAGAAACATTGAGGTAGCATATGCTGATTGATTATGTTTGTTACAGTTACAAAAAAAATATTCTTTCCAGATTACATTAATATCTTACCTGTTTCTCAGATGGAATTCAAAGCAGGTTAGGCAGAATTCCTAGAATCTTATCTTCTGAGTTAGGAAAGAGGATCAAATCAGAAAACAATGGGGAGAAATTTGAAATAAATTCTAGCTAGTTCCACCTACAGACATGGTTTTGAATCCCATGGATTAGAGAGTAATATGATCCCAATCTCCTCAATGCACATCCTTAACTTTGGCAGTGAAAAGAACCAAGGTCCAGTTTGAAAAATCTTTTCAGTGGCTAAACACTGATATCTTTTTCTCTCTCTCTCTTTCTGGCCTGGCAGCTGACAGAAAAATGCCTGGTATGTTGTCTAAGTCCTGCAGTTCTTTACTTGTCCTTTACAAGGAGGTGAGAAGGAAAAAAAAAAAAACCCTGTAAGGAAAGGAAGGTAGATTTTTCCTCCTTCACTGCTAAACCACTCCTTCTAAGAAATGGCGTCCTATTTTGTTGCTGACTTATATATTTTAAAATTCTCAGAACAGACCTCCCCTTTTTTGCAACATGGAAGAAATGTACATGTTTTTAGCTTAAGCAGTTTTAATCTTAATCTGCGTCTGTGAACTGTCTCCTGAGAAGAAGGCAATTGTAGAACAGGGATGTCTTTCATAATCCTAGATATCTCTTGCTTGTTTGATGTTCTCTAGAGAACTAGAGATTTGGGATTGCAAGGATTACTGAATGCATTTGAGGTCATGAAATATGGTCTGCTTGCTGGCGTTGCAAGTTAACTGTTGCAATAAGCAATAGGCTCAAAGAAGGAGGGTCTGGAAACAAACTTTGAATGTAATAAAGAGGATTGTGCCCACTTTGGAAATGATTTGGATTAAGACCTGCTTTGGAGCAAATTGAGAGTGGCACCTCTCTGGACAGGAACCTGAAAGAATGTGCGTGCTGTAATGAACAGCAGAGAGATGCGCTCACGTTCACATGAAGTCTGAAGTACTTTTTGCAAATTGGTTTTGATGTATGCACAGCCCTTCTAATAAATAGCAGAAAGTCTTGCTTTGATGAAATCAGTAAATAAATTAATATTTCAGTACCATTGCTCTGAGAATACCCGGAGCCCTGGTGGCTCAGTGGTTAAAATGCACAGTGCAGACATACAGTCTGGAGTTCAAACCTGACGGGGGTTCAAGGGTGACACAGCCTTCCATCCTTCCGAGGTCGGTAAAATGAGGTAAAATTGTTGGGGGCAATATGCAAATAAGGCTTACATTTGTAAATCCCCTGGAAAGTGCTATGAAGTGCTATGGGGGCAGTATGTACAGTAAGCCTAAATGCCATTGCTGTGCTATATTTCATGACCTAGTTTTAGGTTGCTCTGTTTTACATGCAGAAGATCCCAAATTGAGCCTTTGGCATTTTTAGTGAAAAAGGATCAAGGAAGTTGTTAGGATATAAGACTTTGCCTTTATCTTGAGATGCTGGAAGTAGTTTGGGATGTTCCATATATTTCAATTTTGATACATCAAACATTAAACTCTTCTTGTTTGTCCCACAGTTGTTTTTTAATCCCAGCCATGTATTCTGAACAGTGATACTAACTCCAAAAATTAAATACAGGTGGTTCTTGTTTAGTAGCCACAATTGGAACCAGAAACTCAGTCATTAAGGGAAATGGTTAATAAACGAAACAGCAACTGTGCTTACAATCTTACTTCAGCTTTGCTTTGTTTTCCAGACTTATGAAAATTGTAAATGCGAGGTCTGGTCACAAAGTTACTTTTTCATCACGGTTGTAACTTTGGTCACTAAACATGTCAATCATTAAATGAGGACCACCTGCAAATACTTGTCTTTTTAAAGTTGATAGTTTTCATACAATCCAAAAGGGGCAGAGAGGAAAACTGGGCAATGCGTGCTGGTTCTGTCTCTATGTGTCCCATTTGCCACTGCCCCTGCTTTCAAATGCTCTGTGTATTGGGAATATCTCTACAGAGGAAAAGGCAACCTAATGTTACCTTAGGGATTTAGACCCAGGCTCACAGAGGCAGTTAATGAAAAGAGGAAACATCTCCTGCAGCCAAGATAAGGATAGTGTGAAGGCTGGGTCAACTGAAGACCTCAGAATAGGTGATGGCCAGCAGATTGGATGGGATTACACACATCTTTTTTAAAATCCCATGTTCATTTTCCACTTAACATCAGATTGATATATTATGGAGGACCCTTTAATAAATCTCTACAGTTCTCCTTGGCATGTCTAATTTTTGTCCACTGTGATGATGTCATGTCAAGGGAGATATTTTTCCTGCTCTATAGCTGTTTAGTATAGAAAACTACTGAAAGAACAAAGAACGATTACAACATTATTGTAAGTTATAATAATAATAACAAATGTCTACTAGGATAATTATACTTGTCACATCTTCTGTTTAATTTTGTACAACTAAAACAGCGGATTTTTTTACCAGCAAACTTTAAGAAGTTTGCTCTTTTTCTCGCCATACTTTCCTGCTTCCTTTAAAGAAAAAAAAATAACCATTTGTTAATTTACTGTTGGGTCCAAGTAAACTAAATGAAAGCAGAAGGCATCTCTTATGCTTTGGAGAAAGAAATCATTCCTGGGGGAAAAAAAACATTTAGTCTTTTGGAACGAAGATACCACAGCCCCAAAGCTACAAATCACCCATTCACTACTTCTGGACTAAGACAGAAAAGTGTATTACCAGCTGTCAGATTAAGGTATCATTTTAAAAAGAAAACAGTAAGCTTTGCAAACTATACAAGTTAATAGCAGGACTGTTGGCCTAGCATAATCTGGTAACTGTGATTTTAGAATAAACCAGTGTTTGAGAGTGCTCTTTTACTTTTTCTTTTTAAAGAAACCTTTGTATCAGAAAGTTGGGATTCTGGAAGAAGGCAAAATAATGATACATTCAGTACAAAAAATTAAAGTGAACTTATCTTACACAGGTTATTAAAATATGAAATTGTTAAGATTCAGCAATTTGCAGAATTGAATCCAAGTAGCCAAATGGTTAAATAACCTAAATCTCTGTATTGTATTGAGTAAGGTGAATGACCTATGCATTTCCGTCTTCGGGAGAATCTGATTTCCAGATTTGGATGTCATCACACATATGGCAAGACTTACACACTTGTGTCAGATGTCAGGATGCAAAGACATAATGGCAGCATTTGTGTGAAGGAATCTTGGCACATCATGTGCAACCACTGTGGTGCTGTCATGACAGTGGGTACAATTGCTCAGTATTTGTGTTAGTGCCATCTTTATTACAGTTAAGCTGTCAAAATGATTACTGTGCATAAAGAAACCAGATGGCACTCAAGCACATCCATTTATATGATTCGCATATCATGGTAGGTCGTGGTTTGTTGAATCCCAATTAAACATCTGGTTACATCAATACATTAAGCAGAAGAGAGTAACTCACAAACAGCTCCCAAGCTCCCATTTATGGCCAATTAACATCCCCAAGATTTTGTTGCTAAGCTCAATAAAATAGCTTTTAAAAATGAGGTGGGTGAATGAGAAGACCACTTAATTTTTTGACAACCAAAATAGTTGTCTCCTCCTGAAAAGGCCATTTTCATCATTGGCTTCCATGTAGTATGAGGCTAGCCAGTTTAGCCTCTTCTGGCAAGAATCAGAAGGATGACTGTTGAGTTCTTGTTTGAGTATAAGAATTAGCTCACATACAATCAAGAACAAACAGCTGATACAATTCTGCCATTGGTAAAACAAGAAACAGATGGGAACTCCCCCCCCCATATGACAGTCACTTCCAGCCCATTTATATGGTGCAGACAGCAAAAAGAGGAGCAAGCCTCTTGAACATTGTAGTATAAATAGAATTTGCATTTGATATACAGCAATCACTTAAATTTATTTTGTAATAGAATTCTTTTTCTGCAATAAATCAGAAGTTCCTATTGTGTTGCTTGCCTATATGTCTGTTTCCAATCCAGCCTGTGGGGAGAAGTCAACAAACAATGGAGTGGTATAATTTTGCTGCTTGCAATCAACATACTCACCAGGAAAGTTAGCACAGCTGGCTGCTAAGTGGTCTCACCTAACAAGAGAAAGTAGTGTAGAGATTGAGGCTTGCTGGCAATACTCCTAACTAGTTTGCAGGGACAGCAGAAGTGGCTTGCAATGAAATATACAATTTTACAGAAATAAGCATAGTAAATATAGCATTCAGATTCTTGCTTCTAACCCTATCCAGTCTATTCTTAAGAGATTAAATGTTTAGTTCTCCATTGGACATATGTTCACTCATTCCAAAATTTGAAAATAAGGTTTGATTCAAAGGTTCAAACTGGATTAGACAGCTGGGAACTCATCTTCAAGACCAGCATAGAAATATAACATCCCATTAGCACAAAATTAGAAAGTAAACTCTCTGGTCACATTAAAAATTCTGAGAGCTGAGGAAATGAATGAAACCCAAAGCCTTGTGGATCTTCGAAAGTATTTAATGTGATGATAAAATGTAATAAGCTGGCTATTCATGTAACCCATCACACTACTCAACCCACCCTCTCAGCATTCTCCACATATAAAAATAAAAGTTGCAACATGGTATATTGTCTACAAAAATCTCAGCATTTTTTTTTCAAACAAAAGTGCTATGAAATCATCTAAATTGATTCATTGGTTTAAGCAGGTCCCTATTTGGATTTATAACTCTATTTCAATGGGAAGTAGTCAAAACATTGATACGTCAGAGGACCTTTTCACAGTTTTGCCTAGCCTTAATATTCTCATAGATTGGCTACTTCATAATTGAAGTAAGTGCAAGAATTCTGCTCACTACTCAATGCAATTTTAAAATTATATTCTTGGAATCAGAATGAAATTCTTTCCACCAAATTGAAGGATGTTGAGTAAAAAAAAAATGTGCAGAAGGAATTTGGGCATGGGACTAGCTACTTATATTGACAGAGCCGAATTAATTTACTTCCACTGAATAATCAAAGGCTTTAATGCTATTCTGCAAAACCAGTTCCCATGCAGCTGATTATTCTTATAGTATATGAATTTTAAAGATTTGATCATTCAGAAAGATCTTCATAAATAACCGATTTACCCTGAGGAATTTGGCCTGCCAATCATATATAAATATATGTATGATATATAATGTCCCTCATAGTTTCCACCAAAGTGTCCTATAAATATATTTGAAGATTGCTCTCTCCTTTAAAATTTGAAAATGTTCCTCCGTCTCTCCAATATTTCAGCAATAATATTGGCATCCCATACCTAGACTGAAAAAAACTTAAGATGACCACAAGATGGCAGCAATGAATATGAATTTTCTGTCTTGTTTTGCTGCCAACTAACGGTCAACTGGACTTTTACAAATATAATATGCCTATACCAGTGAGGGCGAAACTTTTAGAGACCGAGTGCCCAAACTGCAACCCAAAATCCACTTATTTGTTACCGGGTGCCAGGTGGGTGTGGCCCACCTGGTGGGCGTGACTGTGGTGGTCATGGCAGACTGGGTGGGTGTGGCCAAGGTGGGCGTGATCACCTCAATGTTGCTCGTGGGTAGGGACGCATGTGGGGGCAGGGTTGGGGGAGATCCAGGGTGTCTCTGGCAGGTGAGGCGGTGGGAAGGAGGCTTGTCCTGTGTGGTGAAGCAAGGGAGGCAGGGCCGCAGTGGCATTGTCGCAGGGCAAAGTGAGGCAGGGGCTGGGGCAGCTGCTGCCTGACACCATTGGCCCCAGCACACAGAGGCCAGCGAACGGATGGGTGCTGGGATGCATCCGGCCACATGGGACCTTAGCAAGTTAGTGGGCAGCTGGTTGAAAAGGGACAGTTGCCATCTCTGGGGCATGTCACGCATGCCACAGAGAGGGCTCCGAGTGCCGCTTCTGGCACGCGTGCCATAGGTTCGCCACCACTGGCCTATACAATAGTTATTGTGTTGTACAGTCCTTTTAAGAATGTCTTATAAAGCTAATACATTTTCTCAGCAATAAGAGAAGTGTGTGAATTTTCCTTCAACATTCTTGTTTTGACTGATTGTTGTAAATAGATTTTTTTTCTCCCAGTGTAGCTACAAATCACTTGTTTAGCTTCTTTGCCAGTTTTTTCTTTAATGATGAAATTATTCTATATTTTTGCCAATGAAATAATTAAACAAAATGAAAACCATAAATACCAAGAAAATGAACATATGCTAATTGAATGTTACAGTTAATTAAAACAAATCTTCATCCTTCTTGCCACTAACTTTATTCAAAAGCTATGCATGCTACCATTCAAAAGAATTTTCAAAGTAAATGTGCAGCTGAATATTCTGAAAGTATTACTAAAGCAGTGTCTAAAATAAACCTAAAAAGAACAGTGCAATAAAGAACAAAACAACTAAAAGCAATAAAGAACAATTCCAATCAATGAAAGTTCTGTTTCCAACCTGGAAATAAAACATGGGAGGGCCACATCCTGTTCCCTTTCATGGCTCATAGTTTGGTTTGGCTTAAACAATGAACCTAATTTTTAGGTAAACAAAACAATCTAATTGTTCGAATTGATTTACCTATATTTGTTTAGTACACTTTGATAATTTTGTTTCTTTCATATTTTGCATAAAGGACATTCCTTATGCTAGTTAAGGATTGGTTATCCAAGTGTGATCTATCACTCATTTACTCCTGACTTGATTGTAGATTCTCCACCAGCAGCCTTGTTAATTAAAGCATGATGTTATAGGAATTTGAGGTGTTATGAAGACTCATCGCACATGCCAATGATAATCACAGATGCATTATTAAATCATAGAGATGAACAAGGGTTCTAAAACGTGTAAGTTGCAGCACTAATAGTCATGCAAAATGCATCTGGATAGCAGCTTCTTTTCTTGCTCGGCAAATAAATCTATATTAATGTGTGGGTAAAGTTTTTAACATCCTGAACTTGATACTACAGTCTTCATAAAGCCAAAAGTCCTGCATTAATAATAAAGAATGTTTGGTTCTTTTATTCCCCAACTATCTTCCAGAAAAACTCAAAGGTTCTCTAGTAAGAGGAACATCATCTAATTCAAGTGAGGACTTCAGTAAAATCAGATGAGAAAGAATGACTGGGCATCTCTCATTTTGCAGGCTGGAAATGGTCCTAGAATCAGTTCTCATAAATTGATAGCAACCTATACAACAAACATATACCTCACTGAAGAATAAGTGGTTAATAACCTACAAATAATTCTGCTTTATTATTTTTATAAACAACTTGAGGCACACATGCCTTAATACTTCTTCTTGATCCTTATCCTATTTTCACATCAACCTTGTGAATTGGGTTGGGCTGTGAGAGAGAGAGAGAGGGAGGGAGGGAGACAGAGAGAGAGAGAGAGAGAGAGGGAGGGAGGGGTGGAGAGAGAGGGAGAGAGAGAGAGAGAGAGAGAGAGAGAGAGAGAGAGAGAGAGAGAGAGAGAGAGAGAGAGAGAGAGAGAGAGAGAGAGAGAGAGAGAGAGAGGCCCTGTTGGCATTCATGCCTAAGGCAGGACTATAACTCACAGTCTCCTGGTTTCTAGCCTGGTGCCTTAATCAGTGACTTTTCATATTATTGTACTGTAAAATATATACAATTGCCTAAGTAAGGTAACTGAGCTTTGCAACTAGGATCTGTGTTTCTGTCTCCATCATATGTCCACAGATGCTCTGAAAAGCGAGATGGGTGGAGTCTTTGGAGAGGAGCGGCATATAAATCCAACAAATAAATAATAAATAAATATACATTTAATAAATAAAATAAATATGAATATATGCATTTTCTTTGGGGCTTTTCAGGAAAGAACTTACAACTTGTCCTGCACCTACTAACCCCACTGCTATCAGCCTCTGGCTTTCCATAGGCTGAATATACAAAGGAGAAGTTATATAAGGTGACCAACTTTTTTACAATGAAAAGGAGGACACAAATAAATTGAAGAAAAAAATATCATAAATAAAAGAAACATTTTATTCACTGCAATAATAATACAGAATACACTACAATATGACAAATGCATAATAAAAACATTTGTAACAATAAAATTTTATATTGTAATTATGCTTACATGCCTATTAATTATTATTTAAATGAGTACTGTGTGGGGTGGGTGGCGGAGGCAGGTGTTGTGGGCCAGGTGCTCCAGGACAGCCACGTAGGCACGCAGGGGGAGGTGGCGGCAGCGCATGTCCAGCACTGGGTAGACCACTAGCCCATGGAAGGTCAACCGCCCGCTGCACCCCTGCCCACAGCTGCCCCGCCAGCACCACTGCCCCGCCATGTAGAGTGGGCCCCGCAACTCCCGAAGCACCAGCCGTGCCGGCTCTGGCCCCGGGGGGTAACCCATCACTAACACACCCTGCCTGTAGCTGCCCCGCCAGCACCACCACCCACCCTGCACAGCCCCATGTAGAGTGGGCCCCGCGCCTCCCACAGCAATGAAAGCCAATAGCAGGAGTAGCACAGCTCATGCAAAAGTTGAAAAAAAATCATCAAAAAAAGGTGCTGGAACGCTGTTCTGAGCGTTCTATGAGGAAAAAAAGCCCTGCAGATTAGTCTTCAAATATTGAAAAGGAGGACATGTAGGAGGACACTTTTCAAGGGAGGACAGAACTTACAAAAGGAGGACTGTCCTCCCTAAAGGAGGACGGTTGGTCACCTTAAGTTATACTCAATCAAAGCCCAGGTGAATATTTTGCTTCTTTTTTTCTCCAAAGGTTTCAAAGGAAATCCTGTTGAAATTAACTCCTTTTTTCTTTTCTGCAAACCTGTTAAGCTTGTATTAATTTGTTTTGTGGTTTATATTCTTTGTGGATTGATTATTTTTTTCAGGAATCAGTAGATATGCAGTACATGCAAGGGTCTTATCTGCAAAATTTAAAAAATAATAATTTGAGAAGTAATTAATCTACCACTCCACATGATTACAATTTTATTTTCTGTCTATACTTGGGATTCCTGCCTTTTACTAGTGCTGAGGACATCGTGTTTCTTGCTTGCTTTATCAGTTCATGGCTTACCATTTCTTCTGATACAATCCTTAAGAAAATGTGTTCCATGCATTTAATTTGGCTCTGGCTTATCCACACAGGGAATATAGGTTTTCAGAAAAATAAAGTCTCTCTAAAAGAAGCAATGTTTAACATATGTAAATAGGAAAATCCTCCTCAAGTACAGGATATTTAGTCATCTGGCTATTAATCAAAGACAATCATGGGAACCTCAAGGAACTCAATGATTTCCTTGTAAGACAAATGCAGAGCTAGGGAGTTAGCCTCTTGGAGAAGGTTCAGGACAGGAAAGGTTGCTTAATTTCTGACCTAACTAATGATTCCATCCCTGCTAATGTTCTGATGCTCCTTTTAATTTATCCTATTTTAGTTGGGCACTTGAGATAAGCCTAGTGGTGGCAACAGTCTTTAGAGAGCATGTGCAAGGGAAAAGATGTAGGGCAGAGGTCCCCAACCTTTTGGGCACCAGGGACCGGTTCCTTGGAGAAAGGTTTTTCCGCAGAGTGTGTGGTTTTGTGTGCTGCCTGCATCCCATCGATGGGGCTTTGCTTGTTTGTGCATACTGGTTGCTGGCATGTCACAGCCCGGTACCGGTCCACGGACTGGGGGTTGGGGATCTCTGATGTAGGGGCAGAGTCCTTGGTTGGTTCTTTCCTTTAATCAATCAGGTATTTTGTCTTGGCAAAGCTGTTAACAATATTTATTGAGGTAATGTTTATTGCTGCCTGGTGTGAGTTAGTGATGGTAGTAAGTGACTTTATATGAAACATAAATATCCAGTATGTTCTTTTTTGTAGGCAAACTTTCTCTTTAGGTACTACCTCTGGATTTTCCTACCATTTGGAAACAAACAGCTAGGAATAATAGCAAAGGATATACTGTAACAATTCTAACTAGCAAAGTTAGTCTAGTCCTGTCAGCCTTGCAAGGTAGTCTAGACAAAAAGCCTAATCAGATGGACTAATTCTACTTTATTGTAAGGTTATATTAAGAGAATCTTGCAAATCTGAGACTACATCCCCCTCTCCCCTCCCCCAGTCCCCTTTATAGTACAAGAAAATAGGGAGGACACTTTCTCAAATGTTTGCTATGTCCACATTCCTTTTGTGTCTAAGCTCCCTCTTGTCTGACCATTCCCATTGCTGTGGCTCTTTGTTCTGTCTCCCAAGGTTGTTCTCTCATGCCGTTACAAATCCCAGCTTCTGCTTGCTTTCAAGGATAAGTAGGTGCTTTTAAACAAAGATGAGTAATGTTGGGATCCGCTGAAGATCTTTCAGTAGTTTTCTGTAGTTCTGACTCCCTGTTGTGTAAAACATAGCAGTAGGAACAACATCTTTTGCCTTCTAAATTAGGTTTCTGAAAAAGACCACTTGGAGAAAGCGAAATAAGCAGTGGATTTGCAAACTTAGTACCGGAACTAATGACAAATTTCTAGGCTAAGCATGTCCTCAAGGATACACTGAATCTCATTTCTTGGCATGTGAATCTCCAGTTCAGCCACTACTTCATGGCTATTGTAGTTGTTAGATTTCAAGGTCTAAAGAAATGTCAGTAGACTGGGTCCTATTTGTGGTCAAGTTGCATTCCACACAGCTCACTTCTGGTTTAAATAGTCTTATCTTGTGTGCTGGCCATGGTCATGTAAAATTAAGCATGTAGTAAGCATTAGTTTAGTAAATACATACTGAGATAATGTTGCATGGATCTTCCTACACGAACCTAGAGAATATATTGAAATCCCATGGGATAAATTGCATGAAAGACTTTCTCTTTGGCTTGACTGCTGTATAAACATAGAAACATGATTTTTCATTAAAGAGTAGCTGTTGTTAATAAACCCCATTGGGTGATGCTTTTAGATTATTAATGGAAATGCTGGAGAAGCTTGGTCTTGATTTACTCCATTAAAATTATTCTTATGTTTTATGTTGTTCCAGTGTTGGCCTACAGGGTCCGGATCTTATAACAATTAATGTACATTATGCTTGATTTTTTTTTAAATGGAAGAAGTAGTCTGGACTAAAGGATAAAAGTCAAAAGTCTGGCTTGTGTCTGTGGAGGTAACATAAAATGGAAATATCGTCTGAAATAAAAGAAATAAGATTTAATCAATTTATTTCCAGAGCCAAATTCAACACCAACCCCACATTTCTACAAGAAGGGGTAGTGTATTTTGCATTAGTGCATCAATTTTCCTTTTCATTAGGTAGAGCCCTTTTCTCCACTCCCTGATATTTACTGCCAATTGATCACTATTGTGGTAAATGAACCAACAGGAAGTGTTTCTTAGACCTGAATTGTTGGTTATATAGATGCTCAGTATCTGCTCCGCTTCAATGCCACCATATATTGTACAAAGAGTCTATAAATTCATAGAAAGAGCAGAAAGAAACATGGGTTTCTACTACTTGAGCTATGAATTTAGCTTACATTCCTATCCTGGCACTAGGGAATGAATGATTTAATCTGGGTTTATTCTTCTTTATAATAAAAAAAATGTTATCTAGCTGAACTGTGTCTGTTAGTCTTGAGTCCTAGTCTATGAAAGAGATTTAACTGTATTAATGGGAGCTATGTGATTTAACTGCTGAATCCTTTTTTATCTTTTGAAGAGATCTTGTAGATAGCTTTTGTATGTGTGTGTGTATGTGAGAGAGAGGGGGGCAGGGAGAGAGATCTCATTCATGTACCCAGGCCAGGCAGCACTCAATACAAGGATTGGTAGAACTCTACTTTATTGATATAAGTATGAGAGCAGAATCTTGAAAACCTGTCAGTTTTCCTCTGCTGCCTCTTACAGAATCAAAAAGAATCAAGACACCTTGAGATTTTTTTCCTCACCCTGTCTTTCCCAGATCTAAGTTAAAGTTTACTTAATAGTTCTTGCATTCTTTGGCTGTCTCCATACTATGGCATACTATGTCATAATCTCCTTAATGGTATGTACATTGCATTCTCTGGGGATAATTATCTAGAAACTTTGTTTCTGATGACATCTGAGGTCTGTCCTACTGTTCTGTAACTGAGAATAGCCAGATTGATGAATGAACAATCAGTGCTATTTTTTTTAATCTCATGATTAAGACAGTAGCAACAAGATATAATACTTTGCATCATGTATCCATGTGTGTGGTAGAAATAATGCAATTAAACGTCTCTATGTATATGACTGTGCTAATATCCTTGCGGTTCATCCTGTCCATAGCGTCTCACAACTAGGTCTCACTGGTTTCATCGTTCCCTTCTCCCAAGTAAATGTCTGTGGAGATTCTTAGTCATCCAGGTTGTAGTTATCCCAAAGGTGGTTTTTCACAAGGCAAATGGACTTTCTTGTTTTGCTTTGAAAATATTTCGCTTCTCATCCAAGAAGATTCTTCAGCTCTGACTGGATGGTGGGGAAAATGGAAGGATTTATACTCCTTGCAGACAGCTGGTCATTTGCATTTGCTTGAAGAAACTTCTTGGATAAGAAGTGAAACGTCTTCAAAAAAACAAGAAGAAAGTTCAGTTGTCTCATGAAAAAGCACCATTTTGGGCTTCCAAGTAAATGTTTATAGGACAATATACTTAGGTCATAAAGTATCTGGGACCAGCCACAATGATTGCACTAATTACGTATCACTCATAATGCAAGGCCAACTTTTCCCGTGATTTGTTGAATAAACCACAGTCGACTGAATTGAAATGCAAGCTAATCCAAACCCAAATTAACAATGTTTTGGCTTAGTTTGCATCCTGTAAGCCCTAATTCCAAGTAAATTGACATGTAGTCATTTTGGTCCTGTAGGAACACTTAATCAAATGATATGGTGGTAGCTTTAATGTGGTTTTGGTGGGCTTATGTGGATTCTTAAAGTATTAAGAGAAAAATGCTGGCAACAGTGGAAAGTGTGTGTATTCATTGAATTTTGACAGATTTAATGTTATCTTAATTCTTGGCAATTATGTACTTTAAACACTTAGTACTTGTCATTATATGCTCAATATAGCCGAGCTTTCCTGTTGATGTTTTACCTCTTCTTTTTGCTTATCTGATTTTGGTCTCCTGTCTGCTAGAAATATAACTGATGAATAAAATGTTCTGAAAGTGAGGTTTTAGCATTGCTTATTAGCAAGTAGCTTTTCTAGTAGAAGTCTCTGGTTCTATAGCAGGGAAGCCATTATTATTGCAGAGGGCCTGGAAGATGCTGGAAGCTGGATTCTTCTGAAAAGATTACCCATTTGCCAGCTCAGTTATGGGTGGCAGTGAAACAGTTTGACAACTTTGGCCATCAAATGATAGGGACGCACAGGGAAGGAGTTGTTTAGTGTGGCAGCAACAGCTGGCTTGTCACTCTTCGCTCCCTCTGCCCCATTTTTTTTTTCATTCTGAAAATGTTATTTGTGGAGACAGCAATCATGCTTTCGCCTCCAAACCAACTCCACCCTTAGCGTTCACTTTGTTCTTACCTCCCGAAAGAGTGAAGTGTTTTGTTTCCGGTTTTCCTAAAAGTCTCACCTTTCACACAGCTACACTAACAATGCCTCCTGCCTCAGAATTATACCGTTAGGAAACAATGATTCTGATAAGAGTCCAGGTCTTTCCAGTTTTCTTATTGTAGGAAATATTTCCTACAACTCCCAATCTTCCCAGTTAAAGGAATGGTAATCCAGTATACCTAGGAAGTGTTAGGTTTGTTTAAAAGCTGTTTCAGAACATTCAAATCTCCCTTCAGCTAACCAAACTATTCTTGATGAACAAGCTGACAAGAAACTTTGCATCTCATTCCTGATCTTGTTGAAATCTATGAGGTACTAATAAAAGAGAATATGTGTAGCTCGGGATTGAAATGAGGGGGTCCTTGGTGCTCTCTCAGCTTGGCTGTTTTCTTGCAGGCATTTCATTGCCCAGACTAGGTAACATCATCAGTGTTATGATGGTGCTCTGATGAAAATCATTTTAACTGGACTTTCACGTATGGACCTAAGCTTTTACACCTTGTAGTTTCATATTTTTAAACCTGTTTTTAAGTATTTGAATGGCTCCTTATTTTTATTGGCATTAACATGTTTTACACATTGTTTAGAGCCGGGATTGTTATCCAGACTGTTAGCATATCAAGGTTGCAATAATAAAATAAAATAAAATAATCTCTTAAAATGGACTTATCCATTCAAATCTTCATTCAAATTTGCCATGAAGGATGTTTTCAGGAAGTGATGTCATGAGCTATTGCTGTAAAGATCTGAATTGGGAGACGGCAACAAAACTCAGGGCAGTCAAGAGTGGGGTAAAAAGGCTCAGGTTCATTCTCAAAAAAAAGCAAGTTGAGCAAATGGAAGGCATTAGTCAAGTTGTACTAGAGGACTGTAACAAGGACAAGAGGGATATTTGTTTTTGGGGGGAGAGTTGTAGCAATATGTGTGTGATAACTAAAGAACAGGTTTGTACTTCATTTTTCTCTCTAAAGTACACGTGTTGACAAATGCACCATTGAAAAAGATGAGATACAGGCAACCTGCTCTACAGATGTTTGTATTTCAGCTGTCATAATTCACAATCCATTTGCAGACTGTGCAGAAAGCAGTTAACAAATGCTCAGGCCATATTTTAATGCATTTCGTGAGCTGTGATAGAACCTGGTTAATTTAGCGAGCCAAGGTTGGCCTTGTAGTTGGATCACTGAGATTGTTAGCGCTTCTTGCTGTAATGTGAGAAATGAGCTTCCCCTTTTAAAAGGATGGGCAATATTTTGGAAGGACTGTGCATATTCTAAATTCTTCTTTTTCTCATTTTTCAGCTGAGCCAGTGGATGTCCTCAAAGCATTAGAATTTCATAAATCTCCAGAAGGAATATCGAAAACAGCGGGAATTTGCATAAACAGAAAGAATTCCAAAGGATCAGATATTGCCTACAGAGTTACAAAAAATGCACAACTCAGTGCCCCAACTCAACAATTGTACCCAGGTGAGTCTGTGTAAATATTATATTGGATATACATATACATATATGTATGTGGAGTGGATTTTCAGTATTTATCACTCTTTTAATTTTACTTTTCTGGTAACCAGTTCAAAAGTTCTCATTTTATTTTCAGTTTATATAATCAATAAATTTACACCAGTTTAGCTTTAAATGGAAATTTGAGAAAAAAATCAGGTGGCTAATAATCAAAATTATATTATGAATATCAGTTGCTTAGAAACCTGAACAAGTGGATGGAAACTAGTTATTAATATAATAGAACTACAATAGAACATCTTGTCATTAGCTCTGGGAATCTTTGATGTGATCTCACAAAGTTTTTCTTATGTTCCGTAATTCGTTAGAGCCATTAAAAGTACTCCTCAGTTACACTAGTCAATCAGTTATCGTTCAAAGTTGCAATGGCGCTCAGTGAGTGACACTTATGATTTGTCCTCCAGGTTCTGATGTCCCAGCAAACCCCCCCTCCCACGAATTGCATGATTACAATCTAAACTCTTGGCACCCAGCTTGCACTTAAGGTGGCTGCCCCATCCTGCAATCCCACAATTGCCATTTGAGACCTTCCCTTCTGGCTCTCTACAAGATAAATCAATGGGGAAACTGGCAGGGAAAGTCACAAGTCGCTCATGTAAGTCATTCTCACTAATCTTCCTCCTGAGGAGTGCACTATATAGATTGCGAGATTCCAGGAATCTCATACCCTGTAGCGTATGCCTGCCTGAAGCACCCCCTACCCGGACTCCATAGTGCACACGTCCATCTGTCTGCATTCACACGCTTAAACAGCTTCCCATCCCATGTCCTCCTGCATTCATACTGCACCACAGCTCCCTTTCCTGCCCTCACCCACACTCTGCACTGCAGTGCTTCTTCCTACACTTGTCTGCAGTTAGCCCAGCCTTCCCCCCCAGCTGCACTTCATAGCACTTGCCCACCAGCCTGCTTGCAAGCCTTCCAGGACTTTTGACTTCCTGCTGATTTCCCCATTGACTGATTTTTGTTGCTTGGAAGCTGGCAGGAAGTTACAAGTCCTCGCTTAACAACACACAATCCTTACATAATGACAGCAATGGAGAGTGTTAGGATTGCAATTGCTAAAGGATACAGCCACATGATAGTTGCCTTTATGACTGCATCGCTTAGCGACAAATTCCAGTCCCAGTTACTATGAAGCATGGACTATCTATAGTAATATTTGTACTTTATTAAAAGTGGCAGTGACAATGGGTTTTTGTGCAGTGGTAAATTTACCCAGAAAACCATGACATAATCTTTTAAGTTTCCAACAGTTTGGAAACAAACTTTGTAAATTAGAGGCTAGGCTAATTGTAGTTAGAAGGTGCTTCAGGTATAACTTTGAACTCAGGAGTCAGCACTTTGGTCTCACCGTTCCCCATCTCTTTTACGGGTTCAATAATTTCATGTTTTTGAAATATGAACCTTCTCTTTTCTTAATGCTAGATTGTCAGTTGAATGATGCTTTGTTGTAATTAAATCAAAGTTTCATATTATATTCCGTTGAAAAACAATGAGTCCATTTTCAGCCATTGACCTAGTGTCTGATCTTGAAGAGTACTGCAGCAAATTCAGAGAAGTGTGTTAAGAGACTTTCAAAGGGAAGAACATATTGTGACAGGACCATAACCTCCCCCACCCTTTTGTTGGTAGAGTTGCCAAGTATTATATATTACATTGTGTCTTCATGCAAAATTTGGAGTTTGTGTTGAGCACATTTTGTTTGGTAAATTTAACTAAAAACAGACCATATTCTCTTTGAAGGCCTCTGCCCTGGAGTCAATGGCATCTTATACACACACACACACACACATACACACACACACACACACACACACACATATATACACACACACCTACACACACACACACTCTCACACACACACACACATAATTTCTATTGAAGAAATTTTTAACAAAATAAAAGCAATACCAGTATTAGAAAAGAAACAAAGAAAATAAAAAAGAATAGTGAATAAGTAAGAAAGAAAAGAGAAAATGAAAGAGAAAAGAAGAAAAATGTATAAAGGAGCAGAATCCAATCTTTTTGACAGTACTTATAGAGGCATTTATATTTTACCCTCTCTCCTTTTCTAAGGTTATATCCTCATTTCCTTTTTCTATAAGCCATCCTTTCTAACCATCAAACCTATAAATCACAGATTCATTTTTTTTTTTTGTTCACCAAGTGGAGCTCTTTCAAGCTATTCTAAGTTCTGTTATTTCATTATTTCCTGTAAAAAGAAATGTAGACTACTCGGAATCCCATTTTGAGGAACATGTGAGACTTTGCGGATATAAACGGTTATAACTGTTACATTATATAGTATATCTATAATCTGTTCTATTATCTATTCTGATTTACTTGTTATGTTTGATACAGATACAGGATTTATTTCTACTTCCTCAAATTAATACACACACAAACACAGGTTCTGGCCGAGCACAGCTTTGTTTAGGCTTTTTATAATTTTTCCTCAGGTATCTATGATTTTCTTCTGATTGTCTCTAACAACTTCAGGAAGCAAAACAGAATATAGAAGAGATCTATTTCACCTTGAGGCAAGGCTGCAAAAGTCTGTTGTTGCAGGCTTAAACATGTAATTTTAATATGTAGTCTGCAAGTTTCAATGGGTAATTTTATACTTCTATGGAAAATACGTGACTTTAAGAAATAAACTCACATCTGATGCCTCTTTTTTTTTTCCTGGACTGAAACAAATATATGTTTCCTGCCTTTCTACTAAGTGGTCTTTAATGTTGTAAGGGGGTAAACACTCAACACAAGTAACATAAACCCCATTAATGGAATTCACATAACTTTTCATCTGTCTGTAACAGAGTAGGTGTAGAGAACAAAGGACTAAGTAATGTACTTGCCTGTGTAAGTATCTGTATTTCAGGAGGAACAAAGCTGCTGGTTGCCAGAATGACCCAGTTTAAATCAAGCATTTGCCAAATAGAAAAAATGAGCAATAGCAGAATAGCAATGAATGCAAAAGTAGCTGAACCAACTACTTATTGGGGCGCCTGCATTGAATAAACCAGGCTGCCATCTTTAGCCTACTTTCCTTTCCTATTGACATCCCCCAATAGACAATTTAAAAATACCTACTTTTAATCAAAAGTGTAGCGGGACGAATATAAGAAAGATATCCCATGGTGGAAGACAATAAAGAAAGATATCCCATGGTGGAAGACATTTCTTCATTGAAATCATTTATTCTGATGAGAACATCTCCAAATGGTTGATAATGAATATGTATATACAGTGGTTGGTGGAGAAAATCTATCTGTGTGGTCGCTAGAAGTCAAAATCTGTTTTATGGCACATAATCAGTCAATAGACAATGTGCTGTGCTGAAGCTGCTTTCTATTTGCTTGCAAGAGCCAATTGTTACATTTTCTGGAATTGTTCATGCTAGTTGGGAGCAGAACTGAGACATGACATCTAGTGCACTGATTAGTTTTTTTGGCAGAATATATGATGTATGCACACATACACACACACACAGAGAGAGAGAGAGAGAGAGAGAGAGAGAGAGAGAGAGAGAGAGAGAGAGAGAGAGAGAGAGAGAGAGAGAGAGAGAGAGAGAGAGAGAATCTACAAGAAATTTGGAAAACAAGTTTAATTAAAGCTTTTAAGGGCAGAGCACAAAACCTGCTAAGGAATTTCTGGGAATATTATTAGGATGATTTCCTTTCAGGGAAATTCTTTAAAGAATGGAAACTGATGCATTCCTTATCCTAACCCAGATGATTTTTTTATTTCTGTAATACAAATGGGTGATCAGCCTTTTCTGAAGGAGGGCTGGATTAGCACACACGTGAGCCAGCTGATTCAAAGGCAGACAGAGCCATGGAAAAAGTATCAGCAGCAAACAAATACCCACATATTCCCCCCCCCCCGTCCCCAAACTTTCCAAAATTCCAATTATAGAATAACAGAATAACAAAGTTGGAAGGGACCTTCAAGATCTTCAAGTCCAATCACCTGCTCAGGCAGGAAACTCTATACCAGGCATGTCAAACTCGCAACGTCACGTGACATTGTGCGACGTATCAGAGCTTTTTCGCCATTGCTGGCAATGGGGTGGGTGCGGCTCCGCTGGGCCGGCGGTTTGACACCCCTGCTCTATACCATTTCAGACAAATGGTTGTCCAATCTCTTCTTTAAAACATCCAGTGTTGGAGCATTCACAATTTCTGGAGGCAGGTTGTTCCACTGATTAATTGTTCTAACTGTCAGGGAATTTCTTCTTAGTTCTAGGTTGCTTCTGTCCTTGATTAGTTTCCATCCCCTAATCATCTTTGTTGCTCTTACAGATTTCCAAATTTTAAACATTACAATACAAAAAATTGGTGGCAAGTCACAGTTATAACAGGAATAGGGGTGGAGTTGGATGGGGAGGGGACAGGATGGGACAGAATCATAGAAAAAAATGGTTAAACCCACCTATGTGCTACTTATTTCTGTTTAGCACATTGGAAAAGTGGCCTGTCTTTTAAATGCATATAGTGGGATTTAGGTTTCTTGCTCCCTGACACCTTGTGATGTTTGATGAAAGAATGCCTTAAACATTTGCCATTCCTCTGTGCTTTAACATCATCCATCACTACATTGTGACATTCTTGTGAAAGTAGGTGTCGTTTATGCAATTCTGAACAAGTCAAAATCTGGTAGCTGAGTTCTAAATTAAATATATCCAGTTTATCTTTATTTGCTACTCCACATATCCATGCTTATCATTTTTTTTTGTATGTGCAATGTAAACGGGTGGATCCTACTTTGAAAAGCAGCTCAGATTTGGGGTCTTTTTTTTTTAAGTAAACTTAAGAAGAAAAATGAGGTGCAAATCTTCATCTTCTCAGATGGAGTTGCCCAATGCCATCTTTCAAATACATCCTATTGGATGCTACTAGATGCATCCTATTGCAGCTCGTGGTCCGTTAAAGCAACAGCTGCTATTCAATGATTGGCAAAGAAAATGAGCTTTCATTTAACAAACTTGGTTACTCCTCGGGGCCATTCCTTGAGCCCTTGTGCTTTAGCAATGTTTTTCTGCCTCCTAACACTCAGTCCTGAGGCTTCACTTTCACCAATAAGAGTGGATGCTCAAATGTAACTGCCGCTCAGTCTTAAATGGCAGTGACTTATTCATTGAAAGTCCTTGTGGTATAGCCTTTTAGAAGCTGTGAGCAAAGAATAAAGGCTTCCGGCTAAAGCCAATGTAGCCCTTTTATGTGGTACACAGGGAGAATGGAATGTTTTCAGAACTGAGAGTTAACACACAATGTATTCCATTCTCCCTCTGTACCAGAGTGTTTTCTTTTTAAGACTGTAATGGAGTTAGTAATTTCAGCAGTGGTGGTTGTAGCTCATCCTTGTTTTGAGTACTGAGTAAATTCACCCTTTAGGTAGTTTGTGGACAATCTCATTAAATAAAATGGCCTTTGGCAGGAGCTTCCTTGCTCCCTCACCTCTTTCTTTTGTGGCAACCATAGGATTTTTTACTTCAGACTTAAGGCAAGGAATTTGTATTTATAACCCAGCTGGCCTCATTTGGGGAGGTGCAGGTATATTTTTAAAAAGTCTTTTGGAGAGATAAGGGGAGAAGGTAAATTATTATTATTCTCCACCTGAATGAAAGAATGGGGGGGTGGATTCTCAAACAAAAGGAGCAATAGCCATTTGTGGAGTAGAACAGAAACACATACGAAGTTGTTTGCTTACTTCCCATGATCAGAAGTAGTTCTTTGAGCTTGAATAAGAATTATGTGACTTAAGATGATCAAAACTGAGCACAGAATGGTTTTATAGCCTCCAGGATAATAGTTCCCAGAAAATGGAAATCCAGGTTACAGGTAGATTCACACATCATGCTAAGCCAGGATGACTGAGAATCTCCATAAAGAATTAGAGCTAAGGATTCTTGAGGAAGTCATTCAGTGCCAGTCTCTTGAGGTAGTCCAGACAAGAAGCACAAACCATGAGTACTAATACTACCTTTGTTGCCAGAATCTTGCAAGTCTGAAAGTACCCTTCCCCTTCCCTACTTTTACTCTCCAAAAAAACCCTTAGGGATGTCCCTTCTTAGATATCTTCTCCACCTACCCACTCCCTGGAACTCTTATTTCATTTATCAGACCATTGCCAAGACTGTAGCTCATTCTTCTGTCTCCCGAAATCATTCTCACATACTGTTACATTCAGCCTGCATCCTGAGCTTGCTTGACCTGGAATGCAGTGGTACTTTGAATTTCACCTTTCCCTGCATTTTATACTTCTGATCAAATAGCCTGCATATGTGCAAGTGTGTGCTTATGCACATGTGTGTGTGTGAGACTATATTAAAGGGAATAACTAGGTCTAGAAAAGCATAGTTCATGAGAAAATGCATATAAAAATGTTGGAGTTGGACATTCTGTACAGCATTTGTAAATTATTGGTAGATTAATGTCAGAATGGTATGCAGTAGACTGATGAATGAAATGCAGACTGGAGGAGGCTGAAATAGAACTAACCCATGCATCTTTAAGTGAAGGAGATAATTAAAATATGGGCCCTTATGACCATATTAGCCAAAATGTTAGAATGACGTTATGCTGTTGACTTCTGGCTCTTACTGGTTTAAAAGCTACAAAAACAGGAGGGGGTTGCCTAGATTGCAACAAATGGCTTCCCAATTTCAAACCAAAATTTCCGCAATGTCAGAATGGGCTTGAGGTGAATTTGTCATGGCCCAAGTTTGCATTGAAGCTAGACAATCATAGCCAGAGAGCTATTAGATCAGTGGTGGTGTATCTATTTCCAAAGTCCCTGCTAGCATCATGTGAGCTGGTTGAGAAATGGGCATGATAAAGAGTTGTGTCTTGTTGTATATATAAGTGCCTAATAGGCTTAAGAAGCTTTTGTTAAAGAGATTAAAATGAATGAGCATTGTGGTTTGTCCTCTTTGTTACTGAAGCAATGTTAGTCTTCTATTGCAGCTATTAATACCTAAGCCTTATCTCCAGGAGAAGGAGCTTGTGCTTACACAATGCATAATGGGACACAAGAGGATAATATTTGTAACCCTGATGGGATCCACCATTAGTGGAGATTGGACCTGAAGACTGAATATGCTTAGTGCTGACTGATCTTTGATCATTCTGATGGGACCTGCTGGGTGTTGCAGTTCAGCAAAATTAGAACAGTCACAGGTTCCACATGCTTGCTTAAGTGCCCCTGAATACACAGCAGATATTGCAAACATTCTGAATTTTCAGTCTATCAATTCACACCAAGTCTGTTAAAAGAAAAATGCTCATGCTATGCCAGATAAATCTAAATAAATTCAAAATTTCAGAACAAGTCAGAGGGAGAGACTTTCCCCATTAGACTACGGCTAGATAACAGACTGGTGCCCCTGCCACTTTGAACTTCAGTAAAAGGAGGCCCAAGGCTTTGTTGTATTAGTAGTAGAAAATGACAGAACCAAATTCAATTAACTTTCACGAATCCACTGTAAAAAAAATGTTGCCAACACTCTGCCCAACAATACAGCTACAAGAGTTTCAGAAAGCCAAATGGTGCTGTATATAACACTAAAATACAACAACCTTCCCACCCCCTTTAGTTCATAAAATCTTTCATCTGGCAAATGAGAACTTTTGTATAGAAAAGTCTTGGGATGTAGCTGGGGGAAAAAGATTCTGGGAGATTATCTCAAACAACTCCTGGAGGCTAAGAACAAGGACTGGCATCATCCTGAACTGGCTCTGGGGATTCTTCAAGGAAGCATAGCTGGCATATCAACTCCCAAGCATTTTGGAAATAATACTTCTGTTGAGCACCATGTGGCCCACTCATTTAGGGAATTTTATTTACAGGTGGTCTTTCACTTACTATACAACCACCGATGGGATTGGAATTTTCATTACTAGGCAAGACAGTTGTTAAATGAGTTGCACTGTATTTTATGATCTTTTTCGCCAGGGTTAAGTGAATTGGTGCAGTTGTTAAATGAATCAAGCAGTCGTTTTAAGGAAATCTGGTTACCCCCATTGACTTTGCTTATCAGAAGCCAGCTGGGAAGATTGCGGGTAGTGATCACATGACCTGGGATCCAGCAGCCATGGTAAACATATGCTGGTTGCCAGGCACCTGAATTTTGAGCACATGATTGCAGGGAAGCTGGGATGGCCATAAGTGCGAGGACCGCTTGTAAGCCACTTTTTTCAATGCTATGGTAACTTTGAACAGTTGCTAAATGAATGGTTACAAGCTGAGAACTGTCTATACACATCTATGCACTTGCAGTCTATGCATGCATTTATCATTATCAGACCCACCTATATGAGAAGTGATAAATCATTTCCTGAATTTATCAATCATTTTAGACATGAATGAAGCAGGAACAGGGAGTGCTCCTACTGTGCTTATGTAACAAATGTCTGGGTCTCACAAAGAGTCAGAAGGGTAGCATCCTTCTATCTGGGGTTATTCATCCTGTTTGCCTCAAGAGAAAAGGAAAGCTTTTCTGCATACAAAATCTAGGAAGGTGGCAGCCATTTTGTTTTATATATTACAGCCAGAGTCTCTCAGGTGTTCAATTAGAGATTGCTTCCTATAGCATTTTTAGTGACAAACTATTTTCTTACTGGTCTTCAGCTCTTTATAAATCATCACCAAAAGGCTGGGCTTCTGTAGAAATAATGGAAGAACCACACACAGGGCAAACACAACTTTTTTCTTTTTTCTTTTTTTGTAAAGATATCTGAACGTAATATTTATTTGGTGACTTTACATGTATAAGTCATTTACAAAAAGAATCATATGCAGTTTCAGTGCAGCTTCAAGTATCTGAATAACAGGCAAAATTCTGATAATTCAGAATGCTAGTATTAGATCACACATGCTTAATTCTTCGTTGCTTTCAAGAGAAAGTGCCTATATAGCCGTGCAAATAAAAAACCCTTTGAAACTATGATGCACTTATAGCAGGGAAATGGAGACGGAGATGTAGGAAATAAAATTTCAATGCACTGCTTTTTTTAAAAGTACTGAAATTCTAATTTGAACATTGAGCAGTATTATTTGACTTTGCTCAATCATTCCAGTTCAGCCACCATATTTTAGTAAGCGAAAAAGCAACAATCTTTGGGAGAAGAAATTGTAAGTATGATTTTCTTTTGCATTGCAACTTTTTGTTTTAATGAATCAACTGAAAAAAGAGTGCTGCCAAAACTCCACCCAGTGATGCAGCATTTGTCAAAATTGTAACACCTACATTGGCCAAAAACAATATTAATAACACAGAAAATTCCAGCTGACCTAGGGAGCTTTGTATTCATAATCTGCATTCAGATTTGGATTTTATTTGATTTTATTAAATGGCTTTACACTGCTGTCCATTGCCAGAGGAACTCTGGGTGGCAAACAGAAATAAAATGATCACTACATGTACATTGAGAACTAATGAGACTAAAGCTCATTGCTCTACATATTGGTCATGACATGCTCCACTAACATCCTAGCCCCAGTGCTTGGGGATAAAAGCCAAGTCTTAGTTGCCCTTCTGAAGGCCAACAAATTCTTGGCTATTCATGACTGCTGGGGTAGACTGTTGCACAAGGCAGGCACCATGACAAAAAAAGGCAGTCTTCCTAGGGCTACCAAGTGATACAGCTTCACCAAGAGGATTTGATTCATGTCTACTCTGCCTGATCTTCCCTAGTTAACACGAAATTTTGTTTGGATGGCAAAGGAAATACAATATTTGAAACAATAATTCCAGCTCAAAGTAGCATATGAATCGTTCCAACTTCCATGTACAAGTAGTCCTCGTTTTACAACAGCTCATTTAGTGACTGTTCAAAGTAACAACGGCACTGAAAAATGTGGCTTATGACCATTTTTCACGGTTATGACTTTTCCAGCATCCCCATGATCATGTGATCAAAATTCAGGTGCTTGGCAACTGATTCATATATTTATGACCGTTGCTGTGTCCCAAGGTCATGTGATCTCCTTTTGTGACCATCAGTCAAGTTCAGTCAATGGGGAAGTCAGTCTCACTTAACAGCCGGGTTACTAGCCTACCAGCTGCAGCGATTCACTTAACAACGGCAGCAAGAAAGGTTGTAAAATGGGGCAAAACTCACTTAAACGTCTCACTTAACAACATAAATTTTGGACTCAAATGTGGTCGGATGTTCGGGGACTATTGTACTTATTGTTTGTTGGCAGTAACCATGGGGGAAAAAAATGACTTCCTGCAGGGTTTCTACCATTTGTTTGTATCTGACTAAAAGCACATGCCTAGACTGGATGAATCAGTGCTCCCCTGCCTTAAGCATTCTCAGCATAGCTTTTGGATGAGGTTAGCAATTTGGACAAGGCAGGTAATGAGCTGTATTCAATTCTTGAAACTTCCTTCAGCCCCCTCCTCCCGTTTGTAGGCCAGCTCCTTTTCTTCCTTTTGGAGGTTACCTGTGCAACTTAGATCATTTTTAAAAAGTGGAATGGTTGGCAAAATGAGCTGTAAATAAAATGTAAGTTCCTTTACTGCAGCCATATCTCAACTTGGTCTTCTGGGCTACAATTCCCATTGCAGCTGGTGGTGTGTGGTATCATCTGAACTTTTGCCATCCTTATCAAAAGGATTATAAATCAAACACCCATAAACCTATCCAGAGACACAGGAAAGCTCAAATGATTTGTAATATTATTTCAAAGTCTTCCATAAGTATAATCTGTTTAAGCCCCTGCTCATTTACAAAGGTTTTAAGGAGCTTAAATAATTGGAAATTTACAGAGCATGGAATAGTTAAGTGCTACAAAGCCACTTTAATGAGTGGACCCAGGCAAATACAAATTGTTTTGTGGCCCAACCCCCTAAACTGTCATAGCTGAGGTAATTTAAAAAGTTTAAAAGGAAACTAAAAGGTTGCTTAACTCTTTTTCTTCCTCCTTTCGATGTATTTTATAAATATTAAAAAAGAATGATACTCAAGTGTGCCAACAAATCCTCTCATCACTCTAAGCAATACAACTGCACATAATCTAATATAATCCACCATAATCCATAATCCATATTATGATTGGATTAAAAGCAAAATGAAGTGTGCACAACCTATATGGCTGCTTTCGGATATGTAATAAACTATGGTTACCATCTCTCACTTGGTGTTCCAGTTCTCTCATTCCCTCCTACGGTAGTAGAAATAAGTAAACAGAATCAGCCAATCAGTTAACCAACTTCAATTAAATAGAGGTTATAATTACAATTGTGTTTTTCGGGGCAGCTGTGCTACAGGAATCAAAACTGTAGAAGTCAGAAGTGATGTGTTAAGATACGGTATTTGTTCAAGTTAGCAGAGAATCTAAGAGCAAGAAGGGTTGTTTGAATAATGATGAAACTCTAGGCCAAGGGTCTGCAACCTTGACAACTTTAAGACTTGTGGACTTCAGCTCCCAGAATTCCTCAGCCAGCTGGCTGAGGAATTCTGGGAGCTGAAGTCCACAAGTCTTAAAGTTGTCAAAGTTGCAGACCCCTGCTCTAGGCAATCAGATTTTTAGACAAGGTTACTGCCTTACCCCTTTTTGCTTGTCACTTATGATGTTAATGATCTCATTTCATTGGATTACTGTAAATGCAGTTATATTTCTTGGTGTTTGGGAACTTTTCTGATAGGACTAACCAATGGATTTTAGTCCTTCCAATGTTAGTCAATTCCTGGCTCTCCCTCCAGTAGTAAAAATAGAGACAACTGTTATCATCATCTGTTCCACCTTGACCTCCCAATATTCATTAGGAGAAAATGATATATTTTTTTCTGGTCATTTGAGATTTTCTCCAGTTCTGAGATGGTCATGCTATAAAAATAGAAGACAACCATAACATATAGCTTATTTTAAGAATAACCAATTTCATACAGGCTTAGTCTTGGGGGGGGAAACCACCCTTTGGCTTTGGTTCATATAGTCTCATTCTTTTCATGATAAATCAAAATAAAATCACCAGCATAACAGAAAAAAGCTATGTATAAACTATGCTGACATATGAAAAAAGGAGGCCCATAATAGTAAATGTCCCTCACCCTAACATTATTAAAAATCTGAAACTCCAGCAATAAGCTTTAATAAGCTTGCTCATTTAAAAAAAATAGTTTGGCAGACAGACTTCACCATATAGCTATTATAGATGACCTCATCCCACTTTCTTGGAAGCAACAGCAGCGAGGACTAGAATATTGAAAGTAAATGGCAATAAGGCTGAGGGAGAACTACAGTGGTAGAAATGTGTTGACAGATGTCAGCTCCAGTTGCTGCTTCCAAGCTGTCTTGATCCTAACAGCAGCTTCCCTACAGATTTTCACTCTAGCCTCTCCTTTACTGAAAGATTTCAACATATGTGTTATGTATAGGTAGTCCTCAAGTTGCAACTGTAATTGAGCATGCCCATCATGGCTGCAACTCAAGAGGGCCTCAAAGCGGGTCAGACACATGACCAACTTGGTTTTATGATCTCTCCCCCCCCCCGGCAGTTGTTAAGTAAATCATTGCAATTGTTCAGTGAACAAATGATTGGAGCTATGGCTGCGGCTTTGCTGAAAACCAGAAATAAATGCCACTTTGGAGGTGGGGGCAAAACCATAACCAAACATGGTGGCATGATCACGGAACATTGCAAGCTGTCATAAATGCAGCCTGATTGCCAAACACACAAAGTGTGAGATCATGTGACTGTGAGTGTGTGTGTGTGGAGTAATGGTTGGAGCTTCTAATCCAGGTCCTAAGTAACCCCCAGGCAGGTGTGTAGGAACTTTGAATGGTTGCTAAGCAACCAGTTGTAAGTTGAGGACTACCTGTGAATCTTCAAGAGAGTTAGCTAAGTTACTGCTTAGTTCAGGGGTGTCAAACTGCCGGCCCATGGGCCAGATGAATCACAAGCAAACTGCACCCACCCCATTGCCGGCAATAGGGAAAAAGCTCTGATATGTCGCGGAACGTAACGTGACATCACAAATTTGACATGTCTGGCTTAGTTCATTGTGGTGAAGATTCTAATCTTACAGGAGACACTTATTCCACACCATTTTTAAACATAAACTCTTTTGTACATTGTCAAAAACATGAACTCCAAAAAAGAGAGGTCTTCTCTTGATTCCCTTGTATACTTCCCTATTTAAGGGAGATTCACACACTGACATCATCACTTATAAGGATTGTGGCCTGGAATGATCTGACTGCTGTTCTTGTGGGCTTAAATTATCACACATTCTCCCTCCTCTTCCTTCTTCCTTCCATCTTCTCTTGCAGGCCAAGCCTATACAAAGTCCCTCTATGAGGGAGATGGGCAGTTTCTAAATGTGATATATAAATAAATAAAATACAGTATGTTCTTCCTCCTTCTTGCCACATGCAAAAATAACATCAGGGTGCTTTGTCATTGCTTTTTGTAATTATACTTTGAATATGCTTCTTAAAACCCACATAAATACATATTCTCTTAAAAACTTTGGATTTGCTTAAATCAAACTAAATCACTGGGACAAATGTTATCAATTCCATGCACATTTACCCTTCTCAAGGAAACTCCACTGGAACTTATTTCTATGTGTTTGTATTTAGAATTGCAAACTGACAGCAATTGCTGCTTACTTGGAAATACCGGTAAATTCTACTGAAACCATGGCTCTTGAAGAATGTTAAAACAAATCAGTTTTTTTATATAAATAAAGAGACAGGTTCTACTGCAGCACAAACTGATACATAATTCACAAAGTCTATTTAGCTTCAGCTATTGTTGCCTTGAAAAAGTGTACAAAAATGAGAACTTGTGTAAGTATTTGGAAATGTATATGTAAAAATGTGCATTAGTGAGAGCTGCCTAAAAATTTAGATAATGGGGAAATTTGCATAGATACATGTATATCTTATGAAAAGAAGTACACAAAATATGTAGGATAGGGAACACTGCACAACATTTAATTTTTTTGAAATTTATGATGGAGTAGATAGTGTGCATGAATAAATATAGTATGGATCTAGACTGATCTTCATATGCTAAGTTCCAAATAAATTAAATAATGAGTATTTGAGCCCCATAGAATCTTAATAGGACTGAAATAAGGTTAGTGGAAATATTATGTACTGTAGATTACACGGTGGCCAAAGTTAAATGCAGTGTAAAACAAGAAAGTACAGTAACTTTTAAAAAGAAATATTCCTACAATGGAATTTGCAGAATTAAACAAAAAATGTAAAAAGACTGATCCCCATTCTAATAAAAAAGCATTCCAAAATTGTGGTTTTTGCTCTTAGGATTTGTGACATTGAATTGTTCTCTTGACAGGTGGAAAATTTCCTGAAGACTTTTCAGTTCTATTTACAATAAAACCTAAAAAAGGAGTCCAGTCCTTTCTTTTATCTATCTACAATGAACACGGCATTCAGCAGGTTGGCGTTGAGGTGGGCCGGTCACCTATCTTCTTGTTTGAAGATCAAAATGGAAAGCCTGCCCCAGAAGATTATCCCATCTTTGGTACTGTCAATATTGCTGATGGAAAGTAAGTGGAAGATTATGATATCTGTGTGAGTTATTTGAATATGTTGTCAATTAAGGGTACCGATGTCAGCCACCAGATGATTTTAAACAAAACATTTTGCATGGATTTTTTTCAGTAGGGTTTGAATATGAATCTTTGCCTTATGATTATTGGCATCTTCCTGCTGCTTTGTTTGTTTTTATATCTGTGTATCATTTTTGTTTTGCTTTTTGTATTCTATTTCCCTTAACATACTACCTATAGTAGATGATGTTCTCCTATTTTCTCCATTCTTCAATGGGTGCTTGATAATATGCTGTCATACTCCCTTCCCAATAAGATCTCATTCATGCCATAAAAGGATGAAGATACCAACCTGACTGGTTTTGATTTGCATCAGGAGACTAGCCTGTGTCTATAAATATGCCATCTTGTTCAATATTACCCCACAGAGTATAGGTAGTTCTAAACTTATGAACCACAGTTGAATTTCAATTGTAAGTCACCGCGGTTGCATATCAAGGCATCCTATGACCAGACCCAATTTTTTGACCATTTTTACAGTGGTCATTAAGCAAATCACATGGTCCTGAGTCTGAATCCACATCCCTGAATGAGTGCTTTTTGCTAGAAATCAGCAAAAAATATTGCAAAACATAGTCACATGAGCACAGGATATTGCAACCAGTCATAAGTGTGAACCAGTTGCCAAGCAGCTTAAAGGTGGTCATGTGACTGTGAGCAGGGCAATGCAATATTTTACAAATGCCAGATGTTTTACATTCCAAGCTTGTCAATGGATTATTAAGAATTATCTGTGGAGTGTCAATTTAATGCTTTCAAATAAATAAAATTAGCAAAAATAAATGTTCTTTCAAAATAGAGCCCTTTTCGTATGTCCCTTTCACTCTATTATGGGAGAATATTTAAGCAAATAGAAAATTCACCAGAAAACTTTTTGAACTGAGATGGCTATGAGAATCTTAATCTTGACTTGTGTCCGTAAGACAAGCTGAGCTAGTGTTTCTGTTACAAAATCCTCAAAATCCATTGTATTTTTATACATCTCACCTAGAGTCAGTCATTTTTCCTTACAATTCCCATTGAGAAACATGCTTCCCAGCTCTCCCCACTTGTTTTGATCTGCAACTCATACATGGCTGAGACTGGGAGTTTTGTGTCTATTCTGTGCACAGCCTTGGTCAATGAAGAAAATTTATTCAAAGAAAACACACACTCAGCCCAAGAGGCATTTGCCCCTTGACCTCCCTGACCTTCAGATAGAATTTCAATTAAGAGGTAGCTAGGATCTTGCAAGGAATAAGAAGAACACTGAATTCTAACAACAGTAAAGCTTTATTGGTTTAACGTTTGATGCCTGTACACTCACACATATATTCTTACTTATACTCATTCCACATTTAGGACCAGCCAAGCCTGAAGGATGTCAGCATGCTCTTTATCCTTTTGGAGCTTTTATATTGCATGCTGCAAAGCAAAATTTCACTATGTGTGATGCTAATTAATTAATCACTGAATATTTTTTTATGTCTTTGGCCAGATCATGATTCTGCTTTTTCTTTCCCTTATATCCTGGAATCTTGGAATGTGAGGTGCTCACTTCCAGATAATGATTACTGTTTTTTTATGAGACAGAATTGTGTATTGTCTTTCATTGCACCTTCCAGGGATGATGATGATGATGATGAGGAGGAGGAGGAGGAGGAGGGGGAGAATTTTCTTTATTGCATACAATGTACCTTGTTGCCTAGTATCTTCCCAGCCAAACTAGCTAGGGTGATTTCCAGTGGGATATTGGAGAACACCAGTAGTGGGCTGGAACTGCCTAGTACAGGGGTTTTCAACCTGCACAACTTTAAGACTTGTGGACTTCAACTCCCAGAATTCCTCAGCCAACTTTGCTGGCTGAGGAATTCTGGGAGCTGAAGTCCACAAGTCTTAAAGTTGCCAAGGTTGAGAACCCCTGGCCTAGTAGGACCATTTTAAGATTTTTTTGGCCTTTGAAACACCTATGAGGTAGGCTTAGAGTTAAGGTTGGGCTAATGCCTAGGGTTGGATAAAAGGGGGGAGTTAGTATTACACTGCTGCCATGAGTAGAAGAAATATGGTCTCCCAACAGCGTTATTATGTTTCAGGATATTTACATGGTTGTCATTTTTTTTACCCTAGCGCTGAAGATTCTGTGGATGAATGACAGGATTTTTCTGTCAGGGTATGCATTGCTTGTATAGAAAAGTCATAACTATTTGATTTTTCCATCGGCATACTATGTGAAAAAGATTGATGTCCAAACTACATTCGTAAACTGCTCAAGACACATCTTTGCCGACAGGCCTGGGGCATTTAACATCTTGCCCCTAGCCAGTGTATGTTTGTGTGCATGTTTGTTGGATGATTGGTTTTTTTTAATTCAGGGGTTCTTTTTTATATATGTATTTTAATGTTAGATTTCTATTCATGCTGTGAGCCGCCCTGAGTTCCTGGAATAGGGTGGCATAGAAATCCAATAAATGAAATGAAATTTTATATAGCTTTTCTAGACACATTAGATCTGCAAGGATGTCCTTGTAGTGCTTACCAAAAGCATCCAGTAAATTTGCTGCAAATTTGCTGTTTAATAGCGATCCTCATTGCTGGAGCTACTGAAAAAGAGTTCCTAGTTATAATGAAGAAATATAGCCTTTCAATATTTTAAGCAACTATAATTGCTCCATTGATCTTAAGATATAAATTTTCTAGGTAAATGGTTTCTTCTTTTTAAAACACTTTGATTCCTATATTAGGTGGCATCGGGTGGCCATTAGTGTGGAGAAGAAATCGGTTACCATGATTGTGGACTGTAAGAAGAAAACCACAAAACCACTTGAGAGAAGCAGCCCGGCGGTCGTTGACACCAATGGCATTACTGTCTTTGGAACACGAATTTTGGATGAAGAGGTGTTTGAGGTAAATATTCAGCTGTCAAATGGCCACATATTCAATCCTATGTGAACAGAATAACCGTTGAAGGCAGAACATGGTAAAATTGCTGTCTGCAGGCTATCTTGTATAAGGCTTGTGGAAAGTACATTTCCAAATGAAAACATTGTGCTACAGTAAACGTTTTGAAATACGGGTAGATTAAGATGATACACAAATACATTTGAAATAAATGATTTTTAAAATCTTAGTTTTGCAGATTTGGATATATCTGTATACAGATTTAGAGGAGAGCATTATTGGTTGTAATGTTCCATTTGTTTGTGATGTTCCTGAGGGTCTGTCAGTCTCTTATTTCATCCTTCTGATATGTTATCTCTGTTGCTGTGCTTTGCTATGGCATGTGAGTCCATTCCTAGATCACTCAATCTGAAACACCTGGTAATGTAGCAAAACACTAAGTCATTTCTTTCTTGCCAGCAGTAACCTTTATTCCTGCTGTTATTTTAATCTGTATGCACAACTATTGAACTGAATGAAAGACAATTATCTCATATAAATCTGGTATTATCATGAACATTGGTTTAGAGTTTGGAGTCTTAAAGATGTACGATGTATAAGTAAAAAAAATATCCCAGTAGTACTGGAGGGATCTGATTGTTTAATTATCTGTGGGATGGCATCAAGAAGCTCACCTTTTGTGACCTGACTGGGGATAGGGATTTGGGAACTCCAATGTATTTCCACCTAAAATGAACTATGGAATTTTCATCATACTGAGATGAAAAGAGAAGAAAAGTCAAAACTTTTTGCAGTGTAAACTTGTTCAGGAATAGATTGCATTTCCAAAGTAAGCTAGTCTAAAAGCAATACAGCTGAAGTGAATCCAATTGGTCATATGAGTGAATGCTAATTAAAGTACAGCAGTAGACTTATGAAGCTGTTAAAATTGGTATAACTACATGGATTGAACAGTCCATTTATCTATCAGTAGTAATAGTGAGGCTGCAGTTCTGAACTCAACATAACTCAGAAAAATTATTTTTAAGATGTGGGTGTGTGGGTGTGTATAGAAAAAGAGAACTGCCAGGAAGGAAGGAGCTTCCCTCTAAATTGTATTACATTAATTAAAAAAGAAAAGGCTGTTGCAGAACATATGTTGGAAATAAACAGCTATTTGGGAGGGCAAATCCTGGGGAAAGCATTTCAGAAACAAAATAAAGAATAATCTTTCTAAATAAAATTGATATTTCCATTGCAAATACCCTTAGTAAAATTGCTGTAAAATTCTGTATAGTTGGTTTATTTTACTATATGAAAAGATTCTAAAGATGTTATAAATGTCTAAGCTATGTTGTAATAGAAGAGAATTCACCATTGGTTTGGCTTAATAATCTCTATGACACGGGTGTCAAACTCGCCATGTCATGTGACGTGTCATGACATATCGCGACTCTTTTTGCATTGCTGGTAATGGGGTGGGCGTGGCTTCGGTATGATGAAACTGGCCCATAGGCCGGCAGTTTGAAACCCTTGGTCTATGAGCTTTCTAGTCAGCTGTGTTTCATTCACAACAAGTTGGGAAGGGGAAGTACAACTCTCCTACTACTTATTTGAAATTGATGATGCTGATCTTCCCTTCAGGGTGATATATCCTTTGTAGACATGGGGAACACTGTAGTGCAAACGTCTTCACAGTTTTGCATGTGTATGAGTCTTATAGAGCGTTGTTTTTCATTATAATGGGCTATGAGAATAACTTTGGGAGACAGGAGGAAGAGTCACAGTTTAGATAACAATCTGATAAAGAAAACCTGAGTTCAAAGTATGAATGGGGGTGGAGTAAGCATCTAAGATGGAACCCTCCCTAGTTATCTGGAAAGTAAAGGCAGAGGAGAGGGAAAGTGATTTCAGATATGTAAGATTCTGTTACTCCAACTTTATGATAAAGGTAGTGTTAGTACTCAGTTTCAGCCTAATTTTGATTAACTGAATGTTAAATTATAATCCAAGATCAACTTTTTTAGAAATTAAATGTGTTAATTCATGGGATTGAGTGTGCAAATAATAATCGTGACAGCACAAAAATAAACAGTCTATGTGATATTTGAACATAGCATGCTTTACAAATATATAGCATGCCATACATACACACACACACACATACACACACACAAACATACTGTACATACACACATACACGTGCTTGGATAGAGCTGAGTATTTACTGGCTGGATGCCTTTCCTGACACCTATGTGGAGTTCACAGCAGATGTTTTTTCTTTGCACCCTGGGAGAGAAACATCTGCTGCTACCTAGGATTGAATCTCAATTTTCTGAGTGGGAGGGGAGCATCTTTACCACTAGGCCACCACACCTAGTGTATTTGTGTGTATATATACACACATACACATGCACATAAATAAATACACACATACACACACACACAAACACTTGTACATTGTGTTCTATGGCCTGTGATGAAAATTGGGCATCTTTTGGGACAAGAGATTTTCTGTGCAGGTCACCAGAATTACACATCAGCTTGTGTGATACATTATGGTGAAAGGAGGGAAGCCATTTGGATCAGTCTTCACATTACATTTATAAGTGTGTTCTGGGTCTTTCTTCCAAGAAAATACATACATTGAAATGACTGTAAATAAGTGTAAGATTTCAGCCTTCCTGCAATTACAGAGGTGGTCCAGAAAGAACTCTATTTGTGACTTATACCTTTTGATATTTATTTATTTCGTAAGTCTTTCCAGTAACTAAAGAAGGTTTGGCAAAAGGAAGTATATTTTTCCACTATTTAAAATCCAGGAAGAAGGATTATACAGACCACTGAAATACATCTGTGTGAAGGAATCTATATGGGAGACTGAACTTCGTATAGGAAGTATTCCCTAGAAAGGTTATTTTAACAGACATTTGGAGGGCATTTATGTTTTCAGGCGTCTGATTTTACAAGGCTGTCACATGCCAAGAAAAATAATCCAAGCTGAAAAGATGGTCTTTAGGAATGGATGTGGTAGTAGTTAAGTCTTTCTGCTCCCTGCAGATATGGTTAGCAAAGCAGCAAAATATTTCAGGTTCATTTGGATTGAGGCCAGGTTAGTTTCTGAAAAATATACAGTTAGAAGTGCAAGCATTTCGTTTACAATCAGCATTATTTCACCCCATGAATTTCTCACATTTTTAGAAATGTTTTTTTTTTCCAAAATTTGACTTAACATGTAATTCAAGACTTTAGGGTTTGAGGAAAAATGCACTTCAGAATGCCAAAGGTAATTATAAAAGTTTAGATAAGAACAGCAAAAAAATAAAAATAAAAATTATGCTGGATGTTTCCCATGTCCCTTTTTTTTAGTAGGGGATTTTTTTCCCCCTAAATTGAAATTCGAACTGAATTTAGGGGCTATTTTAGAACTTTTAGAGAATTTTAAGGAAAGCGAGTAAATACTTGATAAATAAAGTATTAGTTTTGGTGAAGAGACTTCAGAAGAGAATATGTAATATTTGAAAAGATGTCAGTGATACAATACTGCCATCTCTTCTTTTCCTCTTAATTATGTATCAAAACTATTTAACAGCAGAGGTTTATCGAAGTCTAATACAAATATTATAACTCACATCTGAAGGCGAGAATGGCAAAGTTAATTAAGATGGCTCTATGGAATAATGTAAGATTGACGAACATTGTGGAATGGTGTTGAATATTTTACACATAAAAGACACATAAAAGCATAAAGGCTAAACACATTTTTTTTTTACTGCTTCACTTTCTGAAGAGGATATCTCAGTGCAAGCAATTTTAGTATCTCTGCTTCAACTCTAGGTCCTGCACATTTAAATTCAATATGATTTTATTGCTCTAGTTGCAGATAGTCAGTGAGATGGTTTGAATTCCTGCAGTGTTTTCCATTTTGCAGCCATTGCTACATGCATTCTCAAACACAGTCCTGTGGTTTTATGTATGAGCTAGGAAGCCAAGAATGATTTGTCTATGCTAGGTTTTAGTGGATGTATTGTTCCACCCATGGGCAGGATTTGAGAAAGTAACCATTAAGGACTAAATATTTCAATATCTATGTCAGTATGTATGTCAGGATTTTTTATTTTACCAATATCCAGAGTATCTATGTCACACATACATTACTAATGAGATATTTGAATAGAGAAGTAGCATGGTTAAGATGATGGACTAGGAGCAAGTCTTCTCTTAGGGAAAGCTGGATGAACTAAGGGCAGCCAATTCCTTTTGCCCTAAATAAGCATCAGACACTAGACAAACCAAGGCACTGGTGGCTTCACTATAAGAACTAGGTGACAAAAGATTTTTTTAAAAAGTGGCTCAGCATTGTGTAGGACAAATGCTATAAACAACATCAACATTTGAGGGTTTGGGTTTTTTGTTTTTTTTTGTAGATCTTTAAAGAAAATCTTTATGCTAAAAACAATGGAAAATTATGGTATCTGAAGAACCATTAAACTATTGTGGCAAAATTTGGGCCTTGGTATATTAGCATTATATCTTAGTGCCACTGTCAAATGGCTAAATGGAACAAAAATTGGCACTGACTTTACACATAATAATTTAATTCTTTGAAATGCTTTTCTGTATTTGGAATGTAAACATCCAGCACTGGGAACAGCACTGTTTTTATGGAATTTAACAAGTAGTTATTGGCCTAATTAATGGTTACTCAATTGATTCAATAAAATAAGGATAAGAAGGCCCCATTAAATTGGAGGGAGTGCATAAATAGTTCCTCAGCATTTCAAATATGGCACACAGTTGGACACAAGGTGGTGCCATTTATCTACAAGGACTTTATTAGAATCTCCCAATTTATCCCAAATGTTGTAATTCTTTAATAAGCATCTTAGACTCTTCCTTACACATTTATTAATCATTCCAGGTCAAAATTAGTGTAAGCAATTGCCTTCATTGGGGCTGATTAGAATTCTCAACCATATTTCTGTTGAAACTTAAAATACCTTGAAGTGTTTTCATTTATTTTCTAAGAGTGTTTTCTCTCCTGGATTGCCAGTCATTTCATGAATAAAGGTTGATGCTACAACAGTAATGGATATGTTTACACATTAGTACATATAATTGGAATTTGTGTTTTCTGGTTTGAAAAGGCAGACATAATTAAGAAACATCCAATATGGAAAAGATGATAATTGGTAATTATTAAAATGGTAAATGTGGTTCAACAGATGTGTTCATTGGGACAAAGAATGATGAGACAGAGATAAATGTATGTATATATTCAGTGATAACCTCAGTAATGATAGTGAGGTTGGATTTGGTTATGCTTTACTATTGTTTGCTTAACTATAGTTTATTGAATAATCCACAGTTGGTTGGATTCATATAATATAATAAACCTTAGACTGTAATTTACCTACCACAATTGCTGAGTTTACATGGTCTGTTAAGTCAAAACCAGACAAGCTACATTATAGCTTGGCAGGATGTATAAACCAAGCCAATATTTGCCAGCTATAGGGGAAAAAAAATCCCTGCATTCCATGTGGGGGGGATAATCAGTAAAATAATCTGAAATAAGATCGTTGTCATTATTTGTATATTTATTTATATCCCACCTATATAATTTTTACAAATAACTAAAGGTGGTGAACATATCCGACATACCTTCTTCCTCCTATTTTCCTTCACAACAACAACCCTGTAGGTGGGTTGGACTGAAAGAGAGGGACTGGTCCAGAGTCACCCAGTTAGATTTAATGGCGAAGGCAGGACTTGAACTCCTAGTCTCCTGCTTTTTAGCACAGTCCCTTAACCACTAGACCAAACTGTTCTCATTATGATATCTATATTGTCTATACACTTATAATGCAATTACATTTTAAACATATATTATTGTCTCCTTTTTAGCTTTCTTTTGAGTTAGATGGGGGATACTTTTTTCTCTCAGTATATCAAGAAAGTATATCAGTATATCTCTCAGTATATCAAGAAAGAAAAAATAAGGTGAAAAAAGTAAGCTAGGTGAGATGGGCAGCAAAGAAATTTAGCAAATAATAATAATAGGTTGTTCTACAGCTTGCACATCAAATATACTGAAAAAAATATAGGTTTTATAATTATTGAATTCTAATTTTACTAGGAATTAACAGAAAAAATATTTTGCAATAATTTGCAATAAGGCTGAATCCATCCATTCTTGACACATTTTTCAGACTAGATTTCATTTCACTGGAAACAGTCCTTAAAACGTTGTGTTTGATTTTCCACAGTACTATATGACACCTAGACCCTGGCAGGGACTAAAATAAGGAGTGCCAAAAATACCACAGGAACTTCTGTTCTGACAGAATTGGCTTTGGAGTAGAAAAAAAATTCTCAAGTCTTTTCTATTATATCTTCTATTTCTTCCAGATGCAGCTTTGTTTGTTCTTTTTCACCCTGCAGCTCTGGGTTCATGGTTCACTCAGATGTACCCTCAGGAAAGTATCCATGTTGAGAACACATAGCTTTGAACTCTATGAATTGCCAAACTGCTCAAATGAAGAGTGACTTTCTTCCCAAAGTTTCTTGTGTTGAAGAAAGCCATGGAGAGAGACAGAAAAAAAAAAGGCTAGCTCCTTCCTTTCTTCCCCTCTGAATGAATTTAGTGTTCCCTTGGGGTAGCATACGCATTATTTGCTTTTCCTCAGTAGTTTGTGCATCTTCCCATAGGGGAGAAGTGTGACAGTGGGACTGTGAGAAAAGGAAATAAAAGCTGCTGCTTTTTGCCACTTCCTAACGAGAAAAACAGTGGTATTTCTATTTATGTAATATGATGAGAAACAGCCCCAGTAGCCACAGAAAATTTCCAAAAAAAATATGGGTCTTTCCCTCCACCCCCAGGGCTGGGAATGAGTTGGGATGTGGAGGAAAAAAGCTTTCCCCTCTTCATTATTAATGGATCTCATAATAAAAATCAATAAAATATGATTAGTTTCCACTTAATTTTTTTTGTCCCCGGTGGGGGAGAAGGTTATTTCTCGCAGTTCACATACACTCTTGCAGAAGTTTCAGCTATATTACCAGCTAAAGAATATGGCAGCGCTGAGATTGCAGTCCTAAGTATGGATCCCTTGCAGTGAACCTCAGACAAATAAATGGAACCTATGCTTCTAAGCAGAGGAATGAGCCTTAAATGAACACTGCAATCTGGGTATTTCTATACAAATGTTGAAAGACTGGGAATGTGGCCAGGTGGATGGACAATACCTTTTCTCTGCTCACTTTCTTTGTGGATTTGAATTTGGAATCTAATTCAGGTAAAGTTAAGTATTTTAAACTGGGAATAATTTAGAGTAATGTGTAGCAGCTTGAGCTCTTTATTCTGTGGCTGCCAGGGATTTGAAAACACTGTGGATTAAAGATGTTACTTTAAAATGAATTTGTTATTAGAATCTGGTCATCAACCATTGGTGCTGACTGTCAGAATGGGAATAACATGTCTTTTCCTCCAATAATTTGGGCATGTGACCACTTGGCTGCCGCCACTAAGTTACACGTTTCCCTTAATAGCTGTCTACTATAACCTATTAGTTCCTCAAGCTGTTTCTTCGTGGTATGGTCTGGTTTAAAATGATATTCAAATGAGCATCCTTTGTGAATTCCCACTTGAGTTGATCTATTGATTTAGGATCAGTTGTCCTGAAAAATTGCTACAATTGTTTGTGGTTTCTTTTATATTACTATTTTTTTTAGACATTTATTTAACTTACACTGTACTTGGGAGGAAGGCAGCTGCTCATCTCTCTCTATTAGAGGCAAAGTACCTGTATAATCAAACCTTAGCAGATAAGATGAAGGGGCGGTGAGAAAGGAATGGATAATTTTAAAGAATATTATTCCCATCCTCAATATGGATGATTTGGGGGCATTTCTGAAGAACAGCTCTTACAACTCACATAAACATACATACATGCAATTTTACCTTTAAAAATATAGTTATAATTCAGAAATGGTCTACACCCAAAACACAAATGCTTCAATTATAAATTGATACTCTGTACTACTTAAGATTATGGTATAGTGTTATTCATTTGTTTAAGTTCGCTTCAGGTTTAAAAAAAAAAAGGTATCAAGGAAAGTGAATTTGAAGAAGTTAATATGAGTTTTTCCCCAAGAAAACTTTTACATGGAACAGCAGGACAAAGCAATAATAATATAGGGTTATTTATTTGTCCAGAGATAAAATGAATAGGTAGAATAAAAAAAATCATTTCAAAATGTTAAAACAAGAACTTATATTAAAGGTTCATTTGGCTTGCTTGCGTAAAGTAATAGTTAACAGAAACCATATTTTTTAGGTTTACAGTTTTTATTAATTTATAATATAAAATACAAAATGCAAAAGCAAATAGTAGGGGAGAAAAGGGAGGGAAAGGGGAAAGGAGCAGTGTAGAAAAGAAGGGAGGGGAAAAAGTGTTGACTTCTGATTCCTTCTAGTGTAGTAGAATAAAACAGTAACATAAAACCTCAACTTTTTTACTTTTACATAATAGTATAAACTAGCCATTTCTATAACAACAAATCTATCTAATCAGTAAAACCCAAAATCAAAGTTTCATTTTTTTCCCACCTCAAGCACAAAATCCAAGTAGAAACAAAAGTACTTGTATTTTTTTACTTTGATCAAAGCAGTCAGTTTACCCATCTCTGTTAATAGGAACCATAATTAAGGTTTTCCCTAAACTAAAGAACTCATTGGAAGATTTTGAACCAGTCATAGTCTCTCAGTTCATCCTACCTTACAAGGTTGTTGTAGGGAGAAAATGAGGAAGACACCATATAAGCTACCTTGAATGCCTTAAAAAAGGTGAAATACACATGTAATATGATACACACCCTCATGCTGATGAAACATTAATAATATGGATTATTACTTATATATAATAATAATAATAACAACAACAGCAACAACTTCATTGTCACTTTGAATGTACACCAATCAGCATACATCAAAATTAAATTTCGTTGCATACAGCTCTCAAAGGGTCACCACCTCTGATATACACTCCTTGTTTGTGGCCAGCTCAAGTTTCAGATCATCCATTTTAATCTCTAGAGAGCTAGATGGCAAACAGGACAGATGGAAATGGAGCTCCGTGTGGATCAACCCTTATATTAGCTTATATTCCTGCACGACAAACTCACCTCCTTTCCGTTTTCTGATCCTGACTCTTCCACCTTTTCCTTAAAGAGGCCTTTATATATATAAAACAAACACCAATGCTACGTTCACTTGGAATAGTTAACCAAGATTGTGGCTTAGTGTGTTATATAAAGCAATCCTTCTGCTTTAGTACTAATTCGATGCATCATCTTATTCCAGAAAATTGATTAAATTAGAATTGTTCAATCATAGACTTATCCTAGTTTTCGTCCTGGATTAAAATACCCATTATCCTTGATAGTTCACTATACAGGTTGTCCTCAATTTACAACCATTTGTTTAGCGACCGTTCAAAATTAAAATGACACTGAAAAAGGTGACTTATAATGAGTGTTCGCACTTATGACCTTCACAGCATTCCCATGGTCATGTGATCAGAATGCGGGCACTAGGTAACCCGCATTTATTCACGATGGTTGAAGCATCCCGGTGTCATGTTAATTTCCCTTTGTGACCTTCCTGGGCAGCTTCCCACAAGCAAAGTCAATGGAGGAAGCTGGATTCACTTAATGGCTGTGTGATTCACTTAACGACTGCAGTGATTTGCTTAACAATGATGACAAAAGGATTGAAAAATTGGGCATGACTAACTTAACAGCCACATTGTTTTTGTTTTTGGTCCCAATTCCAGTTGTAAGTCAAGGACTATCTGTATTGACAAGATTTGATAAATAATGTGTATAGAGAGATACAAGCTGATGAAAGCTGAGCTAGTAGATTATGTGTGAGGATGTAATTTTGAAAAAGGTTAAAGAGGATCAACGATAGAGGTGGATTTAGTATGATCTGTCAATTATTCTAGCAAAAGAAGCAATTATACTTATGTAAGTGATGGCCCTGATCCAGTCAAGTGTTGTATGCCCTCAGCTCTTACTAATGGCATTTTAATCAACATTAGGGAGTAATGAGGCTTGTTATAAGTCTAATCAAATCTTTGGCTTCACTGAGCTGAATATAATAGGGTTAAAAAAACATATTTCTACCCGGTGCAAACAGCATTGCACTGTTAGATAAATGTGTGCCTGAAATAACTTTCTACATATTGAAAGTAAAGGATTTGGGGTCGGTGATTCATATATGGTTTTTATGGACTATCACATCATTAGCAGAGGTTTTGATGGAATACAATAGAACTAAAGTTTTTTTTTAACATACCCTTTGGTTGGGTGAGTGAAATTTATATATTGAAGAGAATTAAAAACAGCATTTCCCAATAATTATTAATGTTGCTATTTCACGTTTATATTTTTTACACAACACACTGATGTTCTGTAACAGGGCCACTATTTCAATTCAGAAAATGGCATATCAACACGAGGCTATTCGTGAAGCAATATTGCACCATGTATCAATATTGCAGAATTATTTATGATAAACAAGAGGTACATTATTATCACCATTAGGAGTGTCTGCAGGGTCAATTAAGCAAGATGGCGGTCTTCCAGATCAGACCTCTGAAAGAAAGTTCACTCAATTGTGTGATAAGCATATGAGCTTATCATATGGATAGAAGAAATTTCAAACATTCTAGATGAAGTATTTGTAGTTTCAATAGTTATAAAGAGCAGAAATCTGATATTTTGCCAGCTTTAAAAATTTGTCACTGTTTATTTTAATTCACACTACAAACAAGTAGTGTTACTATTGTCATTTAAAAATCATATTTGCAAGGAGAAGGTTGACTTCATCAAAGGATCAGGAATCGCCTTCCCTCTTCCCCCATCTTCAAAACAAAAGAAAGTTTCTGGTAATTACTCTAATTTCAATTTATAGAAATCTGGACATAATTTTTTAGCACTCAGAAAACTGCATATAGCCACAGTAGTTATTATTAAATTTATAAATTAACATTTTAGCATCTGGGTTGAAGGATTTTGTAGAAACTGGCAAATTCGTTGTATGGGATACATTAAATCCTGTACTTTGTTCTACTGTGGAAACAGATCATTTAACATGTTTGAAGAATTATTGCATTTGGAATGTCAAAGACATGTAGCAATAAGCAGATGCATCTTGTTTGATGTGCTTAGAACACACTTGTGTGAATCAAATAGCTGTTCTTCCACTTCCCAAAATTTGCCAGGAGCATTTCAAAAATAATTGAAATATGGTACCAGCTTTTGATTTTACTGTAATGTTCTGTACCTTTAGAAACTCCTCTCACGTCTCAATTGATTTAAATGAGCATTCCTTCTCACATGTTCTACACTCATAGACCACTAAATAAATGTTTGGAACATCCAATTCTCTCTCTCTCTCTCTCTCTCTCTCTCTCTCTCTCTCTCTCTCTCTCTCTCTCTCTCTCTCTCTCTCTCTCTCTCTCTCTCTCTCTCACACACACACACACACACACAGATCTTTGTCTTTAAAAACCCATCTTAACAGAATAATAACAGAATAACAGAGTTGAAAGAGACCTTGGAGTTATTCTAATTCAACCCTCTGTTCAAGCAGGAGACCCTTTCAGACAAATGGTTGTCCAATCTCAACTTAAAAAATGGCAAGCCATTCCACTGATTAATTGTTCTCACTGTCAGGAAGTGTCTCCTTAGTTCTAGGTTGGTTCTCTCCTTGATTAGTTTCCCTCCATTGCTTCTTGTTCAGCCTTCAGGTGCTTTGGAGAATAGGTTGACCCCCTCTAGGCAGGCCCCTAGATCAGCAGTCTCCAAACTTTCCGACTCGGCTGACTGGTGGAGGTGGCCGTGGCTGAGGGGAGAGGGGATGGTTTTGCAGTTGCTGCTTATACAAATGCGGCTTTGCCGCACATGCGCACACTTGCCACCACTTCCACAGTCCAGTTCTGAAGAGACTGCAGCCCGGCATTGGGCCGCAGACCACAAGTTGGGGACCCCTACCTTAGATATTGGAACACTGCTATCATGTCACCTCTAGTCCTTCTTTTCACTAGTCTAGACATATACAATTCCTGCAACCGTTCTTCATATGCTTAAGCCTCCAGCCCCCTAATCATGTTTACTGCTCTTCTCTGCACTCTTTCCAGAGCCTCAGCATATTTTTTTATATTGTGACAACCAAGGCAGTATAAAGTAGTATTAACACTTCACGTGATCTTGATTCTGTCACTCTGTTAATGCAACCCAGGACTACATTGGCTTTTTTTTTTACCTAATTATAGTTGGATTTCTGTGTATTTTTTTTATGATTCCCTCCATTTTTAAAAGGACTTTCAACTAAATTTGGTGCTGAACCATTGCCTCAAAAATGAAATACTCGTTTAGAATTGAATTCTTTTATCTATATCAGGGTGTCAAACTCACAACGTCATGTGACGTGTTGCGACGTATTGTGACTTTTTTTGCCATTGCCGGCAATGGGGTGGGAACGGTTTCGCTATGATGCATCCGGCCCACGGGCTGGCAGTTTGACACCCCTGATCTATATCATGTAATAAAATAACAGCAACCAGCTTCTCAAGAATGTTCTTCAATAGAAATCTCTTAGTTCATATCAGAAAGCTGGACTAGTAGGCACATGGGGAGGGTGAGCTGAGCTAGTGAATAAGGCGAAGAAAAGCAGGCACTCTTATTTTTTTATCTTATTTATTAAATTTATATGCTATCCATCCTGCTGTTGAGTCACTCTATAAAATTACAAGATATAATTTTAATTTGCTTTCAGTGCAATTGTCACATAGGTAACATTGGAGTGACTATGGGGTACTCTGGTCTCTTATTGTCAGCTCCTCAATGTAGACCAAGTCAAGAAACAGACATGTAAAATATTAGAACTCTGTTTTATTGATAGTAATAGAATTTCAAATGCCATTCAGCATTCCTGTTTTCCTTCCTCTTATGCTAAAGACAATAAAACTGGGCAGCCACAGTCCTATGATTCTATGATTTTATTGCATTAGTTTGATTGTTCAGCTCTATTTTTTTTCCTTCTAGCTGAAATAATATTTTTTTAAAATTTTATTAAAGCAATCAACATTAATCATAATATCATATTAAGAAGCAATTATCATAGATCATAAAATACAACAGCAAGTATTAGTCTTTGTAAACGTCAGATTTGGTAAACATTCCTCACTCCTCACGTCGAGCCTCAACTATACGCCAGATACATTTTATTTGATTGGTGTTTCTCTTGTATATAATCTATCCACTGTTTCCAGTCTATCATATATTGTTCATTTGAGCGATCCTTCAAATATGCCGAAATTTTCGCCATTTCTGCCAAATGTATTACTTTCAAAGTCCAATCTTCAATAGGTGGTATTTCTGGCTTCTTCCAGTATTGTCCCACCAGCAGTCTTTTTTTTTTAAAAGAGTTCCAAACTTTATCCAACCATCTGGTTTACTATGAGTGTAACTGCATTTGCCACATGTAATCCAGAAGGGTACAGCCATTCTGAAGCAGAGAGATTCAAGGGCCACACAGTGAAGTGATGGAGCTAAGTGACTGAGCCAAAACATTCTCCCTCATTTAACTTTGACAGAAGATCATGGGGCATCACTTTTTTTAAAAAAAATATGTTAAACCTGTTTTATATATGTCCCACATGTGCTATATTTACAAGTAACTGAATGTGGTTCCTCCTATTTTCTCCACAATCACAACCCTGTGAGGCTCAAGGTCACCCAGCTGGCTTTCATAGCTAAGGCATGATTTGAACTCATGGTCTCTCACATTCTAGCCTGGCGTCTTAAACACTAGACCAAACTGGCTTCAATTTCTTCAAGATTGTTTCCATACTCCTCTACTTTAATATCACTATCCCTATTGGCTTGGATAGAGCAATACAAATTCTTTTTAATTAGGAAGGAAGGACATGGATATAAAATAGCAGCAATGATAAATAATAATTTCTCCCCAGATATTCTATACTGCCAATCATTGACATATTCAAGGATGCCAGATAGATAGAAGCAAAACAGTATTGCAATGCATGCCTAAACACACACCTTATCTATTGTACAGTAAGAAGCATATATTCAAACTTAAAAAATTGGCAGAGCAACAGATACATTTGGCTTTAAGATTACCAAGCTATAATCTTATCTACCTAACTCTATTTTAATTAGCAGACAAACAAGTATTTCTGGCTTTAAGGCTGTCAAACTACATTCATAGCTAGCTAACTACAGTACCTTGTGCATATTATGTCATAGAAATTGTAAGTTAATAACCCTGTCCTTACTGAACACCTCAGGGGGTGTGGCTAGATGTATTGTGATGTCACAAGGGTAGGTGGGTCCTGATTTTTTTTTATTATAACATTTTTTATTATTAGATATATATTTGTACATGTAAACAAAGAAAAAATTCAAGTTAAATGCTATTCAACTTAATACAATCATTTTAAATTTGTAAACATTCTTCATTCCGTATATCAAGATTTAACTATAAGCCAGATACATTTTCTTTGATTGGTGTTTCTCTTGTATGTAGTCTATCCAATGTTTCCAGTCCAACATATATTTTTCATTTGAATGATCCTTCAAATATGCAGATATGCTACGGCGCTGGTGGCGTTGAGTGACTGGATTAATATATCGAATGACAGAATACTGAATGTTGAAGGACATGGATTACTATATGGTTGGCACGCATATTTAGTGTATGACAAGAAGGTGGATAGGAGCTTCAAGGAGCACGCACTGAGAAACTCGCTGTTGCGTGTCTGGAAGAAGTATCAGTACTTACTACACGAAAAGATTCCCATCTGGACGATCCCCAGACACGCAATAGGGAACATAAACATAGTACAAGGTCAAGAAGTGGTGCCCTATAGTAAACTCGTAATGGAAGAAGGAAATGTGTTATCATTAAAGCCATCGAATATGCTAGCAGAGGAAGGAATAGTGTGTACTTGGTTTTCATATTTACAATTGCAGTCTAGGTGGCAAAAAGACCTGAAGAAGGGTTTATCATTAACAGATGAGAATTTAATTAAACAAGTTAGAGAAAAAGGGCCCGTGCATATCAAAAGAGTGTACAATGTATTGATAGAAATTGACTCTGAAACTGTACTAGTCAAGGATTGTATGACAAAGTGGGAACAAAATTTTGGGCGGGTGGTGCAGGAAACTTTTCAGAGACATTTTTCTCCTTGACACGTACACATTGGAAAAATGGATGCTGCCCAAATATTGTGTTGAAACCGTTGATTTTAATATCCTCGGTCTCATTCAGTCTGAAATCAGTCAGAAAATTTATTTAGGGCCCACCATGTTATTGAGAAGATGGGAGTTTGATGTACAACATTCGAATGTTTGACAAGAAGGCACATTGAAGGATTTTTTTGGGGGGTAGGGGAAACTTAGTTAATTCCACCATTAACCTGCTCTTACTATGAAGAATTTGTTTTGGAGCTTTCAATAAGAATTTTCCTTCCTACTTTATTTATTTATTTATTATTAAATTTCTATACCGCCCCTCTCCCGAAGGGAGAGCTTATAATCCTGTTATTCTGCTTCACATATTGTGGAATATTGAAGGAAAAGTTGTGAGTAAAGAAGTAGATGTACAGTATGTTTCTTTAGAAGTAGTGGTGAAGAAGGAGGACCTGATTTGGAGTCAAGAGGAAGGGAAGAAAAGTAAAGATTTTCAGAGAGTTTGTGAGAAAAAATGATAGTGTGTATGAGAGAGAGAAAATGAAGTGTGCACGTGAAGGAGAAAATAATAGGTGCATGAAGGGGAGGGGCATGATGGACTCATAATGGTGAAGAAAAATGGGTTGTGGTGGAGGGAATAGCAATAGCACTTAGACTTATATACTGCTTCATAGTGTTTTACAGCCCTCTCTAAGCAGTTTACAGAGTCAGCATATTGCCCCCAACAATCTGGGTCCTCATTTTAGCGTCCTCGGAAAGATGGAAGGTTGAGTCAACCTTGAGTCGGTGAGAATCGAATATCTGGCAGTCGGCAGAGTTAGCTTGCAATACTGCATTCTAACCACTGCACCACCACAGCTCTTTGGTGTATGTGAATGGAAATGGGCCATGGATAAGAGTATGGGACACAGGTTTGCTCTTGATGTGGGAGCCAAAATAAAATGGCATGAACTCTGCATAAGGCTCATATGAGGACTATGTGTGCATAGGTGACAGAATAGATTTATACAATGAGACATATAAAAGGATGGGAAATAGATTTTAAGATTTTAAGAGATAATGAAGTATGTATGAGGGAGCAGAATGTACAAGGATGCCATAAATGTGCACCAAAAATGAAGCATGAGTGAGAAAAGTGATTATCTGAAAGAATGGATGACCACGGACTTTGCATGAAAGAAAGTGGGGTTTGTGTATATAAACAATGAAGTAAGCTAGCAGGTGAACATCAACTACCTCCTCGAATTCAGACTTTTAAAAGTAATGCACTATTTTTTTAAAGCAAATATTTATTCTCATGTTCTCATGGTTGTTAAGTGGTTTCCTGACTGACTTTGCTTATCAGAAGATGGCAAAAGATGATCACATGAAACTGGGACACTGCAGCCGTCATAAATATGAGTCAGTTACCAAGCATCTGAATTTTGATCATGTGACCATGGGGATGCTGCAGTGGTTGTAAGTGTGAAAAATGGTCACGAGTCACTGTTTTCAATGACTTTGTAACTTGGAACGGCCACTAAATGAACTGTTATAAGTCAAGGACTACCTGTACTCTCAACTAAAAAATCTAATATAGGTAGTCCTTGATTGATGACCATAATTGAGTGTGTCAAGTGGGTCATTACGTGACTGGACCTGACCTTTTTTGTGGCAGTTGTAAACAAACACAGTGGTCATAAAGTGAACGCTGCTGTTAAATCATTATTCGCTATGATTTTTTTCTCCAGAACTGAAAGTAAACACTGGCTTCCAGAAACAAATATGGTGACCAAAACTGGATCACCATATTATAAAAAAGATGTTGAGACTCTGGAAAGAGTACAGAAGGAGCAACAAAGATGATTAGAAGGCTGGAAGCTAAAACATATGAAGAACAATTCAGGAATTGGGTGTGTTTAGTCTAGCGAAAAGAAAGGTTAGGGGCGATATGATACCATAGCAGTGTTCCAATATTTGAGGGACTGTCAAAGAAGAGGGGGTCCAACTATTTTCCAAAGACAAGAGAAGAAACGACGGATGGAAACTAATCAAGGAGAGAAGCAACCTAGAACTAAGGAGAAATTTTCTGACAGTGAGAACAATTAACCAGTTGCTGTTTCAACCCAAAACATATTCATCTTAATTCATCTCCATCATAATACCCATTTTTCCAAATACTTTCCCAACTTTGAATTATTTTGATTGTTAGTAACTTTAAAAAAAAAAAACCCACTGCTTTTCAGTCCCAACATGCTGTCCAAGCAATTCATGCTATGGGCTTTTAAATCAGTACTGTAATAAACTGTCGGCTTAGAGGACATTAAGAAAATTGGAACAGGGGAGAAAGTTTTTCTGGAGGAAAACCCTGGTTTTATTGAAAACTTTTGTAGGATTAATGTACTTACATGAAAATCTGGGACAGAGAGCTATGAAAGATGGTAGAAAGCTGCAAATGTCTTTCCTCAGTGTGGAACCCATATGATACTACCCAGCCCTTCTGAATCATTCTTAAAAAGGAAGTACAGGAAGTCCTCAATTTATGACTTATCATTTAACAACCACCAAAAAGTTACTTATGACCTGGTTTCAAAGTTCCAATCCCCCCTTTCCCCCCCCCGGGACGTGTCACTGCATTTCAGGTGCTCATTTATGGCCATTTGCGGCATCCTCTGGTCATGTGACTGTGATTTATGTTGGTTTTTTTTGTCAAAACTTGTAACTAAACACTGCTTTTGGAAACTTAAAGAGTTTTTGACAAAAACGCATCATAGGAACGAACAGTTTACTTTCAGTTTTTGACGAAAATGCATTATAGGAACCAATGGGTTCACTTAATGATTCTGGCATTTGTTTTACAACCAAAATGTAGTAAAATTGGGTCCAGTCAGCAACCTTGGGCAGGCTCCATTACATTGTAAATCGAGGACCACCTATACATGGACAATAAATAAATGGTTTGTCACTGACCTCTTCCAGAATACTTTTCAAACTTCCTTGTATATCTTATAGACCCAGAATTTTCTAGTGGTCCCTGTTCATCTGCTTAAACTAGGCTTAATCTTGATTCAGTTTTGAGAGATCAGTCAGGATAGTTTTGATGCTACCAGCTATGCCACTGTTCCTAGATTTCATTTAATTCTATGTAATTATAATGTTCTGTCTTTGTAAGTCATTTAGCACTTATTTAAAGGTAAATTTAATTATTAAAAATACATCAGCACTTTGGCTCTGCTTAACATTATCTTCCTTTTACTCCACCAGTCCAGTAGGCATCTCTTGCTACTGGATTGCCAAGATTTTACTAATTTATACACCTTTGTAGAAAACTCCCAGCCTCAAGTATTGGGGCCAAGTAAAAATTTTGCACACAGTTTCTTTTCATGCCTTGGTATGTCAGATGGGCTTGTAATGGATGATACAGTACAATAGCTCCTTTTTATAATTTTGAATTATAATTATGAAATGAAGTTGCCGAATTGTAATTTGTAAAAAGTAAATCAGCTTTCCTTACTTTGGTGCCCTCTATAGATGTTTTGACTTCAATTCTTAAATTACCAACCACTTGAGATGGATGTATCTTTCCTTTCGTCTCATTTTTATACCACCAAAATTTCTCTTTTCTAAGAAATAGGACTGTGCATCTTTTCTCTGAGAAAAGTGGTAAAAGTTTAAAAAGAGTTCTCCTCTAAGGTACCAGCATTTTCTTTCAAACTGTGATTTAGCCTCACTTTTTTTTTTACCAGTGGAACTAAAAATTTACAAAAAGTTTGCAAAAAATCTCCTCACGAACCTAAATATTTGGTACAGTATCTACCTTGATCACCACAGGCAACACAATAAATTTAATGTTTCTTTCCCCTATCCACTCCAAATAAATTTAAGTTAAGAGTGGAAACAGGAATTAGCCTTACCAAATAGTCATAATTTTACTCTAATTTCTGTAGGGAACTAGATCTGGGGACAATCCATTGAAAAAGAAAACGGAACTGGAGGAATCTCAGAAAATTATTCTGAGGATCATTAGGAAAGAAATCAGAGAGTCAGAAGGAAAAAAAAGTACTCTCTCTATCCACTTTACATTTCTTTTCTGCTATGCATTCATAACAGTGGCTTCTGATTTGAATCCAGCTTTGTGAGTTCAACTACTGATTACTTAGTGTTAGTAATTTCTGTGCACATTCTGGTGCATAGACCATTTTATTTTCACCATTTACTGCTTTTGTAACATTTGACAAATCTGGCAGGTGCATGCTGTAAAAATCTCTCTTGATGGTTCCACTTATCACATTGTGCAATGGAATATTTTATTTAAGGTTTCTGGAAATTGTTAGCCCCCTTCATTTTGCACAGGAAAATTAAATGAATTCAGCAGCAGTGTACTCCAAAATCTATAATAATGAAGGCCAGGCTGTCTAGGCTATTGTAATTTTCAGTCCATGGTTTTATTATCAAAGAACTAATTAGAAAATTCTTGGCACTTTCCCAGAAACCTTTAGGCTTTTAAAAATTTAGATATTTCTTCTGCTGGAATAACTTCATCCTGGGCTTTCTAGCAGTGAGATCATTGATATCAAATCTGGTAGTTTTACTACTGTAAGCCTCTTTTCCCTAAGATGGAAGGTCAGATCTGGTTGTGTAAAATATTTGTTATATGTCATAATGTTATGTATACTTAGCATTATCTGGAATGATGTTTTTATAAAACCTAACCATCTAGAAGAAAGATTTTTAATATAAGAAGTGTCCAAAATGTTTGAGAAATGTTTTAAACATAGACAGGGATCTATGTGAATTAGTGACTTTAGATATGAAACCGGTCACTTGCCCTGGATTCTGCCAAAGATGCAGTGTTTTCCTTATCGCTAGCTGCAAACTTCCTCTGTTTAAAGGTTTTACAGAGGATAGTTCTCATGATGAAAAACACTCCTCTGGCTACATCAGACTCAGAAGAACAAAAAATGGGAAGAGAGAGCAGAGCTCTTGAAATTGCCCATTGTGGCTGCACCTGAATAGCTGAATAATTTTGCACAAAATCAAATACCAAACACTTCTGGATATGATGGGTGATCCATTTCTATATCTGCAGGAAGTAGGGGACGTTTGATTCTAAGTAGTTGCCGTAATACTGAAAGTGAAAATATAACTTCTGGGTGATGGGTATCAAATTCCAGTGACTAAGAATATTGGTGAGATAATATTTTGTCCCTCAAAAAAGCTTCCTTTTCTGATTGTCTGACTGAATTTGCCATATTTTTATACCTTGGAGCTACTGAATCTGTTTTTCTTTACAGTTATTTATCAAGAACTGAGGTAAACTGATTGTTTGGTCCTTGGCTTTTCACATGTATGTCATAGCTTCTACTTAGGATAAAACATTTTTGATGTCACAGTTTGTACTATCTTCCCAATACAGTAGAGAATATTGTAACTGCTATGACACTATGAAGGGTAATAATAGCTATGATAATAGTATATTTGCTGCAATACATTATTAGACTGAGCAAGATCATAATGTACCATGCTTTTCCCAACACTACCTTTCTCAAATAATTTAAAGTCAGTGCTGCTTAAATGATATGCAACAGTATGTTTTACTCTTCACAGGGATGAAGTGTACAATTTCCAATGTCTCCTAATTCAGTAATCTAGCTCTGAAAGGTTTTGGGGAGGGTGCTTCTGATAGCCCTTTATTATTTACTTTCTCATTTCGAAACATATTTTGAGTGCTATGGCAACATGTCCTTCTGCTGATCAGCCAACCAATGTATAAATGGTTGCAATGTGACTGGGCAATGTACTCTCTGAAATTAAAATAAAAACTTTCTCAGGTCACCACTCACATCCTTTCTTGGGGGGCATTTGGTCAACGAGGGAATTGGACTTTTAAGGAGGCAGGGTTATAGTACCTATGTTCATCTCACTCAAATATTGTTGAAATGATAGATTTGTATACCTCAGAGGTTTCACAGAAAATTGCATTGTTTCAGTATAAGTGGCATGAGGTTAAGATGTGCTTGAATCAAGTTGGATTCCTGGTGACTACAGGGACACTTCCTGGATAACAATAAAGAGAGCCAATTTGGTCTAGTGGTTATGGTACCAGGCTAGAAAACGGGGGACTGTGAGTTGTAGTCCCTTAGCCATGAAAGCCAACTGGGTGACTGGGTCAATCACTGTCTCTCAGCCCAACCTATCTTTTGTTGTGGGGAAAATAGGAGGAAGATGGAGTATCATGTATGTTTCTACCATGAGTTATTTGTAAAAATAATAATGAAGGGATATAAATAAATAAATATAAACAACCTCCTCCTCCGCCACTTCTGTCACCTCCGCTACCACTACCACCACCACCTCCTCCTCCTCCTCCTCCTCCTTTTCCTCCTCCTCCTCCTCCTCCTCCTCCTCCTCCTCCTCCTCCTCCTCCTCCTCCTCCCTGTGATTAGAAACAACTTTTTGGAAGTTTAACCAATTATGACTGTACTTTGCTTTTTTCAGGATTAGCCAATGTCAGCTGTGTGCTGTCATATAGGATCCTAAATATGCAAGTTGCTTCCAACCCCACATAGGGCACTAGTTGAAAATAATGACCCAGGAATAAATGTGACAAAATCTCAAACTTTGCATTCATATTGATTAGACTACTTTAATAGCTGAAAATGCAAATGATCTCATGTTCTAGTAGAACATTCTAGTAGTTCTAGAAAATCAAGGAGCACAGTGAAACAATGAGACTAAGATTAGGGTCATTTTGAGGCAGGAATTAAAATGTAGTGTAAGCCATAAAAGAGGCTTAACATAAATTTAAAAAGAAGATGACGCCCCATGATCCTCTGCCAAACTTAAACGAGGGATAATGTTTTGCTTCTCTCACTTAGCTCCATCACTGCATTATGTGGCCCTTGTCCTCCCAAAAAATGAATTTATCTGCTTCAAAAAGGTTGCACCCTTCTGAATTACATGCGGGGAAACACTCATAATAAAGCAGATTGTTGGATAAAGTTTGGAACTCTTTAAAAATATTACATCAGCTGGAAGAAAAAGAGTTAGAGTTGAACAATCACCTAATACAATATTATTCCCACAGATAAAATAGCTGCACCACCCAGTTCTTAAGTCTCAGAAAATGACCTTTGCATAGTTGCCCTTGAATGTCAATGCTTGTTAACTGTTTCCCCTTTCTTTGGTTCCTTTCTTTGGTCCTGTTAGAAAGAAGAGTCTGGAACTGTGGACAGCAAAACAGCAGCAGCTTTAAGTACTTTTCTCTCCACAGTGCCAAACCGTAAAAAGGCCCTATGTGCTTCGTGCAAACACATGGTCTAGTAAGAACAAGCTTTTGTCAGAATTCCACATTTGTAAATGCAGTAAACATCAAAAACAAAAAAACAAGCAACTTAACCTCAACAGACTTTCCTAAATATAATTAATTAAACTAGTTTGGTTAGTGGTTAAGGCACTAGGCTAAAAACCAGGAGACTCCGAGTTCTAGTTCCGCCATAGGCATGAAAGACAAATAGGTGACCAGTCGCTCTCTTTCAACCCAACCTACCTCATATTATTGTTATAGGGAAAATAGAAGGAAGACAGCATATTAGGCATGTTCACTGCCCTTACTTATAAAGTAATAAAGATGGGAGAAAAATCAAATAAGAAAGAAAGAAAGAAAGAAAGAAAGAAAGAAAGAAAGAAAGAAAGAAAGAAAGAAAGAAAGAGAAAGAAGGAAAGATAGAAAGCTATTACTGGTTTTCCAATAGCTGCTTCAGAGCAGATGTTGATGGATATGAACACCTTCTATGAACAAGAATTAAGTCTGTAAGATGGGTCCCCAACCCCTGGTCCGTGGACCAGTACCGGGCCATGGCATGCCAGCAATCGGTCTGCACAAATAAGCAAAGCCCCATCTGTGGGATGCAGGCAGCACACAAAACCACACCCCCTCTGGTCCATAGAAAAACACCTCTCCACTAGGTCCCTGGTGCCCAAAAGGTTGGGGACCTCTGCCATAAGAAGCAATCAAAGTGGAGTTCTTCGGGATCTTTGCTTTTTTTTCACCCCAGACAAAGACCACAGAATGAGGCTGGTTACCATCCAAAGGGATTAGGGCAGAGGAAGAGACAGTGACAACATTAAAAGGTGCTGACTTTGTTCTATTTCTAATCAAATTCATTCTTTATTCTTCGGTTCTGAATTCTTGTGACACCTGATTCTGCTGTGTTCTGTTCAGAAGGAAAGAAAAATTCAAAATTATACTGCAGACTATGGGAATTAATTTAGGCATCATTTTTACTTTTATCTTTTCAAGGATAAGATTGTGACTTCACTAATACTGAAATTCTGCACAAAAAACCTCCCTAAAACACTACTTTCCCAAGACTTGGAATCATACTCTCCTTTTCTTCCAGATTTTGGGAAGGACTCTTCACCAGATTCATATTTACTATTGGAGATACTTCTTTCCATCAATCTAAAATTGTGAAAAAAAAACAAATAAGGGAGATTCTGTTCTAATCAAGTTTTATTATAGGTTCTCCAGAAAGTATAAGCATTTTTTTTTCTTTTTAGCTTACCTCCTCCTCACCTCTTAACGTAGGATGTGAAAGTTTACTTTAGAATGAGCATTTCTAGAAGCTGGAATCTGTTTTAGGTTTGGCTTGTAGTTGCTATAGGCATTTTAAAAGTTGCTATAATGTATGTGTAAAACAGGAATTGGATCATCAAATTTCACAAGAAAAAGGATGTGCTGGTGAAGATTACTAACCTCCCAACCCATACTTGTTATTAATTCCTCATCAGCTGCTGTCACATGATTTATTACAGTACTAGGTTAACTTTAATTGAAAATATTTTATGATTTTAATAATAATTTTGCAAAAAGGCAGCTTTACTTGGAAGAGCTTACATCTTGTGATGATACATTTAACACCATGAACAACAGCATCTGACCATCCCAGGTCCTTGGGAAGGTGGATAAAAATGCCAAATCCGGTCTAAATAACTGGCTGACTGTGTGATAAACAATAATAATAAGAAAAAATACCTGAAAACAGCAATAGAATGATTGTGGCAAAAGAAAGCAGAGATAGTACCAATAGCAATCTGCACTGGGATTTTTGTGCAATCCCAAAACAACTGAAGCAGCACTTGAACATCAACATTAACAAAATCATCATTAGTCAATTGCAAAAGGCAGCATTACTTGGAACAGCTTACATCCTGTGATGATACGTTTAACACCATCAAAAGACATCTACCTATCCCACGTCCTTGGGAAAGACTTGATAGGTGGATAAAAATGTCAAATTCAGTCTCAACATTTGGTTGACTATGCAATGAGCCATCATAATGGCAGAATGGATCTTAAAATTCCTGATTTACAAGCCTGTTGTGCTTATAATACAACTGGAAGGTTCATAAAAAGTTTTCAGATGTTAAACGGAATGCTGAGAACAGCTGATATGTAGTACTACGGTATATCCTAAGAGTAAATACAACATGCATAAGAAGGTGGCAATTTCAGCAATAGGCAGCTTTCATAGAACACAGAAAATAACTCCACAAATGATTTACTCATTATATAAAGTCAGATAGCCTCTTTTTCCCCAGCCTGGTGTTTAGAAAATTATGATTTCTTCATTTTAATTCAACTCACATTTTGTCCGGTCTTAATAAAGGTACTGTCCACCTTCATAGATTTGTTTGCTATGATCAATAATCAGCTATATTAAATTCTGGTTAATCAGCTTCAGTGATCTTAGATATAAATGAATAAATCTAATTTTTGCAGTGTTGATGATTATTAGTATTTCTAGGAAGAAATTCTGTTTGATTTAGATGTTATTTCTCAATTATCTTTACTGCAATGGAAAAATACATAGAATACACAACATTCATTTTGGACGCCTGAGGAAAAATATTCCAGAATGCATTTATGTGCATGCACAGAAAATTATAACTCATTGTTAATATACATTTCAATTCTCAGTGGCATTTTGATTTTTTTTAAAAAATATGTAGTGATGTTGTATTTAAAGTAGTTCAATCATGGTAAAAATAATAATAGAAAAGATTGCTGTTTTCTGACATGAGGATTACAGAACAACAAGGGAAATCATCAAATACTTCCCTATTGGAGACAGTAAATTCTAATAGTACCCTGGAAATTGCTTCAGTGGTTACCCTTTTCCATCCTTTCAGTGATTGGTTTCACACATTGCATTAAACTATTACAGGTTGTTGTTCAGTCACTATGTCATGTACAACTATTTGCGACCCTATGGACCGCAGCACACCAGCCCCCCTATCTTCCACTGTCTTCCGGAGTCTGCCCAAACTTATGCCCACTGCATCAATGACACTATCTAATCATCTCATCCTCTGCCATCCCCTTCTCCTTTTGCCTTCAGCCTTTCCAAATAACAGGGTCTTTTCCAGTGAGTTCTGTCTTTTTATTTGTTGGCCAAAGTATCATCACTGATTGTATCTTGATTCTGATTGTATGTTGTATGAATGTGTTTTAGATTAAATGAAATGTGTTTTTAGATTAAATGGTTAATTGTTATTGTTAAATTTCTTATCTGTTATTGCATTATTGCTGTAAGCCGCCCTGGGTCCCAGGAGAAGGGCGGCATAGAAATTTAATAAATAATAAATAAATAAATAAATAAATTTGAGCTTCGGCTTCAAGGGCCAGGGCAAAATGTCTTAAATACTGCCTCAGGAATCTAGTTTAGATCCCTATGGCTAAATATATATATATATAAACCTTCAACTCCTTATTCTAAAAAAGATGAAATGCTCAAGCAAAGACTTGTAGGTTTTCATTCATGTGCTTACTGAAGCAAGATCTGACTATAGATAAATATGTGTGTGAGAAAAGATTTACCCTGTTTTGAACAGTCAAAGCAATATTAATAAGCGAAGGTAATTAAAGTTAAGAAAACCTAAGGGTGACTTTAAAGTATTGTCTATTGCTTCTGGATAATTATTAGATTATAAGATCCAAGTGTGGGAGAAGGTAATGAGAATAACTGTGAGTCAATTGCACCACTGTAAGTAAAATAAGATTAAAGTATTAATCTTCTGTACGCTCGATTAACTAGAGGATTAAATGCAAAACAAGTCGCCAGAATATAGGGATTGATTCTTTCATTGTTTGTTTTTCAGTAGGCAAATAGAGTCTTCATTAGTAACTTGCCTAATGCTAGGGGAAACTATTAATCTTTTTTACTGCTTTTTGAAAGAGAGCTGAAGGCAGGTTCAACAAGAGATAGCAGCTTATGCTCTATCATACTTCCCAATCAGTGGTGGGATTCAACTTGTTTGTACCACTTTGGCAGATCCCGTAGCTAATTTTTTTGTTGCCCAGGCCCAGAATGGACTTCCGGAAGCAGCATCCACACAGAGAACCGGTTGTTCACATATTTGAATCCTACCACTATTTCCAATGTTGTATTTATTAAACATGTTTGTTTGATTTCAGTACAAAATCATATTGGCATAACCTTGACTCCAATTGGAACGCAGTATCGGCTGATAATGATTCAGTCGAGATGACAGGGACTCGTCTTGATCCTGTTGTGTGGGAGGAGTTTGACCCGGTAGCACCTGATGAAGTCGACAAGGCCATTGGAGCTGTGAGCTCCGCCACCTGTTTATTGGACCCGTGCCCCTCCTGGCTGGTTTCGGCCAGCAGGGAGGTGACGCGGGGCTGGGTTCAGCAGATTGTCAACGCTTCTTTGAGGGAGGGGTCCTTTCGGGCTCCCTGCAAGGAGGCAATTGTGCGCTCCCTCCTCAAGAAGCCTTCCCTGGACCCAGCTGTCTTAAACAACTACCGTCCTGTCTCCAATCTTCCCTTTATAGGGAAGGTTGTTGAGAAGGTGGTGTCACTCCAGCTCCAACGGTCCTTGGATGAGGCCGATTATCTGGGCCCTCAACAATCAGGATTCAGGCTCGGCTACTCCACGGAAACTGCTTTGGTCGCACTGACGGATGATCTCTGGCGGGCCCGGGATAAGGGATTATCCACTATCCTGGTGCTACTTGACCTCTCAGCGGCTTTCGATACCATTGACCATGGTATCCTTCTGCACCGACTGGAGGGGTTGGGGGTTGGGGGCACTGTTTTGCGGTGGTTCACCTCCTACCTCACTGGTCGGTCGCAGTCGGTGTTGGCAGGGGGTCAGAGGTCGACCCCTAGGTTCCTCCCTTGTGGGGTCCCTCAGGGATCGGTCCTCTCCCCTCTGCTGTTTAATATCTACATGAAACCGCTGGGCGAGATCATCTGACAACACGGGGTGAGATATCATCAGTATGCTGATGATACCCAGCTTTACATCTCCACCCCGTGTCATTTCAGTGAAGCAGCGGAAGTGATGTGCCGATGTCTGGAGGCTGTTAGGGTTTGGATGGGTGCCAACAGGCTCAAACTCAACCCTGACAAGACTATGGCTATGGGTTCTGCCTCCCAAAGATATTTCAATCTATCCGTCCATTAGCCTGGGGGGGAGCTTTTGACCCCCTCGGAGAAGGTCCGCAACTTGGGCGTCCTCCTCGATCCACAGCTAAATTTGGAACATCATCTTTCGGCTGTGGCGAGGAGGACATTTGCCCATGTTCGCCTGGTGCACCAGTTGCGGCCCTATTTAGACCGGGAGTCTCTTCTCACAGTCACTCATGCCCTTATCACCTCGAGGTTTGACTACTGCAATGCTCTCTACATGGGGCTACCTTTGAAAAATGTTTGGAGACTTCAGGTAATGCAGAATGCAGCCGCGTGAGCAGTGTTGGGCTTGCCTAGAAATGCCCACATTTCGGCATCACTCCGCGAGCTGCATTGGCTGCCAATTGGTCTCCGAACCCAATTCAAAGTGTTGGTTATGACCTATAAAGCCCCACATGGCATCGGACCAGGTTATTTACGGGACCGTCTGCTGCCTCATGAATCCCAGCGGCTGGTTAGGGCCCACAGAGTGGGCCTTCTCCAGGTCCCGTCAGCCAGACAGTGTCACCTGGCGGGGCCTAGGGGAAGAGCCTTCTCTGTTGCGGCCCCGGCCCTCTGGAACCAACTTCTCCCGGAGATCCGTGTCGCCCCCACCCTCTCCGCCTTTCGTAAATTGCTTAAAACATACTTTTGCCGGCAGGCCTGGGGCAGCTAACACCTTGCCCCTAGCCAGTGTATGTTTGTGTGTATGTTTGTGGAATGATTGGTTTCTTTTTTAACTTAAGGGTTTTTATATTTATGTATTTTATTGTAATTTCTATCATGTTGTAAGCCGCCCTGAGTTCTCCGGAATAGGGCAGCATAGAAATTAAATAATAATAATAATAATAATAATAATAATAATAATAATAATAATAATAATAATAATAATAACCTACCTGACTTAAGGTGATCTCTCATTCTCATTAGGAATGCAACAGTCAGAATTCTGAGCTATCATACTGTAGCTGAATTCCAAGCTCCAACTTGGAAAATTATATATTGCCTCAAGCAGGTTTGAGGGGGATGGGAAGTAGTAAATGTTGTAGAAGAAGAAGAAGAAAGTAACAAAACAGATTCCAAATTCCATAAGTACCATAATTTCTTTAGTGAAGTTCCACCCTTGACTAGTTTAGATACAAATCTGTTGAACATGAGAAATATCTCCCAAAGCATTGTTAAATCATTTAAAACAATAGCTTTGCAGTTAAGCACTTCTGATTGCAAAGAATAGCCACAATGCAACATTGTTAAGTTCATTATTTAGCCTAGATGCAATCCAAGTTTTAATTAGATTAGCCTGCAATAATTTGTGTTAGATGAAAAGTTAGTTTTAGTTTATTATTTATCTTGAATTTATACTCAATCTATGCAGAGGTTAATGCACTTTGCTATTTTTTTTTTTCATTTGGTGGGTCTATTGTGAATCAGACTTTATGTGAAATGTAGTCATTGCAGATAATATATACCAGAGGTAGGCAACCTTGGCTCTTTTATGACTCATGGACTTCAACTCCCAGAATTCCTGAGCCAGCAATTCAAGAGCCAAGGTTGCCTACTCCTGGTATATAGACTTTGTCAAAGATTTATTCTTGTAACTACAGTCTGTTTATTTATTTGCATCCCATCTTTATTATTTTTACCAATTACTCAGGGTGACAAACATACTCAACATGCCTTCTTTCTCCTATTTTCTCCACAATTACAACCCTGTGAGGTGAGTGGGGGTGAGAAAGAATAAATTGCCCTAGGTCATCCAGCTGGCTTCCCGTGGATACAGCTTAAAGGAGGAAAAAGTTACCTCAGTGGTTTACATAAAAATGAAATGTCAGACATTCAGATTTGGCTGAATTCTCATTTTGCACTAAATTTTCATCTGTTTTTGCATAGACTTTTATAAATAAACCAACTTAATTGATTTTTCATGTGTGGACTTGGTTTTTCATGCCTGATAGGTTGTAAGCTTTAAAGACCTTCATGGCATGGAATCAGGTTATCTGAGGGACTCACTGATTATATGAGTCTGGCGCATTAGGTCTGACAGAGAAGCCCTGCTGTGTCATGGACCTACATTTGGTGGGTCCCATGTAGCAGGCCTTGTCTGCCATGGCACCCGCTTATGGAACATTCTCTCCCTGATCATTTCGTTAGCGTCATCCCTTTTGATGTTCTGGAAATCCCTCAAGACCTGGTTATGCCACAAGGCCTGGAGGACCCAAGGAACTGGAAGCTTAGATGGCTTCTCTACTGAGGTGGATGTACTCACCCGCTTTCTGTTTGGGGTTTGTCTATATTTAATTTTAATCATCTCCACGTTAATGCTGATTTTTACAACTTTAAATAACTCAATCTTTATATTTAGTTGTTATATTTGGTTTAACAATTTAATGTAATTATCTCCTTTTATTGTTGAACATCTTGCTTGTCAAATATATTCCCAAACATTTGATCTGTTTAACTATTTGCAATTCTATTTTATCTGTAAAATTTTTAACTGTCTCTTTAGTTTTTTCTCTGTTTATCTTTAATCCTGCTATCTCTCAAAATTTTTCTATCTTTTCCAACAGTTTAGGAATCGTCTCTAAAGGTTCCTCTAGAACAGGGGTAGGCAACCTTGGCTCTTTTATGACTCGTGGACTTCAACTCCCAGAATTCCTGAGCCAGCATGGCTGGCTCAGGAATTCTGGGAGTTGAAGTCCACAAGTCATAAAAGAGCCAAGGTTACCTACCCCTGCTCTAGAATGAATACCAAATCATCTACAAATGCTTGCAGTTTGTAGGTTTCACCTTTTATTTTCAATCCTTTAATTTCTGGATCTTGCCTATTTAAAACTTCCAAAGTTAAGATAAATAGCAATAGGGATAATGGACATCCTTGTCTTGTGCCTTTTTGTATATCAAAATTCTCTGCGTAATCTCCATTTACAATTACTTTTGCTGATTGTTTCTGATATATTGTCTGAATCATATTTATAAAATTTTGACCAAAGTCCATTGTTTTTAGTTGTTGAATCATAAATTTCCAAGAAACATTATCAAATGCCTAAAAATACTAATGCCAGTTGTTTCCCTGGATGAAATTCATAATATTCCAATATATCTAGTATTACCCTCAAATTATTTTTTATTTGTCTCTTTGGCAAAAATCCATTTTGATCTGGGTTTATAAATTCAATCAAAAATCTTTTCAGCCTCTCAGTTATTATTGAAGTGAAGATTTTATAGTCCACATTCAGTAGTGATATAGGTCTATAATTTTTAATCTGGGTCAGATCTGAATCCTCTTTTGGTATCAAAGTAACATTGGCTTTTGTCCCTGTATTTGGGAGTTTTGCCTCCACATTTTTCAGTGGTGGACTTAATATATCTTGTAAACATTTATAAAACTCTGCTGGGAGTCCATCTGGTCCCTGTGTTTTTACATTTTTTTGTCTTTTTATTGCCTCTGTCAATTCCATCATTGTTATTTTTTCATTTAACATAGTCTTAAAGTTTTCTGGAATTTTTGGTAAATTATTTTCTTCCATATACTGAGTCATTTTCTCCCATGGAGTTTCTTCCTTGTCACACAGTTTCTCATAGTATTCTTTAATTATCTTTTTTATTACTTCATTTTTAAATTGTAAACAGCCTTTTTAAACTACTAAATTGTTTATCAATTTTTTCTCCTCCTGTTTTTTAAATTTATAAGTTGACCATCTTCCTGGTTTGTTTGCATTTTCAAAAAAGTTTTGCTTTGCTCTTTGTTGTGCCAATTCTTCTGATTCTATTAAGTTTAATTTATGTTTTATTATTTCCATTTGCCTTTTCAATATTTTCTTTTGTGGGTTTATTTGTAGTTCTATTTTTTTAAATTCTTCTCTTAACAACTGACATTGTTGTCTCTTTTCTTTATTTTTTTCGCCATGTTTGTTATTGCTATGCCTCGAAAATATGCTTTGGCTGTATCCCATACATTTTGTAATGTTGTATCTTCTTTTTTATTTTCTTTGAAGAAAAATTCCATTTCCTTTGTTGCTAAGTCTATAAATTATTACTCTTTTAATATAGATTGATTCAAAGTCCATCTTAATTTTTTCTGCATTCCTTTCCACACCATTTTTAACAGGTTATGATCTGCCCAAGTACCTAATTCTATTTCAATTTCCGGCATATTAACCCTTAATTCAGGCGTCATCCACATCATATCAATTCTGGACCAAGTTGTTATATATGTGTTCTTTTATATGTAAGAATATAAAAGAATGTTTTATATATGTATTCTTTTTATTGCCTATTGTGTGCCACCCAGCTTCACTTCTTGCAAGATGTGTAGCTATATAAATTTGATTAATTAATAAATGAATCATAATGTTTGTTGCTTTGGTTTAAGGTATTATGCGAATCTGACTATAGTAATTTCTGACTTGGCGTATTTTAAAAACTTAGGCAACTGTGTTTTGCCCCACAAGCTCCCTTGGTTTTGTGCATTGTGTAAGATTGTCTACATTCAGATGACATAGAATGAAACAGTATAATATATCTCTAGTACCAATTTCTATGTTTATTGTTGAAAATCTGTACCTGTATGTGTATAGAAATGCCCATGGAAAGCTCTCTCCATGGTGGCAGAAGCTCTGGAAAAGTTGCCTGTTGAACTAAAGAAAGAAAAGGCATGGATATGTCACCCCACCTAACTCCCTGCATGTGTTTCTGTGGGTCATTTTATTAGGAACCAAAGTTATAGTTGCTAGGAATTGTAATTATCTGCCCAAAGATGAGGGAAAGATAAGTTTCTTTGTTTATATCACTCTCTCTCAACCTTGGCAGCTTGAAGATAAGTGGACTTCAACTCCCAGAGTTTCCCAGACAGCCATGCAGGCTGGGGAATTCTGAGAGTTGAAGTCCCACACATCTCCAAGCTGCCAAGGTTGAGAAACATTGGTTTATATGATTTATATCACTGCCCATCTCACATAAATGAGTGTGGGTAGCTTACAAGATTAAAACACACAACAAATAATTCCCAGTTTAGCCCAAGGATATACAATAGCCCCACTCACAGAAAAACACATCAATTACAGAATTCATCTACCTACTTGATCCAACTGCCTGGGGAAATAGCCAGGTCTTCAATACCTTGTGTAATGCGCTATTATTTTATGTCTGGGGAAAAAAGGCCATGATCTCACAAAATCAAATCATTTTAATACTACGGGATTTAATGGAAAGTATTTTTCAAAATATACTGGGTGAGCTAAAGTTTTCTTCATTTTGATTTGGTTATAAACCTCCCTCCCTCCTTTTAAGTTGTGTGAATTAACCAATAATAATAAATATCTAAAACCTCATTTATTTCAATATTATAGTCATGGGTTTAAATCAGCATTTCTCAACTTGGTAGTTTCCAGATGGATCAAACCACAACTCTCCAAAATCCCAGATAGAGGTTATTAACTATATTAAGTCCATTCAGTCAGTTATTAAATGTGCTACTACTCTTCACTAGCCATAACACATATACTGTATGTCATTACTACTTAAACTCTGAACTCTTTTTCTTTATGGTAGGAGCCATCAGAAGTACCTATCTAGTTATGCATATTAAAGCTGATAATATATGAATAGTATTGTTCCCATCTATAACCTAACAAGGTAGTTTCAGCCTCCGTTTATGATTCGTGCAATCACTTGGCACATAAGGGTTTAAAAACATTTGGCTCTTGCCCCCAAATGACTTCATCTTGCTATAAATATCCTATTTGTTGGTAACAAAGCTATTAACAAGCTGTGCTGGAGCCACAACAGACAAGATGTAAATTACTCAAATAAATTAACAGGTGCTGCAGAATAATTAAACCCGTATTAGATATATCTCACTTAACCAAGCTTGCTTTGTAGAGAAGAAGGATTCCTTTTCATTACTCCCACCTCCCCAATGGCCTGTGATGGTTGCTAATTTATAATCTTGTGTTTCCTTGGCAGGGTGATATCCAGCAGATGCTGATTGTTGATGATCCCAGAGCAGCTTATGATTACTGTGAGCACTACAGCCCAGACTGTGATTCTCCTGTGCCTAACGCTCCCCAAGCTCAAGAACCTCAAGTGGAGGAAGTAAGCAATGAGCCATTTTTTAAAATTTAATTATTTTATACTTTAGCAGCTATGTTGCATTCATGCTATTGTGGAAGATTGACCTGGAGCTAAATTCTTCTCATTCTGAATGTGAGAGAATCAGATATTGCCTCTCTGTCCTATCTTGCAATGCATGTGTAATTTATACCTAGACTGATTTTCTGAATATATTCAAGACCCTCCCTTCAATTAAATGGACAGAAATGTAATGTTTTTTTCCATGGGATTTTGGAATGTTGGAAATAACTAGGAAACATGGATATGTTCTCTTAACTGAGGTCATCTCATTAAAGGAAGATCTGTGACTAAGATTTCTAAATATGATTGAGCCATAGTACTTCTCAGTGAAATGGAACTATCTCACATAGAAAAAAAAACAGTTTAGGAGGCACTGGCAAGTGTAAGCTCTTAACTCTCAGCAGTGCATTCTTCGGGATTGCAAGCTGACTTCCAGACAATCTCTCTGGCTTCTTTGACATTTTTATAGAGTCTTCCCCTAGTCATTCATTTGATTCCTGCTCCATTTCTGGATTTTGTCTTGGTATAATAATAATAATAACCCCCCCCCCCGACTATTTCCCAAAATAGTCCTTGCTATTCTCCCACTGAGCCCTAAATGTGATCTCGAATCTTACAAAATAAGAGCTGAAAAAGATAGAGAAATGCTAGTTGCAAATGCTATTCCAAGTTGACTTTCTATGCTTGTTTAAAAGGCTAACAAATTTGTGCAATAAGGATATGGCTAATTTTATTAGCTCCATGGAAGATTTTGAAACATTGCTGTCTAATAATCCCATTGATTATAATGTACTAGTTAGATGCTTATGTTATAGTCTTTAACTATTTTTGGAGTTCAATATATATCCGAGTCTGAGTAGGCTTTGATTGCTTTTGTAATTTATATTTAAGGCTAAGCATGCACACTGCCTACTGTATCTCTGAAGTCATGGGTGGCAGATTTCAGTGGTGGTGGATTTTCCTTCCTTTGTGTTTGTCTGTCTGCCTGCTTACTCTGTCCATGAAATCAGATACATATTATATGTATTTCTACAGTTTCCGATTAGCCCACAGGTCAAAGATGAGAGAAAGGTGAATGGTGGAAAGGATCTTTATAAATACTAAATTTTGTCTTTGTCCAGAGTTCCCAATAGAGATAATTTAAATCCAATCTAAAGTATCTAAATAAACTAGGATGGTTTATTTTTGCATGTAGTGCATGAAATTTTCCAATAACCTCTGCTAATTTCTCCATGTGAATACTTATAGGATATCACAGTTGGCCTAAGAAACATAGAAACATTATCACTTCTTTGCCTTGTTGTTTATGGCAATTTTGACTGTGATTAATTTATTTTGCAACCTGTCACTTTTATGAGCCTTACTTTTGAGATTTAAAGATTTATCTTAAGATTTATTTTGAAATTTAATGTATATTTGAAATTTATATTTCAAATGTGTTTAACAAATATTTTTGAACAGGTGTTGATTTTCAGAGTGACGAGTAATAAGTATCTTTAGACCTCAAAGGACAAAGAGAATTTGCATTTTCAAATTGTGACATTGATTCATTTTGTACTTGAACATCTCTATGACCTGCTCTCTTTGGACTCCTCAGGAGCCACAAGGAATTTAAATGTAAAAGCTTCTGTTTTGTGTTATTGATTATTATAAGACCAATGAAAAGTTGGGACTGCTCTAGATTGAATTAAAAGACTCACTGCTTGTGGTAGGAACCTAATCTTTTCAACCATTCAACAGTCTGTGCTTAGGATTCAAAATATCTTTAAGGATGTACAGTGATTCCAGTTTGCTAGACAATCTGATGCCGCTATACTATCCGCACTTTCAGGCTTTGCTGCTAAGAATTTAACATCCACACCATACAATAGGTTTTAGTATTTCAAGGATTTAGTAATCCTCTCTTTATTCTCTCATTATTATCTATAACATGCCTATTCTCCCTTTCATTAACAGAAATATAATAAATATAATAAAAATGCAATACAGAGAAAATGATAAAACCAAGGCAGGGTGGCACAGTGGCAGACAAAGAAAATCATGGAAAGGCTGGGCAAGTGAAAAAAGCTTTCCGTTCAAATATTTCATGGGTGCTCAGGAAGTTCTTTAGAATAAAAGTGGGCATCTAGAAAAGAAGATACTTCAAATAAACCCTTATGTGATGGCATTCCCCATTGGAGAATACCAGTCCCTGAACCATAGCTAAATAAATACCACAAAAAAATTGACAGCAAGGTATCTGAGGATTAGATTGACATCTATAAATTGTTTGTGACCTTATAAATCAAAGGAAACACCATGTGGTGTACTGCTACTACTACTACCACTACTAAAATAGTCCTCGAATTACAATCATTCATTTAGCATCCATTTGAAGTTTATTTATTTATTTCTTTGACTTATATGCCGCCCTTCTCCCCAGACTCAGGGCAGCTCACAACAGAATACAAGTACAAAGATATATAAATCATTTAAAATAATGATACAATATAAAACTATAAAACTATCCACTCATACAACATACAATCCCAATCAAAGGCTCAGGGGCAGAGCGTAGCTCACACGGCCCAGGCCTGTCTGCATAGATGCGTTTTTAAAAGTTTTCGGAAAGCTAGGAGGGAGGGAGCAGTACGAACCTCTGAGGGAAGTTGGTTCCAGAGGGCTGGGGCAGCAACAGAGAAGTCCCTAACCCTGGGTCCCGCCAAACGACACTGTCTAACAGACGGGACCTGTAGGAGGCCAACCCTATGTGCCCTAACCGGTCGCTGGGATTCATGGGGCAGAAGACGGTCCCGCAAGTATCCTGGCCCATTGCCATATAGGGCTTTATAGGTCATAACCAACACTTTGAATTGTGTTTGGAGACCAATTGGTAGCCAGTGCAGCTCATGAAGGGCTGGAGTAATATGAGCATGTCTTGGGAGACCCAAGACAGCTCGCGTGGCCGCATTCTGAACCACCTGCAGTCTCCGGACATTCTTCAAAGGTTGCAATGCCATTGGAAAAAAATTGACTTATAACTGGTCATCACGCTTGTAACCTTTGCAGCATCTCCACAGTCATGTGATTAAATTTCAGGTGATGGCAACTGGCATGTATTTGCAATGGTTGCAGCGTCCCAGGTCATATGGTTGCCATTAGTGACTTTCCTGGCAGACTGACAAGAAAGTCACACTGACAGGTAAGTCAATGGGGGAATCTGGACTCACTTTAATACTGCATAGTTCCTTAAGAACTGCAGTGATGTGCCAAACAGTTTGGGGCATCTAACCATAGAAGAAAAAGATCATAACATCAGGTGTGGTTCAATTAACAAACCACCGTAGGTAGCAATGGAAATTCTGGTTCCGAAGTCAAGGACTATCTGAATTATAATTTTGAATGAGGCTTAAGAGTTGAGGCTCTGTCTCTTCTTCTTTTTTAAACATTCTCTTTCAGGATAATAATTTAATAGCTAGACAGCTTATGTAATGATGTAATGGAATATAAGGTGGATGATGCAATGATAGGAATGACTCAGCAGGGTCTGTGTCTCTTTAAGAGCCTGAGTATAAAAGGGAAGTCTTTTGTTGGAGGGTCTCTCTCTTGTCTATTTCCTGCTATAACTGCTGTGTATTAGAGTTTGCTGTATTACCACGTGTATGTATCTTATTTCTAGTGTATATTGTAGATAGTGTAAGATAAACCACCCTTTAATATAGACCACTATTTACTGTATTTATTCCTGGGTTATCTCAGCGCAATAATACTGTGCATGCTCTGACATCCTCTTTCCATTGTCCAGATATATTAAACTAAGTCAAGACAAATCATATTAGTGTAATCCCAACTTGGGAGTTAGAGATGAAAAAAAAAAAGAAAAAAAAGAAGAAGATCCATCTAATGATGTACATTCTGACCTTCTCCAAGCTGGATTGTCCCCTCTAGTATGTGCATATACTGTAAGCAAAGTTGAAAATGCCTTACTTGGAACATAATCCCACCACTCAATAAATCTCAGTACCTTGACTGAAGAAACTGATCTCCAAAGGGAACTCTGCTTCATTTGTTTTGACTTGGCCCTAGTTGCAGGGGACATCTGAAAGAAAGCAAATACATGTTTAAATTAAAAGTGTTTTATGGAAGGAAGAGCCAAAGGAAGTCTAGCTATATTTCCTAAGGGACTCATTGCACATTTTTTTCCTCATTAATGTACTTTTCCTTTTCTCCCAAATCCTGCTGCCTTGTTAGAGCTGTTTTCCCTTAGAGACACAGATCACATGAGACAGTTTTTTAATGTCTGACACAAAGGATGTGCATGAATTAGATAAATTATCCTGAGTAAGGATAATAAAATGGTCTAGTTAGGACGGGCATTTCAGGGTATTTCCTGAAAGCAATTACAACGTCATCCATAAATATTTCAATAACCTTTGATTCTTGTACAGTCTTTGGGAACTGATCTCTTCTAACCTCAAATCATTTAACATGATAACAATTTGTGCCTCTGAGTCAAATTACATGCAGCAGTGGAGAAAAGGCCCTTTCTTTCAGAAAGGCTTTGGAATTCCTTCACTGTGGCAGTGTTGTCATTATGCATTAGATGATGTCATGTACTAGTATGCATTAAGACAGGGAAATGTCTTAGCTAAGGAGAGAGAACCAACCTAGAATTAAGGAGAAATTTCCTGACAGTGAGAACAGTTAATCAGTGGAACGACTTGCCTCCAGAAGGTGTGAAAGCTCCAACACTGGAAGTTTTTAAGAAGAGATTAGACAACCATCTGTCTGAAATAGTATAGGGTTTCCTTGGCTTGGACTAAAAGATTTCCAAGGGCCTTTCCAACCTAATTCAATGAACTCTGTCCAGAGATTGTCAGAATTAGAAATATTTCCAGAACTTGAAATTTAGTTTTTTATGGTCTTTAAACAGGATTTCTAGGTAGTAAGATTTCCTACTCTGAAAGCAAGCCCTAAAACAATTGCTTCTTCTTTGGAATTGTAGTAATATCATCCATTCAAGTTAGGATGTAGACAAATTGTGCAGTACTTTCCCTAAGTCCTTCATTACCACCTTTGCCATTTAGCAATGCCTTTTATGGTGCATAGTAGGATGTGAAAATCAGCCTCCTTCGGAATAGAGATATTAGTTGCATGATTTATTAATACACAAATCATGCAACAATACATGTGCAAGTGCCAACATTCATTTACATTTTTAATATAAATATAAACTGTAACTTGAATTTTTTGAGGTTTGCATTATAAGGACAAACTGTGACTAGGAGCCACCCAGAGTCGGTTGAAAGATAGGCAACTATATAAATAGTGTTAAACAAATGAGCAAACAGGCATTTATTTATAGATTGATCTGGGCAATATGGATTAAGAAAGTTCTCATTGGGAATCATAATGTAGGATTTCCTTAAAACAAGTATGTATTCATATTAAATGCATTTGCAGCAACTGCCCTCCCCTCCCCATTTTCGGGGAGGGGCAGGGGGTATGTCAATCATTAATACATCAGCTTCCAGGCCAGTGTTGCCTATTTTAGATAGTTTAATTGATCCATTCATTTATCACTACTTTAAATCTTCCTTCACGAAGGATTTAATAAATTCCTCTCTGTGTATTCCTTCAAACTCAAAAATTGATTAAAACATCAGAATATTATTTTCATTTCAGGATATTTAGAAAAATACACGTCCAATACAAAAACAGATTTTGCATCCTACTCAGAATATTTCATATAATTCAGTTTCCTCCTTTTTTTTTTTTTAGCAGTGAGCTGATGCTTCTAGAATGCAGTTAATGAAAAAAACAGTCATTTTCACTGAAGCTGCATAATGATTAAGTTGTATGATACAAATGTGCTCCTCTCTGGTAAAAGGAGGTATGAATTCACAGTGGAGAGATTATATTACATCAAGCAACGCAAACATTTATTCATTTCATTCCTGAACTTGTATCAAAACAGTCATCCATGTGCAATAATCATTACAAATGGATCTTTACCAATTGGACCTAACCTTGTTGTAACTTCAGACCTTCTACAGAAAGAAATGCTTTTCCTGGACTCATTTTCCTAACTCATTTTGGACATTTTGTTCTTTAAGTTCGGTCTGTATCCAGGCTGGGCCCCTGGTGCTTCTCCACTTTTGCCTGCAACTATAATTGTTGCTTTTCAGATCATAGAAATCATTTTTGCAATTGCTTCTGTAACAAATGGAACACCTGTCAGTTAGATCAAAACTCCAGTATGTTCAAAGATTTGGGAATGAATGTTTTCTCAGATACCGATCTACATCAGTGTAAAACTTCTTGATAATTATTCTAAGTGAATCCAAACAACATTAGGGAGGAAGATACTTGAAAGGTGCTTCATTTTGATCTTTTCATGCAGAAAGAAACAGAAAAGACTACAATTAGCAAAAGGCTGTCATTATGAAAGTATCCTTATCTAATCTGCTAAATCCTTATAGTGCTCGTATAGCTGCTTTATTGCCATTTCTTCGTTTGAGCCTTCCTGCTTGTTCATAATTATTGTTCATTGGATGATAATTGATTGCTAATTGCACAGGTTACAAGAACCCCTTTCTTATCATTACTATTTATATTATTGTTTTAGATTGAATTTTCCCCAATAACTGTTCCTTCTATGCCAGGGGTCGTCAAACTTGGCCCTTTTATTACTTGTGGACTTCAACTCCCAGAATTCCTCAGCCAGGCACGCTGGCTGAGGAATTCTGGGAGGTGAAATCCACAAATCATAAAAGGGCCAAGTTTGAAAACCTCTGTTCTATGCATTCTCTCACCTCTCATCCCATTCCCCAGAATTCTCTCCCAAATTTTTCTCTCAGTCTTTGTGGGGGAAAAGATAATAGGAGCTAGAGTATTAATTACCCAGAGGTTCATTACACAGCTGCCATGGACGGTTGGGAGACTTGCTCTCTCTACCCCGTTCAGTTTCGCATCGCTGGGGGCCCCTGAAAAGGGCCGAAAGTCGCCCTGAAGAGGTGACCAGCAAGGAGGGGCTTTCGCTGGATGCCAAGAGAGCAGCAACTCTTCCGTCAGACCAGGCGATCTCTCCAAACCGGCAGACAAAAGGACCGGCCATAGAAATATGGCTCATCCCTAGGCTGCAAACAGCCAAAGTCACACTACCATCTGGCAACTTCAAAGCAGCGTGGACAGGACTGGGTGAGGTTTGCCTCTTTTACATCCTAACTACTTAATTACCTGCATAAACGGCTAAAGTACTTTCCCCCCTGTGGTGAGGGAAGGGGGATTCTAGCCCTCCCTCCAGAAACAGCAGCTATCAACCAATTGGGAGTTTAAAACATTGGAAAAATACTGAGATCTTAATTGGAATCCTATTTCCTAAAATTGGTGGATTATAAGATTTGCAACTTTCTGCTCTCTCTATATATATTTCTTCCTTGACTTTTATTCTAATTACTATTGAAGATTTGGGGTTTTCCCCCCTTAAAATAGAGTGGAAAAAAAACTTTAAAAGATCCAACTAACTCTAAGATGTAACCTGCTATTCTCTAAGAGACTTGCTGACAGCTTTGAAAATCGACAAGATAAAAAAATAACCTTGAAACACCATCTGCAAAATTCAGCTCCCTATTTGGTGGACTTTCTGTCTGTCACTTTCTTTCTCTTGAGTTTAATATATTACAATGGAAGGAGAACAGGAAAGGATTTCTTCTCCAGAGGAAGTACAGGAACAAATTCTTTGTATGTTAAAAGTGATGATCCAAACTCTACGTATACAAGCTCTGGATATACAAACTCAAACTATGACTTAAATCAAAGAATTATCTATACAGAATTCTATAGAGAAAGTGAAACAACCAAATGTTATGACAGAAGACTTAGATACTCAACAAATACAGACAATAAAAAACACAAAAAAGGAATTGATAATAGAAAACAAGGAAAGTGTGTTTCTTATAAACCAGAAGAAATTTGAAGATAAACAAGAAAAACAGATGAAAGAGAAGATAAATACTTCGGGACAACTGCATTGAACTGGAAAAATAAAGAGACTACCGGGTAAATCAAGTCCTCTTACGAAAACAGCAACTGGGTGTTCTTATCAACATCAAATAATAGCCACAACAACACAAGGAGATTTTTTTTGATGATTTACAGGCAAAAATACGAAAAATGACCTGGCAGAGGAAGAAAGCTAGAATAAGACTGAAAAAGATTGGGGTTCTGATCTATATATAAGATCTAAAATAGAATATATCTAAATAGATAGAATATGTATTCTGAACACAAGACATTGTAACGATTTGAGATAAAGAAAATTTTGGTCATATAAAATCTAGAAATATGTTGAAATAAGAATATTATATTGTCATTAGATGGGTAAGATAGAGGGTAGAAGTTATATATAAGGTCTATATTTTAAATATTAGAATGTATGAGCAATTGGGATAAAGGAATTGTGTTTAATTAAAATTTGGAAAAAATAAATATTAAATGTAATCTGAACGTCTACAAATAATTAAGATTTGCATTTAAGATATTGTTATAAGTTGAGACAAAGGTTAATAAAACTTAAAAGTATAAGTACTAATAATTAAATTTGTATATGGGTTTGTGGTATAAATGTTGGTGGTTTATTTTCAATTTTTTTTTCTCTTTCTGGAAAGGAAGAAAGGAAGGAAGTGAAAGGAAGAAAAGAAAACAAAATTAGTAGCTCCAAATGTGAGATAGGAGACTTAGAAATTGGAATCATTTAAAACCTGGAAATGATAAAGATTAAATGTTAAACTTAAATATCAATGGCAAATTAAAGTTAAGAAAAACTTACTAGGTTATTATCTAAGGGGTGGAATGTCAAATTAATTAAGATATGTATAGACTGAAGATTATTGATGAATATTAGAAAGGTATTTTTTGTTTGATTAATAGAATAAGAACTGTATTGGTTTGAACATGACAGTAGATATCATGGGGGAAAGAGAGGGAATTAGTTTGTTGCAATAATTTGAGATTTGTACTGATGATAGTCAAATGTAACGGAATTACTGTGCTCAGCCGCCACGCTACTTTTCAAATATGTAAATGTAATATTGTAAAATTAATAAAAAACTTGAAACTGGAAAAAAAGTCATTACCTGGATAAAAACTGTATTGCAGGGGTCTTCAAACTTGGCCCTTTTATGACTCATGGACTTCAACTCTATATGCGTGTCTGGCTGAGGAATTCTGGAAGTTGAAGGCCACAAGTCATAAAAGGGCCAAGTTTGAAGACTCCTGCTATATTGATTAGTTAAGACAGTGTTCTCAGCTTGACTGGGGAATTCTGGCGGTTGAAGTCTACATATCTTAAAGTTGCCAAGGTTGTGAAACACTGAGTTAAGGCATCTGCATAAAAGTCATCCTTGCATTTTTATAACTGCTGACCAAATTGTCTGGAATGAAAGACTCATTAAAGTTTTCATCTATAATCTCAGAAGGTTTTATTGTTTTTGAAGTTTAGTTCCATGAACTTTTTATGACTAATTAGTGCAGGGTTATGCTTTTGGGCTGGATTTGGAATGAGTTTAGTATTTATCTTTTCTTAGTATTTGTGAAAGAAAGAAAGAAACTATTTTATTTTTGAAAGATAATCTTGGTACTATATATATAATTATATTAATGTACTGACCCTTGAGAATTGCTCTTGAGTTTCTTTATTCACTGAATTAATGCTAGCAGAGAACCACACGGAAATTCATCAGCCTGTTCTCCTTATCCCTCAACATTGGGGAAGAGGGCAAGGAGATACAAATACATAAAATGTTTTCAGAAACTATTCAGAAAAACAACTCAAATAGAAAAGATACATTAAAAAAATAAACTGTTTATTTGTATATCTGATGCAATTTGTAATAATTGCTGAGAGTGTCATTAAATATAAGGAATTTAGCCTGAAGCATTCAATTATAAAAGTGCTTGGTTTGCTAAAATTTAAGGGAGTGAGTGCACATTACCAGAATAAGTATCTGGAGATAGAGAATGATTTCTTAAGTATATAAGCTAAATTTGTCATAAAAATAAAGTATACAATCTTTACTGATTAGTATCATGGCAAATAAATATCCATGGAGAATAATATGGTACCAATAAAGAATATTTGTAGCTCAGGGTTGGTGTTCTCTGAGCTTGCTTGTTTTCTTGCAGACATTTCATTACCCAAACTAGGCAACATCTTCATGTTGTTGATGTTACCTTGTTTGGGTAATGAAATGTCTGCAAGAAAACAAGGAAGCTCAGAGAGCACCAAGGACCCCTCAATAATATGGCATATAAGGCAATCATTAATGGAAATGTATAAGTTAGTTTGAATTAGTTTCTGTGCTCTAATTCAAATTTCCCTACTCTGGGTACCCTCCACCCATGTAGATTTCAACCCTTCAATTCCCAGTAATGGCCATGCTGGCTGGAATTCTGAAAGTTGAAGTCCACACATCTAGAGCACAGTTGGGAAACTTTATCATCAGATTGGTTTCATTGGGGAAAAAAATTCATCCACTGAATTCCTAAGATATGGACCAAAGATTCTCCAAAGCACCTGAAGGCAGGACAAGAAGCAATGGATGGAAATGTATCAAAGAAAGCTCTAACCTAGAACAAAGGAGAATTTTCCTGACAGTGGGAACAATTAATTAGTGGAATGGCTTGCTTCCAGAAGTTGCGGGTGTTCCAACATTGGAGGTTTTTAAGAAGAGTTTGGACAACCATCTGTCTGAAATCTGCTTGACCAGGGCGTTGGACCAGAAGATCTCCCAGGTCTCTTCCAACTCTGTTATTCTATTCTGTTCTTCATCTGACCCCTCATGATCTTCTAGAACCATTTAAGAAAAATGCTTTTCTCAGTGGAGCAGTCAGAATGTAAATGATTATGAACTCTGATCAATTGGAAATAAACAGCTCAAGATTAGAAAGATATTTTGTTAAATTGAGTCAGAGAAAATACTCTTGGAATTCACAACTCACAAGCAATTTTTTTTTGCTCTGTATACTTTTTTCTCTAAAGAATAACTGATTAGCAATAGAAGGATTTCTCCTACTCTCCCCTTCCCCATTTCCAAACTAAGCCTTTTTTCTTGATCCCATGGATATGTTTGTGGCACAATCCGGTTTTAAAACTAGATTAAGTTCATTAAGTAATCTATTCTCCAAAGCACCTGAAGACAGAACAGGAAGCAATGGATGGAAACTAATCAAGGAGAGAACCAAACCTAAGACTAAGGAGAAATTTCCTGACAGTTTAATTACTCAGTAGAACAACTTGCCTCCAGAAGTTGTGGGTTCCCCAACATTGGAGGTTTCTAAGAAGTTTGGACAACCATCTGTCTGAAGTAGTATAGCAGGGGTGTCAAACTCAATTTCACTGAGGGCCGCATCAGCATTGCAGATGCCCTTGAGGGGCCAAGTGGGTGTGGCCAGAGTGGGTACAGCCCACTGGGAGGGTGTGGATGGAGTGGGTGTAGCCTACTGGGTGGGTGTGGCCAGTTCTACATCATTTGCATCAAGGGGGCCTGTGGGGGCCCGGGCAGGAGTGGGACAGATCTGAGGGTCTCTGGCAGAAGGGGGTGGGACCGGGGCAAGTGCCAAAGCATGGTCCACGGGGCCAAGGGCCAAGATGGCCACCACAAAATTGTGCATTGGCTCCTGGCTGGCCTGTGCCAGGGCCAAGGCAGCGGGGGCCGTTCCCTCACTGTTTCCAGGATATCTTCACGGGCCACATGAAACCACTTCGCAGGCCGCATCCGCCCCCCCGGCCTTGTGTTTGACATTTCTGTAGTATAGGGTTTCTTGCTTGAGCAGGGAGTTGAATTAGGAGACTTCCAAGGTCCCTTTTAACTCTGTTATTCTGTTATTATCCTGAATATCTACTCCAAACAGTATGGTCAGAAATGGCCTCTTTCTTACTTGCTTTGTGCTTAAATAAGCAGTGAAACTAGCAAACAAAACTTTTAAAAGAAAAAAAACTAGTGAAAGAAAATCTCTTTGGATAACATTAAAAATGGTTTCCAAGTGAAATTTATGGTTGATATTATGCTATATAATTTCATCCTTAATGTAGGATGAATATATAATCTATCTAGATTGTTCACTCTAGTTCTCAGGAGATAGTAGGATGTACATTAAATCAGATCACCAGTAATGTGTTCAGTATTTTTGCTCTCATCCTTTTATAAACTTGGCAGCAGTTCAGGCCCATTTTTCACATTTGGCAAATGAGCTGTTGGAGTTTCTTCTGGGCTATACCAATTCAGTATAGAAAGGGTAGAATGACTTGGTTTAATGTTCCTCTCGGCAAAGAAATAAACGTGGAGTCCTTGGTGATACATTTTTCTGTGTGGAAAGATATTATTTTCTCCTGAAATCTACTTTTGCATGCATATAATTATATTTATGTTATTCTAGTTTTGATACAGAGGACAATTCAGTTACATGAGCAGTAACAGCCATCCGAAATGGTACAAGTTCAGAAAGTAGCTATTTCAACAACCAGATCTTATAGTATGTATGTGACTTTATAAGGTCAGTGTAATCTGTGATCAAACATGAGACTTCATGATCATTGGATAATGCTTCTGCTCTTTCTCTGCCTTTCCCAGGAGGAGAAAAAATGATTAGGAATGAAGCAGCTAACCAGGAGAGACTCCAGAAGTAATCCTCAGTCTGTCTCATAGTTTAGAAATTCCAACACAAATTGTCTGTTCAATCTTTGCAGCAACTATTATCAGAGAATTAAGAAGTGGAGTGTGTGTGAGAGAGAGAGTTTTAGAAGGGAGAACTGCCTATCTTTTTTCCAAGAAATTAAAAATCCACCCATCTTTAGCTTCATTATTCTGAAACATTAGGTCCTCCAAACTAATGTTACTAATGTATGTTACTGCTTAAAAAGAAAGGAATTTCAAATTCCTTAAAAGAAATGTAGGACTATGGGGGATATCTTCCAATATTGTTCCAATATTTGAGGAGCTTCCACAAAGATGAGGGGGCCAAACTATTTTCCAAAGCACCAAAAGGCAAGACAAGAAACAATAGATTGAAACTAACCAAGGAGAGAAGCAACTTAGAACTAAGGAGAATTTCCTAATGGTGGGAGCAATTAACCAATGGAATAACTTGCCTTCAGAAGTTGTGGGTGCTCCATCACTGAAAGCTTTCAGAAAGAGGTTGGACAACCATTTGTCTGAAATGATGTAGGGTCTCCTGCTCGAGCAGGGTGTTGGACTAGAAGAACTATGAAGTCCCTTCCAACTCTATTATTCTATGTTCTATGTCAGTGGTGGCTAACCTATGGCACGGGTGCCAGAGGCGGCACTCAGAGCCCTTTCTGTGGGCACGCATGCCCTCGCCCCAGTCCTAGGCCTTCAGCTGGGTTTTATAAAACCTTTTCGCTTTAGGCCTCCGCCGCCATGTGCAAAAAAAAAAAGGTTCAATCAGTCAATTTCAACTTCTTGTGGGAAAAAAAAGATCTTGCAAAGTTGGAATTGATTGATTGAACTTTTTAGTCCCACCCAGTTTGCCATTACCACCACAACCACGTCCACCCAATGGGCCATGCCCACCCAATTGGCCACACCCACCCAATGGGCCACACCCACCCAGCACTCGACGATGCATAAGTGGGTTTTGGCTTGCAGTTTGGGCACTCGGTCTCTAAAAGGTTCGCCATCACTGTTCTATGTTTTGTATTTCTCCATCTGAAAGAAGATATACTTTGAAGGTCTTGATTTATCAAGCTAAGCAGACTGTTTCATCTCCATCAGGTATTTGGACCGTCAAGAGGTCTATGTTGAGAAAGAAGATCCCTGAAGAAATCTGCGGCTTAAAATTAAAGAGAAAAAATATAACAAATAGTCTTAATCCTGTTAAAACATAACTTGATCATAACTAAGTAAGAAGACACAAGGCTTATTTTATACTGAAATATAATTGCCGACATCAACAAAATAAATTCAGAAAATGATGTGAATAGATTCCAGGCATGAGCCAAGATTTAGAGAAGGGATATTGCTTGGTGACAGATTCTCTAGTTGCCTGTGAATGACCAATCATCAATAAAAAGAAATATCTAAAGAATCTACAATATCACTTGTATCACTAATAATTTGATTCTGTATAAAGTGATTTCATCTGCTCAAATAATATACGTACATACATTGCAAAATGTTAAAATCCATTGCCATAATGTTTCTTTCTTAGGTTACATATGGCAAAGCTGTATTAACTGGAACAGACCCAGGGTATCATGGTGGATGGGAAATGATGAACTATGACAGTCCAAAAGTTGTCTCAGAAAGAAAAGCGATTTAGCTGTGATGGATATTATATCAAGAAAATTTCCATAATGTCTAGTTCATCCAACTGCAGTAACGTTTGCTCAAAATTAGCAGACTGTTAGACTGCGCATCTAGTTAGCATAATAATCTGTCTAGAGTCTTTAGGTGGATTGACAAAGCTAAGTGAGAGGGGAAAATGTACATTGATTATAGCATACTGGTTCACTGAATTCTTGGCTCTTTTACAAAAAAATATTAATGACAGCTCACAAATTTAGGAAAAACATGAGACAGAAGGAAATTTATACTATATTTCACAAAGTCCTTATAGGTCTATGTTGTGAATACAATAAATAAACATAATGGTACCTTTTTTAAAGCGATACTTTGTGGAAATATTAAACAGAAGGTCCCAGAAGAGCATAAACATTTTTCAATTGATTGTGTGTGGTGCAATTCTGCTTTCTAAATATCCCTCCTTTTTTTGCATGTATCTTCTTGATTTTATGAATGAATAGCTTTTCAAAATGTGCCTCTGGCAAGCCTTAGAATGAATATCAATTTACTTTGTCTTTTTTTTTGTGTGTTTTTAATCAGCATACTTGGCACTTTTTTTATTCAGTCAATGTTTCCATTTGTTTTGTAGTCTCCAAAGAACTGCTTCTAATCTGTCTTTAGTCACTTTATTTACCCCCAAATTGGCATAGTCTGGAGCAGTTGCTAATTTTGCAATCAGACAAATGCTCTCATTGTTAATAGAAATAATGCTAAACTTAGGCAATCTTTTTAAAAATGCTGACTAATTGCTCATCTGAGTGCTAGAAAGAAATAATAACTCCTTTCTTGTACAGTAGCTCAGTGATAAAGTCCTTGCTTTGTAACTTATAATTATAACTTATAATTTTATAATTTGTAAGTTATAATTTATAGCCTTCATCTAATGCAAGACATTCCCCATTTTTTAAATCGAATTCTAGGATTCCTGTGTAGCTGTTCTAGAAACATAACTAATATTTTTTGCCTGCTAAAATTTATGCTTCCTATGGATAGTTTGCTATTGAATTATACCACTTATTCATGACTAGTTGACTTTATGTGGGTTGATAGTCATATTATTTATTTTTAAAAACTTTCTTAGACTAATCTGAAATGCTTAGTGAGTTGCCTTAGCTAAGGCAGATATTTGGAAGAAGGTTGTTTGCATACATGTTTGATCATTAGCATCCCAAGAGATGGATTAGTCTGGGATTTCTGCCTTTTCTTAAAGACATGCCACTTCTTATCTGTTCATTTCAAAAAGAATTTTATAAAAGGGCTGGTAATTTAAACGCACACAACTTTCAACTAGTCTGGTTCAAAACTGAGCTGATATGTTGAAAACTTGTGTGATTCAACTGGGTACTTTAGAATGTGTCGATCTAGCCACTAAGACATTCTCCGTCTCTTTTTTCCTCTTTACCTGCTTCATAAAATAATTATACTGAATTCAATGAAGTTTTTGTTAGTGACATATTTTCACTCATTTTTGTTTGTTTGCCCACATGAGCCCATGTAACTGAGCTTCCTTGGTTGCCAGCCAAAGAAGAAAGACATTGAGGTGTTACATTCCTTTGTGGTCACAAAGTCCCCTAGTTTGTAGCCTGGCGCTTTAACCACAACACCAATCTCTTAGTTGTCTGTCAGTAGAGGTTTCAGAAATTCAGCTAAGAGGGGGAAAAAAAATCAAATTCAGAAAAATATACAGGGTTTAAGAATATCTTCTTGAAATTTTTAATTTTATTTTGAAACTTCTAAAACTGTGTCTTACTATTTCCTTTCTGAATTCGTTTGGAGTTGATTGTTTTCATTTGTTGGTTTTCAAAAAGGTACAGTTGGTTTAAAGAGTCAGTTCATTAAAGTTAATGTCTCCTTTCAAGCAGCTGTACCTTTGCTTAAACTTCTTTAAAATTTGGAAAAATAAATTACTTTCTTGTTTCCTAGAATGTAATGAAAACGTATTAAAACAAACTACTGAGTTCCTAGAAGATAATCTTAATTTCTTTTTAAATGTGCTAGTTTTCCTTTGCAAAACATTGTATCTGCTGAAATTACAAGACAATAAACAATACGTTTTATCTTTTGTAGAGAAAAAAGTTTGGGTCAGGTCAAAAATGTCAACATTAATACTTATTGTAAAGAACATGTAATGGCTTGAGGCATAATAGGTACTTCTACTATATCAAGAGAGGAGAACCCTTGTTAACTTGGAGGGAGTCTACATTTTGTGGATGGGTATCTTTTGATCAAACATTGAGAGTAATAAGAGTCTAAATAAGTGAGATTAAAAATACGGATTAATTCCATATGAGACTAGATTAATTTTTCCATGCTTTGCCTTTGTGCTCTATCTTTGAATTATGTGCAGTTCACATCTGCTATCATATTGCCTCCCTTGCTTACTCAGAACAGTAATGGTTTACCTTCTGAATTTAACATTATGGTATTTTGAATCGCACAACCCAGCATGATATGGTTATAGTGTCACTTTAGAACTTTCTCAGTAACATACGGAGGTCAGAATAAAAGGGACAAAGCCTAATGCCAGAAAATGACTCATGTCTCATTTCTTTTGTGTTTCTTCTCATGTAACTTTTTGCGAGGTCGTTTTGAGTCAGTGTTGACATCAGCAGACTGCTTGGAGAAGTCCGTGCAGCTTTTTTGGCAAGATTTCAGAATGGCTTGCCATTGTCTGCTTTCTAGAGCTAAGAGAGAGTGATTGGCCCATAGACAGTCAGTTGGTTTCATGCCTGAGGTGGAACTTAGTAGTCCCCCACTTTCCAGCCTGGTGCTTTAACCACAACACCAAACTGGCTCTCCATATAATAATAGTACCAGTTTGGTGTTGTGGTTAAGGCACCAAGCTAGTTAAGGCCTTTCTGGAAGGCCTCTGATGGCGAAATGCATGCCGGGGGCACCATACGTATCAGTCCGGAGCTCCATTCTCAGCTGTAGAGCCATTTCCCAGCCCCAGCTGGGCGGGACTGTCGGTACCACCGCTGCGAGGTGAGACCGTGGAAAGGACACCCTGCCAAAAAATAAGACCTGGTGCCTCTTTTGGAGGAAAAAAATAAAAATAAAAATAAGACCAGGTCTTATTTTTGGGGAAAGACGGTAATACATCTAGAAGCTGGTGTTCTGGATTATATATATTGCTAAATATGGGAAACTATTCCGGTGGTAAAAGATTTGGTACTATGTTTGTAACCCAGGATTACATTTATTAATCCTTATTTTATGGCACCTCATAGGATACAGTGCTAGTAGGATACATGACTAGTTAGGGGAATTTCTCAGCTCAATAATAACATTAAGCAACACAAAAGCTGAAGATAAGCTTTTCCATTTAATATAAAGGCACTCCGTATAAGGGTCTAGGACAACTCTCCAGAGCCAACTCACCACAGAACAACTTGCCACAGACAAGAGTTACACTAATATAAAAGAAATAGTGGAATAGAATCATTAAAGAAAGGTGGGACAAAATGAAATGTGAATGACAAAAATTAAAATAGTCTTTAAAAATATTGAAAATAATTAAATTGAATAATGTTTGTCCTGCAGCGAGTTGTCCTATGGCACATTGGCCAGGGTGAGTTGTCCCATGGTGAGTCTTGCATGGCAAGTTGACCCCAGTGAGTTTTCCCATTCTGCATGGTAACACTTACAGTAAAATGTTAATCATAAATCATGTTTTAGCAAAAGAAAAAAGCCACAGTGCCCTTTTTAAAATTTAATTTGTAAATCAGTTCCTTATGAAAAAAAATCCTACTATGTATCTGATACATTAATGATATAACTTTTATTTCTAACTATAAGAGGGAAGCATAAGAAAGAGCTTTCCAGGGCTGCTACTAGAGCTTCCTGCCACTAATCCACCAATGCTTGGTATTTTTCCTTTTGCAATTTAGTATGGAACTGAAGATTTAATCGAATATGACTATGACTATGGGGATCCAGATTATAAAGATTATAAAGACCTTGAAATTATAACAGATGGACCCCCACTATACGACGAGACGGTAGCATACACTGAGGTAACGGCACGTGGTGTGTATGTTGTCTGATGTCCGTCGTCCTGTCTGTCTGATGGTTTGTCACGTGGTGTCTTAGTGTTGATCAAACTCGCTCTGTCTTCTTTCCTTTCTTGTTTTTCCATGAAACTCATTTTAATTCAACAGCGGCAGCCAAAGGCAATTGACAGGAAGTCATTATTTGTTGTCCTTTGCTTATCCTGATATCTTTCATGTCTTACTGCTCTTCCTCTTTTGTTTGTTTATGTTCTCCCTTTCCATCTTTCACCCCCTTTTTCAGAAGAAGAACAAAGCCCCAAAGAAGAAGAAGACAGGGATCGCTAACTCAAAGAACAACCCCCAAAAGTTCAAATTCAAAAAATCTGAAACACTGTCATCGAAGAAGAAGAAAAGCTCTCGAGCTGCAGCCAAAGGCAAAATAGGGGTAAAGGTAGCTCAGAAATAATCAAGATCTCTCCAAACTTAGCTTGGAAGATCTGTGATAATGAAAACCAGTAGCTCCAACCAGTGGTGGGATTCAAATACCTGAACATCTGGTTCTCTGCGTGGATGCAGGCCTGGGCCTCCAAGGCCTAGAATGGACTTCTGGAAGTGACATCCATGTACTTCCTGTGGGCTGTTCTAGGCCTGGGACACCTCCACCGAACCGGTGCGAACCAGCTGAATCCCACCACTGGCTCTAAAACTTAGTAGATGAAAGCACCGCTGGCTAATACTGTAATCTAGCTAAACAGAAATTCTTCTTTAAGTGTTTGCCTTTTTCCTTGCTTATTAACTTTGTACTTTTTCCTCTCACATTAGGCCAATGTTGTTGATGAATATCATGAGTATAATGTGGCTGATTATGGAACTGAAGCTTACCAGACTGCAATCCCTACTCAAACAACTGGACGAAATGAGGTAATGAAGAATAGAGAAATATAGTGGCAGAGCTATTTCAAAGATTTTAACCAGTATATATATATATTACCATGTCATTATCAGCTAGCCAGAAAACCAGTTTGGTGTAGTGGTTAAGGTACTGGCCTAGAAACCAGGAGATTATGAATTCTAGTCCTGCCTTAGGCATGAAAGATCCTTTGGGCCAGTCGTCCTTTTTAGCCAATCCACTTCACAGGTTTGTTGTCGGGGAAAAATAGGATGAGGAAGGAGTATTATGCATGTTTTCCTCCTTGAGTTACTTACAAAGTAATAAAGGCAAGATAAAAATCTAATAAATAAATAAAATAATAAGAGAACAGTTAAAGATTAAAGTCGTGTGTTATATATCTGAGATCCAGTTTTGTGGTATTTCATAGTCACATTCAGTCTTTACTTGAGAAATGACTTCAAGAGATTCCTATTTTCTGTAGGAATGCAAGCACATACATTTTTGGATGTCAAGAAAGCATTCAACAATGGCCAAGTAAAGCTCAAGGATACTTAAGTATGATGTGAGACATTGCCCACACTTTTGATTTCAGTGGCCTGAAAGGAAGTATTAGTTTTTTTTCAGTAGTCATTATAGACAAGATTTGCTCCAATTGAGACTCCTACATAAGAGAGAAAAACATAGTGAGTGGATGATGACTGGAGTCTTGAGAATAGTCACTTGGCTATGTACAAGAAAATCAATTCATTCACATTTATATTGCAGTCTTATTTGTACCAAATGTTGAGTGAGATTAAGTAGGTGTGACTATGATATCTAGCTGCACAACACCATAAAAATATGCATCTGGATGTCCTCTACTCTGTTCACATGGTTCCTAGTTCAGTATGGGAACCCATGCACATAACTTTTGTCAAGTACATTTCTCATTTCTTGGTTAGGGATATCTATTTCTATATCTCTAGAGTTTACAATTCAGCTGCATTTGAAAGATATACACTGATATCTAAATGTATCTTTCTTTAGACTCTGAATCAAAAGCTTTATTGGAAATTAGCCTTAACTTTGTGTTGCTGATATCTGCTCAATTCTGAGTGTGCATAATCAATTAATATTTATGAATGTGGGTACTGTGATTCATAAATATTGCCATGCTATATATATAAAAAAGAGATTTTAAGCAATAATTTCTAAAGATTTTGAATTGTGCTAAAGCAGATACATTTATTGTGGGGCTTGATTGTCTTATTCTAAAGTTAACGTCTCTGTATATTGAAAAAAATGCTATTTAACTAATGCTAGCGCTTAACAGTTTAATGCTTGGTTTCACACAGCTCTCAATCAGAACTTTCAGAGTTGCTCTTTTCTGCAATAGCCACTTTTTAGGTTCAATCAATGTTGAACAATGTTTTCTTTATTAAGGATATAATGTTGAACTTGGACAAGCTTAAGATTTTGCAAAACAGTGCATTCAGATAAAAAGACTTAGCTTTTACCTTTTCGGCTTTAAATGTGCATGGATATTTTTTTTTTAAAAAAAAATCTTATGTAGATTCATAGAATAAAAGAATGGACGGGACCCTGCAGATCACCCAATCCAACTCCATCTTGTATGGCAATCCATTACTGCAACTTCCCTAAAAGACAGCCATTCACCTCTAATGAAGAAGGGGCCTCTGCATCTTAGAGCTCCATTTTGAACAATTCTTACCATTATAAAAAAAATTTCGTGCTTCCAGCTAAAATCTACTTCCTTGTAACTTAAATTCATCATTTATTGTCCTGTCTTCTGGAACAACTCTGCCCTATTTTCTGTAGAGGAACCTTCAAATACCTGAAGACAGCTATTGCATCTCCCTGCAGCTTTTGCTTTTGCCCAGCAACTCCAACTTTTCCATAAAAGTTTTTAACTTTAATATGACAGTTACATAACCTTAATCAACGTTTCATTAGAACTTGGTACATATTTTGAACACTGTTACTGACACTAATACGTGTGAAGCCAAGCACAAAAACTTAGAAATAATTCTGATAAATAAACATACACAGACACTACTGTTGTTATGGCTTAGGAATGTCCTACCTGAAAAATTCAATAAAAAAAAACTAGTGAGACTTTGTCACTAAATAATCTAACTACATCAATCCAGTTTACACAGGGTTTCATTTAATATATGCATAAATGGTAACGTATACATTTTCAAAAGAATTAATTTCATTGCAGATAACCATATATGTTGGAGCATTCTTTTAATAACTCTGAAAAACTGGCTTCTGAGTTTTTTAGAAACAAGTTAAAAGATGCCAAACTATATAGCTGTTGTTTTATTTTGCAAAGCATTACCTTAAAATCTGCAAAATGCTTACATTGCTTTACTAACTATAATCCACATATTCATCCTATTCCTCCAAACCTCTACTGCTTATATGAATAGCAAACTCCTGTTGAAGAAGTATTTACTGAAGAATACATAACGGGAGAGGATTATAATTCAAAGACTAAAAATAATGAGGAAACAGATTATGGAAACAGAGGCGTAGACCACAGCGAATCTGAAGTTCTGGTAGATGGAGATTTAGGCGAATATGATTTTTATGAATATAAAGAATATGAAGAGAAGCCAACCAATCCTACTAATGAGGAGTTTGGGCCTGGAGTTCCTGCAGAGACTGATATCACAGAAACAACTGTAAGTTGGATACATCTGAGACTTGATTTCAGAACTGATTTTATGACACTTAAGGCAATCACCACAATCATTAAGAGAATTATGTGGTTGTTAAGCAAGTCATGTTAAGTGAATCCATTCTCCAACTGGTGGTTTTTGCAAAAAAAAAAAAAAAAAAAACCTCAACAAAAATTGTTGCAAATTGTGGTCACATTACCCCAGGATACTGCAACCGATTGTAAATGTGAGCCAATTTTCAAACATGACAAACCTAACCTCAAGGATGGATTCTAAGTAACGTTTTTGGACCTGCTGTAATTTTGAACAGTCATTACATGAGTGATTGTTAAGGAAGGACTATCTGTGTATACTTCCGTAAAAAAAAACTTGGTTAAAAATTGATTTTAAAAATATAGCCTTGTATCAACCTAGAAGTCTGAATTTGGGAGTTCTCATCCACTTCATTTGTTGTGTTGTGTTGCCTTATGTTTTTGCAATGCTAGAGATAAAAATGGGATTTTGTTAAATTGAATTTCATTATGAGCTACCTATAAATGAGATGATTTCTCCTAGCCAATAAATATTTGTAAATAGCCTTTTTTTTTTTGCCTACATGCAGGGATAGAGGCATAAGTCACAACGTGATTAGTTGATTATGTCTTGATTTTGAAAACTATGTATTCTTTCTTTCTTTCTTTCAAAAAAGAATCCCAGGGTAGAAACAGTACATACAATATCACATGAAAAACTAATAATATAAAAAGTAGCTTGTGTGAAAAATAAAACAAAAGGAATAGAACTTTGACCTTTTATTTTTCAAAAATCCTAACAAAAGAAGGCAGTGCTGAGAGTAATATCAGATCAACTTCTAACAGAAAGGTGTTCCATATAGTCTTGATTCTAGCTTCATAAACATTCATAAATTGGATCAAGTTTATTTCTTGCAAAGGCACCCCGAAGCCTGAGGATCAGTTATAATATGTCATCCAAACTATGTGTAATCTTGTAGATATATCCAAACAACGTGTAATCTTGCAGATCTCAATATTTCAGAGTTATCTACTAAAGTGTTTCTCAATCCGGACAACTCTAAAATGTATGGACTTCAATTTCCAGAATTCCTCAGCCAGCCATACTGGCTGGGAAATTCTGGGAACTGAATTCTGGGAGTTGCCAAACTTGAAAAACACTGATCTACTGTAGTAAGTTTCATCTAGAAATCTCTGCACATTTATAGGACCTCAGAAAGATTGCTCTTTTAGATGATCTGGGATCCACCATAAGCAACAACTGAAAAATCTTCACTGTGCATCTCATTGAAATGTCATTGGCTTAAGAATAAGATTCATTCGATTCCTTCTTATTACTTATTTGCATCAAACCATTATCTCCCACTAGTTATTTGAAGTTGTACATTTGGATTTGAGGATTTTGGTATTCTCAGTAATTTAGGGGACAGATACATCCAAAGCAACATGGGGACTAATGTCTCCGAGAATATATTTATTTCTTATTCTACAGTTTATATGCCACACAGTCCATCAAGGCAGTAGTTGATGAACAGAATGATATTAACAATGAAATAGAAATTAAACATAAACCAGACAAATTATAAGAAGATGTTAAATAAATCTTCAGAAAGGACAAACTAAGATGAATAAGAATTGAATAGGACAGTCACAGTGCATGACCTCTTCTCTGCACTTTTTTTGGAAGAGCCTTTGGCAAGAAAGAATGAGACCTCTTCTTTCATCAGCATATTTTATCTTTCTCTTTTTATTTTTATTGATTTGATTGTAATTTCTTTCATTGTTGTGAGTCATTGAGAATCATTAAGAATCAGGGTACATACAAATTTAATTATTTAATTAATGTTAATAAATAATGAGAAGTATTAATCATCATATAGGCTTGACTCCAGGCTAACATAAGGGTGAGGTTTCTCCTTTCCTGTTTTTTTTTTAATATTTTATTGGGTTTTTTTACAATAACAATCTCCGGTGCCTGGTGTGCAGAATGTTGTCTTGGTTTATATATTTGGAAAAAAAGCAATAATAATTAATTAACAGTCAATAGTGATTGATTTTGATAATTCCATAATTAGTATATTATATATTTCTTTGTTCTTCCCTTCTCCCAATAGTATTCTCCTTCTTCAATCTTAAACAAATATAATTCTTAATATTTTCAATGTATAATGATTAAATAGAGACATATTTTCGTATTTGTACAGATAATAACATCTATGTATAACATTTTTTAATCAGCTTATATTATTCTTATAAAAATCATCTCATTTTCATGATTTTTGTTTAAGCTTAATTTCCTCTTTATGTTCAATTCATTCTTATCAGTCATGATTTTCTCAATGCTAGTCATTTAAATATCCAAATTTTTCAATCTAAGTACACCATCCCGATATTTTCATATTTCATGCATTATAAGAATACTGTACATCCTTTCCTGTTTTTTTTATCACCTCCTGGTTGGTGCAGCCTCTACCAGGATAAATCTGATTAATTCATGTGATTTATAAGCTGCCCTTGTACAGATAGTTCCCTGACTTACAACCACTCGTTTAATGAACATTCAAACTTACAATGGCCCTGAAAAAAGTGATTTATAACCGTTTTTCACACGTAACGACTGTTGCAGCCTCCCCACGGTCACATGATCAGAATTTGGACACTTGGCAACTGGCATGTACTTATGACAGTTGCACTGTCCTGTGGTCATGAGATCACCATTTATAAACCTTCCCAGCTGGCTTCCAACACGCAAAGTCAATGGGGAAGCCAGATTTGCTTAACAACCGGATGATTCACTTAACAATTGCAGTTATTTGCTTAACAACTGTGACAAAAAGGTCATAAAATGGAGTGAAGTTCACCTAACAACGACCTTGCTTATCAATGGAAATTTGGGACACAGTTGTGCTTGTAAAGTGAGGGACCACCTGTGAATAAATAAGACTGTAAGTGGACTTCTGCTCTCTCATTCACAAATGGTTGAATATACAATTTGTATTTACAAACCATTTGTGTTTATGACTGCTTAATCCCATGACTCCTTCAGTAAATAAACGTAAACCAGTGCACACGCATGCACGCGCACACACACACACACACACACACCAAAAAACCAGCCTGCCACAATATTTTTTGAATCTATAGAACAAAAAATGTCAGTAGTCACAAATTGAAAACCACAGATTAACTCTTAGAAAAGTAGTTTTCAGGATTCTTTTTTTTAAAAGCAGAAAATATTGTTATCATAAGAGACCTTTGTGGTACAGACTGCACCTCCCCTGTTAATATTAATATGAAGGAAGTTAGCGAACAGGTACTACATAGAAGAGGACCACATTCAATGGAAGTTTACATCAAAGCTGTTGATTTGGATGGATTCTGCTAAGCTATTTTGTTTATCAGTTTATTAACATGGGGAACTACTTTGTTGATCAATAAAGTAAATTGCACACTTTATATGCAGTTATTCGAAGTGCTGTTCCAGGCAACTCCAGATAGGATTCTGCCAGTGCAGTCAAGGGTGGATAAAATCTTGTATTGATATAAAGCAGCATATTAATTTCCCATGGAATTTAGGAATTCACTTGCAGGTTAAGAACACATCAAAGTGTTCAGCCTTCTGGCCTGCTTCGGTTTTCAGTTTTATGAAGATCTAATGAAAAACCAGTAAATTCTAAGAATCTCAGAAAGTTATCAGAAACAAGCTATTTAAGTGTTATTAAATATTATGGTTCTTCACGCAGTCAGCCAGATGACCAGACTGAATTAGATTGCCCATCGAGTCTTTTTCAGGGACCTGTTGTAGTTGCTGTTGTTATCTATATACCCTTATAAATTTGTGCATTGATTTGGTAGGTGAACGGCCGTCATGTATATGGAGAAAAAGGACAGAAAGGAGAAGCAGCTGTCATTGAACCAGTGAGTATGCTATTTTGTATATAATATATATAATAAAATGATAATAAAATTTTATATATTATACAAAATAAATATATAAGTAAGCATAACAACTAGAAGATATGACATGCAATTAAAATAGAGCAATGTTAAAATCAGAAAAAATATAAAATAATGAATAAATGAGTGACATTTGTAAAAACTAAAAGTATATCCGTAAAATGTTAGCACAACAGTAGTTCAATTTTTAATGTATTATTAAATTTAGACATACGAACCATTTATAGCTCCTTCTCAGTTTTAGTACAATATGTTACTTCATCGCAATGATACTTATATGCTATGCTTAGATCCTTAATATTATATATGTATCGGATTCTTTCTTTGGACCTGGATATGTCTCTCTTCGTTTCCTTTTGAGATTTTCTTTTTTTTTTCCCTGGAAGTTTTATTTAGGCATTTAAAATGAGTTTGATCTAACATTCCCAGTGCTCCTGCTCCTCCATTTTCCAAAATAAGGGTGTTTTTTTTTTTTTTGGTAAAAGACCATTGAGAGGAACTGCCTGACTGCCATCAGATTTTGAATCAGTGGGTTTGTATTTAAGGCTTGGATCTTCATTACTGCATTATTTTAAGGTATGTTTAAGTGTGCCAATTCACCATGGTGGCACAGAGGTTAGAATGCAGTACTGCAGGCTACTTCTGCTGCCTGCCAGCTGCCTGCAGTTTGGCAGTTCGATTCTCACTGGGCTCTGTGTTGACTCAGCCTTCCATCTTTCTGAGGACCCAGAATGTAGGGGGCAATATGCTGACTCTACTTAGAGAGGGCTGTCAAACACTGTGAAGCGATATATAAGTCTAAGTGCTATTGCTACATTCCCCCACGCTCTTTGCCATAAATAGGCATTCCATGCTTCCAAAATGTTGCAAGCTTCTCTACTGTTTAGTATTCTCCTACTTTATCTACTGTTCAAAGATAAATCTGGGAAAAGCAGGAAGCAGCATCAGAGGGGCTTGATCATTATTCCGAATCATCTTTTTTGGGGAATGAATTTTATGAGAGTGGAACATAAATGCTGTACTTTCCTGATCTGTGGGAATTTTCTTCCAATTTGACAATGTTTCTCAATTTTAAAATGTCCCATTCCACCTTTTGTCAAAATTACCACTTCTGGCAATAGTTATTTTCACTATCTCCTTTAGGAGGAGCATAGTAATAGATATTGCTGCTAGCCTAGATGATGGCGGAATAAAAAACACATCATCCAAAATTGAATCCACATCAATAATAGAGATTTTTTTTTAAGAAAAAAAAAGGTATTCCAATGAATGTCTGTCTTCCCAAGTTGCTGTTAACCCTTCTGCTGTGCCATATGCTAGATATTTCTCTAACAGGATGAGGAGACAATGCAAATACCCTGTTAGTAAGCCAGTAAAATCATGAAAAGCTTTTGAAATATCATAAAATATTTCTAAAGCAAAAAGGGACAGGGTTTTTGTTTACCTTCTGTGAGATATATGCTGAAAAGCAGTGCTTATAATGGAACTACTACATATGTTTCTTTTAAGAAACAAAACCAACATATTTGATTAGGTTTCTATTTCGAATAAAGATAATATATGAGTAAAATGTTTTCCGTTTAATATTTATATGACTGCATTTGCTAGTGTGTTGCTGTAGTAAAAGATTTAACAACTGGATGCATTTATAAACAAAAATTCCTGGTATGTACAAATAGAAGTGTCATGATTTAATAGTGGGTTTCCTTCTATGATTCATTTGTTTTTTTATATGAAAAGTGTTCCTTTCCCCAGTATTATGCAAAAATCGGATCTTTCTAATATAGTTCATCAACAGTTTGGCTCATCCATTGAGTGCTTGCCTGAGGTAGGACAACAAGTGGTCTTTGGGTCAAATGTAGGCCCTAGCTTTTTCTGTAACCTTTTGGTAACCACAAGATCACACTACTGAAAAACAGTGACAAACTGCTAATACACAATGGTGGGGTATATCTTGACATTCCTTGTAAAATAAGGATGAAAATATGGTACTCAGCCTTTGTTTCAGTTAGTGACCCATATTGCATATAAAACCCTAAATTTCTCCAAAAAAAAAAAAAGCTGTAAAATTTGGCAGTGCCTCCTCCCTTGATATCCTTGCCCCATAAAAAAAAAAGCAGCTGGCTTCCACTGGTCAAAAAAGACAGAGCTTGTAATATTTCTTGGGAACCATTTAATCAAAAATATACAAAAATATACAGTAGCACGTGAGGCTATTGGCAGGCTTGCAACAAAGACTGAACTTAACATGGTGATGATTTTCATGGATATTTCCATCTACACCGAGAACTAATTTGCTTTTAGAGCCTTTGTTTTTTAACCAAAAGGCAACAAGGCATTTAGAAACCGCTCCATGAAGTAGTATTAGATAGATCTTTTAATTACCATGTAATTCAGATTGCCTAGGATTACTCAAGAGGTCAGTTATGGGACCTCTGCAATTATGCTGTCTCACCTGTATTTACTTTTTGAACCACAGCCATGGAGACTAGATAATTCTGAATTTGCTTTAGAATGTAATGCTGTAAATTGGCTAGAATCACGTAAATCAGAGTTCCAAATCATTTTTCATTTTAGTTCTTTTAGGACAACAAATCCCAGACTGCTCATTCAACAAGTCTAGATTTGTTGGGAATTTGGGGGCATTGAAGTTGCAATTCACCTGGAACAAGCTAAATTGAGAAAGACTGCTCTTAATAGAAAAATAATCCCTGCTTAAGAGCAGAAAATTGGCATTAAATCAACAGCATATGAGGGAATAGAGGGTAGCAGAGAGGTATGAAAAAATATAGTACATGCAACATTGGCAGGGAATTCAATGACAAATTTGGAAATACTGAAATAGACTGAAGCTTTTAATGGTGAATAATAGATATAGACAATAATGGCCTGATATGGAACCACTATAGGGTAGAAAAGATTAACAGACAGTGCCATATCTTGGGGATTGGATGCCTGTAACTCTGTCCAATAACACTCATGTTTTCCTTCCTTTTTGGAAAAAGAGTTTTAAAAAACTAAACTATGGTTTCAGAGTCCCCTCTTTCTAATATTCTGTGTTTTGAGGGCTGTGGGCATGCAAAATAATGAGACTTCTGTAGACTTCTGAATAGATTGCTGTAGTTTTATGTTGAATTCCATCTGGTATTTTTATTTTGTTGTGTGATTGATACTGATCTCCTTTAATTATTCTTAATTAATTCTTAATTAATTATTGTTTAATTATTTTCAATCATTATTAGAGTATTTATTGGACTTTGGAGGACTTAATGAACCTTTTTTATTTTTCTTCAAACTATTCCCAACAGGAGGGAATAGCTTCTAGTAGCATCCTTTGTAAGCTGGGTGGCCTAGGGCAGAGGTCCCCAACGTTTTGAGCACCAGGGACCGGTTCCCTGGAGAGAGGTTTTTCTGTGGACCAGAAGGGGTGTGGTTTAATGTACTGCCTGCAACCTATGAATGGGGCTTTGCTTGTTTGCGCAGTCTGGCTTCTGGCATGCTGCAGCCTGGTCCCGGTCCACGGACTGGAGGTTGGGGACCCATTGGCTAGGGCTTATTCCTCATTTGTTGTAAGCTTTATTTTTTCAACCCAGTTAGAGTTTTTAGGGAGCCCTATTGACCCTAAGTAGAAAAACCAAAGGGAGGCTAGGCCAATTGGTCCCTAGCAAGCTAAATGGTGGCAGCTGCATTACAAACACACAACTCTGACAAGTAGGCAGAACTAGGATGAAGCCTGACCAGATCAAATATTAGATAGAAATCCTAAGAAGTCTAATTAACCTTTCCTGGACCACTGATTATTACAAAGTTAAACACAGGAAAAAAATGCAGCACAAAAAGTTTTGCAAATTATGGTTCATTTTATCCCATTCACACTTCCTACAATAATGCTACTGTACATATTTTATATTTATACATTAAATACATAATATACAATACATTTCTCACCTTTCTTAGGGAATGCTTATTGAAGGACCTCCAGGACCTCCAGGACCGCCTGTAAGTATATGCTTTCTAAATATAATTTAAATAAAATGAATGATACTATTAGCGGAGATATTTGCATGACTACTTCAGGGATCATACATATATAACATAAGTTTTCATTGAGTACAGATTGTTCCATCTGGAAATGGTGTCATTTACCTAGCTGTGTATTTTTGTTTCTGTTGGGCAACCATTATTAGCTCCCATATTTTGCCAGTCCTTCATCAAAATTGCTACTAATCATTGTAGTAAAAGGTTATTTAGAATAACTGATATATATATATTGTCTTTATTTATAGGGTTTTACGGGCCCCTCTGGTATGCAAGGCTCCACTGGTCCTCCTGGTGACCCTGGTGATAGGGTAAGTCTCTATGGGTTGCAAAAGAGCATCCCAAGGGTTCAGATTGAATGGCTAGGAATTTAAACAAGGATGTGCAACTGTTTTGTAATCTCTTACTGTAGCTTATAGGAATACTTTTGTATTTTTCAAAACTGTTATATAAATAAAATATCTTTATTCTGATAATGAATTAAGTAGTTTTAATTGATCTATTTCAGGTCAAATTTGACAATCTTCCAATGTGAAATAATGAGATTTTTAGACGTTCTCGGGATAATGTTAGATCCTTTTTGTTGCTGTGCAGATAGAACATGGAGGGCCTTGAGTCTAAAGGTCGTCTAAAGGTCATCTAATAGAGTTGGTGGAGGAAATAGGATATTGTGAAGGCCTCGGATTCCCATGTCTCCTGAATACAAGTCCACATTACTGACTATGTTCAAGGTGATGAAGGAAAATGTTGTTATCGGTGGTGCAAATGAAAGTCGGAAAACAATCTTCATTATCTAGCTTTAAAGGCTTTCACAAGTCAGACCAGCAGATGTCTTGTTATTTCTGGGATGACTTTTAGTGATAACAGGTGGATGAACTGGAAGTGTAGCTGGCTTTCTCTTTCTGTTTGTTTTGCTTAATATTACATCTGAAGGATAACTGTTCACATCTCTTGAGATAAGAGATATCTGAGGTCTGTTTATTAGTTTTCTGATACAATGGATTAGTACAGGTCAATCCATTTGCCCTTCCTGGTTTCCCACTTAATCTTTAAATATTAACCAAAAATATTTTTAGCTGGCTAAATCTGTGCTAATCTTGTTCCCATTATGTCCCTTCTTTGCTTTGTGTTCTGTGTGCTATAATTGCGTTGCTGTATTTTTTTAGATCTCCAATAACTGATACATTAAGTGCAGAGTTGTCTAGGTCTGTGGATATTATCGGCCTAAAACCACATGTGTAATGATATTTTTGCAACAGTTTTTATGAGTCCACTCATTTAACAAATGTAAAATTGGACTGAAATGACAGTATCAAAAGCAAGGCAGCTCAGACAATTCCTGCTTTGCAGCAACTAAAACCAATGGTGTGCAATCTGAAAAAAGAATACTGTATTAACTTATGATGCTTAAACATTTAGAAAGTTCCTGGAATATTTTGCCTACAACCACTTCAGATAAAGACGAGATAAGCACTAGGTGACCTTATCCTAGATGTTGAATATGCACAGGAGATAAATCACTGTTAACCTCATCTTTGCTATGCTGTTTCACACTATAGTTTTGCATTCTGAATGTATCTCTAGGAGCTGTATGTTGTTCAGGTATATGTATGTATTTGATGCTTATTCTTGCAAAGAAGATCCTAGATGAGTTTATTTTCTCCTCAAAATTCCGTACTGTGTACAGGTAGTCTCCTTGACTTACAGCAATTTACTTAGTGACCGTTTGAAGTTACAACGGCATTGAGAAAAGTGACTTATGATCATTTTTCACATAACCGTTGCAGCATCCCCATGTTCACGTCATTTACATTCGGATACTTGACCACTGACTCACATTTATAATGGTTGCAGTGTCCCGGGGTCATGTGATCCCCTTTTGCAACCTTCTGACTAGCAAAGTCAATGGGGGAACCAGATTCACTTAGCAGCCATGTTACTAATTTAACAACCGCAGTGATTCACTTAACAACTGAGGCAAGAAAAGTCATAAAATGGGACAAAACGTACACTTCTCACTTAGCAACAGAAATGTTGTGGTTGTAAGTTGAGGGCTACCTGTAATCAGGTTGAAGAGCTGTGTAACAATGTTGTGTGCAGTGCCAATGAAATAAATTTAAGATATGATGATGTAGGCGCACGTAGGTAGCAATTGAAGTGATTAGGAAAGCTTTTATTACACATGTGTGAGTATAATTTTTAATCTATACACTAGCATATGCCTGCAATGCTGGTTTTATAATTTGAGGAATTAAAAAGTATCCTTAGAACATAGGCATTTCAACATTTCCTTCATCAACATTAAAAAAAAGACTAGTCACATGTTTGCAATAATGATTTGCCAACTTCTAGGAAGCTATTCATAATTGTTGTGAGAGGTTTTGCTCTTAAGCATATGTACGTTTTGTTCTTGTAGTTCATAACTATTGAGAGATCTATTAGCATGCATTTTTACATAAAGATGTAAGAAATGCTTGAATGTAAACTTTCTTAATTTGCATTTCCTGATCCCGGATTTGAACCAGAACATACATTAATACATTTTGCCATATATTTCACAACCTTAAAGTGAAACAAAAACTATTTTAAAGAAGGAAACACAGAAATGCATATACTGCATTAGAACAAGCTGTAGACAAAAAAAAATGCTTATATGTGGGAAAGCACTCACAATATATATATTTTCCTGGACTCCACATATGAAATGAAGAGGAAAAAAGTATGTATTCGCTGCTGTGGAAGTTTTAATTACCGGTAATAAACTACAGAAATGAGATGAAATGAACGTAAGATGGGATTTCAGTCATTCTTTTCAATTTGCAACTGTAGTAATTAAACATGCTTTAATATGTTTCTAACAAACGTATAATGTTTATATCATTTACTGAATCTCTGTTTTGACCTTAGGGTCCACCAGGACGTGCTGGTCTTCCTGGGGCTGATGGCTTACCTGGACCCCCGGGTACCATGTTAATGTTACCAGTAAGTCTTACTTTGCTTTATAAACATTACGTTTTCAAGGGACAAATAAGAATTTCAATGCAGTATGATCAACTATTAATATTTCTCTTAATAGATCACCTAGGTCCAGGTTGATGGAAGCTCTTAGAAGTTAGACAATAGCAGTGACCAATGCAAGAGCTGATTCCTGAAACTGGCTTATATCCAGTGACATGATGACATTATTGATGGAGCAGAGTGACATTTCACCCCAAGCTATAGAAACGGCCTGAGATTACGCCTTTGAAATGAGGGAAATGGCCAGATTTCAGTGGCATAGTCTTAGGTTGCTGGCGAACCACAAAAGGGATGCTCACTCCTGAAATAACAGACAACAGAGCATTCCTAATGAAAATGGAACTGCACTTCTTCCACCATTCTAGACAAGTGTATATATCAGGTTTTGAAAGAACACTTTGTTTCTATAGTTCATGTTAAAACAGGGATGGGCAATTAATTTTCCCAAGGGGCCATATTGAGAAACAAGGACTGTTGTAGAAGGCTGAACCAATGTAAATCTACCGCTGTTTCTTCGACATTATTTCCATTTTTCTCAATGGAAATAATGTTCAAAAAATAGTGGTGGATAACATTTATCACATTGAGTTATCCTGCATGGAGGTGTCCATGGCAAGTTGTCCCATGGCTAGTTGGTAATTGTGAATTGTCCCATGGTGAGTTGGCCGTGACGAGATGGCCATGGCGAGATGGCTGTGGCTGTGGTGAATTGTTCTAGATCCCTCCTGCAGCTGCCAGCTGACTGAAGGAGCTCGTGGTGACTGCACGGAGCCAGATCCGACTTCGCTTCTTCTCTTGCACCCTATGGCACACTTATTTACTTTTGATTTCTTCTTTATGATTAACCTCATGCAGGCTGGGCAGGGCCCAAAGGACTGGATATGACTTAGAGAACATAAAATGCCCAGATCTGTGTTAAAACATGGTTTCAATAAGTCTATTGCCTGAACTTATGTGACATACTGATTAAATAAATTTCTGAGTTCATCAGTGATTAGTTTTGTGACTTTAAATACAAAAGCAACTTCCCTTGAGGATGTATTTATGATGGTAGTGCTAACATACCTAGGAGTGAACCAAATTCCAGTTGAACTTTTAGACAGGCCCAGCCAGAAGGGCTGACATCTTCTAAAATTTAACTTTCCAGCACCAGTAATGGAGGAGAGGAAACTAATATTTCTTAGGCCTAAATCCTTATTGAGAGGGACTTCTTCATGGGAAAAATGACCTGGGTTTGCTGGATCTCTAATTAAAAGCAACAAAGTCGTGGCGAGCTACAGTTCCCAGTAATCTTTGCATTGAAAACATCTTCTTGATAATTTTTAAGGCAGAACTGGAGATTAAGCAGCAAGACAAAGAAAGCTTGGGTTGCAGTGATTCATTAATTCTCATCAAAAGCATGGGGAGCTTTACAGCTTGGAATGATGCCATATTAAAATGATCCAATTCAAATCTTATTGAAACAGTGAGATGGACAATGTATAATGTAATAATAAACAAATAAAATTTTGTCCAAATTAGTTTGTTTAAGGTTAACACATTCCGAATGGGAGATAATCTTTGTCACTAGCAGTCATGCTGGTTTTTTTTTTAGTAATGATTTTTAAAAAAATAAAAATAAAAAAAATAAAATTTGTGATAAATTATACAACCTAAAAACTACCTACATAAAACACCATTATATCAAAGGAAGGTTCTTAAAGATTTTAATGAAAAATATTTCATTAATGAGTGAATAGAAATCAATTCTGAATTTTTCATTTTGACTAAAAAATAAATAAAAACATGCTTTGCTTCTGTACAGTTCCGCTTTAGTGGAGGTGGTGAGAAGGGCCCAGCAATCTCACCTCAGGAAGCTCAAGCTCAAGCTATACTTCAGCAAGCCAGGGTAAGTGGCATGCAGACCAAAGCAAAGCTGGAAAACCTTGCCCCTCCCGAGGCCCACCCCTTTTCAAGGGCTCTGTTTCCCATTCATCAAAACATGCTGTGATCTGCCTTCTGACATGAGTGGAACCAGAACTGAAAATGAGTAGAGCTACAGCAGAAGTGATTAGATGTGGAAACTGCATTGAGGTCTGCTCTATGGCCTTTCCTGCTCCTGCTGTATTAGTGGAAAATGTCAGCCCCATTAGATAATCCAGACAAGGGCCAATTCTGCAGAGATTGGCTAGAGTATAGGTTTTAGGAGATGACTGGGCTGAGCCTGAGGGAGGGGTCAAACACGTTATAAGTCATGAGTCCCTGCGTGCCTCTAAGACAGCGGTTCTCAACCTTTTGCAGGCCGCGACCCCGACCTGCGCCGCGCATGCGCGGCGTGACGGCCCGCATCGTGCATGCGCGGCGCGTGCACAACGGCCTGCATCGCGCATGCGCGGCGCAACCGCCCGCATTGCGCATGCGCGGCACGAGCAACTGCCCGCATCGCGCATGCGCAGTGCTATCCCGCGCATGCGCGGTCCTGCCCCCTGCGCCGGCCGAGGGGAAAAGGAAAAAAAATGGCGGACTGCGGTGTTTGGCGACCCCCGTGAAATGGTCGTTTGACCCCAAATGGGATCGCGACCCATAGGTTGAGAACTGCTGCTCTAAGAGATCTAAATCCAGCCCACCTTGAATTCCTCTCTTATCTCCCATGCATTTCCCTTGATCGCTAGTTGGTCAGATACTGGTAGGGAGCTTAAGCTAGCAATTAATCTCATTTATTTGCATTTGAACTGCCAGAATCTCCTGATTTCCCTGACATTTGACACTGGTAGTCCTTGACTTATGACCGGTAGCTTAGTGACCATTCAAAATTACAGTGGACCTACTAAAGGGGGGTACTTACAACCTGGATTCAAAATTCTGGCAATCAGCCTTCTCTGCCACAGTCACCTGGCTGTACTTCAGGTGCTTGGCAATTGGACCACGTTTACAGCTGTTTTCAGCATTCCCTGGACATGTTTTACAATGGTTTTGTTAAAATCCATCCTTCCAGTTTTTGGCAAAACTAGCCCATAGTTAGCCATGGGTTCCCTTAAGACTACAGTGTTTGCTTAACAACCCCACCACAAAAAAGATTGTAAAATGGGTCAGTCACATGAGTGACCCAATTTATGACCATCATGTGTTACAACTGTGATAAGCAGATAATAATAATAATAATAATAATAATAATAATAATAATAATAATAATAACTCATGATGCTTCACGATCTTTCCTCATAAAAGGTAGCAAGGCTAAAAAATGTTTACATTTCAGCAAATAGCTAATTATCAATGGCAATTGTCATATTTGTTGGAGGTTATGAATAGTTTAGCAAGTGATTCATGTTAAATATTTATTTTTGTTTACATTACAGATTGCAATGAGGGGGCCCCCTGGTCCAATGGGACTTACTGGAAGATCTGGTCCTGTGGTATGCAAAAATTGGTTATCCAAAGTTGTGATTCATAAATGATTTATCTCAGTTGCAATGCCATTTAATTGGCTGGGATTTTAATAAGAATGATTTCTTAGTGTATCTGTCTAGGAGCTGTCCCTAGCATTAAGTTTAGGGACTGCCAGTCTTTTAGAAGCTAGAAAGCACAGTACAAAGCAAAATTAGGCAGTGATTGATTTCAGAGGAGGATGTAATCATGCAACAATATTACATGAGCAAATGGAGCTAGGATTTTCAATCATGCATGGGTTGGTTTGTGTTTTGCTTTAAAAAATTATTATTGGCTGTTCTGATGGTTTATATGTCCTTTATATTTGCTTTCCACTGAAATTTGTTTGGAAATCACTCTTCTGTTGTTCAGTGTATTGCAAATGAATTTGGGGAGCATAACTTATGGGGATTTTGAAATTATGTGACAGAAGTTTACACCGTCTCTGAGCTGCTCAGCCTTATATTAAGCAGAATGAAATGTCTGCCTGAGGCAACAGATACTAAGAAGTTGCCAAATACTAAAAGACAAAACTGGACATTTCTGCATACGCCTAAATTAACCTCCATCCCCAGGTTGCAATAAAGGGTGTGGTCCCATAATCAAGGCTGCAATGAGGTTCAGCTGCAAGGCTAGGGAGTTTCCATATGGTCCTTTACTGGAATCCAGCATATCCTGGCCTGGCCACAGACTCTCTTGATAAAATTAAATAAATGTTTCATTTGATGGTTAACATATTTCTCAATATACTTATTTGTCCCCTTGGAATTTGTACCATTCCTGCAATTTTTGAAGAGTTAATTTCCTCCACTTTTATATTATTTGTATTGGGGAAAATTATTTAGAAATTTATCTCCTATTACAATATAGGAGGGTTCCCCGCCCCCTCAATTATTTAAGGTAGTTTAAATACAGGATTTAATGATGAGAATATTGGAGATTCTGATTTTCAGCATGGAGTTTAAAATGGCCAACAGAATGTCCCAGTTGTCCAGTTTGAATAACAAACAGAGCAAAATTGCAGACCCTATATTATAGACTCACTGGATAGAGATTTGACATTTGCCAGCATTTTAAATGTTTAAATGACAAAAGCAGAACACTAGCTCTGCAGTTGTTAAATTACCTGAGCAATTTTCTTCTAATGATGGTTTCCTATTTTATGAAACGGATACTCTGTTGACAGAGATAATCAAAATGATTCATTTAAATGCTGCAGTTAAGCAGTTACTATCTCTTTCCAAGCTATCCGAGGGTATTTACAACAATATAAAATGATACTTATTACAACTGAGATTACAGACTTTGCATAAACCTAGTAGTCTCCTGAGGAACCTCAGTAATTACACCAAGGTAGAAAAACACTTAGACATAAAGGTCAAGAGGAAGTATGCCATTCAGAATGAAAGGATATATTTAGTTTCTAATGTAGTGTGCTGTTTCCCTGATTTGCAAAAGCAGGCTAGCCAGCATAGTCGCCTTAGGGGCTGTGAGAAGTTGTAGTTGTATCTGTTTCCAATGTTCCTGCTTGTTTCTGATAAAACTGCTGATAATCTGTATTGATTGTAACCATCCTGCCCAAGATGAAGGTAGCTGAAGTCAACAGAGCCACCTTCTCCACCTCTGTATCTGTATTTCCTCTCTCACATACACACATTTCCAAGGCTTCAAGTTCTTGCTCTGATTGCCTAGATCTCCTGTAAAGAGAGATCCATATTTTGCTCATGGAGATCAGAAAGCTGCTGATGCCTAATGAGAGCTTCCTTATTGGGAAACTGTCTTCTACATAACAAACATGCTAACTTTTTTCAGTCTGTTAACTTTTCTTCCTCATTCTCCAGTCTCTCCAAGAAATCTTCCTCATTCTTTTTGGAAGAAAAATGATAGCTGTTCTTTAGCCCAGAATTCTTTACATGTTCTGGACTGTCCCATTTGCCTTAATTCCCAGAGGCCATGTTAATTGGTGATTATATGGCTGTTGTCCAACATGACCAAGAAACAACAGGCTCCAAGGATGTGCTGCTGAAAATATATTGTAAACATGAACTGTTTTTGTCAACTGTGCAGGTAGAAGGATTAGTACAATGAAAATCTGAATCCTTTGGGTAGGAGCATTGTATTTATAGCTGAGGAAATAGAGAGTTATATTCTTTGTATTAACAAAAAAAAGTTTTGTTATGGCATCAAACAATGCTAGACGTGCCTCAAAGCTATAAGAGTAATCTGACAACTCTGTAGTGCATGGGTGTCACACTCAATCACATCACACGATGTAACGTGACGTATCGCAACGGTTTTTGCCTTTGCAGAGCTGGGGGGCGTGGCCTGTGCATGACTCATCTGCCCCCCTTGCTGTAGTGGGAATTACACTTGAAAATGTGCTGCAGTTTTCTTGATTAAAAAAAAGGCAAAACATTTGTTGGCTTTGTCCATGAAAGCATGCCCACTTCTAAATATTTTTACAATTCTCTCACTGCAAAAATTAACATATATTTTCAAACTTGTGAAGGACAGAAAACTTTGTAAAGGTACTGACCTTTTTTGACAGTAGTGGTGTTGGGAAATATTTACCCTGTTGATTAAATCAAGTAGAGACCTTACAGTGTGGACCTCAAAAAATCTTTCTCACGGTCTCTAGTCCCAAGCTCCTCGTTTCACTATAAACAACAACTGGTTTTTCTACTGACCAAGACTTCAGAAAGGGTATCTTAAAATTCTTTTCTTCCTGGAGTGAAGAAGATGTAGAAAATGGAGGTGGGTCAGTTTGTAAAATATTTAATAGCTGGAAAGTTATGATCTGCAATAGAGAAGATACCTTCTTTTGTCCTGCTTGACCAACTCTTGCATTTTCTCATGCAAGAGTCTGTCAGTAGTGAAATGAAAACTGTTTTTAAAAAATGAAGTAGTAGTAGTAGTAGTAATAGTAGTAGTAGTAGTAGTGAGCGGAAGGGATAGGTCAACAATTAATTACCTGCAAGGCCCTCACAATAAGCACTTGTAATATTCTCATGTTTACAAGCAAAGCAAAGTCCCAATAGTAGGATGTTTTAGAAATCCCCAAATCCAGTTTGTTCATTTTAAAATCCCCAACCCAAAACTTCTAGGATCTGGGTGATGTGGGGTTGGGTTCCTCTAGCTTTTTATTTAGTGTATGCTCAGCACAGCTAGTCTGGAAAGTATAGCATTATTTGTTAATTTACAGGCTACCATCCCCTAACAGAATATCTTAAAGCCAATAAATGAACAATTGAAGTGAAAGCAGGGAAGGCCTGCCAAAGCACCTGTCATAGATAAAACACAGAAGAGGAATGGGAGAGGCACAGATAAGAAGGGATGAATTGGAGCGAATGCAAAGGGATCTTTATACAAAGACCACTTATTATGTTCCCAACTATAATTCTGCAAGAAAAGAAGTACTACCCTTCTCTAGGGAAGTATAGGAAGAATAAAACGAAACATTGCGGTTAACTGTTCCCCAGCTGCATAGTTTTGATTCATATCCTTTGGCCAAGATAACTCTACAATTAGCCCACTCTAGCCTCTGTGATTTGTAGGGAAGGAAGTTATAAAACTGGTCCTTCTGCTCCCATTCAATGCTTCCATGCCAGGTTATCAGAATGACTTTGAGGATGGAAGAGCCACTCTAACATCTGTCACTAAAAAAGGATCCTAATATTTTACTGCTCCTGTCATTGTTTATCTCCTGTTTTCAGTGGAATATAATTTGTTTTTGGAATGAGATAATAGCCAGTTTGCAGACAAGCGATATTACTGTATTGGAAAAGTTCTCACTTTTGGCTTGTCATTTTTTGTGCACTGCCCAAAGTCCCCTATGATAGATAAATACACAGGCAGGCAGAGAGATCTGCCTTCTCCAAGAGAGAAGAAAATCTCACTAAGACTTTTTTTTTTTTTTGAAAAAGAAGAACAAACAGGATAGTGTTCTTACCAGTACCAAGAGTTTCCCATTGGAACTGTCCTCGAATATGGAATATTTTTTTCTATGCAGAATCATATTACATCAGTCCTGGCAGGAAATGCTGCACATATTTTCACCAATAGGGTTGGAGGGATTGTTTTGATATTGATGAAAAGGATTTTGTAGCATCCTGTCCATTCCTTTTCTCGTTAATTTCTCAGGGATGATGGGATTCTCAGGTATCTAACTTGAAGTCTAGAGGAGTAAAACTGAATAATTTCAGGATTCTTCCACAGAGCCACCACTGTCATTCTCTAAATCTTCATAGCTATCCTTACAAAGGTCCATAATTGTCCTTACACCAGTCTTGAGAACTCAAAAATCAGCTTGTACCATGTTTGTGTTGTTGATGTGGTGGAGAAATCTTGAAACATGCTTATAACTGGGAGAACAGTGAACAATGGCCTGCAAGACACAAAGCTCCAGCACTGCAAATTGAAAATAGAGGTTGACCATAATTGCTTATCAGTATGAGTTTATAGGGGTGTGAACCCAGATTGGTGACAAAATGCATGTAGAAATGCCCTCAATTTATTATTGAGACTAGAAGTGGGTTGACCAGCATCTTTAAAGATATTTATTCTTGGACAGTAAATTTTAAGTTTAAGATGATGGCTGGAAAGCAATAAATAAAATTATGAACCAGTTTGATGTGAACATGTCCCATAGAATCATAATCAGCAATACAAAAGAGTTTATTTTACTGTGTCAAAATGTGAGTCAGATTGAACTAAAACAGTATGCTCTTGGGCATTTTTTCTTGGGTGCAGGGAAGTCCTGGTTCATCCGGTATCAAAGGTGATGGTGGAGATCCAGGACCTCAGGTAAGAGTCTATCAGCAACAAAGAAACAAAAGCAAATGGTGGATTTGTAATGGGGTCCCTCAGTTTTAATCCCAGTGGTTCCAGTAACCGAGAGAATTGTTTCATAAGGCAATTTGACCTTAAATCCAGGTATAATCTGATACCAATAGCATCACTTCATTCAATCCATCACCTCCTTGTGGGGACTTACTTTGAAACCTTATGCTTCAAGCATCCAACTTAATTGTTTTTGTATTTCTTCATTCTTGTTTTTGCCCTAACACTGAGTATGTACATTAATTTAGTTGGATAAACATAAACTCAATTTTAATGCCTCCCCACAACAGACCAACAATGCTTTTTTTGTTTTGTTTTATTTACCTGGTATGCATTTGTAACAATAATATTTCCTGTTTATGGAAATTATGTTTCCAAAGAACTAATAATTTCTGTTTTTTGTCCCCCCCTCCATACAAATGTTCCTTGCCTTATTGAATACTAACCTAGTTTGTACTTTTTAGTAGTTTATTTTTCATCTTTCCTCCATAAAAATGCAAATTGGATCCAAGTTTTTTTTTGTGTTGCCTGTGATATTGTCCCCTGTGTTCCTGCTTTATGGATCTAATAATATTTTTGCAAATCTTCTTGTTTGTTCAGAACAATTTTCCATAATTGCAAACATGGAATACATTTTCTGGATGTAAAAAGGTTAAAATAGGTTGCACATTCCTACTAGAAAAATGCATTGTAAACAACTTAGACATCTGGTCACAAAGGAAGAGTTATAGAAACATAGTAAATAGTATATCAAGTATTTATAGCAGTGTTTCTCAAACTTAACAACATTAAGATCTATGGACTTTTAAGTCCCAGGCACCCATGCTGACTAGGAAATTCTGGGAGTTGACGTTCACATATCCTAAAGTTGACAAAATTGAGAAACAGTGATTTATAGTACAGATATAGGAGATTTAATTTTCTAAAAATAACTTACTAGCATTTGAAAAAAATCTTCAAGAATTAATGTCCTTTTTAAAAAAGTAAATGTGATAGAAAACGAAGCCGACAAACTTGTTCACTCTTTCAAAAGCTATAGCTGGATATATAATGAAGGAAACCTTGTTTAAAATATTAAATGTCAACAACTCAGCAAAGACTTTGATTTAAAATCTGTGGTTCCATGAAAGAAGAGAGAATGAGAGATTTATACCTGGAGAGACACAAATCTGGAGAGACACAATGTAGGATCTAATCAATCCATATGGGATAGATTTCTTAATCCACAGTTTAGAAGTGTCTGCTTTTTCTTCCTTATTTTGTACACTTTAAAGAACAGTATGTTATGGGTGTTCAAGCCTATGAAAAAATCTTTCTTTTTAATCCCTTTCAAGTGGATAAAAATACTGGAAGAATTTTGCAAACTGTTTATTCTTCCAATAGAAGAGAATAGATGTAGTTCAGAAGGGAATGATGGGATTCTTGGTGCTTTCAGAGATGTTGGTCTTACCTAGTTGGATAATGAAACATCTGCAACAAAGAACCAAGATCAGAGAGAACAAAGGATTCCACATGATTACTCTTTGTTTTGTTTGAAATGAGTACATTTTCATTGGTCTCTTAGCTGACATCAATTAAAGACTTTTAATTTGAGGTGGGTTAATTAGTTTGAGAAGAGCCGTGGTGACACAGTGGTTAGAATGCAGTGCTGCAGGCTACTTCTGCTGACTGCCGGCTGTTGGCAGTTCAAGTCTCACCAGGCTCCAGGATGACTCAGAGATTGGTAAAATAAGGATCCAGATTGTTGGGGGCAATGTGCTGACTTTGTAAACTGCTTAGAGAGGGCTGTAAAGCACTGTGAAGCGGTATATAAGTCTAAGTGCTATTGAGGTAGATTATAATGAAGCAGAATCTCATGATTTCCCTGATGCAGTGTACCGGTAGTAGAAGCAGTCTCTCCCTCTCCCTCTCCCTTTCTCCCTCTCTCCCTCTCTCTCTCTCCCCTTCTCTCTCTCTTCGTGTGTATGTAGCATGTGCACTTACATATGCATATATTTTCAGGGTCCTCGAGGTATTCAAGGTCCACCTGGTCTGCCTGGAAAATCTGGTAAAAGAGTAAGTTTTGATGCTTTAAAATTGTCATTTTGATAAAAAAAAGATACCTCTAGAATTATTGGATGTGATGAGGTTGTGTTTTTTTTTTTAAATTGTGATGTATGTGCCTCACCTACCAAAACAGACATCTTTTTTTCTCCCCATAGGGTCGTCCTGGTGCAGATGGAGCAAGAGGAATACCAGGAGAGACAGGTTCTAAGGTTAGTAATTATGGATTTTGATTATCTGGAGGCTGTTGTAATGTCCAGATATTTGTTAGGAACCAGACGTCTCCATTTGTACCATTACATGATTGAATCTGATTGACTTTGCAGAGCGGAGTAAAGAATTATGTATGAAATAGAAGTACTGTAGCTCTAGTAACACACTTGTTGCTCCATTTTTGCACACAGCAGTGCACCTTCATGGCTAGCAGGCCTTAACAAATAGAGGAAACCAGGTCACCTTTAGAGAAAACCCTTGGGTGAAATATGGCTATTCTATGATGTCATTAGTTCATTGCAGTATACCAGAAACAAAGCCACTTCATGGTGTACTTTCCTTCTGAATGAATGAATGTCTGGAAATGAAATGAGAAGTTTTTTGGTAATCTGAGCAGCAGCTCCTCCAAGTCTTCAAACCAAAAGGGGGAAGATGTTTAGAGGTCTTTTGATCTAAAGAAAAGAAAAGAAAAACCTTCTTGCTGAAGTGTACCTTTCCAGAATTTAAAATTTTATCCTAAACCAGGAAAATGTTCTTTATCTTTCCAAATAGGTTTTAGAAATAACATCCTAAGAATAATTATTTGTTGCAATTCCAAGCAACATTCAGTTTTAGGACAAAAATATCCATCAATAAAATAGATGTATAGTAGAATTCATTTATCAAAACTATTATAAAATATGAGAATGAACTGCTAACACTGTTATAAGGAACAGTAGAATTGGGTATGTTTAGTTTACTGAAGAGAAGGACGAGGGGGGACATGATAGCAGTGTTCCAATATCTCAGGGACTGCCACAAAGAAGAGGGAGTCAAGCTATTCTCCAAAGCTCCTGAAGGCAGGACAAGAAGCAACGGATGGAAACTCATCAAGGAGAGAAGCAGCCTAGAACTAAGAAGAAACTTCCTGACAGTTAGAACAATTAACCAATAGAACAACCTGCCTCCAGAAGTGGTGAATGCTCCAACACTGGAAGTTTTTAAGAAGAGACTGGACAGCCATTTGTCTGAAATGGTATAGGGTTTCCTGCCTGAGCAGGGGGTTGGACTAGATGACTTCCAAGGTCCTTTCCAGATGATGATGATGATGATGATGATGATGATGATGATGATGATGATGATGATTATTATTATTATTATTATTATTATTATTATTATTAATCATCGCACAGTCAGCCAGATGTTCAGACTGGATTTGGCATTTTGTCTATCTATTGAGTCCTTACCCAGGACCTGGGATAGGCAGATGTGGATGTTTGATGGTATTACAAATATCGTCGCAGGATGGAAGCAGTTCCTAGTAAGGCTGCCTTTTGCAATTGACTAATAGCGAATTTGTCAATGCCAATGGTGTTCAAGTGGTGCTCCAGTTGTTTTGGGATTGCACCCAAGGCGTCTATTACTATTGGTACTACCCTTGCTTGCTTTTGCCACAGTCTTTCTATTTCTATTTGTAGGTCTTTGTATTTTGTTATCTTCTCCAGTTCTTTCTCGTCTATTCTGCTGTCTCCAGGCACTGCCACGTCCACTATCCAGACTTTTTTTATCTTTCTTATGGACAATTGTTAAGTCCGGGGTGTTATGTTGCAGGTGTTTGTCTGTTTGAATTCTGAAGTCCCAGAGCAGTTTAATTTTATCATTTTCTATGACTTTCTCTATTTTATGATCCCACCAGTTTTTGCTTACAGGCAAATGATATTTCTTGCAGATCTTCCAATGCACCATTGTTGCTACTTTGTCATGCCACTACTTGTAGTCAGTCTGCAGCAGCTTACCAGGTGGTCACTGTTTCTTCAGTTTCTTTGCATAGGCGGCATTTACTGTCTGTTGTTGTCTTCTCAATTTTGACTTTATATGCATTTGTCCTTAAGGCTTGGTCTTGTGCAGCCAGAATTAGTCCCTCAGTCTCTTTCTTCAATTTTCCTGCTCTTAGCCATTGCCAGGTCTTGTTATTATCTGCTTTCCCAGCTATTTTTTTAACATATTGGCCATGTAGTGCTTTGTCTTCCCATGCCTCTATTCTGTTCTTCATTTGGTCTTTCTTGTAGGCCAGTTTGGTCTCTCCAGTAGTCAGTAAGCCTTCCTGATATATTAATTTCAGTGCATCTTCATCATTGTTCTTCAGATATTCTTCCAAAGCTATTTTTTCTTCTTCAACCATCTGATGTACTTGCAGCATTCCACGCCCACCTATTTGCCTTGGTAGATAAAGTCTGTCAATGTCACTGCGTGGATGAAGGGCATCATTCATTGTCATTATTTTTCTGGTCTTCCTATCCATTGCTTTTAGTTCTGCTTGAGTCCAGTCCACTGTTCCAGCTGTGTACCTAATGACTGGAATTGCCCAGGTGCTGATTGCCTTTATGGTAATTCCTCCATTGAATTTGGATTTTAAGATCTTCTTCACTCTCTTGATGTATTCACCTCTAATCTTTTTCTTGACTTCAGTGTGGTTGATGTTGTCAGCTTGAAGGATACGCAAGTATTTGTAGTAATCTTCCTCATCCAGACTCTTAATGTTATTTTCGTGGGACATCTTGATTCCTTCAGTTTTCACTATTTTTCTTTGTTTGATAGTAAGTGTGGCACATTTGTCCAAGCCAAACTCCATTACAATATCTTGGCTATATATACGGACAGTGTTGAGCAGCGATTCTATTTCAGATGATGTTTTTCCATACAGTTTCAGATCATCCATGTATAGTAGGTGGGATAGTCTGGCAGAAGTTTTTGATGTTTGATAGCCATGTCCTGAGTTATTCAGTATTGTTGACAGAGGAAACAGTGCAATAACAAATAGTAATGGTGATAATGAATTTCCTTGAAATATTCCCCTCTTGATATTAACCTCTCCCAGTCTCTCACTATTGATCTGCAACTGTGTCTTCCATTGTGCCATCGATCTTTGCACAAATTTTCTGATATTTCTACTGACTCCTGTTATTTCTAGGCACTTGATTATCCAGTCATGTGGCAGAGAGTCAAATTCCTTTTTGTAGTCAATCCATGCCACATTCAGGTTGGTCTTCCTTTCCTTGCAGTTTTCCAAGATCATTTTGTCTATTAGGAGTTGATCTTTTGTTCCCCTGCTATTGGGGCAGTTTCCTTTCTGCTCAGGTGGAAAGAGATTGTTTTCAACTAGATGCTGTTGTACTGCATCAGCTACCACACCAGTTAGTAATTTGAAAGTTGTTGGTAAGCAGGTAATTGGCCTGTAGTTGCCTGGTGTTGCCCCTTTTGCTAGATTTTTCATTATTAGGTAGGTTTTCCCAGTTGTTAGCCACTTTTCAATTTCTCCTCCTTGTAGTATATTGTTGAACTGCTTGGCAACGAGTGGGTGTATAACAGTTAGATGTTTCAACCAAAACCCATGCTGTTCATCTTCACCTGGTGCTGACCAATTTTTGATTTTCCTTGTTCTTTTTTCTGCCATTTTTGTTGTTATTACTAGTTCTTTCATTTCAACTTCTGTTTTATTTGCATCCACCTGTTTTAACCAAGCCGCATCCTTGTTGTATTTCTTTGGGTTATCCCATATCTGCTTCCAGAACTGCATTGTTTCTTCCTTGTCAGGTACTGACTGATTCATTGCAGTTTCTCCATTGATGGATTGGTAGAAACATTTCTGATTGGATTGAAATTGGAGGTTCTGCCTATAGTTTGCAATTCGAGCTTCATATCTACTGATTTTCCTGGCTATAGCTGTTATTTGCTGCTTTATTATTTCCAGTGCTTCCTTGATCTTCCTTGTTTCTAAGTGGTATTCTTGATTAGGTATTCTTTGGTCTTCTTGTTCTTCAGCTTCTTTTCTTTCATCTGTTCTAGCTTGCTTGCATGTGATCTTAACTTGCTGATCTTATTTTTTTGTCTAACCTTCCATTTTTCTGTTGCACTGTTTATTTTTATTTTTATTTTTATTTTTTATTATTATTAATTATTATTAATTATTATCATTATTATTATTATTATTATTATTATTATTATTATCCTAATTCTTATTATTGTTACTCCTATTAGGGTGACAGAGGTTTTGATGGGCTTCCTGGCCTACCAGGTGAAAAAGGACACAGGGTAAGAAAAATATGCATGTTTCTTTATCTAAAAATGTGAGTATATTAAAACTACATCTGGAATTGTCCAAAACAATTGTGACATTTTCCAGACCCTGCGATTTTAATATGTTTAAATGTCCTACATATGTTTATTCAGACTTAATTCCCATTGAGTTCAGTGAAATGTATGCCCAGATATGGGAGGGAAATCAAACAGATAGTAAATTAATATGTATGGGATGTAGACTTTGAATACATCCGTAGGTTTTCATTAGCTAGATTGAAATATCTCTTCACTGAAGTCAGTAATATTGCTGTAGATTAAAGTGGTAGTTCAGATCAGAAGTTTTCAAACTTTTTAAGAACTTGTTAGCTGAGGGGGGGGGAGACCCAGAATCATTGATCATGAGACAGAACTCTAGTAATAGAAAAAAAGTTGCATTCAAGACAACTTTTTTTTTCTCTGTAATCTCTTATGAAATCCTATCAAGTTCTTGCAGATCCCTCATCTTTTGTGGAATATAGCTTGACTTACATTGTTTCTTCTTTTATGGATTGTCAGTATAGATCAAGAATGGACCACCTATGCCCCCATCCCTGTGTTTTTATCAGTAAATGTCCCTCATTTCCCTTCCTCTCCCCTCTTCCCTTCCCTTCCCCTCCCCTCTTCCTGTGTTAAGTTTGGGAATAATAGAATGAGGCTCTCCAACTCTTGACTCCAAAATAGCTGGGTTTGCTTAGTATCATCTTAAATGCTGCAGGACCTTCACAGATATTTAGGATGGCGCTTACCCAAGCATATCTTGAAACTACTTTATCTTTTATACCTTATAATTGTTTGGAAAAAGACAGAAGGGGAAGAGGCCAAAAGCACATTATTACAATAGTTAATAGTTAAACCAAGTGCCATTCAACCTAAACATTACATGCCAGCAGGCAAGATAGTTCACATCTGTTTATCTTTCATTTTAATTTTGCTTAAAAATTCCAAGAGCAAAGAAGTAGCTTGATGATTCCTCATAGCAGCAGTCCTGGGCCACTATCTTACTACAATCAACATTCCAGATTATTGGTGATATAGTTCAAGTCCAGCCTAGGTTGGAATGTGGTGTTTAAAGTATAGCAAGCAGAGATTACAATTTTGCTGATCAGGCAATGACAGAAGACAGACTCATAACAGGGGTCCCCAATCCCTGGTTCGTGGACTGGCAATGGTCCGTGGCATGCCAGAAATTAGTCTGCAAAATGACCCCTTGGATAGTCCCAACAAATTATCCTAACTATTGGGATTGCTATGGGGAAGTGATCTAGGCCAGGGGTCCCCAACCCCCAGTCCGTGGACCGGCACCAGTCTGCGGCAGGCCAGAAACTGGGCCACACAAACAAGGGAAGCCCCATCCACAAAATGCAGGCAGCACAGGAAACCACGCCCCCTCTGGTCCACAGAAAAACCTGTCTCCATGGAATTGGTCCCTGGAGCTCAAAAAGTTGGGGGGGGCATTAACTTATAGTATTTAACTTATTCAGGATGTGAAAGAAAGCCAACTCATTCCACTCATATTGTGGAATATGCACAAGCAGTAAAAAAAAATTACAAGGAAGGATCCCATAATATAAATTTTCCCAGTGCTAACTCTGCTGTGTCCATAAATTTGACGTAAAAGCTTCATTTGTAAAATATAGGATACCAATGGTGCAAAGACATTGAAAAATGCATTTGGGGAAGTGAAGTTTTAGATGCTACCCCATAACAGCTTGAAAAACAGAATATCCATTTTTCATCAAGTGGAAGTTTGTGTGTATCAAACAACCCCCCCCCCAATAACTATTTTTTACCCTGAAAAATTGATATAATGATAGTTTGGGTAATGTTAACCCCATCTCAATGGCTTTTTATTAACTGTTTATATTTCATGTACCTCTTTGCTGATTGCCCATGTCATTGACCCTAGCTGTGTGTATCAACATTTAATTTGTAGAGTATATAAGATGGAAAACATTTTGAATAGGAAGATGTATAGTTTTTTGAAAATTAAATCAATGAAGTAAATGGTCAGCAGAGGGCACTGTACATTAATCACTATTGTGATACTTAAATACATCACTCCAGGAATCTTTTCCCATGGCTGATAAATATTCTCACAATTCCATCTCCGTCTTTGTCTAAGCTACTTGGGCTGAGCTAGCAGTTGTGTGAACTTTAAGTGCCCATTTCCTTAAAATCATGGGTACTTTTCTTTATATCGTTTCTATTTATAGATGACTGTTTGCACTATCACATCCACTTATACTTACATTATGGTTATTTTTCAACTTGAGCTTCATAAATGTTAAAATCAGGAGAATAATATCCTCATGAAACACAGACTTAGGTGAATTCTGAATTCAAAAACTTTTATCTACTTTAGCACTGGGAAAATATGAACTCATAAGATAAAATGTGCACGTATTTTAAACTGATACACATATTTTTTTAAAAAAATGGCAGGCTGATATACCCCAAGTCTACTTATTGATCCACTTAGAAAAATATCTATAGAAAGTAATTGATAACTCCTCCATTTTTCTGTCCCCCACAAATTACAGGTGTTTGACATTGCCTACAGTGTACCTTATTTCTTCAGTATGGCAATTTGGAAATAAAAGATAAACATTTTTGAATTTACGTACTGTCTGTCTCTTTATCAGTCTATTATGAAGCTTTTTACACAGGAGAACTTTTTAATTCAGAAACATGCTTAATTCTTTACTTCCTCTCTTTATTGCTATTACTATTATTTTCTCTGTTGCTTTGCATGAACTGTACACTGAATGTTTCTGTACCAGAGACAAATTCATTACGTGTCTAATCATACTTGGTCAATAAAGTATTCAATTCAATTCAATTTAAATTTCTGATGGCTAAGATCAATGGAATTATCACAGTTTCAGTCAGGTTGGCCCATTACAATATCCTCTTACTTACTTCTTTAGAAATACCTTTTTGTGTATTTTTTAATTATCCCAAAATAGTATTAACTTATATCTTTAACAATTCAAGATCTCAATTTTTAATAATTTGTTACAATCTATATCAGAGTCCATCAGAGTTAAGCAGCCAATAAATAATAATAATAACAACAACAACAACAATAGCAAAATTTATGTGAAATTTTGAGAAATATGAAAGCAAACATACTTTGCTTCTCTCCACTGTCTTCTTTTAATGATACGTATGTCTATAATAGGATGAAAGTACGACTTGAATGCTAAGTTGATAGGGATGCATTTTAGCTACATTCCTATATATCAGTGGTTCTCAACCTTTTTAATGCCGCGACCCCCAACCGGTCCTAAGTCGAGGACTTCCCAACCGGTCGTAAGTCGAGGACTTTCCCTGCCCGGGAGCACCGCGCATGCGTGGTGCCAGCCCCTGCGCCGGCCGAGGCGTAGCTGGCAAGGGGCAGCGACGGCGCAGGGCAACCACCGGCTGGGCCACCAGCTGGCCCAGCCCAAGGGAGGTAAGGCACCCACTGGGCCCCAAGCGCACCAGCAACCCTCCCTGCGCCTGCTGGCCTCCCACCTCCCACCCCTGGCCCTCTTTTACTTACATTTTTAGTAGTTGCTCAGTAGGGAGGGGTGGAAACTTCTAGACAACTCGCCTTCGCTGCAGACAACTTGCAGCACCGTTTGCAGACTGGGACTTTTGGCGGGCTCAGCAGGGCAGAGACAGCCTGGACAATTCCTATTGGCTTTTGAAAGCCAATAGAATTAGACTCTATTCAAGAGAGTCTATTCTATTGGCTTTCAAAAGCCAATAGAATAAGAGGGAGTAGCACAGCTAAGGAAAAGGGGGAAAAATGGCGGACTGCATTGTTTGGCGACCCCCATGAAATGGTCGTTCGACCCCAAATGGGGTCGTGACCCACAGGTTGAGAACCGCTGCTATATATCATTCCCTCTTAAAGGATTCTTGGGTTATTTCAGAGGCAATAATACAGTTATGAAATTTGAATTAAATTGAAATTTTGATCTGTACATAGCAAGAACTGATGGCAGGTGGACTAAGGCAGTCTTAGAATGGATTCCACTTGAAAAAAAGCACATACGAAAGAGACCTAAAACAAGATGGAGTGGTGACATCAGCAAGCATTGCAGGCCCAACCGACGAAAGACAGCTCAGGACTGTGTTGGTTGGAAACATGTGGAAGAGGCCTTCATGCTGTAGTGAATAAACAATGGCTAGAATGGTGATGATGTTGACAAACAAATTCATCACTGTAGCTACATTATTAACAGATTTTTAGAGCTGTTCATATGTCAAACTATAATGTGGTTCATTTGCTTTTGGCTTTATGGCTATAATTATAAATGGTGGCAACCTGTTCTGGCCTATTGGATTACAACATCCAGAATTTCTAGTCAGCATGACCACACAAATCCTATCTTAACTTGATGTATGTACTCTTGTCTTCTTCTAGCAGAGGGAGCTAAGCAATTGAAGAGTAATATATATTCCACAGCCTATATACATCTTTCACATTTTTATTCTCATCACTTGAAGTGAGGCTTCTTACTCAGTTAAACCTGTGCAGCAATTTGACTCACAAAGTGAAAGCCCTCTTGAACTCAATGTATAGAACTATCTTACTTAATGAGCTTAATACAAGTAAGAATTAAATATTCTTTTGGATTCTTTTATCAGTGAAAAATGTGATAAACATTTGGCATACAAGTATATAAGTAAGAATTCTCAGTCAGTCTATTTTTGGTTCATGTTGTTTTTACACGTGTTCTTTCACAATCTGGGAACACTGCATATTATTATACAATTTTAAAAAAATCTGTAAGAAAATTTAAATATGTACTTTTCGCATAAAATAACCATTGACATTTTTATTTAGATGTATATGTCATAAACTATATTTTTCAGGTATTTTGAAAAGTTTTTGAGTCAAAATATAATTCTAATTTGTACATTAGTCTAGGAAGCACGTATTATTTCTACTAGTTCTGACTGCCTAAAGGTCCAATTACTCAAAGATCCCAACAAATAAGAAGTAAAGTGAGATTGTGACTATTCTCAGCCATTGTTTATTAACTTCTTTTATATCTCTTATGATCATGTAATTGAGAATATATTTGCTAAGGCTAGGTAAATGACTGGCTATTGTATCAATATGTTCCTTGAATATTTAACTTCACCTTTGATACTAATTTTTGATAGCTTTATTTCTGCATCTGGAAACAGCAGCATCAATATTAGAATCTTCCTATATGTACAAATTACAGTACATTTCAAAAATGGAAAATTAACTTAGGGAGAATCAGTCTTTGCAATCTGAAATTTCAAATAATTAAGCTTTTATGAGAGGTTAGGTATGGATTGCCATGTGCAAATTTGAAATGTGTGCATGCGTTTAGATTATTTATTGTACATGTGTGTGTGTGTGTGTGTAGACTTTATATATACTGTATATTCTTTTTCATTCTAAATATCAAAGATCCAAATGCTTTTGATTTGAATTCAGACACAATTTTTTGCTAACTAGGGAACATAACTGTCATCCTTCAGAAGGAACTTTGCTTAATATTTTAGCATTTAATTATAAATTAATAACTGTGTTTGAATACCAGGCAAAAGCATACTTGAGACATTGAGGGACGAATCACACTGAACTGGGGCTTGTGGATCTTTCCTTTTCTTCTCCTCTATCATTGCCTGGTGGAGCTTTTCCAAATATTGCTTCCCCTGTTAATTCAATATTTAACTTTCCATGGCAGTGATTAACCATAGTTTCTGCAGTTAGATGATATAGCAAACTGTGGTCAAGAAAACGTGGACACCAATGTTTCCCAACTGCACATCATAGGTGTATCAGAAAAAAAAGGGGATGCGTGAACTAGAAGTATATTAAATTGTGGTTTGGTTTGATGCCTTAATCCATGATTTGCAGATTCTTTTGAAAAGTATTATATAGCAGCCATTTATTGTTGTTGTCATTAAGTGCTGAACGTATAGGTATAAAATTACTCTGATTTTCCTATGAAAATCAATAGAAACTTTGTTCATATTTCTAGCATCCAATAAGCAGGATGGGCAAATGGGGAAAGCTATGCAGTGTGCTTAGAATTGTGTTTTGTTTGTAAGAGAATGAATAAATATTGTCCACTACCTAGCATAGGATTAAATAAGTTTCAGCCTTCTAATTTCAATGGGTTTAAACATATTTTTACTCTGTGTTGGATTATGGCCAGTACTTTGAATCCAGCCTTCAATAGAAGCATTTGCAGTGTGATATAACATGTAGCGGTCTGTATCTTTTTAACGGAGCCATGTCCTGACATGCCAGCATAAAGCTCAAACATGTGCATCAGCACACAATTTTATCTCTTTCCCCAAATGTGATTTTATCTTGTTTTCTCTTCAGGGAGATCGTGGACCACAAGGGCCTCCTGGTGCTCCTGGGGAAGATGGAATGAGAGTATGTCATTCATGGTTTTCTTCTCTTTTTTTCACCTGCAAAATAAAAGTTTTAAAGTACTGTTTCTTTCACACTTAACCCCTTTCCATTTTGTTTTTTCTTGAAATAAGGGAGAAGACGGTGAGGTCGGACCAAGAGGCCTTCCAGGTGAATCTGTAAGCAAAGCTTTCTATTTGTTTAGTACTCATGATCGCTTTTGTTGTGAATCTATTTGCCTCTGAAAAAAATATACTATACTCTGTCCAGGGCACCATTTTGGAATCAAATATAATTAGGCGACAAATTCAACTGATATGTCTGATTTGTTCATAAAAAGTTCTTAGTTCTATATTCCTCACTGAAGTAAACTAATGCTATCTCCCTTTCTTGTTAGTACTTCTATATTTTTTATTAATGAATACTCATGGACATTTTTTTTCTCCACTTGCTTATTTCATTTTAGTGAATTTCACCATAAGTCCCACTTGGGGAATTTTATCACTGCAACAATTTATGGATCCATCTTACATAAATAAATGCAAAATTCACACTGATCTTTTGGAATGTATGGGCTGTCATAGAAGAAAACAACTCCATCACGTGCATGACATATTCTAAATTATTTGGATTAATAAATGTATGCAACGAAAGAATAGAAATATTTTTTCCCTCTTGGTTCTAAAGTTCCTATGTATGTATTTTTGCGTGTAGGTACATGCTGTCCACAGGGAGAATTTTGTTAATTAAAGAATGATTCTGGATGAAAGTAGTAACTTGTATGGTCCCTTTCTACTGATCCCAGAATCCTCAAGGTGGACTAGGAAAGGGAACTCACGCTATCTATGTCTTTATGTTGGGAGTAGGAAAAAAATTCAGAGCTTCAAAGCTGAGATGACCTTGATTTGAGAAAAAAGATCAGCAATTAGTGGCTTTTCAAATTGCTCTCAAAATGGCATTTTTGGAATTTTAAGAGACATCCCTTAATTTTCAGTTTAAACTGTATACTTTTTTGAAGCTCTGAGAGCACATTACTATATATAATTGTAAATGTATATTTATAACTTTGAGTCAGTTTTGATTCTTGATGACTATATGGATACATCCACCCAGTTTCCTTTGGAAGTGGTTTGCCCTTGCTTGGCCATTTTAAACTCAATTTTTTTTTCAAAAAAGTACAGGTATCCTCGAGTTATAACTGTTCATTTAGAGGCCTTTCAAAGTTACAGTGGCATTGAAAAAAGTGACATGACTCTTTTTCACACTTACAATTTTTGTAGCATCCCTCATGATAATGTGATCAGAATTCAGATGCTTGGCAACTGGTTCATACTTCTGACCATTGCTGTGTCCCAAGGTAATGTGGTCCCCTTTTGTGACCGTCTGATAAGAAAAATCAACGGAGAAGCCAGATTCATTTAACAACCAACTTACTAACTTACCAGCTTACCAACTATACTGATTCACTTAACAACTGTGGCAAGAAAGGGACAAAACTCACTTAACAAATGTCTCACTTAACAACAGAAATTTTGGACTCAAATGTGGTTGTAAGTCAAGGACTACCTGTACTCCAGAATTAAATATTCCCTTATCTCATTAATTATTTTACATAACTTGCTAGTCAAGAATATTTTATAATAGAAATGCCTTAGTAATAAGCAGGTGGGATGAGATCTTCCCATCAATGAAATCCCATTTTGAATATTGACAACTGTCACAAATGAAGACAAATATGTGTGTCCCAGGATAATGTTACAGGATTCAACCTGGGTCAGTCACTGGAATCATGAAGTTTTGTCTTCCGAGCTTTGGGATTCATACTGGAGCCCATCTTCAGGGAACTTCTCTCTAACAGAATGCGTGTTTTGGGCTAATAATTGATAATTGTGTTCCTTAGTCATTCTTGCTGACATGCCTACATATGATCAAAATTCCACTTAACACAGCATATACAGATTTACAATAGGTAGCCTCATTCAAGACCTACTCAACGTGGTTAGGTTTCTCACATAGCTAATCATATTATCACTTGTAGACTTCAATGTACCAGCTTTTAGCCACTGATTCTTTCTTAAAAATCAGCTGGCTTTTGTGCATTAGAAGTTGGGGCTGTTCATACATACATGGAAAAGCTAGGTTATATCAGTGAAAGATCTCTGGCTTACGAATGTAGTGAAGTTATGTAGGCTGTTGGTGGCCTACAGACCAGCTTTTGAGAATATTTGTCTCAGCAATTTGATTCTCGTTAAGGTACACAGGAAAAGTAAAAAAGCCTTAGGATCCACTATCACCATTTCTGTACTACTGCTTCCTCTCCATTGTACAAAACAGGAAGAAAAGGAAGACTGAATTCATTATCTCAGTGATTGATAACAATTAGCTGTTTGAGCTGTTTAACTTTTGCTATTTCTTTGGGTTTTACTGGAGGACTTTCAGTTACATTTTTCAAAGTGTACCAAAAATCTAACCCTAAGCAACATTTTTCCTACAGGGTCCACGAGGGTTATTGGGTCCAAGAGGAACTCCAGGACTACCAGGACAACCTGTATGTATTTCAAAAAAAGAAATATCTTATATTTTGACATTTCCTTTGAACATGGTGGTGACCTATATTAGTTTCTCTGATTTTCTTATGTAGGGAATCCCAGGCATTGATGGACCATCAGGCCCAAAAGGAAACCTGGTATGTAGATTCAATTTTTTTTCTCTTTGAGTTGCTGAGGCAAATAATTTTTTTTCTTTGAAAAAATCCAAAATAACAACCTACAGATTGATATTTCTCCTAGTTGTGTCTTTTTATTTGTATGTTCCTCAGATACTGTGGATAAAAACTGCATTTTATCCTTAGTATGAGTCTTCGATCTATCTACCAATACACCAGTCAGGGGTGTGAAAGAGGACACAAATTAATTGACCTATGCTGCCAATTGTAGTTTGAAGTCTCCATGGAACAAAAAAAGTCTGGAGCAGAAATCAATAGAAAATTCCTCCATCCCTTCTGTAAACTCTATCCGTTTTTGAAGTGATGATGTGAAATAACGAAGGGATTAATATTTCCCTGTGCATTTCTTATAAAACAGGGTCCACAAGGAGAACCAGGACCACCTGGACAGCAGGGTATCCCAGGTCCACAGGTAAGCCCTTGTTTTGCAGCTTTTGTGTTAAGAAAACATTCAGGAGAGTCAGACATGAAAACTTTGAATATGCATTTCCCTGATCCCATATGCCATTACTTCACTTATTATCTTAAAAATGGTCCTAGTACAAAAAGGAATGAATGTTTACATTACCTTTTTCACAAATCTTCCAAATATAATTAGTTTTTTGGGGTGGGGAGATGGGTTGGAGAGAGATGAATGGTTTGGATTCTGTAAATACTAACAATAATAGCAATAGTATAAGAGAGTTTGGATCATATGACATCCCTGTTGTCGGCAGAGCTGCCAGTATGAAAATTCTTACAATTAGCTCGTTTTCTCTAACTTTTAATTGTGTTTCATTAAAAAGGGGTTTCTGAGGAAAGATTTCCTTTTAATGATGCAACTCTAGAGAAAGTATTTCTATGAGTGTGTAGATTTCTTATGGTGCATTTTTATGTTTTCACAGGGGCTCCCAGGTCCACAAGGTCCAATTGGAGTTCCAGGTGAAAAAGTAAGAAATATTCCTTTGCTGAATAATCAGCGACAAAATCTCTGCTTTCTTAAGATGTGATCTGATTTTCTTTTTCCTAAAGTAAATTTCAACTAGCAGTCCAGTTTCTTGAAATGCACTGATACTTTTCTTAAGATTTCTAATCTTATTTACATATACTCTGTGAGGAGAAAAATCTGCAATTTGGTAGTAAAATACATGCATCTTGCATTATTCTATTTTCTACTTACATTGAATTTACAATATCAGAATAAGTACCATTTTCTATGTTTGAAAGTGCTAACTTCACTTCTTCAGCTTTGCCACCTATATGTAAACCCTTTGAAGTAGGCCAAGTTAGGAGACACATCCCACAAGTTTGGCTATCACTTTATTTTACTGATATAGATATAACACATAATCTTAAACTCCTGACAAGTTTTCCTTTCCTTTCCTATTAGACTCCAATGAATTAGAGTCAGGTCAGTCTCAGCTCATTTCTCATGCTTTCTTTGTTTCCTAGGCCTCAAGCATGGTTATTATTATTATTAGTTTACTGTTGTCTCTACTAAGTTTGTCTCTGTGGCTCTCTACACCATAATGTCTTTTTCTGGAATCAATGTCTAATGGAATCAATGACACTTGAAGTGGAATCAATGACACTTGAAGTTAAAATAGCAGCCTTACATCAAAGAATAAACTAATTACAACAGGCCCTTGGAATAGCATTGAAGGGAGAGTGAAACCAATTGGTATTAAACCGAGAAGCCTGAGCTCCTTTGCTTGCTGTTAAAAATCAATCTCGTTCTTTGGTTTCTTTATGTCAGTTAGAACTTGTCTTTATAAGGTCTTTGCACTGTTATGAGAAGCATTTCTAAGCACATCTATTTCTCATAGAGATGATGAGCATACATGGAATGCCTGGAATGGCCCTCGGCTCCTATCAGTTTCATGAAGATAAGGCAGAGATGTAGATTCTGACAGACTTCCCTGGCCTCAGGATATTCATGTTCTATGGGAAATACTCTCAGGTGCCTTTACATGAGGCATCATTAATGTGCATGGAGCAACATCAAAATTCAGAGCTGAAGAAACTGAAGCACATCAAGCTTCAGAGCTGAAGATGCTTCTTGGATGAGAAGCAAAACATCTTCAAGGAAAAAAACAACTCCAGCTGTCTTTTGTAAAAGCACCTTTTGGGACAACCATGGATGACTGAGAATCTCCATAGTCAACATTCAAGATAGTTTCTGCGTGGACTAATTTTCCATTATATCAATTATAGCCTATTTCATTTATTTCCTCTCTCATTCTTTGGGTTCTTTGGTCAATCATCTTTAACCAAGCATTCTAAGTGGTGATGCGGTTGAGGATTTTGCTCTTTATCTTCATTCTCTGTGATCGTCACAGGTCGAGCACTAAGCACTATAGGGAATCTCCTTTATCTTTGGAGAGTCTTTCTTGAAATAGAACTCTAGAAATCAGATGTCCCTATCTTAAAAAGAGCCCCTGCATTTGAGATACCTTCTCTAAGACAGAAAAGAAATGAAACTGCAATAGAAGGGACCATACTGCATCAATAAGACATTCTCATACCAAGCCAGTTATGACAATGAAGAAAATCCATATCTTTGATCCATACTGTGATCAACATTAGATACATTATGTTAGTCACTGAATTCATGTTTCATTTAAATTCATTTCATTTCTAAAAAGTAACCTGTTTACAAGATGCATGTTCTCACATGCATGAGGACATAAAAAGTACCCTGCTGAATTAGACAACTTCATGGTAGCCAAAAGATCTTGGAAACCTATAAGCTGAACACAAGCACAGTAGTGATCATGATAGTGTGTCAGTTCTTCCAAGTAGATCAGACAGGAAACACAACCAGGTGAGTTAATTCTACTTTATTGTAAGGCTACATTAACAGAATGTTGCAAGTCTGATAGTACAAATCTCCCACCTGGTTTTTTGGAGCCTGAGAAGTTAGGGGGGAGATTTCTTTATGAATTTCTTTATTTGCCCATCATGCAGCTGGCAGGCTATGCCCTCTCTTACTTGATTGAAGGCAACATCAACCCCCCCCATCTCTCCCAAGGTCCTTCCCACATACCATTACATACCGAAAAGCATGATAATGAAGATAAATATATATCCTATTTGGTTAGTAACCATTGATTGGCTTATCTTCTGCTGGCAACTTTTACCTGAGAGCCAAAAAAACCCCCTATTAAATTAAAAAGATTGTGTTAGATTTTTGACAACGCTTTGATAGCAACAGATGTGAAGACTATTCTTTCAAATACATATGGCATCTACTGCAGTACCAATTCACCATTCCTTTGTAACTATTATCAAAAGTTGCCCTGGCACCGTCTGACTCCAGTTGACCTTGGATACTCTGGGGCTTGAGTAGATAAATTGCAGATACAAACAACCTTTGTTCTGATAAACAGAACATCTACAAAGGTGGAGAAACTAGTTTTCTGTATATGTGTGTCCTAACATTTAAATCCTGAACTTCTTTCCGTTACCCTTTTGTAGTAGACTGCTTGCAATCTTCTCTCCCTCCTTCCCTCCCTCCTTTAACTGGTCTTGTGCACCTGACCTGTATTTAGAGTATGGTCATGTTGGGCCCCAGGCTTCTCATTTCCACTTTGCAAGCTCCAGCTATTATAGCTGTGTAGCTTCGTAACAGAGTATAAATGCTAACAAAATGCTAGTTTTATTGATGCAACAACAACATCAGTTTCAAGTTAGGCCAAAGCTTCTGTTCCAATCACATCACAATAGATCGGATTAGAAAAATATAGATTTAATTCAAAAAAAGTTTCATCAGAGTGCATAGGGATTCAAATGTAGTATCTGTTTGCAAACTTTTAAAGCAGCTGCATCATTTCCTGGAATTACATGAAAGTTCAAACCCTAAAATCACATTAATTAAAAATATTTCTTTTAGGTCTCATTCAAGCTATGTCATGTCATTTTTTTTTTAGTTGTCTGACTGTTTTATTCCACTATTTCACAATTGTGTTTATACTTGTGATGTTTTTAGAAAATGGCAGTTCTCACCTATGAATGTTAACAAAGCATGAATAATATCTTGGGAATAGCTGAACATTGATAATTGTTTCTATGAAAACAATTTTCATTCATTCATTCATTTTTATTCATCTAAAAATGGAAGAAATGGATATTGTTTCCAGATAATCATGTCAATTTATTTGAGAGTCTCACCATTCACTCCTACTTATGACTTTTAAAATTCGCCACATTTTCAATATTTATTCAATATACTCAGATAAAAAGAATGAGATATACATATGTAACTGATAAAAGAAACAAGAAAGGGAGTTTGAAAAAAATCATGCCATGATATTCAGACCACCCCTTTTAAATGATGTATTCCCAGATGTTCAGCTGGATGTCAACTTCAAAATGGTCTAATAAGCCTTAAACTTTGGAGAGCTACTTCATTTCTTCTTCCTGACTGAGTTTTGATTTTGATTTGGGAATAATCTTTGACTTGCAAACATTGGCAGCATGCCAGTCTATCTTAACTTTGATTGTTGTTTTTTTTTCAAAAGTCTTCCTTCACTTCTGTTTCCAGGGACCTCAGGGAAAACCTGGCCTGTCAGGACTTCCTGGTACTGATGGCCCTCCGGTAAGTGATGTGCAATTTAGTCCATTTTATATTTTGGGTTAAAAAAAATTTACTTTGCAGCGGTATGCACATGAATTTCAACAAGGAAGTTGCGTCAGCAGTAGCTCAAAGAAGAACATATAAAGCATATCCAGTTTCATTATTTCAACCTGATCCCCATTTCTCATCTAAGCTTTTATTTTTTAAAAAAGGTCATTGAAATGGCAGATGAAAAATTGTACTGGTACTGAAATTTTTAAAAAATGTATTTAGTTGCCTGACCAGTATAGGATAGGTATAAAATACTGGAAATTAATGTGATATAAGTTTTACGAGAAAACTATTTTTTAAATTAAATAAACTGCTCTGTAAGAATAGAATAGAATAGAATAGAATAGAATAGAATAGAATAGAATAGAATAGAATAGAATAGAATAGAACTGAAAGGGATCTTGGAGGTCTTCTAGTCCAGCCCCCTGCTCAAGCAGGAGAACCTATACCATCTCAAACAAGTGACTGTCTAGCTTCTTCTTAAAAACCTCCAGTGATGGAGCACCCACAATTTCTGGAGGCAAGTTCTTCCACTGGTTAATTGTCCTCACTGTTAGGAAGTTTCTCCTTAATTCCAGGTTGCTTCTCTCCTTGGTCAGTTTCCAACCATTGTTTCTTGTCCTGCCCTCTGGTGCTTTGAAAAATAAGTTGACCCCCTCTTCTTTGTGGCAGCCCCTCAAATACTGGAAAAGAATGTTTCATTGCTTTTGGGTTAAGGTTGAAGTCATAAATTTTGAATTCTAATCATTGTGGTACTTTTAATTCCAAAGGTAAACAATCAATTTCAAAATGAAACAACAAAATTATTCTGCTTTTTTGAGCTAGAGCATCTCTATTAAAAACAAAATGGTTATCACATAGATGGAAATGTGTTTACCAAACAAAAGTTTGGGTGTGCATTGGAGTCGCCTTGATGGATTAATAATGACCATTTAAATCCAAGGGTCCATTAAAAGCCATGATTATATCCCGCACATCGTGATGTCATTGTGCTGTGAATGTAGATTTTGTAATTTGTGTTAGTTGTGCAATCACACAGCACAAATGACATATGTTACAGAAGCTTCTTGGATGAGAAGCAAAATGTCTTCCAGGAAAAACAAAGTCCATTTGCCTTTTGAAAAAGCACCTTTGGAACAGTCATGACCTGGATGACTGAGAATCTCCATAGACATTTACTAGAATTATTGTTTTCACTCAGATGATGTAATGATACAAATAATAGCAACTGCCTTCTACAGTGGATAACCATGTTTTTAAGGATTCTCTTTACCTCTTACCGAAGACAAATGGGGATAATGCATAATTTATGAAGCCAGATACTCAAAATTCCAAAGCTTAATAGTGAACCATATGATTTGTATATGTGAAGTAGAGCCAATGCCAGAAAGAGCTGGCTGTATTAGATCAATTAATCTAGTGGTCAGATTACTGCATGGCAATTATAAATTAATCCATTATGGTTTTTAGAGCAGGGCTAGGCAACCTTGACTCTTTTATGACTTGTGGACTTCAACTCCCAGAATACCTGAGCCAGCCATGCTGACTCAGGAATTCTGGAAGTTGAAGTCCACAATTCATAAAAGAGCCAAGGTTGCCTAGCCCTGTCTTAGAGTGTGATCTAATAAAAAAAATAGATATATTATTAGGAACACTCTTGGGAAACTTTGTACCACCAGCTCCTCTGATTATTTATTTAGCATACGATGAGAACATAATAAAAAGAAATAAACAAATATGCACAAACCTCCTCAGATAAGCAACATAGATTATTAAATCTCTGTTTGGCTTCACATGGGACTGCTAGGCTGTATTTCCAATTTTACACTGCTTGATTAGGCATCTTACAAAAGGAGGTAGATACACAGATAAAACCAATTTGTTACAGTTGGCATACTTATCTGAGAATAACTTTATTTCTCAGATAATTTAACTCTAAAGAGTATGGTATACTCTGAGAGTATGGTATACAAATAGAAAAGGTTCTCCCGCCCCATCTCCCTCATAATTACAAGGGGAGAGAAGAGGAACAAAAGTTTAGGATTTATGCTTAAATATATGCCCTCATTATTTTGTGCAGACTTGCCTGGGCTGATACCCTGCAGATATGCGAGCCTACAACTCATATCAGTTACAATATCGGTGCTGATGACCTGACAGGAATTTAACACATTTGAAGAAGAGCACATCTGTGTTAAATCAGCCCTGATTTAATATATGTTTTTGTTTCAACATAATATAGAATTTGTGCCAGTTATGCTGTCATTGCTTTCCCCAGGTTATTTTAGTCTCAATGTGTTGAAAATTCTTTTTATCGATTCTCAGCCTATCAACTAGGCTTTCTAAATCTCTCTGAAGATCATAACAGGTACAGCGCAATCACATTTTGATCTCTTCGAAATAAATCCCACTGAATTCAGTGAGATTTACTTCTAGGTAACTGAAAATAAGAGTAACACATATATTGCCAATGTAGCAATCCTTTTATTATTGCGCTTATAAACAAAAAGAGATCAGAATAGAGGAGAGTTGAGTTACAAGTTGGATTTTTAAGGGCAAACAGAAATGAAATATTTGCCCTAAAGCAAGGGTCTTCAAACTTAGCCCTTTTATGACTTGTGGACTTCAACTCCCAGAATTCCTCAGCCAGCATGCCTGGTTGAGGAATTCTGGGAGTTGAAGTCCACAAGTCATAAAAGGGCCAAGTTTGAAGGCCCCTGCCCTAAAGTATTAAAGGTGTTAAAAGAACAGAGCAAAATGAAATGAGTGTGATGATGCAACCCTAGTACACGTAGTCCTCGACCTACGACCACAATGGAGCCTAAAATTTCTGTTGTTAAGTGAGACGTTTTTGTGAAGTGAGTTTTGCCCCAATTTAAGACCTTACTTGCCTCAGTTGTTAAGTGAATCACTGCAGTTGATTAGTTAATAATAATAATAATAATAATAATAATAATAATAATAATAGTAGTAAAGTTGGAAGGGAGTGAATCTGGCTTCCCCATTGACTTTGCTTGCCAGACGGTTGCAAATGTTGATCACATGACCTTGGGACCCAACAACGGTCATAAATATGAACCAATTGCCAAGCACCTGAATTTTGATCATGTGATTACAGGGGTGCTGCAAAGGTCTTAACTGTGAAAAACAGTCCTAAGTCACTTTTTTCAGTGCCATTGTAACTTTGAACAGTCACCAAACAAACTGTTGTAAGTCTAGGACTACCTGTAGTACATTTCTACTCAGAAGTAAACAAAGCTGAAGATTTATTATACTCTTAACTTGCCTGTGGATTTAACCCAGTGGGAAAATCTTCAGGCTATTGATTTGCACTGGCAGTAAACTATTTCTATTACGGTTTTCTTTCATCTTGTTGTGCCATAACTTTAATGGCGTACTTTAGTGTAATGTTTGGTGACAGATAAAAATAATCAATTCCTATCTTCCAGAGAAAACACATCAAATGGAGAAATACTTTCGGTGCTTTACTTGCTTTTCCATTATCTTTAGAAATATTTGGATCTAAAATCAAAGAACATCTTTGTTGGCTTGATATATTGTTGATACTAATTTGTACATTCGAAGACAATCTCTAGATGCTAGTGTTATTAATGTAGCAAAAACGGCCTCATGGTATGCTAATTAATATCCATATATAGCTGGATTACGTCAGTTATTATTTTGAAATATTTTGTGACTCTAATTTTGTTTGTGGCCTAAAATTATATATTATGGGAAATGTGATATTCACCAAAATCTGCTTCCCTCCACCACCATTCAACTTTCTTTTTTCCTAGTGACATCTGATAATTTATTTTCAGGGGAAGCTCTGCAGCAGCTTCCCCATCCCATATATAACAATCAAACAAATAAAGGCATGAAAAATGTTTGTAACATGGTGTATTTCATTCTGTATTTCCCATATTGAAAGAAGAGTGGGAGTAGGAAATAATTTTTGCCATGCTATCTGGTTCCAGACTACCCATTTGGCAGGAAAGACAACTAAACAACTTGTTTCTAAATAACCTTGCATTCTCCTATGTATGGTACCATAGAGTTCCTATTTTAAAGGCTAATTTTGCCTTCTCCCCAAATTCCATAATATCCTTCCTAGATTCAGGACAGTTTAAATTATTCATTTTAAATAACTTACATATAGAATTTCATTATTCCAAGCTGTAGAAATGGTCCCCAGTTTAGATAGGTTTAAAAGAGGTTGTGAAGCAAGGCAAAAATCAAGATATATGATTGAAGCCCTGATCCTTACATTATGCACCTGCGATCCCGGTTGAAGAGGGAATAGGACTTCAGTTATATGGTTGTGTCTCCCATTGGAACCCTGGTATATGGATTCAGTTGGAGGCTATTAAAAATAATTTGCTCAGACAATAAAATGGAATTTTCTATTCAGAATGTCTATGAAAGGGAATGCCATGCAGGAGAGCTCTGGTTAGCCATTCTGGGGAAGCAAAATACTTCCAATGCGTTGGACTTTGACCTAATGAATCAAATGGATTCTTCTGATATTTATTCAGAGTGGGATTTTGAGGCCAAAGTCTCAAAGTCCTGCTGCGTTTCACCATAGAGACGCTATAGCGAAGGTGTAATTGGACATTGAAAAGAAGTGACTAGAGGAAAAAACCCTGAAACAGACCTGAGGGTAGTGAAGATCTGAAAACCCTATCGGAGTGTGGCTGGCTGCGGGAGAGTGTGATCTGCGGTGAGGAGCCGAAGGGAGAAGGAGACGCCGAATGTAACTGAGGAGAACGGACTGAGGTTGGAAGGAAAATCTGGAGTTTGTGAGAAGCTGAGTGCGAAGGAACGGAGAGACATTTGGGGGGAATAGTGACAGGAAATGGAGCTGAAAAGGATTGACTGATGGTGAAAAGAGAGGAATGAAGCTTGGAATTTGAATTTGGAAAGGACTGATTGATGGTGAGAGAGATAAGCCGAGAATGAAGTGGGAGTGTTAAACAGACCCAGCAGTTTTTCTTTGCCGGAAGACAGTTTGGTATCGGGAGAACTTGGTTCTTTGCTTTGAGTCTGTTTTGAGATATGATGGCAAAGAAGTGGACTAATGGACATTTTTCTTCAGTACTAAGCCTAAATATGAGCTTAGACAGTTTATTGACTTTGGGAGCAGAAGGAGGGGAGCTCATACTTTGGAATGCTGAGGGAAATCCCTCAGAATGTGTATGGCTTCAAAAAGCAGATGATGTCACTAGCGTTATATTTTCTCCCACTCATTCTAGAAGACTCTATGCTTCTCATGGGGAAATTATTAGCATGCTGGATATCAGGTGCTTCAAGGAGCCAGTTGAATGTTTCCATGTAAATACAGGCATAGCTATAATTATTGTGGCAGGATTAACATCTGGCATGCCTGTTTTTGTTATTATGTTCTTGAATTGTTTTTTAACTGTTGTTTGTCTAAATTTTAAATAGTCAACCTGTTTAATTCTATTTTAATTGATTCATTAGATGTTATGAATGATGTGGGGGATTGACTGTTTGTGGAATGAATCAGGTTGAATGGATGGTTAGCTTATTGTTTTAATTTGTCTAGTTTAAAGGGCGGTTTTTGTGGGAGGGATAAATTAATGATATGGATGGAGCTGTGGTTGAGTGGAATGAATGGGATGGACTGGCTAGCCTGCCTGGCGTGGCAGAGGCGGAGGGGGAGGGGGACGCTGGCTCTGGGGTGTTAGAGGGCCAAAGTATACCGGTCTTGCTGGGGAGAGGCAGATATGGCGGGAGCCATAGGGTAGGCCATTCCCGGGGAACAAAAGCTTGCTGTCTAAAAGCGATCCCTTGCTCCGACCCTGTGAGTTCAGCCTGAAGTACTGGTAATGGGCAAAATCCAGACCCTGGGCTCAGGCTGTTGCTGCTCAATGCCAGGTCGGTTGTAAATAAAGCTCCCCTCATCCATGATCTTCTCCTGGATGAGGAGGCCGACCTCACATGTGTGACCGAGACCTGGCTGGGCCCGGAGGGAGGAGTTCCTCTCTCTGAGATGTGCCCAGCCGGGTTTCAGGTATGGCATCAGCCACGACCCCAGGGAAGGGGGGAGGAGTGGCTATTATAGCCAAGAAGACCTTTAGCCTACGCAGGCTCGCTGTTTCTGAGATTGCGGGTTGTGAGTTGCTCCTTGTGAAGTTGGACCTAGGGGTACAGGTGGGCTTGTTGCTTGCGTACCTGCCTCCCAGCTGCATGTCAACAGCCCTGCCTGCGCTACTTGAGGTGGTTGCTGGGCTGGCGGTTGAATTCCCCAGGCTTGTTGTCTTGGGGGACTTGAAACTTCCGTCACTCGGCGAATCCTCTGGGTTGGCGCAGGAGTTCATGGCCACCATGGCAACCATGAACCTGACTCAAGTAGTTCAGGGTCTGACCCACGAGAGGGGACACACTCCTGACATGGTATTCCTCTCAGAACAGTTGAGCAATGATCTGAATTTAAGGGGCTTAGATATCTTGCCTATGTCATGGTCAGATCTTTTTCTGCTACGGCTTGTTTTTAAGGCTCCAATCCTCCCCTTCAGGGAGGCGGAACCGATTAGGTGGTTCCGCCCCAGACGTCTGATGGACCCAGAGAGTTTTCAGAGGACGCTTGGGGAAATACCGGATTCTCTAATTCACAGTTCAGCAGAGTCCCTGGTTACGGCCTGGAATATGGCTATGAAGGGGGCTCTTGACCGGATTGCGCCGCTGCGACCTCTCTGTGGTAGCAGACCCAGGAGATCTCCTTGGTTTACTGAGGAACTCAGGGGGATGAAGCGCCAGAAGAGACGCCTAGAGAAGAGATGGAGGAAAAGTAAATCTGTATCTGACCGAACACTATTAAGATCTTATATCAAGAATTATCAGGTGGCGCTCAAGGCGGCAAGATGCGCGTATCATGCCGCCTTGATTGCATCTGCGGAATCCCGCCCAGCCGCCCTGTTTAGGGTGACTCGCTCCCTCCTTAATCAAGGGGGGGGTTGATGCACCCTTGCAGGGTAGTGCTAAGGATTTTAATAAGTTTTTCGCGAATAAAATCGCTCAGATTCGGATGGACCTTGACTCCAATTGGAATGCAGTGTCGGCTGACAATGAGTCAGTCGAGATGACAGGGACTCGTCTTGATCCTGTTGTGTGGGAGGAGTTTGACCTGGTAGCACCCGATGAAGTGGACAAGGCCATTGGAGCTGTGAGTTCCGCCACCTGTTTATTGGACCCATGCCCCTCCTGGCTGGTTTCGGCCAGCAGGGAGGTGACGCGGGGCTGGGTTCAGGAGATTGTCAATGCTTCTTTGAGGGAGGGGTCCTTTCCGGCTCCCTGCAAGGAGGCAATTGTGCGCCCCCTCCTCAAGAAGCCTTCCCTGGACCCAGCTGTGTTAAACAACTACCGTCCTGTCTCCAATCTTTCCTTTATAGGTAAGGTTGTTGAGAAGGTGGTGTCACTCCAGCTTCAACACTCCTTGGATGAGGCCAATTATTTGGGCCCTCAGCAGTCAGGATTCAGGCTCGGCTACTCCACGGAAACTGCTTTGGTCGCACTGAAACTGCTTTGGTCGCACATTCCACTATCCTGGTGCTACTTGACCTCTCAGCGGCTTTCGATACCATTGACCATGGTATCCTTCTGCGCTGGCTGGAAGGGTTGGGAGTTGGGGGCACTGTTTTGCAGTGGTTCAGCTCCTACCTCACTGGTCGGTCGCAGTCGGTGTTGGCAGGGGGTCAGAGGTCGACTCCTAGGTTCCTCCTTTGTGGGGTCCCTCAGGGATCGGTCCTCTCCCCTCTGCTGTTTAATATTTACATGAAACTGCTGGGTGAGATCATCTGCCAACACGGGGTGAGATATCATCAGTATGCTGATGATACCCAGCTTTACATCTCCACCCCGTGTCACTTCAGTGAAGCAGCGGACGTGATGTGCCGATGTCTGGAGGCTGTTAGGGTTTGGATGGGTGCTAACAAACTCAAACTCAACCCTGACAAGACGGAGTGGCTGTGGGTTTTGCCTCCCAAAGACAATTCAATCTGTCCATCCATCATCCTGGGGGGGGGAGTTTTTGACCCCCTCAGAGAAGGTCCGCAACTTTGGTGTCCTCCTCGATCCACAGCTAAATCTGGAACATCATCTTTCGGCTGTGGCGAGGAGGACATTTGTCCAGGTTCGCCTGGTGCACCAGCTGTGGCCCTATTTGGACCGGGAGTCTCTTCTCACAGTCACTCATGCCCTTATCACCTCGAGGCTCAACTACTGCAATGCTCTCTACATGGGGCTACCTTTGAAAAACCTTCGGAGACTTCAGGTAATGCAGAATGCAGCTGCGTGAGCAGTATTGGGCCTACCCAGAAATGCCCACATTTCAACATCACTCCGCGAGCTGCATTGGCTGCCAATTGGTCTCCGAACGCAATTCAAAGTGTTGGTTATGACCTATAAAGCCCCACATGGCATCGGACCAGGTTACTTGCGGGACCGTCTGCTGTCGCATGAAACCCAGCGACCGGTTAGGGCCCACAGGGTCGGCCTTCTCCAGGTCCCGTCAGCCAGACAGTGTCGCCTGGCGGGGCCTAGGGGAAGAGCCTTCTCTGTTGTGGCTCCGGCACTCTGGAATCAACTCCCCCCAGAGGTCCATATTGCCCCCACCCTCTCCTCCTTTCACAAACTGTTAAAGACACATCTTTGCCGGCAGGCCTGGGGCAGTTGACAGTAAGTTTGTTTCGGATGATTGGTTTTAATCTAGGGGTTTTATAATGTATTTTATTTCTATATGCTACTGATTATGTTGTAAGCCGCCCTGAGTTTTCAGAATAGGGCGGCATAGAAATCGAAATAAATAAATAAATAAATAAATAATAAATAGGGATGTACTCAGCAGAAGCAACAGATGATAAAAACAATAACCATTATCTATCAGATTGTCCAAAGGCTTCAGTGACATCAATGCTTCACACCATTCACTGTAAACATATGTCAATTTTGTACCACTTTGACTGTGAATCCTTTTCAGAAGATCCTGAAAATAATCATTAGTAGAAGTTTAGTTGAATTTGTCTATCCCTAACCAGATTATAGATGCCAAGTTTCTCTAAGAGAAGAGGGTGGATATTTCAAATTGGTAATGTCTTTTTAAAATAACAAAAATACCAAAAAATAAAATGATATTTGAGAATAGGATTGAATCCATTTGTATGGTATTTGCATACTAAGTATTTCTCCTCCCCTATATATATTTTGTTAATAGGGCCATCCAGGCAAAGAAGGACAGTCTGGAGAGAAAGGTGACACGGTATGTTTATTCTTTATTTATTGCTGTAAAAAGTGTGTGTGTATAAATGAGTGAGTGTGTAATTAGAAAAAGAGTGACAGATATGAAATTATGATAAACTATGATTGAAATCTTAGACCATTAGAACTAGCATCACTAGTTTTTCAAAAACTTTTTTCTTCTACTGAATAATATTTCTTTCTTTAATTTCTCCCATGCAATTCTTTTTGTACTGTCTTAGTTGTACAAAAAAACTGTACTGTCTTACTGTCTGTGAGTAACAAAAAAACAAAAGTGATAAATAAATTCATCAATTTATTTAAGGATAAAAGGAGAACATTCAGCATAAAAGTGATGGGAAAAGAGAATATTTTCTGTAGGGTTTTAGTTATTGCCTATATATGATGATGATGGTAATTTCATACTATTTATACTGCTCTCTAGAATAACCTAGTTTTCCCAATGCTTTTGCCAATAAATAAGACAATAACTCTATAATTCTTGATCAATTAGGCAATGAATCTGCCCAAAGTCGTTTTGATACAAAATGGGCAGCAAATAAATTAAATAATAAATAAATAAAATCAGAATGATTTTTCATTCTGTTCTCACCGAGTGTCCTACTTATTTTTCCATTTTAAATTTACTTTAAATGAAATAAACTTTCATTACTTCAAATGAAATGAGCTTTAAATTACTACTCGGCAACTTTATGTTGTCCAGGTTATATTGTCAAAGTACACGTCACATTCACAGATTGGTTTTAAAATAGGTTAACACTCCTAGCTGAGTTGGATATGGTAGATAGAAGCCTGAACATGTATTGAACTACAGTGGTACCTCAGTCTTCATCGTTAATTGGTTCCAAGAAGTGCAATGGGTGCCAAAAACGATGAGTATCAAACAGATTTTTCCCATAAGGAATAATGTAGTGAGTCACAAGGTGGCTGACACTGACAAGTTCTAGCTTGTGCATTGAGAACCAAACAGACGATGAGTACCGGGACAAAATTTTTGCATCAAAATATGTTGAGTACCAAATTCGATGAGTTTCAAAGCAGTTAAGTCGCAAGGTACCACTGTATTCACAAAAGCATGCATCAACAGGTTTGAAAGGTAATGTTTTTACACATTAGTACATTAAAACCATGGGGAGGAAAATTCACCATCTAATTAGAGATAATGCAGCACAGTATCATTACTGTAATGATTCAGCAGAATACAGATGGTTCCTTTAATTCCATAATTCTTCCATTTTATCCAGTGTTGTTTTTCCACCCAATACTGACCATCCAAAATTCTAAGTTTTCTTTTGTAACACACACACACACAGACACACACACACACACACCTCTTAGTAAATCAATGTTTCCAACCTCTGCTAGAGTAATGTAGTAAAATATTAAGCAATTACATTTATCTTTTTTTTGTTTCTTTGCTCATGTAAGATGCTGTTTATGTAATGGTCAATTGACCCTCTTATGTATATAAAAAGAAGTATGTGGATTCTCAGTCCAAGTTAGAACTACCACATTTAAGTATTTGTGTATGGGTGATAGAATAATTATTTATTCCTCCATTGACTTCGTTTCTGACCTCCATCCAATCCTGTGTAAGTTAAAAGAAGAAAAACTTTGCAGCCAATGAGTTACTTTTAATTTTCCTCCTGAGGAATTAATGCTTTCAACACTGTGAATGATAGTCCTAATCCAGAAATATATCCTAGCATAAATGAAAAAGGAGAGTCAACCCATATGTGTCCTTCTGTTAAGAACTATAGGAACTAAGGATAGCATGCTTAATACTATCATGGTATTTCCTAATGCTCATAAATTAGTATAAATAAAGATTTATTTGATGTGATTTTTAAAAATTGGGTATATTAAGGTACAAAATTGTCCTGAATAGCTATATAATTTATTGTTCAATTTAGACGGATTTGCATGGCACAGTTCACTGTAGCCTTGGTTTAAAATTCCATAGTTATTTCACAATACACTGGAAAAGCCTTTCGTAATACAAGTTTTACTAAATAATTTCTCAGTTGACGGCTGTTATTTACTTATTGACAATTTGGGCTTCTTGGCTGATGCAATTTATGGGCAGTTCTCAATTTATGACCACAACAGAATCCCAAAATTTCTGTTGCTAAGCAAGACAGTTGTTAAGGGAGTTGAGCTCCATTTACCTTTTCTTTCTTTTTTTTTTTTTTGGCCACCATTGTTAAGCAAATCACTGCAATTAGTGAATCTGGCTTCTTCATTAACTTTGCTTGTTGGAAATGGCTGGGAAAGTTACAAATGGTGATCACATGACAGTACTGCTGTCATAAACACAGGCCAGTTGTCAAGGACCCAAATTTTGATCACATCACCATGGGGATGCCACGGTGCTCATACAGTAAGTGTGAGAACAAGTTATGTCATTTTTTTCAGTGCCATTGTAACTTCAAACAGTCATTAGATGAATGATCATAAGTCGATCACAATTGCCATAAATTAATGTATTTCTGGACACTGCTTACTGAACCTTTTAAATTATGTTAAGAAAGCGTGTTCAAAACAGCAACTACTGATACTTTCGAAAAAGTAAATGTGTAGCATCGTGTTGTAGTACCGTAGTACATGTATATTGTTTAAACTTCACATAGTATAATCTAACTAAAATTCAATGTCTTCTAGGGGCCTGCAGGTCCTCACGGTCCAGTTGGCTATCCTGGTCCCCGTGGTGTAAAGGTAGGGCTAACATGACATTTATGTTTGATAAACAATGAACTTGGCACTAAGTTTTGCTAATCTGGTCCCTTGGCCATTGTCACTTGTACTTTCCTGTAGGGTGCTGATGGAATCCGAGGTCTAAAGGGTGGCAAAGGTGAAAAGGTAATCTGTTAATTGTGTTTACGTTCTATTGCAAAAAGCACCCCAAATAAATGGGAAAATTTAAAAACCATGTCTATTACAGGTGCAAGATTATCATATGGTGGTTGAGAAATGGCCATAGGGGCAGAGTATCCTCTTGTAATGTCTTCAGATGGCCCAATGATTTCAGCAGAATTTTTCTTGTATTTCTTCCAAAATAGGACAGGAAATATCAAGTGCGAGAAATTAGGAAATCCAGGCAGTTCAAATTAATATAAAGGTTTATTGCAGGGGTGTCAAACTGTCGGCCCGTGGGCTGGATGCATCATGCTGAAACTGTGCCCACCCCAGCTCCGGCAATGGGAAAAAAAATTGTGATATGTCATGACACGTCACGTGACGTGTTTGACACTCCTTGTTTATTGTAAGCTTAAGCTCTCTACAAGAATCTGAACTACTAACAGTCAAAGCAAATTGGCAGTAGATAAGAGTCAATGGAATTCAAGGTGGGCTGGACTTAGATTTCTTGTGGGTGCAAAAAGACTCAAGACTGATGGCACATTTATTTTCTCCCTCGGGCTCAGCTTGGTCATCTCCCACAGAAAATTTTATATATATATAATTCAATTCTTTTAGAGGCTAACTGCTTATGTGTGGGACTATTTCTCAGTATGGCTTCTGGAAAAATCAAATAATAGTAAATAGAGCAATCTCCAGGATTAGGAATTTAGGCTTTTGCATGTAGATCAATGGTCTTTTTATTCCGTAGGATAATTGGGATAATTTGTAGGGACAAAGCTAAGTTCCTGACTAGTTTGATATGATGCATAAGGAAAGTTCCATTTCTTTATTTAATGGACAATAATTGTAGCATCTGGGATCCTGCTGCTGGGAATGACATTTTCCAGGATTCCTGATTTTTGAGATATTACTATAGCATCTATAATTGCATTAAAGATTACAGGGACTCTATGAACATTACAAAAATGTCAAGAACAGGAATGGACATATCTTTTCATATTCTACAATATTTGCTTTTTTTCCCCAAAGATCAGTTGGTCTACACTGCTGGAGAGCAATAACTGTGTAATAAATATATCAGGAGTGTTGTTTTTTTTAACTTTACAAAACCTGACCTGTATTTTTTTGTACTCAGGAAAATTCGTAAAATTTAACCTGCCACTTCTTTAAATTTACCTCTTAATCTGTGTGTTTGATCTGAGAACTGCTTGGCAAAATTCAGAGAAGTAAGAAAAAAAAGAGATTCATGTTCTAATTTGGGAGATACTAATTATGTCTGCTAGTAGTCAAATGTGAACTCATAGAAAGCAGCCTACTAAGGAATCCTAGAAATTATTTGCCAAGGCTCATAGTACCACTGATATATAACAGAAGCATTCTAGTGTTTGGTCCCAGTGATTTCTGGTTCATCCACCATCAGCATCAGAAAGATAATATAAAAAAGAGAAACAAAGACCCTCAACAGAACAAACCCATTATGAATCTGATCAAATGCTGGACTTCATTGGCTGGATGATTTGGAAAGCTGTTTTGACCTTTCCAGGTGCAGATTTTCTGTGGTTACTACATCATTGCAACAAGTAAAATATGGCTATGCTAATTAGCCTTTAATCAGTAGTAGTATCTTTGGGTTATATTCCAATCGACTTTTGAACAAGAAGTATCTGATGGGAAAAAATCCCAACACTTTTAAAAATGGAAATATAAGGAGGAAATTTAATAAGGAAAAGTAATATTATAATGAAGAACTCATTGACAAATTAAGAAATGAATGCTCCTATTGCCTTAAGCACCTTTCTCATTATTCTTTCTTCTTTTTTAGAAAGCTGAAAAGTAATTCAACTCAGCTGTGGCATTTTTTCCCCAGATACAGAAATTGCCATATTGCAGTAATCTGGTGTATGATCTAGCTTTAGTAATGTAAATTATTGCGACTTACAGCAAAATAGCTATGTTATGCCAGTCTATGACTATAAAAAGACTTGATTTGAAAATAGCTATGGTTGTCATATGCATTATATTAATTTATCCAAATTCTTGAACAACTTCCATTCTGATTTCTTAAGGAACTCTATTATGTTTCCCTTTCTCACTACAAAAAACATAGGGTGAAGATGGCTTCCCTGGATTTAAAGGTGATATGGGCCTTAAGGGCGATAGAGTAAGTATTACTTTAAAACCGCTTTAGATCTATTGAGGCATTGTACTTAAATTCTCAGATTGGTAAAGGGAACTTTCATTATCACTCCATCCATTCAGCAGGTTTTTTAGTCTCAGTTGAACACACAGAGATCTTCATTTAATGAAAACCACTGTGCAATGGATATGATTGATTCTTCTGAAGACTTTTATGTTCCTCCAAAAGGAAAGGAAAGATGACTATACATTAGAGTTTTAATAATTAGTTTCTATGTTGCTCTGGTCATTAACTGACTAAGGAATTGACTATCCTGACGTGTAAATAGGAATAAAGGAACACGACAATTAACAAACTTTAACATCCATGAATTTAACACAATATAGCAAAATATTCCTATGCTAAAGAACTATACAAATTTATTCAGTCATATACTACACAGGAGGATTTTTTTAAAAATTCACCTCTCCTCAAAGGCCTAATGAAGTAACCAGGTTTTGATTACTTTCATAAATCCCAGTACAGGTGTTCCTTAATTTATGACCATGATTGGAACAGGAATTTTGGTCATTAAGCCATGTAGTTGTTAAGCGAGTCATTGTGTGATCAGATCTGATTTTATGACCATTTTTATTGCTGATGTTAAGTTAGATCATCTGGTTGTTAATGAATCGTGTGGTTCCACAGCCATCATAACTTCAAACTGATGTTAAACAAACAATTGTAAGTTGAGGACTACCTAAATTGTTGGGCTAGTTCAATGCCCAGAGAAGACCTTCACCGTCAAGAACTTGTAGATGACAGTGCTTAGGAGAAGAACCTGAAGTTGCAGTGGTACAGTAGTTAGAATGCAGTATTTCAGGCTAATTCTGTCAATTGCCAGCAGTTTGATTCTGACTGGCTCAAGGTCGCCTCAGCCTTCCATCCTTCTGAGGTCAGTAAAAACTGCTTAGTGAGGGCTGTAAAGCACTATGAAGTGGTATATAAATCTAAGGGTTATTGCTATTGAAGGTATGTGATCTTTTTTACCAAGACTATGTACTTTGTCCTAATACTATTCTATCCTCCATTCCTTTCCCCACCATCTCTGCCCAGTAGATTGATGAGAGCTTTTAGTAGTCTCTACTGCTGAACTTTCAGAAATGTCAAAAGATACACTTGCTTTTTGAGACCTTTTTAAAAAAGGTGTATTTTATGGGGCTGCATGGCTTCTGATTTTTATAATCTTGAGGATGCGATAACTTTTTATTAAGACTTTATGTATGCTTTATTAATTATTGATTTTTTAATTAATACTGGTATTTACTATTTAATTGTTCCCCATTGTCTCACCTTGGCTGGAAGGTAACCTTAAAGTAATTTAAAATTATAAATTAACAACACACAGTAGTGGAATCATTGTACACAGATTCCTTTATGCTACTCCTGCAGTAGCATTGCTTTTAGTATGCTCCAGACTTTTATGATTTATGATTCTCATTATTGGTGTGAATGCTTCAGCATTTGTACTCTTGTGACAGGTCTCAAATTACTTGTTGCTTCTTACAACAGTAGTGTCATCTTATGAAAATTTCAAAACCTCAAAACCCCTTATAACGAAGTAAAGCAATTGATTTTCTTTTATTTAGCATTGTTAACTTGCGTGTCAACATAGTACAGAAGCTGACATTTTACCAAAGTTGCATTTAGTTTGATACTATTGAGCAAGAACATTTTCTGTGCTACCTGTATTTATTGATTTTTTTTTGTATAAAATGGATCATCAAGGCAATCTTTAAGATGGATCGAGTTTCAATAATGTTAATTTATTCAAAATAAATTGAAACCACTGTCAAGATTAAGATGATAGATCTTGAGGGACCTGCAACAAGAAAGTTTTACAGAAGAAAAAAACTGAGGATTTCTCCCTATATCACAGTTGGCTCCAATTAATAGTGTCAACCTTTCTGATTCTAGCCAGAACAACTCATGAGGATGCTGATTAATCAAGTTATAAGGGGGAAAAAAGCAAAGGAACACCAACCTTTTTGCTTTTTGGGGTGGCTCCTTAGTTATTGTCTTTAGAAAGCTTTAGGAGGAACTTAATTTGAGAGAGTCAGTAGCTGGACTTCAATTAGTGGTTTTTTTTCTTTCTTTTTGGTCTTTTGTGGAGACAGGTGGTTAGTCTTTATTGTTTTATGTACACAATATTTTTAAGGGTGAAGTTGGTGCTCTTGGTCCTCGAGGAGAAGATGGCCCTGAAGGTCCTAAAGGTCGTGCAGGTCCTACAGGAGACTCGGGTGGCCCCGGCCAAGCTGGAGAAAAGGTTTGTAATGGTTTAATATTCCTATTATCCTAATTGACCAGCACGATATTAGCAAGAATATGACAAAAATAATTGAAGCACAAAAGACATATGAAAACATTTATGTTATGTTTGAAACATGTAGAGGATGGTGGGACCTCAGATTTGTAACAAAGACGTTTGAAGTAATGAGAATGTATTTCACATGTCCGTTTTTTTTTCCATGTGGAAAAAACAACTCACGTTTTTACATGATTACTGTTATGCCAGTGAGAGGTGTTAGCCGGAAAACCAAATCTCCCCACTTAAACCAGAGTTTCTTATCAAGGAAAAAGAAGAGCCACAATTTATTACAAACGGTAGAGCAGTGGACCAAGGTTAGTTTGTAGGGTCTCCTCAATATTTTGTTTCAGTTTCTGAAATAGTCCCTGAATTAACTATTCCTGAATAGTACTTCTGTACCTAGTGTCTGTTTGTACATTTAGGTAAATTCTTTCACCTTCCCCAAATTACTTCCAGGTGTCCTTTCTCTCTGTTTGGCGTGCAGATAGCCTTTCATTCAACTACATTTCTGCATGATTGCATCGGTGGCCTGATCAAAGACATGTTTGTTTATAAGGATCTTTTGAATGACTCTCCCCAGGTGATTCCCTTTCCATATAAAAAAGAGAAAGGAAGGTTATAATTTGATACTAGAAGCTTTATAAGCTGTCATAAAAATACTTTCAAAGTCAGATCATTCATTCCAGAAAATATTCCTTTCAGCTTCACTTAACTGTTGGGAGCTATTTGGAATTAATGATCCTTATAATGTTTCAAGACATCTTGCCAGCTGTTAAAAAGGTCATGAATAAAGAACACAGCTATTATAATTATGGGTAAATGGCAGCATAATTGGAAAGTTATCACTAAGTTTCCATTAAATTCCAATTCCATAAAAAACAGGAATATGTGAAACTTACTTTCTCCCAAAATCTAAATTAATTCCTATTTTGATATGGAAGTATTATGATAGATATAGAATTTGATTGAAAGGAGTGTGGGCAGAAGAAAAATTGGAGTTAGTGCAATTTTGCAAAGGTTAACTTGAGTATATCTTTACGTGAAGTTGTTACAGGTTGGTTATAGAGCAATCTGTGTCTTTACTTGCTCCACAGCCTATGCATGAATCTTAGAGAAGAAAAAAACCCATTGAGGCCAAACCCTTTCTCAGTGCAATAATACTAAATAAGGTGTCTAAGAGACACCTTACACCCAGCTCTTCCTCCCCCCCCCTAGTGCTGATAGTTGGTTTTGCTGTTAAAATATTATTAAGGTTCCTTTTTAACATTCATCTGGAATCTGTACTCTGCATCCCATACTTCAGGTTGATAGAGAATAAATCTTGGCCTTTTAAAGAATTGTTCTAATGAATCACAAAATCTAATGCTACACATTATAAAATATAGGTTTAAACACTTAGCTCCAGCTCCTGATCTTCTGAAATGTGCTAAGAAAAGCAACAAACATAAACTAAGTTAAGATTTAAGATTGTTTACATAGGCATAAAATTTATGAAAGGCACAAATTTCCTTTCCTCTTGAATGGAATGCTTTTACAATTTCTTACTTGATCAGATCTCAAGAATGATAACTATGTATATTGCTGAGGACCCTGATTATTGTATATATTAATAATGTGTATATTAAAGATCTCGGGAACATCATCCTCTTTATCATCATAGCTATTGCTGCTCTGAAAGTTTGAAAAGTGAATATTTCAAGGTTTTAAAAAAGGGAGGGAGGGGGTTCAGGAATTGAAATATTTAGCTAAGCCCTCAAATTCTTCCAGATTCTGTACTAGTTTCTCATTGCCGTTTGTGTCTTCTACTGTTCTATATTTTAGTATATTTTCCTTTCAGCACAATGATCCTATTCATTCAATACACTTAACTAGATTGGGGAAGTATGTTGTGAGAACACACAAAAGGTTTCAGTTGCTCCCTGTCAGCCACTGGGGAGTTAAATTAGCTCAAACTAATATTCCATCATGCAAAGAGTTAAACTAACTCCAACCAGTTAGATATATCATTGGAATTCCCCAAAAGTACTGAAGAGAAAGTGCAGCTGAAAAAGCAAACTTCTCCATTATCAAATTCTTGCCAAAGCTTGGCAGCGCACAGCACATCTTCCGGACTCTGGCTTGCAGTAATGGACAAACAACACCTGTTTGCACAGTTGGTATTAAATACGCCAGTAACATAATGAAATTTTACCAATATTTTCTCAGCACAACAATTTAATGGATATTAAGCTAGGGATGCTGTATTCTCATTATGTATCGCTAGAATCACTGATAAGGAGATTTGATTTGTTAGTGACTGGTTTAGTTAAGTGTTTTATGAGAGCAACAGCAGGGTAACAATACAACCAACATGTCCCTAGCCCAAGAGGGTTTGCACTACTTTTGCATTGACTGTTCGCATTTGGTTCCATAAGCGACAACATAATCAATTCAGACAACATAATCAATTTAGAAACAGGTAGCTTTTGGAGAAAATATAGTGCTGCCAGATATTTTGTTTGTTCAGAGAAGACCAAGTGCTTTGTAGAGCAGAGGCATGCTTAAAAATCTCAGCAGTACTTAATTCCATCTTTCTGGGGTTAGTAGAAGATGAGAAGGGCCCCAAAACATCACACACACATTCACACAACACACAACCCAGCTTGAAATCTATCTGATTATGCTTGGTTTGAACCCCAGAAGAATCAAAGAACTCCATGTAGTACAATGTCTCATTTTGTATGATGTCTCCAAATCTTATAATTTTCATCCAGTTCTATGACTTTTGATAAAGTTTGGTCAGTCCCAGTTAACTGTTGGTTTTCTCTTGGGTACTATCAGCTTATCTAATTTGCATAGTAAACTTTGCTTATTTAGAGGAATATTCCTTAATAAATCTTCTTAAATAACTTTATTCTGGTGTTTCCTGCATGCTGTTTATGTTGAAATTCTCCAAAACCACCCTTTCTTCTTCCATGGCTTACTCTGAGCAGGTCTCATGTATTCCATCTTTCATAAATGTCTTTTCTGATCTTCATAAATTTAGTACCAATAGGATAGATCAGCGGTTCTCAACCTGTGGGGTCGAACGACCATTTGGGGTCGAACGACCATTTCACGGGGTTCGCCAAGCACCGCAGTCCGCCATTTTTTGGGGGGGTCGGCCATTTTTTTTGGTCGGCCATTTTTTCCCCTATCGTGATGCGCCCCGTTGCACCGCGCATGTGCAGTGCGGGCCCGCCATTTTTTTTTAATTTTGGTCTGCCATTTTTTTTGGGTCGGCCATTTTTTTCCCCTATTGCGATGCGGGCCGGAAAAGGTTGAGAACTGCTGGGATAGATGGACAGACAGACAGACAAATAGATCAATCTATAGATAGACAGACAGATCCAAATAGCTAAAAATCAATAAGTATGATGATTACATATAAATGCTAGTTACAATATGGAGATATTTGGAAAAAGTAAATGAAAAATTAATGTTGTTTTTTTTAATTATAGGGTAAACTTGGTGTTCCCGGTTTGCCAGGATATCCAGGAAGACAAGGCCCTAAGGTAAATTTGCTACAGCATTAGGGAGGTATATGTAATTTAAGATTTAATAGTGCGTGCACATTAGTTTAGGTAAATGGATGTGTATACGTTTGTTACTTAGAATTGATCCAGTTGGAATTATAAAACACCTTTACTGCAATCTAAACATTACATACTGGAAGCAAGTCCCGTAATTCTGTCTGTTTAACTTGAACTATACTTTATTGATAGAGGCTATAGGAGTAGTTTTCCACAGTCATCCCTGTGGTTCTCCATATACCATAGAAAAAGAAAAAAAAAGGTTAAAAAAAAAACCCAGGGAGCACAGTGCCTTGATTATGACTCAGTAATTTAGAAGTCTTCTTGAAACCCCAGTCTGAAAGGTTTAAATCAGAATAATTAATTAACTTTTCCAGAATTGTTTCATTTAATAAAATTTAGAAGGAATCTAGAAGCTTTTTTATCATCCCTTGAGAACTCTTCTTGGTAACAATCAAGTCAAATAGCTAATTCTCCTAACCCTTATTCAGAGAGCAAAAGTAGCACATGCAGCAATACTTATTTTCAGAAGATAATAGCAGAAAGTTCCTGGAGTATAATTAACATTTTTATAAACTACACTTGACTTGAATGATAGTAATAAAATGTTGACACAATAAAAGTATATCTCAGCAACATTCTCCATAATATTAAGGAATCCAGAACAAAGTTGCATAGCTTCCACTACTGTTTTCCAGGTTGGAGGATGTCAAAGTACTGAGTTAAAATTGCTCCAAGTTCTGTTTTTCTACCATCTTTCTCTTTCATTGGCTTCTCTAAGGATTTGGAAGTGGTATACATTAAACAAATTCAACTCCTGTTCAGTATGACTTAGCATTACTTTATCAGTCTGTATCTGTTCCCATTTCATTGGAATCTTTTTTCTATATTCAAACATCAAATAATATGAATAATAAGACCAGAACTATTGCTAAAACTGAACACTTTAATAACAGAATAATCAGAGAAGCCATCGAGATAGAAAAACGCCCTCACAGCATGAACAAACGAGATATCTCCTGCCTACCAGCCATTTGGAAACCCGCCCTTATTGACAAACGAGTCCATAACACAAAGAATGACACCAGACCTACACTCACAAAAACCACACAGGATGTCACCACCACACATCCAGGCAAAAAGCAAACCCAAACCCACATCAATGATGAGGCACGACCACAAACCAGAAGCCAGACCACAGCTGCATCATTAGCCACCTTAAACCCCTCCAGTTCATACATGAAGCAAACTGACACCCACCATGAAGATGAGGCATGACCACAAACGCGAAGCCAAACAGCTATGCAGCTCACCATCTCTAATTCCCCTGTAACTCAGACTAACCTGAGCACAACAAAGCCCCCACCCAAACAGAACAATCCCCCATCCAATCAAAGCACAGCCAACTCCCCATCCAATCAGAGCACAGCCAAGCCCCTAACCAATCAGAACACACCTCCACCCAATCAGAACACAGCCGAGCTCCCAGCCAGTCAGTTCAAACCCCCACTGGCAATTAAAAGGAAGAAACAGCTACAATTACACATTGCTCCTAGAAGCACGAAGCCGAAAGCACCAGCCTAAAGATGACGAATGGGACTTCGTCGAAACGTTGCCAAGACACTTCAAATTCTACGTGGGAGAAAACCCAAAGAACCAAAGACCTACATACAAACACCCGCGAAAACCTCAGAAAACATTATATATATATATGTTTTTATTTAAATTGCTAACAAAGAATAAGGGAGAACTGGGATAGCTATTTCGAGTTTCTTAACTCTCCTCAGCCAGAACTTACCCTTCTGAGATTCGAACCTGGGCTGTCTGCATGTTAGGCAGTTGTATTAACCTCTAGACCACAGGCTCTGTCTCACTTTGTTAGCAGTATCAGGGAGGGAAGAGATGTATATCGAGTGTTTCTTTTTAAATTGCACCCTGTAAACCCAAATATGGGAGAAAGAAATCTTTCTTTCTTTTACCTGTTTCGGCTCAACCCAGAGCCATCCGCAGGAACAAATATATATATATGTTTTTATTTAAATTGCTAACAAAGAATAAGGGAGAACTGGGATAGTTATTTATATATATTTTTGTCAACAATTTTAAATATATATATATATATATATATATATATATATATATATATATATATATATATATATATATATATACAGAAAGTTTTTCAGACAGATAAGTCTAATTGGATACACCTTGACATTTTTAACTGCTGTGCTGCAGTTAAACTTTTTACAATCTCTTTTGCCTTGCCGCCCCACAACTAGGGGCATAGAGCAGGCTCAAGTCGCAACTGCGAAACTTTTACAAATTTAAATTTTCTTTTTTTGACAAAGAGGTAAAGAATTAAATTGGGAGACTAAGATGGCCATTTCGAGCTTGTTCTGCTCTCGTCAGTTAGCCATACCCTTTATGGGATTCGAACCTGGGCAGTTTAACATACTAGTATGTTAAACCCAAATATATATATAAACCCAAACATATATATATTTGTGCTTGCAGATGGCTCTGGGTTGAGCTGAAACAAGCAAAGGAAAGAATGATTTCTTCCTCCCATATTTGGGTTTACAGGGTGCAATCTAAAAAATAACCACTTGACACACATATTCACTCCCTGAATATTAACAAAGCGGGAGAGAGCCTGTGGCTTGAGACTAAAGCTTCTGCCTAGCATGCAGACTGCCCAGGTTCGAATCCCAGAAAGGGTGAGTTCTGACTGAAGAGAGTTAAATAACTCGAAATAGCTATCTCAGAAATCCCTTATTTCTTTGTTAACAATTTTAAAAAAACATATATATATTTGTGCTTGCAGATGGCTCTGGGTTGAGCTGAAACAAGCAAAGGAAAGAATGATTTCTTCCTCCCATATTTGGGTTTACAGGGTGCAATCTAAAAAATAACCACTTGACACACACACACACACACACACACACATATATCCCTTCAATATCTGTACCTAAAGTCATACAATATATTGAAATTAAGATACTATTCACATGGAAATTATATTATAAAAAATACATCTTTTTTATTTCTTAAAAACATACAATTAATAAACTATAAAAATATGACAATATAGATGGATAGTATATATACTCCAATAGGTGTCTATTCCTAACCACCATGATATGATGCAAACACATCACATTTTGTTACTTGTGCCATAGTGTCATATAAACATCATTTATCCCCTTTCTGTAGACACTACCATAGTTTTCTAACAGTTCCAGTAAAGCAAAATAAATTATGGAATTAAAATCCATGATATAATATTCTGTGGACATCTGTTCTCTGTTTTCTGTGTGTATATTTATGTATACTTAACTTATTTATATAAGTTAAGAATGTCGAGTTTGTGCTTTATACTCACATTATTATAGTGGCACATATCTACCCCTACTTGTACTCCTATGTTTTCTTTCCATGAATGGTGGCTTCATATATCATTGTTTTCAAAATAAATATATAAACTTATTGTTAATTCTTTACTGCATTCTGGTCTTGAACAATTATGGTAAGTAACTGAAAACTGTTAATATCTATATTCATGTCTGGATTGTGTGACTTAAATAATATATATTGCAAAGAATATATGTTAAGTTATTCAATATAGTTCATAATAAAAAATGGTTTACATCCTAAAGTTCCAGATTAAATCCTTGGAATGATCAAGTAGGAGGGTAAGACATTTCTGTCTCAAATTCTGGAGAACAGCAATGGAGATGTTGAATAAATAGACAAATAGTCTGACTTGATATAAGACAGTATTCTATGTTCTACCATGCTATGATTCCAAAGTCCTTCCAAGTATGAAATGAAGAGATACAGTGTGAACTCTGTTGAATGCATGTGCTATTAAAACTACTGAGTTTAGTTTAAAGATGTTTCTTGTAATTGACTGGGCAATAGAAAGTTTCACCAAATATGTTATCATCTTCAAAATACAATATTACAATCTATCAAAAGTATACAATGTGAAGGGCTTATTAAATATTTATATTGATTAAAAGTACATTTGTAATTTTTGGTGCAGGGATCTACTGGGTTTCCTGGATTTCCAGGTTCTAATGGAGAGAAAGGAGGAAGGGTAAGTCATAGCAATTTACCTATAAAGTTATGAATATATGGATTTTGAATTTGGGAACATTAAACAGGTTGGGATGTACGATATAACATTTCTTATGTTGGATGGTGCTCAAACTAAAGTATTATATCTTTGTAAATAAAAAAGAATGCTGTATATATCCATTATGGCTGCAATTTAAGCAATGTGAAGCCTTATTATACACAGATACTGCTTAATGAGATCCCACGACACAGGTTGGACAGAGTACACAAGCGTAGACAGTCAGGATTATTTTTCTTCCTCCTATACCTGGCTAGTGAAAAGGAGATTGATTAATTGATTAATATGTTTGATATAGCTGGCCATTGTATACAAATGTCTCTGGGTGGTTTATAAGAATTATAACTCAGAAAGACATATGATGTACCCCAGCTTGCAAGAATAAACAACAAATCCACTAGAACTCATCTAACCATCTGATCCAAATGGCTGGAGAAATAGCCAGATGTTCAATGCCTTGCAAAAAGCCAAACAGGGTTGGGAACCCTCTGAATCTCTGGAGGGATGATGTTTTCAGGTGCTGCCAGTGAGACATCATGACTCTGGTGTTATTGCTTGATAGAAAGGCCCTGGAGTTGAAGCCGATGAAGGTATAAGCGGATGGCCAAACTAAGTATATCATTAAATACATAAAAGGCAAAGAAAATTTGCAGACAATTATAGAGTGTGAATAGGAAATTCAATTCCCATGCTGAAATTATAAGAAACTGTTCTTCTGAAAGCAAATGCTCATACTATGCTTTGGGGAATAACACCCCCCCCATGATGTCATTGAAAAGCCAACTTGTCTGCAACCTGGCAGACAAAAATAGAATAAGGTTCTAAACAAAACATTTTTAAGCAGATAAGACATCAAGAATTTGCTGTTTCGTTGAAGATGGCGAATACATCCATAATGCCGACTCAGCAAATTGTCGAAAATTCACAGCATCAGTATCCATAAAAGCTCAGCTGGATGTAGCTGATTGCTTGTGATAGAGCTGCGTGAAAGTCATCAAAGGGGAAAAGACGGGCTGACAGTTATACTTCATGGTAGCTTAGTGTGCCATTAAGTGAGACTGAAGTAATGCATGCCATTAATCTGCCTATCATTTCATTTTATTTAATGGGAATGAAATTTATCACTTTAAATGTCTAGATACAGAGTTTCATATGAACACTGCTTGCCACATAAATTGGCAAAACTATATTTATAACTAAAGGGGACTCATGAATTCCTAACTGCTTGCACAATTAATCTTTAAGAGAATGGGATTCCCTTCTCCACATGGAATTTTCTGAATCCTTCAAAGACGTATAAATATTATATCATGTATATGTGAAGGGTAATAAAAGTGTTCAAATTTAAAAGCACCTAGCACATGCCTATTCTGTAGCACATCAAGTAATAAAGACAGATGGACTATGGGGAAGGAAGAGAAGAGAGTAGGAAGAAATACCAGTCCCTCTTTTTGCAATTTATCAGTAGATTAAATTTCTCAGTTATCATTTAAGGTAGAACTGGGCAACTATTAGTTTGTCAAGAGCTACATGTAATTTTTTGGAGGGAGACTGAGGATTTTAAAGTTGATGGGACTATTTCACACAAATTGGTGAAATTTTGAGGACCTTCTTTTTTTTCTTACTTATAATACATACTGTAGTAGGGGTTTCATCTTCCTTTTCATTTTCAAACTGATAGGAAACTCAACCATTAATTTTCTGATGGAACACATACATCCATACTCCTCTTCTATGCATGTATGTATGTATGTATGTATGTATGTATGTATGTATGTATGTATTTATGTAGTAACACATTGGAGATTTTAGAATCAAATAATGTAGCTTAGGACCAATACCTTCATTATGAAATTAGTGTCTTGATGTACGCTCTTTCTTCATTGTTTTTCATTTTGTTTCCAATTTTATATTTAATTTGGAAGAAAAAGTAAAATAATTATGTTTTTAACACTAATATTCAAATGATAATTAACTCCCCTCCTTCCTATCAAAATTCAGTACTCTAAGGTACCTAAATAATAGAATATCAAGAAACTAAGTATATTATATAAATCTTGTATAACCTATTAAATCTGAGAAGATGGAGCAATAGATGGTTTATATTGCTAGATATAATATGTTAAAAGACTGAGTTAGTTCTATATTAACTTTTTATGGATATTTCTTTAGTTCTTCAAATATCTATATATATGTATATGTATATACATATTGTTGTGAGTGTCTCTAGACCGGCTGGGGACATATCAGAGGATGACGAAGCACAACCAGGCCCCTCTGGGTATTTTCCCCTCCCGGCAGCCGAGCTAGACAATGAGGAGATTTGTATGCAATCTGAGTCAGACTCTCAAAGTGATGAGTCAGATTTGGAACAGGAAGATAGATGGCTTGATCCGAGATTCCGAAGGTTTGATAGGCGGAGGTGTCAGTTAAGTGGAAAAAGGAAGTGACGTATTGAAAACTATATTAGAAGAGGAAGAAGGGACTAATTCTTTGTCACGAGCAACGTTAATATCAAGAGGCAGTCTGATGCATCACCGAGTTCGTTTGAACTCAGTTTTCTGGTGTTTTTGAAATCTACGGAAGATTAATGAAGTCTTGGACAATGTGAGAGATAAAGAGTGAGTTAATTGGAAGGTGGGAGAATGTTTAAACTAAATGTACATAAATCAGACTGGGCCGTTAGGGCCAACAAACTGCCAGCAGCTTGCTTTGAAGTGAATCTTTTGAAATGTGTTAAATAAAACTCTTAAAGAAATATTTATGTGGATTTTACTAAGCTGAGAAGGGCCAGATACAACACATATACATACATATATATATGTATGTCTATAGCAATGTAACATATATATATATATATATATACACACACACAAACATACATATATAGATACTGTAGATAGATAGACAGACAGATGGACAGACAGACATATATACACACACATATCCATTGTAAAAATTACAATGACTTTATATGCATTATGATGTCATGTAACTCATGGCACACAATGACATTATGACACACAGCATGTCATATCATTTTCCCCTCATCTCCCTCTACAAACATTCAGGGCTTAATCCCACATGATTTTAAGAAATGGATAATAGTAAGGAGAGGAAGGGCACATTTCAATCAATTAAGCAAAAGGAGAGTGTTTTGATTTGCGGTTAGATCAGTTACTTGAAAATCAAGGGCAATTGCCTTCATTTGGCTGTATATCTAAATGGATAACTAGTTTTTGTACAGAGGGGAAACTCGGAAAAAAGAAAGAAAGTACAGATTGAATCTTTGGCTCAAATATCTTGCCTGCTGGGCTAGTTTTATTAGACTGTGTCTCCTGCAAGGATTTACAGACTCAGCATAATCACCGAGGTAGTTTTTAAATTTAAAATTATAAACTTTTATTAATTACAATGGCAGCATTGTTTGCTTCCTTGAGTGAAGGTTTACATCACGCGAAGAGCCAGATTGGTGCCTTGGTCCTGACAAAATAATCACCGTCAGGACTGAAACTGACATCAGTTCTAGGAATACAGTTAATGCGCTAATTTCTTATTATGCAAATAGAAGCTACAGAGCAGCTAGGCAATGGGGGGGGGCAAATGGGGAGAGGTCAGCTGAGTCTGAACTTGTTTTTCCTTGCCACAACCGGCTGTGTTTCTGAAGCTGCTTCATGCATTTTAAAGGCCTGCACTTCAAAGGAACTGGGGGGGGGAGACTTCTTTTGAAATGCAAATGCTGGATTCAGAAGAGCAATTTGTGCTGGCATTACGAGGGGGGATGCCCCCCCACCAAGTCCAGAAGTTTCTCAGGAATTTTCCCCACAGCTGCAATTTGCATAACATGAAGCAAACATGTTAACTGCATTCACAACACTGATATCCATCTTTGTCTTTATTGTGATATGTTATCAATTATAAAAACACATCCTACCAGCTGAGCTCTATCTGTGGTTATGGGATTTTTCAGGTTAAGAGTGGGGAAATTTTCATTTGCAATTGTCAGTAAGCATTCCTGCTTCCTTGAATTCTACAGGTGCCCTTTCTCCACACACACACACACACACACACACACACACACACACACACACACACACACACACCTATATGGGTAGTTCTTAGCTTACAACAGTTCATTTAGTGACTGTTCGAAGTTACAACACCACTGAAAAAAGTGACTTATGACTGCTTTTTTCACACTTTCATAGGAGGATTGTAGCATCCCCATGGTCAGGTGATAAAAATTCAGACGCTTGGCACGGGCTCATATTTATGACAGCTGCAGTGTCCCAGAGTCATGTGATCAATTTGGTGACCTTCTGACAAGCAAAATCAATGGAGAAGCCAGATTCTCTTAACAACCATGTGACTAACTTAACAAATGTAGTGATTCCCTTAACAACTGTGGCAAGAAACAAAGCGGGGCAAAATTCACTTAGCAAAGGTCTCATTTGCAGTAACAACAGAAAATTGGGGCTCAGTTGTGGTCACACGCCGAGGACCACCTGTACACATACGGGCATTTTCTTCTGCTCCTGCCAGACGGAGCTAAAACAGTTCAGCTTGTTTACTCTGTGGACTTTCAATCAGGGCCTTGATTAAAAGAGGCCTCTCAGAAGAGAAGCCTGAATGGATTGTACTGAAGGAAGGTGCTTTGAAGTAGCTGTCCGTTTTGCTGAAATGAAAGGAGGATTGGCAACCCTGCACAACTCATTTAAGGCCCTCCCAATCAATACTGAAGGAGGGAGGATCAGGCACAGTCTGTGATGAAGTCCTTTGCTAGCTTCATTGAAATTAATATCAAGGGAAAGCGAGACCAGATCATTTATGGAGAAGCATTTTGAAGGCTCTTGCCCATTGAGAGTGTGTAGGCAGTAAGGTCTGCATTTCTTTCTTTATAGTAATGGCCTATTTGGCCATTTCGTAATATATTCAGTACCCATTGGAGAAAGAAAGAGAGAAAATTCATGTGGTTTGAATTTCAGACGGAGGAATGAGATTTAAATTATTTTTCCTAAAGGGAGATCTTTCAAGTAGACAAATTGAGCAGCCAAGAATAATAGTTAATAAGACAGGCAAAAAGAAAAAAAGAAAGCTAATGAGAATATTAAGACAAGCTTCCACTTTTATGGGATAATGATAGAAACAAGGACAAACAGAGTATGAAAATATATGTGGTTTATTAAAATATAAAGTCAAAGGAGGTAGTTATGCTAGCTGGTTTCTGAATCGTTACAATTCTATTTTCCTTTTTTCAAAGTGACAAAACCTCTTTCTGGGAAGATTGAGCTCTTTTGGAGAGCTGTCTCCTGAACTATCTTGCTATCTTTCCTTTATTTTTAATGGTCCACATTGTTGTAATGCTATTGTGTTTCTATTTTATTTGTTTATTTGTTTTAAATTGTACTTTTCTATAATGAGCTGGTGAGAATCTTTTTGATTGTTGCAGCATAGAAATATGCCAGTAAATAAATAATCTGCTCCAAAGCCCAGATTAATTTCTGTGAATTTTGGTTGACAGGGATTACACGGCAAACCAGGTCCAAGAGGACAAAGAGGACCAACAGTAAGCAATATGATTTTTTTTGGATCTCTGTTTAACAGCATTATTAGCCCTTGATATCACTGCATGCATTTCTTTATTGCTATCCACACCGTGGTCAGAAACCTATGTTTAGATTCTCCTAGGCAACAGTGCTCAATAAAAGTATTAATTACATATTTTCTCCCACTCACCAGGGGCCACGAGGATCAAGAGGTGCAAGAGGTCCAACTGGAAAACCTGGACCAAAGGTAATTTGACAGAATTCAATAACTAATTCTGAGTTTAGCCTTTTCTCTGGGTGCAAACGCCCATCTCAGTTTTAAATAAATTGTTGTTGGGTTTTTTTCCAGGGCACTGCTGGGGGTGATGGCCCACCTGGCCCGTCTGGTGAAAGGGTAAGCAAAGAACAATATCTATTTAATTTTTCTTTTTCTGGGCTCAGTATTCCTCAAATATTCCCAAATCATTGTATGTTGCCTATGGTGCCAATTTGAGTAGAGCTATAACTTACAGAACGGTTGTTTTGCAGGAGGATCTTTCTCCCCATTGGGGTGAATGAGGGGAGATCTTCTGGGTGGGCTCTGTTCACATCTGCTTTTAGAAAAGCAAATACAGGCTTTTAAGAAACGGGCCCTCTTGGATATTTTCATATCCCTTGTATTGGGTCTGAAAGCCTAGCTTAATTTCTGCTGAGTGAATTCTCCCCCGTGGGATTATTGCAAGGCAAGAATTGTGCCACCATGGAAGAGATTTATGGCTTATTGCTGTGCCAGTGTCTGTTGTGTTTTTATATCATAGCCAGATGCTGCAAAAGGTAGCAGCAGCAATTAGAGCTGGATGGTTGAGGAAATTTGTTTAGATTGCAATTCAAAAGTGGAAACACACTCATTTACCAAAATGAACCTCTTTCCAGATGTTGTGAGGCAGTTGGGAACTTTTAAAAGAATGCACATAAAATATGTTGCTTGGTGAAAAACCCAGCTTATGAGGACTAATAGCTGTCTCTGTGGAGAGACTCCTAAGCTGTAGTCTTTTTTTTCTGCAAAGTGTTGCGACTTCTCTGAATCTTGGTGCTCTTTAAACTTCAGCTCACAGAATACGCTGCAATGTCAATGCTAGCTAAGGAATTCCGGGAGTTACTCCCAAAATCGGGAGATTGCCAGAGTTGAGGAAGGCTTGCCTGAAGCTTCAAGAAACAGAGTGGCAGGTGGAACATCTGACCACTGGAGTAAGAGGTGCAAGTACCTTTACTCCTCAAATGCTACTTCTCTATTCTTTTGCCTCTCCTCAGCAATTCTTGTTTATGTTATCCAGATTTAAGTAGATTATTAAGTTGGCTTGAGGTTTGAGAATTTATTTTAGCTTGAATCATTAGCTAGGTTATAGAAAACTTTCTGAAAATGAAAACAAAAAAGTTTGTTCTGAACTTCATCCACCCAAGAAATTGATTTGAGCGAAACTCCCTAAAATTTTCACTTGCCAAAAAAAAATAAAATTGCTCCTTTGAGCCTGCCCATAGAAGCCTGTTGAGTGGCTTTCATTTTCTCAGTATCTGCCTATCAGTGAACCAGAACAAAGAAGGCAAAAAATGCCCATGTCAAACATGGATCCGGTTTGTCCCTTGCCATTTAAATTTATAGGATCTATTGAAATACTTCTAGAATTAATTTAGTCACCTTGTTTATCTCCTGTTGCTCTAGTGCAAGCTCCAGCTGGCAGGCTGAGCATTTACAGAAATGACAATGAAATGATCACAGCTTTTTCTTTCATCCATTCTGTATTCAATTGACTGCATCCTGTCTGAGTGGTGGAAAAACAATATAAGATTTTCCATAAATATCTCTTTAATCATAAAATGAAATGGGCATAATTTTATAGTAATACCCAAAGGTAAATATCACCCCTGTGCTAAAAGACTGTTTGACAAAAAAAGGCTATTAACCACCAAGGTCTGGAAAGCTTTTTATTTACACAGAGAATATATTAGACAAGTCTATTTAAAATATGGTATCTACCTCATAAGGCAGTTTTCAGCATGTTATGAAGTTTTATAGTCTTTGTCATAATCTCCGTATTTTATGATCCTTGTTGACATTTGCTGGGAAGGTAATAGATGAGACAGAGGATAGTTGATGCGCTACCCCAAAATTTATTTATGTATGTAATGGATTTAGGGCTGCTCAACAATGTGCATGTATCAGCCTTTCCTAAGCTTTGTGTTGTCCAGATGTTTTGGGCCAGCTCCCAAAATCTTTGGCTAGTATGTCCTCAAATAAAAGATTTAGGTTATATTATATCAGAAAAGAATGTTATCTATTTATACATTATTGTATTATTATGGGCAGAAATAATATGTTGACAGCTGAGGCATATAAAAAATATGACTTAGACTGTAAGAGGACCAAATTTGTTAGATCTATTTATATCCTGGGCTTTTTTCTGAAGCTCAAAGTGGCTTAGAAGAAAAGAAAAGGAAAAGAAAAGAAAAGAAAAAAAGTTTTTTGTAAGAAAAAGAAAAAGTGAGGGGTATACTGGTCTGAATAAAGTTAAAGCCTAATCTTATGAATTGGAGCTGATGAACATAGTGAAATAGTAGGCTTAATTGTGAACCAAAGAGCTAAAATACACTGTAGTCAGAAATATTCATCCATGTGCTCTATGTAGTTGTAGGTATGTATGAAATGCAATATATAGTTGGTAGAAATTATGTGTTAATTCTCCAGGAATTGTGAAACTGAAAGAACCAGGAATGAGTTCTGGGTAAGAATGTATAACATCCTGAATGAATGTCAACTAGAGAAAAAGGTTGTTCTCTTAAATATTGTAACCTGAATGATGGGGGCATTTTGCAGAAAAATCTACTAAGTGCTACATATATGGAACAAAGGGGCATTTTGCAAGCAAATCCCACCACCACTGCTTTCTCAGGAGTTTGATTATGCATCCAACAATTAGCTGGGGCTTGGTATCAGTATTTGATTCTAATACTCTTCACACTGGGTTTTGTATAAACCTCCAAACCCTGATAGATTCTGGAGCTTTCAACAATCTTATAGATTTTGCAATTGTACACACATATGTCTTGCTTATTCACCCAGTAGACCCAGTGGTGATAGTAGAAACCATTAGTAGCAGACTCTTTGCAATAATTGTAAGAGTCTGCCATCAGTGATTTCTATCTTTGCTAAGAAGGCAAGGCTGACCATAAAAATATTTACTTCTTTGTTTGGCTTGTCCTCTCCATGTCTTTATAGTATTGTTAATGGGTTGGATTTAGATTGATAATTCACTTATCCATTGAGACCCAGAAGACATTAGATGTGATTTTCAGAAGCTTAAAACTATTTGCAGAATTTCCCCTTGTTACTAGTTTTCCTAGAAGCCAAGTACAGTTTGGGGAGTAAGAAGATTCATGAACCATCCCATCCCAACCCATCGATTTCATTCATTCTGAATACTATTACTATTAGAGATCACTTCCTTCTTCCTTCCATTTCTAAACTTTTTAAACGGCTTCCTCTTTTTTTTTTACTAAATTAAATTTTAGGGGATCCTAAAAACTAATTTGAATAAATATTTAGTTGCCTTTAACGTGTACTACAGAACATCTGAACACAGAGTTATGTTCTGTCATTTACTCATTGCTCCTTTAGCCTTAATGAAGTTTAGTAATAATATTTTTCATGTCAAGTTGGACTTATCTGATAGAATATATTTGGATGGCCTGGTAATTTAGTCTGAAGTATTATACTTGACTGGCTTCACTAAAACAATCAGCATGCTAAAATAAAAAAAAATGTTCCTTTGAACTGCCTGTATTGGATTTTCTAGGGGACAGTAGCACTTCCGTACAGGTGGACCTTCTCCTCAAGCTGAAATTTAGTGTTTCTTAATACAGCCCCTCCCCCAACCCCAATGTTAAGCAGATGCAGCATTGGACAGTGGGATTTTCTAACTTTTATTCCCACTTTATCTTTGATTCTGCAGTTTGGACAAAAACTATAATCTCAAATTACTAGAAAGGGGGACTGTTCAAATGCTCAACAAGACTTGTTCTCTTCTCATATGTTTGTTTCCCAGGCCTTCCTCTGCCATCCAAATCCCACTCACCTCATTGTTGCTCAGATTGATGCTTCTAAAATTTCTCAGGGTCAATCTTCCCGGTGAGTGAGGATTTTGTAAAATGACTTCTGCCTCACACTTTTTATTCTGGACAGCAGAAACAAACTATGATGTTTTTACCAAAAAAAAAAAAAAAGTGATCGAAGATGCTTTTCAGCACTGGTGCCATCTCTTGCAAGGAACTTCATACCTTGAATGAGATCCAAGAAATCAGGAAATCTACAGAAGTCTCAGAAATTCATTTAGTACGGAATGAGTACCAAATCAGATTTTAATATTAATGTATATTCCTGGCTTGTAGAATAAGCTAAGTATAGTGGAATGTATGTTTTTTCATGCAAGCCTGACAATTGCTGCCCATCTATATCCTACAACCTGAAACTTTTCCCAACAGCATTCAACGCCACAGTTTCACTCTGTCAGATTCCACAAGCTAGAAGGTTTACATTCCACTATACTTAGCAAATTTTCACACAAGAGGAAGGCCTGTTGTGTGTGGGCTCAGAGAGGTGACTTCAAGGGGATCTTTATTCATTCTCTTTTGAGGGGGTGGAATGCACTATATGGCCAGTAGTAGTTTTAGGATTTTGCTACTGCAATAACCCCACTTGACGTATGGAAGTATTTAAGGCTACTTTCCTTCTTTGCTGGGTCCTGGATGGCGTCATTTCTGAGAAAGCATCAAGGCCTATGTACCCTTCTTTTATGCCTGCCACTATGTTAAGCTTGTATGCAACAACCAAACAGACTTTTTAAGGTTTTATTACACCAGTCAAAGGTCTGGGACTCTGTATGTTGTCATCAATTTTTCTCTAAGATAACTTTTGAGGCCTCCCCTCGGCTTCAGAGACAGCTTCTTTGTTTGTCTACCATGTTCTCCAGAGCCATGCCTAATCATCTCATTTCAGACAGAAACACACACTTCATGATCTATTTTGAAGCACTTTTTTTTTTCAACTGTTAGATATTAAATTCCATTTTCCACAGGCAGATTGCTTGCAGTTTTAACAGAGACAGAGAGGACAAATGCTGCTTTCATTTTTAAGTAAACAATCAATGCAATCACTTGCCTCAACCATTTCTTTAAAAAAGTAATCTAATTTTAATAATTATTTAATTTCCTGGTTTTCTTTTGTTTCTACCAGATAAAATTCGACTCTCTCATACTGTACATGCTTGATATTTGTGGTCTTTGGCCACAAATTAACCTAAATGCATATGGTGAAGTGGTGCATTTCTTCAGTATTTACAATATAGACTTACTTATCAGAGATCTCTGTCTTTGAATGCCTGCTTAGATCTGTTTATAATTCTTGAATTTGCCAAGAATAACTTGACACTTTAAAGAGTGTCTTTTGTCCAATTTATAATTTGAAAATAAGAGTTGACTACGTAAGAGAAATATAAAAATAAGTTCAGTGCAATTAAAAGTAATTGATTAAAAATGTAAATAAAATAAAATGTAAGAATCGATGGATGGATGGATGGATGGATGGATGGATGGATGTAAAAGTGAGTGATCAATATGAAAGAATGTGTTGAAATAGTCTTGTAGAGAAATGAATGAGATTGAATTGCAAAAGATGTATATGAAAGAAGTGTGAATATGTTGAGGGGAAAGAAATGATTAGAAGGAGCTAAGGGGATAAAGTAAAAGAACAAAAATATAGCCTTCTCCAGGTAGATAGATGTTTGCACAATTTGTCCAAAGTAAACAAGGGGGAAGAAGGGAAGTACATATATGGGCTCAGGCTGTACATCACTGAAATGTGTTTACTCAGGTTTATAAGTCTCTCCAAACAAATATGAGGGCAGCAATTCATAATTCCAACTTTTGTTTACTGCTTTGATAATACCTCAACATTTAAATAAAGTATCCTCTCTAAACCCAGACATAAATAATAATATATAGTGATCTTTTTCATGTAGTCAAGTGAATACACACTATGAACAGAAAGTTTTGTCAATGAAAACAACTCCATTAAAAAATAGATTTTTGAAGCATTTACTCTATTTTACCCAGTATTTCTTGTAAAGGAAAACCAAAAGAGGACAATAAATAAATTGTAATATTTGTCAGTGGTTTTGTTTCAAAACAGTATCAGATTTACCCAGAGTTCAATTTTCTTTTCAGTTTAGGACAAGCACGTACTTTTTACAATGTTATCATATCTTCTAGATGAAACCCAAAATTTAAGTATGCTTGTGTGCAGAAATACTACTTTACTTTTGATATAGCAAAGAAACAAGTACACATTTAAGAAGAAGACTATTCAGAAAAAATTGAAATTAATAATCTAGTTTGTCAAAGTTCTCTTTTTATTACAAGAACCATCAGTAACACAATACCTTCCCAATATATTGAATTTCAGCTTCCATGGTGCTCTAGCAATATGCCAAAAATTATGGAAGCTGAATTCAAACCCATTTGAACAGTGTTTCTCAACCTTGGTTGAGAAACACTGCATTAGAAAGATATCAAGTTGAGTATGTCTTACCTATTGAATCATGTTTTTGCTTTAAGATAATTCCTCAAAGAAGAAACCTGGGCAGATATGAACAAAGAGAATAAATGTTATGCCAAAACATTGAAACTGGAGAGAGAGGGAAAGATAGATAATTAAATTTTGAAATAATGTCTTTTCATACATTGGTTTCTCTTTCTCTAATATTTTTCCATTAAAAATTAGTTCTGTTAGTTTTTGTAATATTGCACATTTGTATACAGTCCTCAGTAAAATTATCAATATGGACAATGAGGTAACAAAATGTGGAGTTATTGTATTTTGGTTAAATATTAATTCATAAAATGTGAATTTGATTCTTCTTAAAATGAGCAAATAATTAAATGCAATAGGTTGGGATGTAAGAGAATAATATTCAATTGTTTATCCAATGTGTAATAACAAACCAATGTTATTTATGGAGTTAGCTAGGCCACATTTATTCATAATCTCTGAGTAAAAAACAAAGAAAAGAAGATGAACATCTCAGATGTTATTTCTTTTTTAAGTTTTTTTTTTAACTTCAGGCAAGCATTCTTCTTCTTTTATAAGCAATTTTTGGCACCTTAATTTGTTTTCAGCAATAATCCTATCAATTGAGTAAAACTATCGTAGATCACAGAATAAAACCTTAACTGAGCAAAAAATTGTCTCAGCTTAAACTATAAATAAACAGATTCACATATTAGCAGGATCCTATGGCCTGTGTCTTGTGTTTTGCCCAGTTTTCTGCTTCCTGTATATCTAAATAATTCTTTCCTAATAATCCCGCACACATTTCTTGTGGTGCAAGAAGCAGCTGTAATTCAGTTCTTGCTGTGTATTTCATTGTAAGTCCAATCTACAGTGAAGATTCCTGTTCTTTCCATAGATGACAGATTCAAGGGAGCAAATCAAGGTTCCTCCCCCCCAAAATTTTCTCTTTAATATGCATTACCAAACATCTGTAATTAATAGGGGAAGAACTGAAAATTTTACCATAAGGCTGCAGTGATATTCGGTTATCTGGGAATAAGCTTTATTTTGGTCACCAGATTTTTTTTTTCTGAGAAAACATGAGTTTGCCTCACAAAGCTAAGTTGGGGTTCCTTATTTATTTACCAGATATTAATTTCCTTGTTTGATGTTTACTTGGGTAGCTGACATTACATTAAAATCAAATTGTCAGTGTCAGCAGCCCCCAACATTTTGGGCACCAGGGACCAATTCCATGGAGAGAGTTTTTTCCGCAAACTGGGGGGTACATGGTTTTGCATGCTGCCTGCATCCTGTGGATGGGTCTTCGCTTGTTTGCGTAGTCTGGTTTCTGGCATGCTGTGGGCCCCTGGTCTATATTAAAACTTGCTAAATGATCTGGAATTTTGGTCTGTATATTTACACTAGTGAAGGGGATGTTTTCTTCAGGCAGGGTACTTATTTATCAGCTCTATTGTGGTGCTACAAATGGGCAAACAGTCACTTAATTTTCTGTTACTGAACCACAAAGCTTTGCTTGACATCCTTGTACTGTTCTCTGTGCTAAATGTGATGATGCTTCTACTAATATGCTGCCAATGGTATGATTTGTTTCTTTGATTTTAGGGACCACAAGGACCCCAAGGACCTGTTGGATTTCCAGGACCCAAGGGACCGCCTGTAAGTATTTGTCTTAAAATAAACATAGGATGGAAAACACTGAAGTAGATAGTGATTATTAAATATTTTTATCAATGTATTATGTATACCTGTATTTCCCTGAAAATAAGACTGGGTCCTTTTTTTTTTGCCTCCAAAAGAGGCACCGGGTCTTATTTTCAGGGGGTGTCTTTTTTACTCACCTCCTGCATCGACAGCCCTGCCCAGCCAGTCCACTTCTTCTGCAGCTGAAGGAGCAGGTTCATTCTGCAGCTGCATTCTGGCCTGCATTTCTCAGTCAGGCCTTTCCGGAAGGCCTCTGCAGCCGAGTACCGATCTGTGGATTCAATCCATAGCTTGGTTCTCAGCTGCAGTGGCCTTTCCAGAAATGCAAGATTGACTGAGAAATGCAAGCCTGGCTGCAAAACACGCCTCAGAAGAGGGCTGGTGAGGAGAGGCCTGGCTGCAAGGTAAGTGGGTGCAGAGCACATGGGGCAGATCCACATTCCTATCCTCACCCTAGCTTGATTTTTAAGTCTGTGCCTCACCTCAAAACTAGGCTAGGGCTTAATTTTGGGGTAGGCCTTACTTTCAGGGAAATGGTATTATAAGAATATTCTAACCTACTGTGAAGATAACAGAAATAGATTTCAGATCTTCTAATTCTCTTCACCGTGTTGCCTGTTTTTATCTGTGATCCCATCTATAACTGTTAACATAGTTTTTCTGCATATATTTTTATTTTCAAGTCTCAAGTCTCTGGTTTGAATACCTGCTCATATAGACAGAGATCTTAACACCTACTCAAGCACTTTAGATATATTATATATAATGATATTTCTTTAGAGGCATCATTTGTGAAAGCTCTATGTGGAGACTATCCTACCCTGTTGTTCTTCTACAACACTTTATTAATCTAAGTAGAATTCCATGTGATGCACCAGATCTTCTAAAGACTTCTCATTGAGTGAATTCATCCAAGTTTTTAATCCAGCTTTATTTTGTCTCAAATATTGAAGATTAGTAAGTAGAATCATTCCCTCTAAAAGCAGAGCTGCTTGATATTTATGATGGTTTATGATGTATCCAGTCCTTCCTTCTGTCCCAGATTCAGCTCAGAAAAGCTGGATGAGTAGCTAAATGTGAGTTGTTTTTTTCTAATGTCAGCAAAACTAGCAAAAGCAGTGGAGTAACAGCCCAAAGCCAACACATGTTCTCAAATGGAGACCTGAATTTAAACATCAAAAAATCACCTCAGAGCAGTTCTCTGTTTAGCAAAGGAAGTACCTAAAACACCTGGTTCTGTAGGACAATGTCCTTACAAAATGTGCTTTCTGTAAACTGATAACAAAATAGAAAATGCCTAAAACAAAGCCACAAAAGCTCTGCAGATAAACATTAAAAGTAGGCAGGCTGCAATTATTTTACTATCCGCTCAGAAAAACATGTGTTTTTGAATAGATTAAAAACACAATGGGTGAATGGCTCAATGAATGTTATGTTAAAATGTATGTTGTTATCTTGGGTTAGTTTTACTTCTATGGCTGAAGTCCTTTTCTGGTTTTTTTTATGTCATAAACCTTCCACAATGCCACTGCAAGTCTTTAAAGATGCTGTGTTTTTGTGGTAAAGAAAGAAAATTTGAAAAGCATGATTATTGGGAAATATCTATTAGGTCTTTGCAAATCCTTCAAAAGGGATGCTGTGGAACTTGCAACACATACACAGCACTGTTGTTGTTGTTGTTGTTGTTGTTGTTGTTGTTGTTGTTGTTGTTGTTGTTGTTTTTAATTATTACAGCAGCTATGCCTTTCCCAAATTCTGACTGTTCTTTAAAAGGCTGTTCCGAAGAATTTCCAAATGCCTGCATGCATGCATGCACACATACTTCCCATTTTTTTCCATTTGATTCACCAATGTGTGCTGCATAGCTTTCTCGGCAGAGGAGTCCAAACACCACTAGAGGTCACTCTCCATCTCCGTTACATTAATCCCAACCCAAAATGGGAAAAGATGTGATCTGTTATTGGCATGCTATCATCAAAAATGAGTGTGCTACTCATACTAGCTGCCTTATTGACTTTAAAATGCTATTTTCATAAATGGAACCAAAGCATTCACTGCCGTGGACTAATGCACAAGCTTGAAGAATGCTTGGGCTTCCATTTAGCTTGGTGGAATTGATCAGTCCCCTTTGAATCAGAGGGAAGCATTGCTGGCTTTTCTGTAATGCATCTCTTAGGAAAGAAGAGACCCTTTTTCAGTTCTAGTTGTAGATCAGGTTTGCACTGATTTATAGAATAAGCGAGCAGCCAGGATGAGATTGTATTGTAACGTTCCAGCATCTCCAAAGAACAAATCCATTCCTAGTACATTGTGCCAAAAAAAATTGCCAAGATATTTTGCATTCAGCATTTAAAATCAAACGGATGCTCCCGCCACTCACCAGAAATGAAAATGCGACATTACATGACCCAACATTTTGCAGTCTATTCATGACATCCTGCATCAGTTACCTGACATGCAATGACATTTTGCTAAGTGATACAGGTAGTTAGGCTCCGCTTCCCTTTTTGTACTTTCATTTAATAGAGAGAATAATTAACAGAATTTCCCAGTTTCACTTTAGGGATCTGTGAGGCTATCATTTCATGACAGAATAAAAGTTACAGTTCCAAGTGCACAGTTGCTTCCCTAGAGGGAGAATCACAATTTGTTTTGGCAAGATGGCTGGCATGAAAAAGTGTTTAACACAAATTAACTCTTCGAGTCATATCTCCAAAAGCAACGTTTCCTTGCAAAATATAAACACAGACATCTTTATTTTTACATGAGTATGTGTAAATTACATGTATTTTATGTGCAAGCCCTTACTGATTGTTTCCTTTGTATTTCTTTTGTATGTACATTGTTTGATATACATCACTCATTTAGCAAATCCCATAGCTTTATTAAAGGAAGGAAAAACAGATTACATCAAGCTTAGGGATAAGTGAAAACAAAAGATGTTGGTGTTCTTCAGACTCTTTGTCATCTTTGGAGAGATTGTTATGAAATTTGGAGTCATGAATTCATAATGAAGAAATAAAGCAAAGGGGAAAAATCACTTTGATATGAAAGTAAGAGAGCACTGTTAAGTTCTGTCCCTTTATCCTAATAAAAAGTCAAAGAGTAGAACTGCAGAGCTTAATCTCCTTTGTATAGGAATGAAATGAGAAAGATTTATGGTACCTCTATAACTTTAGTGTTATGCATAAAAATAAATGCACAATATATTGGAATACAATATAGTTGTTTACAGCAGGCAGCCAAAATACTGGCATTAGATGTCCCAAGAAAGTGATTCCTAGAATCCAAACCTTCCAGCATTTTGATCTCTGTCTGTTCAAGCTGCAAGAAAAGTTATTTTTCTCTAGCTGTTACTCTTCAAAGATAAGGGGAGTGTGATTTCCAGTTCTTACTTCTCATTATCAGAAAATCAGCCAAGGTCGTGCCCAAATCAACAAAGCATAGTTACTGTCTCAGTAAGAGGACAGTAAGTTTGAAAAACCAGTCTGAAACACAGATGTGTCACTAAGGTGACTAACTAAAAGTGATCCTTTTTCCTTTTTTTTTTTTTTGAAGTGACATTTCATTTATTTTGTTTCCCCCTGCAGGGACCACCTGGGAAGGATGGTTTGCCTGGGCACCCAGGACAACGGGGTGAAACTGTAAGCATGTTATTTATACTGCACAATGTAGCCCTCTCCTCACCCCACTTACTGTATTGTGTGTCTGTTAAATGGGGGAGTAATCCAAATTGGTCTGTGAATTAAAGTCAGTTATGCAAAGATATTGTTGTAAATCCAAAACACATTTAATGGTATTTTGAAAGCCAGCAAAAACTGCTTTCAGTTTCAGTGATCCTGATGTACTACCAAAATGTATTTTGATGCTAGTTATGCTGTATGTTAAAAATTTTGTTTTAATTAATCTTGATTTTGTTATGATTATTACTGCCGAACTCAGTGGAAAATGACAGATGCATATTTTATTTGTATATGACTATTTGTATATTCCTAAATGGATGAATGGATAGATAATATGCCAAGGGAGTACAATCCACATGTTAACAACATTTATAAAAAGCATTTTAAAACTTCAAAATCACCCTCCTTCAAAAGTACAAAACAATTACCATCATACACAAGAATGCAATTTCAGAAAACTAAGTTCCATAGCTCAAAAGTACAGTGTGGTCCCTAGTGTTATAATTACTTTCCATGTACTCTCATGTCTGTGACTCTCATGTCTGTGACCTTCAGTTGAGTGAAACAGTGGATCATAAGCAACAGTTTTTGAATTAATGTACCTCAAATGGTCTAACTTATAGAATACATCCAAAATCTGGGACCCATGACTTCCATGGGATTGAAATTTGGGGAAGTTGTGGCATTCTGCTGTGGTTATGAAATCATCATCTCCAATGCTCCCTGTCAGCTTTCTATAAGGAAAGTCAGTGGGGAAGCCAGCGGGAAGTCAGAAGCTGCTCCCAATCCCACTGTTTTTTTTGCCCAACCTTGATTATTCTGTTTCTCTGTTTAAGTAAGGAAATACCTCTGAAACAATGACCCAATAGTCATGAGTTGTCTAGCTGAACTGCAGATGTGTAACAAAGGAAAATAATAATACAAACTATAATTAATTTAAATCTGAATTAAATTAAAACAAACGTAGGCTTTGGAAAGTGGAATTTGGCACCCCATTCAAAGGTCCAGTGTGATCCTGTATTTGAAAAAAAAATGCTTACCCCTAATCCCAGCCTGAATGTACCTGGAGAGTAGAGGATTATAAAAGGCAGAATCAGATGTTCCTAAGACTCTAAAAATGCAGTAACTCTTATAAATACAAGAAATTCCCATTTATGTCTATCCCATAGCCATCCAAGGGCATAAGGAGGAGCAAAAGAGGACATCAGAAGATGTCACCACAAAAATGTGGTGACTTATGTAGTTGCATAGGAATGCATGTACATAATGTGATAACCATTTGTGTAATAATATCTTTGTGCATGTATTTTTATAAATACTGCTGGTCAGTTTCAAACTATCTTGCTGCTATAGATTGCTCTCCTTGAAATAAGAAGGGAAAATTCATTTGTCACCACATCACATCTTCTTCCATTCTGACATGGCATTTGATGTTTGACAACTGACATGGTAGAACACCATGAAACTGACATAAATGTCTGTCATTACTAGTGAAAAAAATTAACATGTCAAACAAAATACACTTATTTTCTTCTTTACCTATTTTTCTTTCTCTTTTCCTGTAGTAGTACCCTCTGTTCACTTTCCACTACAAAGGTAGTAATATTTAGGGATGTACTGTATGTACTAATGTGCTTAATGCTATTCCAATAGAAACAGCACCTTATCTCTGCCATTTTGCATCTTTCTACTAACAGTGGAGGTTTCTCACACCGTTGCCTACTGTCAAATTCCTTTTTCCTGATCCCAAAATATAACCAAACAGGTCAATTTTGGCAGCTGCAATGTGCTGCAACTGCCAAAAATAAACACAATCCTAGGCTGCATTAACAGAGGGACAGAATGAAAATCACGTGAGGTGTTAATACCACTTTATAATGCCTTGGTAAGACCACACTTGGAATATTGTATCCAGTTTTGGTCACCACAATATTAAAAAAATGTTGTGACTTTAGAAAGAGTGCAGAGAAGAGCAACAAAGAGTGGAGGCTAAAACATGAGGAATGGTTGCAGGAATTGGGTATGTCTATTTTAATGAAGAGAAGAACTAGGGGTGAAACCATGATAGCAGTGTTCCAATATCTAAGGGGTTGCCACAAAGAAGAGGTGGTCAACCTACGGTATTCTCCAAAGCACCTGAAGGCAGGACAAGAAGCAATAGATGGAAACTAATCAAGGAGAGAAGCAACCTAGAACTAAGGAGAAACTTCCTGACAGTTAGAACAATTAATCAGTGGAACAACCTGCCTCCAGAAATGGTGAATGCTCCAACACTGGAGATTTTAAAGAAGAAATTGGACAACCATTTGTCTGAAATGGTATAGGGTTTCCTACCTGAGCAGGGGGTTGGACTAGAAGACCTCCCTGGTCCCTTCCAACTCTGTTTTCTGTTCATAGAAACTTTATGCAGATGCAGAAGAAAATGCAAACAAATTACTAGTTCATGGAATTCATAATTTGGGGTGAATAGTTCAATTATTTGCAAATCCATATATAAGGCAATGATCAAGACAGTGGATTTGTCATTTAGAAGAAAATGCTTTAGAAAAACTTTTTATACCCACCTCCCCTTTTCTAAAAAAAAATCCCCCAAACATTTATCATTCTTTGGCATTGTTGATCTCTTTCTTTAAATGGTTGATTTACCACAGTGCTGTAAGAAAACATCCATCTTTCTGTGACACCTCCAGTAGTATTTACATCAAGTAGCACAGAATTATAGTTCCTCCTGGATTTTGCTTGAAGCAGCCGTTCAAAGCAAATTTGGAGCACGCTAAATTGCTAAAAGATTTAAGCATTCTGAGAGATAATGGAAGAAGTTTGAATGCAAATGTGTGAAATTTTCTTAAAGGAAATTTTATGCACCCCTATCTATTCATACAGAAAATATTTACCATGGTTCCTAGTTTATTTTATAAAAAGCAACCTTATTGGATAAAATACATACATACCTCTCTTCCTTGATTTTCACATTTATCTGTTTAAAAAAACAAATGAAAGTTTCAAGTAAGAATATACAGATGTTCAGAAATCTACTTTCTTTGTTACACATTTTGGCAAGACAGTTTTCATTCTTTCCCTTCACCACCCATTTCCCCCATGGATTTATTTATTTTGTGCACTCTAAATACATATTTATAAAATTGGATGGGCTGAAATGAGATTTTCATTTTGTTATTTTAAAATGCTTATTAAGGAAAAATCTGGTGTGGTTGAAGGAGAACTAGACTTTGAAAAGTCTCTGTTCTGGGATTTCCTGGAACCATATGACTGATTGATTGCCATTTAAAAAATAAATGTGTAGATTTTTTTTGAATAATTATTTTACGGTACTAATTCCATGTCTTTACTATAAGTCCATGTTTCTTCTCACACAGGACCTGAAAATAACTTAAACTGATGCATTTGTAGAATATTTACTTATGAAATCAAGTAAAAATTAAACTCATTAGAAAAATAAATTATTTTTTCATGAAAATTGTTTTAACAAATATAAACTAATCATGAGAAGAATGACATTGTTTTAAATGTTTGCAAGTATTTTCAATATTTGGCAAATAATTTTGATTTTGTGGACTTCTGAGAAGGGTCTTAGAGGACCCCCAGGGTATTCGGATTATACTTTAAGAAACACGGTTTTAAAGTAATCAGTTGCCTTTCATGGGCTGAATTTAAGTATCTAAATATTCAGGCATTCACAGAGTAGAGCAGAGCTGTACAGATGTTGTATGAAATAAATAGTTTCTTCCCCCAGTGTCACGTGATACATCTTACAGAGAGGGGGACTATACACATGGAAGCCCCTGTGTGCAAATTGGTACTTGTTCTATGGGTGTAAAAGCCTCACCCCTTGCAGGAGTACATACAGAAGCTAGTTCTTTCAGACATTTATGCTGTGTGCACAAGTGTCCCCTGGGGAAGAATAAATGACTGTTGCTTTACTACAGTACTTTTTTAAACACTTAAATATTCAGTATAGCTGTGCTGGCCTGATGGCTTTTGAACACATGTATCTGAGTTGAATTGAAGGATTGTCATTTATGCATCTACAGTAATTGCTTTCTCACAAAGTACCCGGTCTGTGAAAACTATCTGATCTTTTGAACCACAACACTGGAGAAGCTGCGCTCAGAATGATTGGAAATGATAGCTCTTTGAAAGAGTCTTCAATATTTTACATTTAAAGATGCACGGCAATAATTGAACGGAAATAGCAGTCTTTATTCTCAGAAAATACAAATCCTTGGAGACACCCCTTATTTCCCATCACCTCTTTAACACTGATCTGAAATGTTCCCAAGTATGCCTTAACAGTTGTATGTTTTGTTTTGTAGGGTTTTCAAGGGAAAACAGGCCCACCTGGTCCTGGCGGTGTTGTTGGACCACAGGTACAATGTTGTTGTGTAAACTTGATGATTGGCTGAATTTGTAACCTACGTTCTCTCAGAAAGCTCAAAGTGGTGTACAGTGAAATCTCCCGGTAGTAAACACCTGCAATAAGTTACTCTGAGAAAAAAATATTGACTGAAGTTACTAAGTGAACTTAGGGCTGAGTGAGCATTTGAATCTAGGTTTCCCTAGCCCACGGGTCCCCAAACTCTGTAGTTTATTGATTCCCTTCATGAAGTTTCAGATTGTTCATCAATCTCCAGATTTACTATATGAAAGTAAATGAATAAATACTAGTTTAGCTAATAGTAGTATGAATAATAATAGCAACAATAATGGAAAGTCCCATTGTCTCCTAGGAGCCTACTTTGTCTCCTACTTTGGAGAACTCTACCCTAGCCCATTCCTTAATTATTCTGCTACATTTCCTTTATATGTTTTAGAGGGAATGTTGGTTTGTCCATTTTTCTTACCCAATGGGTGGCTTAACAGTATGATCACATAACCCTATAAAGGTTCTCACAGTATTGCATCAATTTGCCAGTTGTGTGAAACCAGTTGGTGACATGTTTTCCTAAATGATCATATTTGCTTTTTTGTCCTATTGCCATAGAGAAGATCTATCTTTAGCCATGGAATTCTCAAGTCTATTCTGTAAAGTATTTCTAAAATGAAGCTGCTATAGGTCGTTTTCAAGTTATGACAGTAATTGAGATCAGGTAGAACTGCAAGGACCACCCATAACCACCATTTGTTCAGCACTGCAGTAACTTGGAACCATCGCCAAATGAATTGTCATAAGTTGAGGACTACCAGTTTGGGTTTTATTTAAAACAAATGTCAAGTGAAGGTTGAGGTTTTCATGAGGAAAACCCAAAGGAATATCAAACAAAGGCTTAGAAAGTTTGATGAAATTATCTATCTATTTATTTGAGAGGATTTTGTGCGTTCTTATCATATAATCCAGGGAAAACATCTGGGAATTATTATTGGAATGAGCTCTGCTGTTTGTCCAAAATATGGCAACTAGAATTATAATTAGCTCTAAAAAATAAAAAGTGTTTAATTCCACCATCATGCAACTCTATATTCGTTTTCAGGTATACTTCAAGGGCAGTTTATGATCATCACAATCTGTAAACAGATTGCCACTATCAGAATCTCTAAAATACAATATGAATTTGCCAGATCTGAAAGAATACTTGGAGGGGCTTCCCTCTAATTCTCATCCTTTCAGAAATTCAGCTGATATTCTGATCAGATTAGATCTTTTTAATAGCTACTCTGATTTTGTGGGATTTCATGATTCCAGCCAGATAGCAGCACCTAATTTATGTTGATTGATCTCAGAAAGCTAAGCAGGGTTGGCTTTGCCTTTTAAGTGGATATGAGACCACTAGGGAATCCTAAAGCAGTATCTAGATTGAGATCTACAAAAGTATCCTGGAAGAAGGTGGTAGTAAATCTCTTCCACCAAGAATGTGTCCATGAAATTCCTGGCTTTCAAAAGAGACTTTACTTTCTGTTTCCTTTTATGAAGACCATCTAGCACCAGCTTTTTTAGGGTGTGAAGCCCTAGCTTTTCCTGATTTTCTTTAGTTCTCTGTATGGTTCTCAACATTCTGACTTGACAAAACATTTAAAAGATATAACATGTATTTTGTTTAAATGATAATTAAATGATTATCGCCCATCCTTTAATCCTGTGGTTGGCTGTGTTGAGTTCCTTGAAATTAAAAAAATAATAAAGCAGGTTGTGCGGTGCATTTAAGAGTGCTTTGCAAAGCATGTTAGCTTTAGCAAAACACCTCTCCTTGTTTCACCTATACCGTATTCTGCTTTTTCATTTAGCAGTTCAAAGCGGCATATGGAATGCTTCCTCCTCCTAATTTTCGCCACAAAATAACCACATAAAATAGGCTGGATTGAAAGAGAATAAGTAGATAAAATTCAGCCGGCAAACTTCCGTGACTGAGGTTAGATTATAATCTGGGTCTCCTTAATGCTAGTCTAACACCTTAATGATCATGCTACGTTGGCTTTCGGTGTATTCAATTTAAATTATTAATATCATTTAATAAGTAGAGGTAGTCCTTGCTTAGCAACTATCTGTTCAGCACCATTGAAAGTTACAACACTAAAAAAAAGTGCAATTGATCCTTGAAGTAGTCGTCACAGGGAAGTTGATTGTCCCCATAGTCATGTGATTGTGATTTGTGCATTTAGCAACCGGCATGTATTTATTACAACATCCTACAGTCATGTGATCATCATTTGTGACTTTCACAGCTGGCTATTTACAAGCAAGGTCAATAGGGAAGCCAGCAGGAAATTGCAAGTCATGGTCACATGCCATTGCATTTAATAACACATGTGATTTGCTTAATGGTCACAGCTAAAACTGAGATTGTAAGTTGGTATGGTCACATAACATTCAGCTTAATGACCACATTGCTTAGTGACGGAGTGCTGGTCCCTATTAAAATACAGTAAGTGAGGATTACTGAACTGTCCCCAAATCGCTGAATATGTGTATGCATAGTGATATCCACTGGACATCCACTGTGAGCACTGGGAAGCAAATCAGCTTTGTACAGCCTTAAATAAATAAATATTTAAAATTAAATATATCAAAGGTGTTAATTCTTAAATATTTAAAATTAAATGTATCAAAGGTGATAATTCATTTCTGGTGTGAATTAACAGCAGAGAAGATATTTTTCCTAGAAAGCCTGTAAGATTTCACTGGAAATAAAATACTTAGGTGGGAGGATCTTGAAGTCATGGAGGGGATTTTGAAGTCATGGAGGGGAAAATGAGTTGACCTCTGCCAATCAAACTCAGGTTAGATACATTGGAAACAGGCTTATTAAATTGGTGAGACTTAGCCATTTTTATCCACAATAATTTTGTGTAGGAAATGTACAGTTTTACTTCATAGTAAGCCGTACACAAATATGATATTCTTTTGCCAGAGTAAAATTAGAATATCCAAGCATTTTTTTAAAGACATGAACTAATGTCAGTGGAGTTTGAAATTAATAAGATCAATAAACTAATGGAAACCCCAGTAATGTCAGTGAAAGTATTCCGGAATGGGTGGGGTCTCCTCAAACTGAGCTTCTGAAAAATGAAGATTGGCAGGAGATTATTTGTATCTTGAATTTAGGGTATTGTTAAGAATTAGAAACTTAGCTATCCCAACCATTTTATCCTTTAAAATAACCCTCCAATCTGGTGTCCTCCAGCGATATTGGGGCTATAACTATTGTTCCAGGAAGTCTGAAAGGTTCCAGGTTGGAAACACTGCTTCAGAAGCCAGACATTTACACTTCCCCCCCCCACATTTACACTTTTTTCCCTGCTCCACTTTAATGACAGGAGTAGTCTAAGTACAGGAGAAACAGTGAAACACCATATAGCTTTGGGAGTTCCCCCCCCAACACTTCATTGAAGTGAGACAGCAGGCAGCTTACTAAGTGTAAATTTTATCTGAATCATCTTTTTGTTTTCCTTGCTTCTTTTATTGACCAAGCTTTGTTTAATTTGCAATATGTGATCCTGCTGTGTTTTGTGTTTGTAAAGATAAATGAAGTCTCAGTTCAGCTGTACATCAATATCCCCAAATAACTCTTACACTTGTTTTCCATGTCAAACTTTATTTATTTATATTTTTTGTGCTCTTAAGTATGGTGCCTACTGTCACCAGAAACAGTCTTTGAACTGAATTCCACTATACACATGTATGTTTACAACAAATTTGAGTGTAAACATGTGTCATTGTTCATTGTTTTTTTTTAAAAAAATGACAACTGTATCATTATTATTCTGTGCTGATGTTCTAAGATGGCTGCTAAATGTTTAAATAACAACAATTAAAATTCTTGTGGCAAAGCAAGCGGTTCGGTTTCCTTTGAACTTTCCTTTGAATGGTTTCCCTACAAACAAAGACTGCTTAGTGTGCTTTAGAACAGGTAGTCCTCATCTCTTATTTTCTAATGCGTACCTATGAACAATGAATTACATTTGGATTCTCTCACAATATTTAGAAAACCTACCTACCAGTAAGTGAGGGCAGTCAACCAGGTCACGAATGGTATCTGGCTCAAAGTGTCTACATGAGTACTTAGACTACGCTGCCTTTTCCCCCCAAAACAATTTAAACAGTGTGTCCATGTGCGTTAAGTCACTTACATCCATAATTAGATTGGAAATATAATAATCTCAAATGAACATAGCCAGTATTCTGAGTTGATGGGAATTATGCTCTTACACCATCTGCACATAGTTTTTGTTTTGCTAAACTAACAATGTTAGCCAATTCTAGCAAGTTGCACCCATGTGGGTGTGCAAAAGGGCATATGTACCTTGTTATTGGGGTTTCGGGTGAATGGGAAAAGTATAGATATGAGGACTAAGGTAAGCAAGGAGACCTATCTCTCTTCAGTACTTTGCAGTTCACTTAAGAGAAGCTTTTTAAACTATAATGAGTAAGCATAAGGAAGAGGCAGAGAGAAAGCTGACTACATACTTCTCCCTTTCCTACTCTTTGTATGCTGATCTTTTGTATATCAAGCCATTTCTTATCCTTCTGAAGGAGGGGGAAGGTAATATCTTATCCTGGTACAATTCTATTGGGGGATATTAATTCTCCGATAATTCAACAACATTTGAACTTGGCAGTTCAACATTGCAACATGGGAGTTAATTAAATGCACTTTATTTTAAAGTGAGCAATAGCATGTTATACTATGGAATAATTAATGCCATGCTTTGTGATTTAGGGTCCAACTGGGGAGACTGGTCCAATTGGTGAAAGAGGTCACCCTGGACCTCCAGGACCACCGGGTGAACAAGGACTTCCTGGTGCTGGAGGGAAAGAAGGCGCTAAGGTATATGTTCACTTTTCAGAAACACAGGGAAACATATACTGTGGCTTATGGAATGTGTTTACTATTTGGCCATCAAGTCATTTGTCTGGGATTTATAGCCACATCCTTCCCTTACAATTTCTGAATTGAAATAAACAGCTTCCATAATGCTTTCCAACTTGGTGATCCTACACATTCTTTTTTTCAGTAGACAACTATAACAATCATAGTGAGACTTCGTAAACAAATTGAATTACTTTTTGGCACAAGCGAAGTATCATGTGCCATAACATACAAACATCTCTTAATTTAACAAGATGGAAAATCTACATTATAAAAGTCTCAAAAATTCAAAGATAGCAAGCTTGTGAACTTTCACAGAGCAAAGTTTTCGAACAGAAAGGCTAGGTAATCATTTGGCTGCCATGTAATTAATTGTGCTACAGTTTTCTTTTCTCCAAAAGCTTCAAAGGGGAAGCTTAATAGATTGGATTTTGAGGTGCTGCATTTGAAAAGACAGATTCACCATGTTTTAATATAATATAAATATAATTAATATAAACTAGAAGTGTGACATGGCAGCTTCCATGTAACTCCCATTGTGATAAAAATGAGATCAAGGTAATAAAGGAGATGTTTACTTATAAAAGACCCTTTTCTGATTCAGAAGCACATTTTAAAATATCATACATTTTGACCTGTATTGATTTACCTGTAAGTTTAAGAGAGATGCAATTGTAATGCATTGTATGCGATGCTTCATTGATGAACTGCCTGTTTTTGTTTTGAAAACTGGGTTTTCATGGCCAACTTTCAGTAAAGATTATTTATTCTATTTTCCTAGGGTGATCCTGGTCCTCAAGGCATTTCTGGGAAAGATGGGCCTGCGGGACTACGTGGTTTCCCAGGAGAAAGAGGCTTGCCAGGAGCTCAGGTAAAACTAGAAGGGCTGTAGTGAGTTAATCACCAAGAGGGGAAGAAGCATTGATGCCCTGGTGATTAGATTTGGTGAAAAATCTGGTTCTTAAGTGCATCGGTCAAGGAAGGCCCCAAACCGATCATCCATATCTTGACCACTGCTATAAAATATTGTCTGTTAAACATTTGTAGACTTAATTGGCTATTAAGGAATTGTCAGGAGGTAGGCAATATAGAACATTCATTAAGCTGAATGTTAATAAAAGAATTGGCTTAAAAGAGATGGGTTTATTATTTATTTTAGTTTATTTTTATTTATTTTATTTTATTTATCTCTCAGCCCATAATAAATTATATGGCAATAGAAAGAAGTTTTAAAATGTGTGTAGCAATGCTTTCTGGTATGTATCATCATCAACAATAGCAATACTAATAATAGCAACACTAATAATAGCAATACTCATAATAGCAACAACAACAACAACAACAACAATAATAATAATTTCCTTTGGTAGGGTGGAGCAGGTCTGAAAGGCGGTGAAGGTCCGCAAGGCCCACCTGGTCCAATTGTAAGTACTATTTGTCCAAAGCTTATGGCCTAAAGACATTTTTCATTCATATCTCTTTCTCCCCCTCTCCCCCCTTCTCTCTCTTTCTCTCTCTCCTCTCTTTCTTTCTTTCTTTCTTTCTTCTTTCTTCTTTCTTTCTTTCTCTCTCTCTTTCTCTCTCTCCTCTCTTTCTTTCTTTCTTTCTTTCATTCTCTCTCTCTCTCTCTCTCTCTCTCTCTCTCTCTCTCTCTCTCTCTGTGTGTGTGTGTGTGTGTGTACGCATACATGATCTCTTTTCATTTCTTTCATGCTGCTATGTGTGCTTGTAAAGACGATACAAATGGATAATGTGTGTCATTCATATTTGTCAATAGCAGTTTCCTAGTAATTACAGCAACTAATAAGTCCATAAAAAAAGAAGAAAGTCTAAACTTAAATGTGTTAGCCTCTGTCAAACCTGCTGTTAGCTGCAGGGGGCAAATTGCTTTTCCTTGTTTATTAGATATTTCAAGGTAGAAAAAAAGGAAAAAAAAATCTTCCTCTAGTGGGAGGATATTGAAAAGCATAAAGTCTGTTAAAGAGACTGATGGAGAATTCTGTCCTGCATTCTTTTGTTCCCCAAATGTGTGCATATTAGGGTCAAATTACAAATTAGGTAGGTGATTCAGGTTTCAAAAGGCATCTGCTTGGACTGTCCTTTTTTGTTCAAAAAACAAAACAAAACAAAGGAGCAACTGTAGTGTCCTGATCCAGACTTTACTGTACACTTCCAGATTGTAGACCTGTGTCAATTCCAATCAGAAATCGTACTTTCCTCCCTCCTGTAATTTTTACTTGCAGATATTCTTTAGTACAAACTGCCTTTTGCTAGACAAACAGCAGCTCAGAGGGGCAAGCAGAGGTTTTCTTCAGGAATCAGGGCAAAGGTCCAGTAAGGAATATCTTTTAGGCGAAGTATTTGCATTTGTCTTTCCTTCTTGGTGAGTCTAGGCATCTTCCTTTTGTTGAAAGCGGCGTGTAAAACGTATCCTTGAATTACATACAGAAATAAAAGAGAATGCTTGTAGCTCAGGGTTGAAATGAGGGGTCCTTGGTGCTCTCTGAGCTTGCTTGTTTTCTTGCAGATGTTTCATTCCCCTAACTAGGTAACATCATCGGTGCTAGTAACATCAACATCACTAGCACTGATGAAGTTACTGTACCTAGTTTGGGTAATGAAACAAGAAAACAAGCAAACTCAGGAGATTACCAGGGACCTCTCACATGCAGAAAACTCTGAGGACAAATTTGTCTGTGGTGTTTCTGAGATGAAAACGAGGTTATTTCTGTGGAACTCTGAAGGATTTAGACCACATGGCTGCTCCTGGAGAATTATTCCCATCCTTGCATTGAACGCTGAAAGAATGACAGGATTGCCAGTGGTGTCCCCTGACATCCATGAGCTTTGCATCTTAGAATAGGGATAGAGCTGGAAGGGACCCTGGATGTCGTCTTTGGTTTAGTTAGCACCGCAAGACTCTCTGACAAAAGTCAGATCCTCTTTCTCAGCTGCATGGCCAGGATTGGAACTCTAAAGCGAATGCATTTCTTTTCTTTTTTTTTTGGGCAGCAGTGTTATTATTCTCAAACATAAAATGATCTCCCAGATTAGCAGTTTCAGTCACTGAAAAGAACCTTAATAATGTGCATGAGCTGGCTCCTCCCAGCTTACGAAAAAAAAACCACAGGTAGTCCTCGGCTTACCACAGTTCATTTAATGACCGTTAGAAATTACAACGGCACTGGAAAAGCGACTTTTGACCATTTTTTCCACACTTGCGATTATGGCAGCATCCGCAGGGTCACACTCAGATACTTGGCAACTGGCTCATGTTGATGACGGTTGCAGTGTCCCAAGGTCATGTGATGGTCACCTTTTGTGACCTTCTGACGAGCAAAGTCAATGGGGAAGCCAGATTCATTTAAAAATTGGGTTACTAACTTAACAACTGTGGCAAGAAAAGTCATAAACTGGGGCAAAACTCACCTAGCCACTGTCTATCAGAAATGTTGGGCTCCGTTGTCGAGGACTACCTGCATTGTTAAATTTTCAGGAATTTGGAAAGCTCTTGGAAAGTATTGCTGAGCCTTGCATGCTGATCAGCTGTTTGGCAGCTAGCATTTATCAGCATACCACTATTACACCCATTATTTGTCAAAACAATGGTTTTGCCTGGTACTTCCATTGCTGCTGTCTGTTATAGCAGGGGTCCCCAACCCCTGGTCCATGCTGCGGCATGCCAGCAACCAGTCCGCACAAACAAGCAAAGCCCCATCCACGGGATGCAGGCAGCACACAAAACCACGCCCCTCCAGTCCAAAGAAAAACCTCTCTCCACAGAACCAGTCCCTGGTGCCCAAAAGGTTGGGGACCTCTGTGTTATAGGATGTGTTAAGGATGGAGATTACTTTTTGCTTATTCAAAACTCAGTGTTTTAACATAGCTGACTTTGGTTCCAGAAGATAGATGTTTGGCATTAAAACCACTTCATTTGTAAGTATAGTTGTAGCGGGTAGCAGCTGGCCCTAAACCACAGGGAGTCACCTGACTCCTGAAAGCCAATAGGGAAAAAAAAAGAAGGGGCTTGATCAGGGAGAATGTTGGGGTCTTTTGGTGAGACAGATGGTTGGAGTCTTGGAGGAGAGTTGATCTCAAGCAAGGCTGGAAATTGAGTTGCTCGGGAATTTTGGAGGGGGGGACTGCATTTTATCTCTTTTTAACTATGTGTTGGGTGTGTAGAACCTTCTCTCTTTTTTGGCACTTTTCATAACGTCGGAGTTGACCAACTGCCTTCTGACATCTGCCTCAGCTTGAGCGAGGTATAGATTCTCCAAAAGAGTTTGTTCTCCTTTTCTGTAGATAGCCAGACCCAGAGTGGGATGAGGATTTTCCCCTTCAAACTTTCCCTGGGGTGAGAATGAGAAACAAACTGTAACAAAGGGATGGTGGCAGGAGAGGGACCTAGTGTTCCAGCTGCTATTCATTCCCACGTGGAAGATTATCTCAGCAAGGAAATATCTGAAGAAGAAGGGCTGAGGATTCCTTTCCTTATTACAGCATTAGAAATTCCTTTGCTTTCCATCTGTCCATATTCTGTTGTGTGACAGCAGAATCATATCATTTAACCCAGACTGGATTATATCACTTTTAATATGCATGTGAATTAGCATAATTGCATGTCCTCTTATATATGTGATTTCATAGAATAGAGCTGGAAGGGACCGTGCAGGTCTTCTAGTCCAGCCCCCTGCTCAAGCAGGAGAACCTATACCATTTCAGACAAGTGACTGTCTAGCTTCTTCTTCAAAATCTCCAGTGATGGAGTGCCCACAATTTCTGGAGGTAAGCTGTTCCACTGGTTAATGGTCCTCACTGTTAGGAAGTTTCTCCTTAATTCCAGGTTGCTTCTCTCTTTGGTCAGTTTCCAACCATTGTTTCTTGTCCTGCCCTCTGGTGCTTTGGAGAATAGTTTGACCTCCTCTTCTTTGTGGCAGCCCCTCAAATACTGGAATACTGCTATCAGTAGTATTCTTCTTTTCTTTAGACTAGCCAAACCCAAGTCATGCAGCTGTTCTTCATATGTTTAGTTTCCAAGCCTTTGATCATTTTAGTTGCTCTTCTCTGAACTTTTTCCAAAGCATGACGTTTTAAATTTTGCAAATACCTTCAAAATGTGGCACATAATTTTGATTTTGTAGAAGCCTGTGAGGTCCCCTTTAAGAAACATTGATATACACCAGTGTTTCTCAACCTTGACAATTTTAAGGCATGTGGACTTCAACTCCCAGAATTCCACAGCCAGCATTGCTGGCTGTGGAATTCTGGGAGTTGAAGTCCACATGCCTTAAAATTGTCAAGGTTGAGAAACACTGATATACACTTATGTTTTGGGGATTCTATATTAGCAGACTCTCAGAACTTTATTGAAGTATGCAAAAGAAAGATCAGAGTATAAGTCCCCAACTTTTTTTTCTTCTTCTCAGGTTTAGGATATCTTCTGCAGATTTTGAAGTCTTAAACATATACACATTTTCCACCAAAAACAGAATAGCTAAAAAAAAACCCATAAAAGCTAACCTCTATGGGCTAAAGGCTGTAATTGCTATGAAATTTAATTCTCACTCTCTGGCAGTCCCAATCAAAACGAAGCAATATGAATATTTTTATATGCTTTTGAATCATGCCAAGTTAATATTTAAGATTGATCCTCATTCCTTGTTGTTGTTTTTTCTGATTCGGTCTTTCTAAGCATGCAGCCAGTTATGTCAAAGAAAACAAAACAGAAAACAAATGTTATTTATTGTAGTTGTACTTTAAAGACAGTATTGCTTTATCAAGACTACCTAAAATGAAAACCAGTATGGTATAGTAGTTAAGATATTGGACTGACATTGGGAGACCCTGGTTCATATCTACTTTTAGCCACTGAAAGTGACCTTGGACCAGTCGCATTCACTCTCTGAGCTGAACAAGCTTTTTGATGTGAAGAAAAAGAGAAAGAGATAATATTGCATATGCCCTCTTGAGCTCCTAAACAAAAATGTGGGTCATAAATCTAACAAATAAATAAATGTAGTACTCATAAAAGCCCCAAAGGAAAAAAAGAAAATCTTAAAATTGGCTTATTTGCAGATGACACTTTTTTATGGTATTTTAATTAAAAATACAAGGGTCTGCTTATCAGCTGGTAAGCTTATATGTGGTACTTACTTTGAAAAATATTACCATATATTCTCATAGGTAAACCTATCCGTGAATAAGCCAAACCCAATTTTGGGTGGGGCTGTAAAATTTTTGCCTTATTTGTAATAAGTATATTGGTAGGTAACTCCTGTGAATGCAACATGGAACACATTTCAGTAATTAAAGATGCTACAGAGAAAGCTCAGTTCCAGGTTTAAAGACAGACTCATGACATATCTTAGCAACTGCAGTGAACTTCTTCAGATGACTTTAATGCCCAAAGGAAGAATCATTCAGAAATAATTGCTTTCTGGAATATCGTGGATTCCAGCTATATAGGGCTTTAAATCTACTTCATATTTCACCTAGAAATAGATGAGCAGCTAGAACAATGTTTTTAGCACATCTAATGGGATCTTCTTTAGTTCTTTCTGCATCCAAGCAGGTTGGAAAGTCCCATACTAACTGAAATTTCTAAAGTTGCCCCATAGGCAGTTGTTAAAAACCAGAGATTACCAGAATGTGCACCAAAATTTTATAAAGTCTCTTTCTTCCAAAAGGGATGTGTTTGGTGCTTCTAGAATTGACACAGTTTGTAATTAAAAAAATGTTCCTGGGTTTTCATATCTGATGGCAAATCAAAAACACTCAGCGGTTAAGAAGAATCAATAGAAACCTCTACATTGTTTATTACTCCCATCCTTCACCTCCATTCCCCAAGAAACCAACTTGAAACTCTTTATAATGGATGTAATTTTTTTCTTCATCACATGCCATGGAACCTGGCCCACTCCCCTTCTCCAAACCAGAGAGATCTATCCTCTTTACTTCCTGAGGAGACCATCTCCTTTGGGTGTTCTTTTAATCCCTGACTCCAAGGCTTTTTAACAGAAAGAATCAAACTCCCTTTGGTTTTGCTTGGATAAACTTTTGTTTGCCCCTTTCCTTCCTTGAGTCTAGAATTCTAAGGTGATTGCTTGCTTTTCACAGTCTCCATTCCATTCTCTTACATGTATTCAGACATACTTTACTAGGAAAGCAGATATTTTTAGTATTTCTCTGAAGGAGACAAGGGTAGAGAATATAAGCTGTCTTGAGAATGAATTGGGGCTGTGGGAGTTGGCTTGCTTTTCTTACCTGCAGCAGATTCTAAAGCTAATGGGAGCGCCCATTCATTACAGTAACAGTCCCAATGAATTCAGATGTTTATAAGGCCAAGTATTCATAATTTTAGTACATTCTTCATGGAGGTAGGGTGGAATTATTTTTAGTGCACCTATATCCTACCAAGCAGTTTCAGAATTCTTCTATAGTTTTGACATAACACAAGTGTCATCTTCTGAAGTAACAATATCATGAGTGGAGAATGTAGCAGGCCCTGAGTAGGAAGTAGAAGTTAATACTAAGGCATTCCAACCTTTCACTGCCTGATAAATTCCAGTATAACTGCTTCTTGAACCGTATGAAACCAGTCCCAGGATGCAGTGTTCCTGGGACTGGTTTCATACGTCCAGTTCTCTAAAGAGTTTTTAAAGAAGAAAATTATGTTGAAAAGGTACAGATTCTGATGGCCATATTTGTAGCATTTGTGTTTGTTTAATTTTTTACGATACGATATCATTTTGCTTTTGACTGCCAACATTTCCTAAAATGCAAAGCACTATTGTCACAAATAAATACCTTTGCAGAATTCCATTCCATGCCGATTGTTCCAGTTTAGCAGGATGTCAGTTTAGAAGTTAATCTGCGACTTCCAGGAATTTTAGCAATAAAAAAAGATAGTACTGAGATGCATGGTTCAAAAGTGTGATTTCATGTAAGGCAATTCCTTCTTATGCCATAGAAGCCCCCCAAATTTAGGCACTTTGCATCAATGACTGACTGACTGAATGAATGAACGAACAAACAAATGTTTAGCACATCAGTCCTGAAACAAACGGTTACTTTTTCTTTACATACAAGGGTTCTCCTGGCGAACGTGGCCCAGCAGGTACAGCAGGCCCAATTGGTTTACCAGGACGTCCTGGGCCTCAAGGTCCCCCAGGCCCTGCAGGAGAAAAGGGAGCTCCAGTAAGTAATTCTGAAGACAGCACATGTTAAGACTACGATATTAAAAAACTTATTACCTTTCATATTTGCTAATGTTAGTTCTTCACACTCCAGTACTTTTTCTATTGCGTATGTGCCAGGCATACTCCTTTTCTACAGTATTTACAACAGAGTTCTGCAAAAATGTAATTAAACTCTATGACATTTTGGTACACTTTATCAGACCCTTAAAACCTAGGGAAAGAGGTTAAGCAGAACCAATGATTATGAACACAATAATAGCTGTGCTTGGTTATAAAATGTTTTGTTAAAATGTAGGTGTGTTTTAAACTTTGTGCCCTGTTCTAGTTTAATGTACTCATTTTTCCCTTCCTGATCAGATTTCATTACAGTTATTCCTACTGTGTATAACTTGTAAGTGAAAATGTATACTGACAGATAAAAAGACTGTTAGAATTCAATGTACCGGTAACAGGTGCTTTATGTTACAAATTCAGTGTCAGTGTTAAAATAAATGAGTGCTTAATTGTAATTTTAAAAATTGTGCCATACAAATTAAAAATTGAATAATTCTATTATCTTTTTTTTTACTTCTTACAGAAAATTCAAATATATGTTATAAGTTAAAAAGTATTAACTAGGGCTCATCAAGCATCTGTCAGAGACCAAGAGGATCTATATAGTCTGTAAAATTTTGAAAATAAGGAAAATCAAACTACTTTATAGAATAGCTTAGGAAAAGTGGTAATATGCTTTTAAAAATGTATATATTTCTGTTGCAATACATGAGTATAAAACATGACTTTATTTGACTGGTACTAAAAATATTATAGTAAAATCTACTTTTCTGATATAGATCTTACCACTTAAACAACTTCTGAACTGTTTGAATCTCATTTATAAAGGAACTTCCAATTTTTGTGATACATGTTTGTCCAAAAAATCCCCACAAATCAAATGACATTTTTGCTTCTGTCCATTTGCCAAAAATTCAGTAGGTACAAGTATTATATCATGGAGAAGATTATATTACACCTTTCTTCTCACTATTTAAAATGAGAAGCCTAAAAGGTATAACTGAAAGAGGCGATAAGTACACAAATATGGTTGAGTTAGGTCAAAACTTTCAAATTCTCTTTACTCATATTATTGGTTTTCATTTCAAATATTGTTTTTTACTTTATTCATTTAATGAAGAAAATTTTGAATGTTCATAAGCTATTGTTTTTATTAATTTATCAAATTTCTACACCACCCTCTCAGTTAGGTGACTCTTGATGGTTTACAAACAATAACACAGAACAATATAAAAATGTGATTAAAAACAGGGTTAAAAACAAGATTAAATTTTAGAAGTTAAAAGTAAAAAGGCAAACTTAAGAAATTAACAAAACTAATAGGTTAATAAGGTGGAGAGAGTACCCTCAACCCACCAGCCATCTCCAGGGTTGAATAATAGGTCTTAACGCTCTTCTGGAAGATCCTAAGAGTAGAGGCTTGAGTCACCTCAGTAAATAGGATTTTTCAAAGGGTTGGGTCAATGGTAGAGAAAGATCTCTTCCTAGATCCCATCAGTCAGAATTATTTGATGAAATCCACGGCAAGGCCCTCCCTGCCTGACCGGGTGGGACGGGTTGATGTAATTGGGAGAAATGATCACCCTTCACTACTAATTTCATACATAGTAAGGTTATATCAAGAGTTCTCTTAGTCTTATACCCTTGGCTGAGAACTAGATAGCATCAGAATGTTGACATTACAAAAAAGTGGTAGGAGCCAGGATCATAAGGCTACTCTCCTGCAGATATTTGAATTCAGTACAGTGAAAAACTATAGATTATGTCAATAGCCCCATATCAGTGGAGGAACAGAGCTTGGAATTCGTAAGAGGTCAATAGAGCTCAATTTAGAGAGATATCTGGGGAAGTTAACATGGCTTTATTTATTACTCCTTAATTGTTCACATTTAATTCAAGTACAATTCACTGTTTCTGAAATAAACCCATTGTCTGTATTTCTACATATAAATGGATATTGTCTTCCAGGCAGCTGTGCTTTATTTTAGAATACTCCATTTCATGCCCCCTCCTCTCTTACTGACATTGAATTAACTGCTTTATTTGGGTAACATATATAGCATTAACTATAAAATGGAAAAAAGGGTATTCAGTTTTTTTTTTGTTTGGTTAGCCTTTTTTTATTCTTTCATATATTTGACAAGTGTTTTTTTATTCTTTGATATATTTTCAATTTGATTTCTGTCTGTAATCTTCAGGAAGCCACATTATTTGTATTCTTATTTCTATTTCCTAGTCTGTTATTTATAATGCATGTATCATAAAAATGTATTGAAATTCTGAAATGCAGACAATGGTTACCAAGCGACTTAAACTCTTTTGCAATTTGACATCCTGAATTCTGTAATTCATATGTATGAGTCCTTATCATGACTGAATGAACAAGGAGGGAAAAATCTGAATGCCGTAGCTGAATTTGCTAAAATATATCCAGGGATAAAAAACTTGTGGCAGGCTTAAAGAACAAAACTGAGGAAACCTGGAAACAGGTTTCTCTTCACAACCAGTCAACAATTTTAAATTCTATTTTTTGCAGCTCACTTATTCAACTTGGACAATTATAGTCAATCAAACAAGTACAAGTACAGAATCTACCAAATACATCCAGATTAGAATTTCTCCTACACACTCCTATTCTTTCCTTAAGATATTAATTGTTAGTTCTTTGGTTGTTTCCCAGCCTCAGAGAAACAGTAGTTGAATGGGCAACAGGAGTTTTCAGTTGTGCATCTTGTCTTTCAAATACATTCTCTTGGATACTTTAACTCACAGTATTTTGGCACTTGACTGACATGCCTTTGTTTTGTGAATCTTTTAAATTAAGATTTCAGCTAAAGTGGTGCTGAATATATTTCTTCGCCTCCACCCTTCTTTGTGAAATGAATCCCTCTTTGAAACAGCAGAGAGATTCTTCATAGAATTGTTTTTTTAAAGCTCATTTTCAAAACCTTGTCTTTAAATAGTTTCTGTAATAGTTATGTCTAAAGTTAAAAGTGTAGTTAAAAAAAATCTTTGTTTTTTTAATGTTCTTGTTTAGCACAGGTGTTGTTTCAAGGTCATCACACTTCTGATTTTTTCTGTATTATTGTAGTATCTTCCTTCACCACTAGGTGTCCTCAATAGTTATAGTGTCTCTATCCAGTAGTAAAACTTTTATTTAAAATGCTCTTTCACAACAAAGTAAAAAAAATCTTCCCAAATCAAAAAAATTAGCCAACAACAGATTATCATTTTTTTTTCTTTTCAATCAGTCTCAAATCTTTTCTGCATATTTTTATATTCCTCAATTTTGTTCCCCCATTCCAGATTTCTCACCACTTTTAACTCCCTTCTTCCTAAGTCTTCCTGGGGTTTTTTACTTTTAAAAGTTATCCAATTCAGGGAATCATATGTTAAAAGTCCATAGGGAAGAGAAATAAAGAAGAATCTCACCCAGATCAAACACGTTGTTGACAATCAGCTGTTCAGTGGCACTGCCACGGCTCTTCGCTTCTTCCCCGGCTGTCTGTGGCTTGGGCTGTATGCGTACTTGCCGGCAGCCATTCTCCCGCCTGTTTAAAGAGTTTCCTCGGTCCGTTTGGGCCAACCGCCATTGGCGTCGAACTCCAAGGTTTCCCTTTCTCCTCGTTGTGTCTCCAGGGCAACTTTCTGACCTCTTTGGGTCTCCAGACAAAGTGAAATGGGACTAGGAAACCGAAGCTCCGGTTTCTTTCATCCGTGTCACCATGACACCCGGGGTGAACTCCCTGTCCAGTCTCTTCTTAAAAGCCTCCACTGATGGAGCAAGCACAACTTCTGAAGGCAAACTGTTCCAGTGATTTCACTGTTAGGAAATTTCTTCTTAGTTCCATTGTTTTGTTTTTTTTGTCTTGCCTTCTGGTGCTTTGGAAAATAGGTTGGCCCCCTCATCTTTGTGATTTAGACTTTACTCTTAAAAAGTAAATGATGAATATATTGAATTAAATAGGATTGATTTCTGAAAGTGTTTGTTTTATCTACTCCAGGGAGCATAGTACTATTCTCAACCAATTTTAAAGGCATTTCACAAGAGATTCAAAGAAGAATTTTGGTATAAACCAGATCAGTAGAAATATCTGAAAATAAATCAGTTTGACAAGTCTGCTGATAACAGGACTCCATTCAGACCTTTGTTCACTGGATTCCTGTGACATTCAGAATATTAACATGTTTAGCTGATGTATTATTTCCTTTAATTCTGTATAATGCACTACTATTTTTCTTTTTTTTAAAAAAAAAAAGTTAGTCATTAAAAAGAAGCCTACAGGGAAGCAAAAGGGAAAGCAAAAAAAATAATAATAATGGATGAAATACAATATTTACAAATGAACAACAGAAGTACCAAGATTATACAATTAATGCTCAGTATATCTTCAATTAGAAATTAACCATTAAATTTATTAGATTAGATATAAGAATATTAAACTATTTTAAATATATATAAGTGAGAATTTACAGTTCTGAGCTAAGCACTCTTCAGATCTTATAAATCTTTCTTCTTCTAGAACTACCAATTATTTATCACTAATAATATGAACAATGCCTCGTTATTGGAAACAGGGTGAAAAAGGTCCTCAGGGACCAGCCGGACGTGATGGAATACAGGGGCCTGTGGGTCTTCCTGGCCCTGCAGGACCAGCCGGTTCTCCTGGAGAAGATGGTGACAAGGTCAGTTGATTATCATTCTGTACTTCTTTTATATTTACTCCAACAACTTTCTTGAACTGGTGCCTTCTAAAAGTCTAATTGCACCAAAGCTAAGCAATGGAGAGATGATGCATGGAAGAAGATAATTGAACCTTGGTTACAAAATATGTTTGCTGACAGCTGTTCCCTTTCTCATGTATTTCTACTTTATTAATATTCTTTGCAGTTGTTTTGGAAAGACTAATAGGAAGTCCAGCTGGATAGTCCTTCCTAGCTGCAACTTACCCAATGTATATACATTAGCAGCTACTTCTTTATTCATTGGCAAACTTTCAGTAATAGTATCACATGTTACATAGATAAAAGCTTAATTATATTACTATTCAGACATTATGTTTCAGATCCCTTCCATATATGGGGATTCGCAGATACATGGGACTTTCCTTGTTGTCACAACATCTTGGGATTTCTGTGCAGTTTTAGAAGTTAAATGAACAACCTATTGGCTCAGCTCTTGCTGCAGAAGAAACATATTGAAGATTTGCAAACTTTCCACTAATGTTGCAAGATAGGTGTTTTCTCATCAGTAAGATTTCCTGGATTTTGGGATTTTCTATTTTTTTTTTTTCAGATTAAATCTGGCTTCCCATCCACTCCACTATCTCCCCATCCTCCATGAATATACTGAGGAATGGCTTTGCCACTTCCGCTACATGGAAGCCATTCAGGGTTTTACAAAACGCATGTTTCTTGTAAAAATAAAATAAAATAGAAGTACAAAGCAAGAATAGAGAGCCAATTAGATAATATCTTCTATGTTTCCCCATTGTCCAGCTAAACAGAAAGCTGATTAATTTAAGGGATGGAGGCAAGCACCACATAGTGGAGGTGAAAACATTGCTTATATTTGGGCAGGATGGTGATGCTGGTGGTATGGGCCTCAGATTGATAAAATAGGAGTTATATTGCTCATTTACCCATGTGTATACCTTCTCAATATGCCCCAAAATGGTGCGCACTGCTTTTTAATGAACCATCATTTCTGATTTAATCAAAAAAGGGGGAAATTTAGATTCCAGGTTTGAAACAAACCAGCTAATTTCAAAGTATGATTTATTATATCTTGTTACGTTTCAAAGCTGATCATTTTAGATGAAATGGAAATCTATTTTTAATTACTAACTTTTTCATTTATTCACAACTTAGAGTGGGGATTATGTGTACAGGGCAAGACATTTTTTGTATCTTGAGAGAGGAACCTCTGTATGGAAACTTAACAATATTTTTATATGATGTTTTTGATAATGAAAACCTTACACACAGACGAAAGGAGCTGTCCTTCAGTCAATCACAATTATGGTAACTTTATATTGAGGGAGACGTGAGGGTAAAACAAAGGTAGCAGTTTTGTGATTATAAAATAGAGTTAAAGTAAATTTCATTGCAAGACGGCTGCACTTTGAGCTTTAGCAGCCAATATGTCACCAAAACTCTCATACCAAAATGTGATTGATCAACCCAAAATTGCCTTCCTCAGCCAATTTCAAAGGGACTCAAAGGGAGAGAAAATAATGTGGTGACATTTGAAGGTAGTTCAGTATTGACTACTGTTAACACAGAAATGGGTCCTTTAAAGAGAGACGTAATACCTTTCTTTTGATTACAGGGTGAAATTGGAGAACCAGGTCAAAAAGGGAGCAAAGGTGACAAGGGAGAAAATGTAAGTCTTTTCTACACCCCACCCCCGTTACTGCCTTTATTATATTGCTTTTTTATTGCTTGAAAAATGTATCAAAAACCAGCATGCTCAACGAGCAGAAAAAAAGTCTGTTTTTTCAAGAAACACATTTCTAATTAATAAAGCAAAGAAGGGGTTTCATATTTTTTGATAATGCTTTTTGATGATAGCTATATTTCTTCAATGTGGTCCAACTTGCGGGACCATCTGCTGCCGCATGAAACCCAGTGACCGGTTAGGGCCCACAGGGTTGGCCTTCTCCAGGTCCCATCAGCCAGACAGTGTCGCCTGGCGGGGCCTAGGGGAAGAGCCTTCTCTGTTGCGGCCCTGGCCCTCTGGAATCAACTACCCCCAGAGGTCCGTATTGCCCCCACCCTCTCCACCTTTCGCAAACTGTTAAAGACACATCTTTGCCGGCAGGCCTGGGGCGGTTGACACCTTGCCCCAGCCAGGGTATGTTTGTTGTAAGTTTGTTTCGGATGATTGGTTTTAATCTAGGGGTTTTATAATGTATTTGATTTCTATATGCTACTGATTATGTTGTAAGCCGCCCTGAGTTTTCGGAATAGGGCGGCATAGAAATCGAAATAAATAAATAAATAAATAAATAAATAAATAAATAAATAAATAAATAAATAAATAAATAAACTTCCACTTTCTCACCACTGTCCTTGACAGATTGAAGCTTCTTTTTCTCCATAATCCAACTTTGTTGTTGCACATCTTCCTAAGCCTGGAAAACCCCAAAGAAAGTATGTACAGAGACACTGGGCTGCCACTAGTGCAAAAGAGAGTTACAAACTAGTTCTTTTCCCTGTTTTTGAAGTACCAATAATTGACAGACTTTCTGAACTTTGGAGCTATAGATATGGATATCTCCCCAGATTATCCCTGCAACTTCTCCTGTTTTAGCAAGAAATAAGATGTTGCTTGTCACATTCATAAATACTATATGTGGCACTTTACTCAGTCTTACAAAGATAAAAGATTCCATTAAATTTTCTTCCAATTCTTAGCTTGACTTAGTTTGTTTTAGACATTTAACAGATTGTGAAAACTTTTATTTATTTTTGAAGGGCATTTTGATTGCCATAGCTAATTACTGTTATTTATACATGAGGCTCCTTGTTTTTCTCTTTATCATTTGTTTTTTATATCAATTTTATCTGTTGTCACTGTATTTCACATTGTTTTTTATGACTGCAGAATGTTGAAATATTAGGTGACAGCATACCTTATTATTTTTTAGTTTTGCCAGTCACCTTGGGCATTTTGGTGATATGTGTTAAAATAGTAGGGAGTGGATTTAAAATATTTTCTTACAATTTATTTGTTATAGAAATGATAAAGATTAGTCTGACTCCCTTGCTTTTCTATTTTCTGTATGTGCTTATTATACATTACTGTATTAATATGGAAAAAGATATGTGTTTTCCTTATTTGGAAAAATATTGCAAAAGTTAGTAACTAAACAACTTTTTAGACAAATTTGACATAATTTAAATTCTGTTGATCTCTAGCAAAATGTTTAAAAGACTTTTTAGTAAAATAAAACTTCAAAGGGGTATGAAAAGGCATTATATTTATGTTTTACAAGGTTTGGAATCAAATTTTACTTGAGGAGATTTATTAGAATATTTTTTAATAAAATTCACCTGGTTGCTACTTGAAAAGTAAAAACTGCAGGTAGCTAATTTCATTTAGTTATAGATGTTGCTGATATAATTATTGTTTTTTAGTTTTTACATTAGCATTTTTCTACATGGGTACTTTTAGCTAATCGTGTATTTGGTATAAACAATATTTCAGAATGTATATCAGTGCACATATTTTGGATGTTCTCAGTCATGGATCATTTTCATTTTCAGGGATTGTTACCAAATTATTGTCATTTTAATTGTCATTGCTCAATAAACATCATGTAAATATGAGCACATTTTAATATAATTGCAAGATGCTCTGATGCATATAAATTTAAATCTTTTGTTTAGGTTTGCCATTCTTATAAGCATGGAAAGAATACTTTCAAGAAATATATAAGTCATAAAATAAAATCTTATTTTAAATAAATAAGACATTGTTCAGGCTTATTTACTGAATAGTAATATATTATTGTCATTTTAAATTCCATTGTATTTATTTATCCAAGCTTGTATTAGCGATGATGCCCTTTACCTATAACAATATGAACAACTTTAATTTAATTTCTGGGCCAATATTTTAAAGGTTAGGTGAAGATGCCATCATTCCCTTTCTGTCAGTCTACATTATGGATTATGTGGAAAGGGAGGTCCTTGCTGAAAGACCAGTTCTTTTCAGTTCCTTCCCTCCCTTTCCTCCCAGCTGGTTGCATGACCTCTTTATGCTGAACTTTAGCTTAAGCCAGTGGTGGCGAACCTGTGACACGGGTGCCAGAGGCAGCACTCAGAGCCCTCTCTGTGGGTACACGCACCGTCGCCCCAGTCCTAGGCCTTCAGCTGGGTTTTATAAAACCTTTTCGCTTTAGGCCTCCGCTGCCATGTGCAAAAAAAAAAAAAAAAAGGTTCAATCAATCAGTCAATTTCAACTTCTTGTGGGAAAAAAAAAAGATCTTGCAAAGTTGGAATTGATTGATTGAACTTTTTAGTCCCACCCAGTCTGCTGTTTCCACCGCAGCCACATCCACCCAATGGGCCACACACCCCCAATTGGCCACACCCAGCCATTGGGCCACACACCCCTGGCACCCAGCGATGCATAAGTAGGCTTTGGGTTGCAGTTTTATCACTCGGTCTCTAAAAGGTTCGCCATCACTGGCTTAAGCTGTTGAATTTCTTTTCTTTTTCCTTCTTCTTGTGTAATTTATTTGATACTTTAAATCCGAGAAGAAGAAGAAGATTGTGCTTGCTCTCTGCAAACATCTTTGCCTTTTCAGCTGAAGACAAAGATAGAAAGGCTGCAAATGAATCAGTAAATTAAAAAGCTAGAATGCTAAAGACTGTTTATTAAAAAGCAAGACTGATGCATTGGGAAGATGCCCCCCCCAAAAGCAACCCCAAAACATTGGTCTGCTTCAATTAATGTAATAAACCTTAAGCTCCATTTCGTCAAAGAAATATGGTAATGCAGTTGTATTTGAATAATGCAAAAAAAGCCGTCCTGTAGATTCTCTATTTATCTGACTGTAGATGCTAGCATTACCCTCATTTTGTTTTCTTCCAGGGACCTCCAGGACCATCTGGTCTTCAGGGTCCCATTGGTGCTCCTGGAATAGCTGTAAGTTTCCTGTTCGTTATGAATTGCAAATGAACTTTTTGTATTTTTTTTTAAAATCTCACTGTTCATTGAAAAAGTTTAGAAATGATTTACATAGCCTAAAACCTGGAATTTAAATCACATCTTCCAGGACTCTATGGCTACATACCTGCAGGTTTACCATAAGCGCCAGGATTAAATCAATGCATGTTCTACTTCCTTTGCTCATTAGTATGACAACGCAAAAGCACAACACATTTTTGGCAAAGGTTCTTTATTGAGCACAAAAGCATCCTTTTCAATGGCTTTACATATTGTACAGGTGTTTTGTGCACTGTATATAAGCCATTGCTTAATTTTGCATTCATTTAAAAATCTCTCTTTGTGAATCAGCCACAAGTCTATTATGGGTTGCATCCCTTAGGACTTTTCCAGGGTAATATCTAATCAAGAAAATTCTGTAACCATTTCAGATAACTGTGAAAGACAGCACCATTATCATGTATTAGCATTTTTTTTCCGAGCAAAATAAGCTGCTCTTTGCTAATAAATGGAACTTTTGATATTTCTGTGACAAGCATCCAAACCTCCTCACCATTTACTCTTGTAGAGTGTTTGTTTCCCATGCTTGAATTTGTGGAATCATTTCCAAGAAATGAAGTAAAGATAGCAATCTTGTACATGGTTAAGCTGCCTCAGCCAACTGAAGTCAATGAGATGTTTTCATAGCTTACAGCAGGGGTGTCAAACTGCCGGGCCACAGGCCGGTTGCATCATGCAGAGGCCGCACTCACCCCAGCTCTGGCAACGTGAAAAAAATTGTGATACGTCGCTACACATCACATGATGTGGCGAGTGTGACACCGGTGGCTTAGAGTTGTGATCAGAACCTATGGGGGGGGAGTTCTTCCCCATTTTCTAGATCAATATTTTTTTACACAACTAATGGAGCTGAAAATGCTGGAGCATACTTTACATTTTGAGTCAGTTATGCCTATTTCAATTTACAGGGAGGTGATGGGGAGTCTGGTCCAAGAGGACAACAAGGGATGTTTGGACAGAAAGGCGATGAAGGTCCACGAGGCTTTCCCGGTCCTCCAGGACCTATTGGCCTTCAGGTATATTTTATTGTGTTCTCCTTCCTGCACATATTAATCTTTTTTTTTCACCTATTGTAAAGTGAGCATATTTAAAAATAAAGGCAACTTTTACATAATAAACAATACAGAGTACTGATAGTAACAAACAAACACTTTAATCACCATTTCAAACCATCTTGTAAAGTGGTTAGAATTACAGATTAAGCACTAAAGTACAGATAGCAAGGTGCCTAGTGAGTTCTTTAAAGACAAGGTTTGAATCACAATTATCCTCCGCTACAAAAAAATCATTACAGGTGTGGAAGGGATGGTAAGCCATCTCAAAACACTGGATCTCTTTCATCAGAATATCCACAAAAATGGGAGACAAAAGCAATCTCATCATTCAAGGGCTTTCCCAGGATTTCTCTGCAGGCACAGCTGCTTCATTTCAAAGCTCCAGAAGGGAATTAATGAGTCAATCTGCTGCCTAGTTTACAAAGAAATACATTCCAGGGTAAAATTGATTCAGTTCAGTGCAGCATCTGGAACACTTTTCTATTTAAGAATAAGTATTAAAATGTTTTGGATAAGAAAGGAAACATGTTTTAAAACATCAAATCTTTTTTAAAAAATGCAACAATTTAAAAGTTGCATGATAATGAAATCACCATTTTAGTAAAAGTGACTGATGAATTTAGCATTTTTAGCTGCTCCACAATGGAAATTGAGTGCAAATTTTGTCTTCAGTGTAAGTGTAATATACCTCACCTTTGTGTAAGCTTAATTTAGTGATAGATGTGTGAAGGGTAACTACTCATTAATCTGAGTTTTAAACAAAAGTTGAAAATGTTCCTTTCAATCTCATTTTGCTTTGTAATGATTTCTTGTAACAGTGTTCAAAATTGTGCTAATAAAGGGTCACTGAGCAAAAAAGTTTGCATCGAATGCATAGTAACAAGAAAAATCATGTAAGACATATCTTTCTTTTTGTTGTGAAGAATATTCCTTGATGTCAAATGTTACTGGATATATCCAAATTATCATCACATTGTCTGATACATTTGCAATCATACATACTAGAACAGATTTCAATAACATGAATCATCATTTTGAAGGGTTACCATTTAATAGCAGAGTTGATTCCAATCCTAGAAGTACTGTAAGCCTGTGGTAAATACTGCAACTGATTCTGTCATAAGCTTTTCGTAAATATGTTTACGATATGTTTCTATATCTTTTATTGTGCAATCTCTCATTCTAAAAATAATAGGAAAACTCAACAGAACCTTTAGTAAAACTTCCTACTTTCAGGGATGTGCCAGTTTCTTAACATCTAAAGCAGGCATGTCAAACTGCCAGCCCATGGGCTGGATGCATCACGCCGAAATCACGCCCACCCCATTGCCAGCAATGGGGAAAAAGTCACAATATGTTGCGCGACATCACATGCCGTCACAAGTTTGACATGCCTGATTTAAAGGATTCTATAGTTTAATAGTTGATGTAAGTAGAACTGATCAGACAGAATTAAGGTTTCCAAGGTGTGCAATGAAACCATTATTCCCAAAGCACACATTATAAAATGCCATAGATATTACCTAAAAGCAAGAATAAAATAACTCAAGTATTTATTCAGTATTCTTAACTCACCTCTCCAAGGGGATAAAACCTCTTACAAAAAGAAAATAAAAATGAATGAGAATAATAAATTGGAGTGATATAAAGAAAAGCTAAATTTTAAACAGTGCATGCCAGTGTCAAATTCTTCAGAACATAAATTAGAAGAGAGGATTTGACAGTGGGAAATTTAAGTGTAAGCATATGAAGACTGTGCTTGAGAATTAATTTGAAAATAATTAGCATACTTAACCTTAGACATATCTATTCTCCCATAATTGTAATAGTACTATTGACAGACTGAAAAATTAAACTTTCACATTAATTGAGGACCTACATTTGAGATACTATAGACAGGTTTATGGCTCAATAAATCTTAACAACAAACTGCTAGATTAGCTGTTAGTTTGTGTCATGTCAGCAAATAGTAATTGATGAGATTCTAGCCTCTTCAACATAGAGCTCTTTACTTTTTCCAACAGTCACATCTGCAAGCAAGTCATTTGTAGGTAATTATTCATTCAAAGCATTGTGACCACCATTGTCCTAATTCTTAGGACATCTGTAACTTTTCTTTACTGAATTATTTAATGCCTTAAATTCCAATTTATGTATACACCTCTCCCAGCTTTTTCCCCTTGGAAATATCTATAGGAAAAGCAAGTATGCACTTTTATTTATACTTTGATTATGCCTTTCCTAAAAATAAATACCTCAGGACAGCATACATTTCTTTTTACAGGTAGTCCTTGATTTACAACCACTCATTTGTTTGAAGTTACAACAGCACTGAAAAAGTTTTTACACGTATAGTATCCCCATGGGGTCACGTTATCAAAATTCGGGCACTTGGCAACCGGCATGTATTTATCATCAATTACTATTTGCGGATGTGACATACATGGTCATGTGATCACAGTTTGTAACCTTTCCAGCTGGCTTCCAACAAGCAAAGCCAATGGGGGAAGCCAGATTTGTTTAACATCTGCAGTGATTCACTTAAAACTGTGGCAAAAAAGGAAAGTAGAGACCACTTAACTACTGTCTCATGTAGCAATGGAAATTTGGGGGTCAATTATAGTTGTAAGTGGAGGACTATTGGTATAAACAGTCTTATAGAATACAACAATGGAAATTTGACAAACATCATCAAGTAATGTTTGTTGATATGTTTAATGTATTTGGAAGTACTCACTTATAGAACTCACTTAAAGTAAAGGCCAGAACTGATTTCAATCAGTTTCAATCTTGTTTAAACATTATTATTATTATTATTATTATTATTATTATTATTATTATTATTATTATTATTCATTAGACGTGAAGTTCAGTCAACTGAACATTCAAATTGACTGGTGCTGATGGTTGACATGGGTTGCTGCCAGCATCCTAGGTAATAATAATAATAATAATAATAATAATAATAATAATAATAATAATAATAATAATAATAATAATAATAATAATAATACAAACTTTTACATTGCGCATAAACAATGGATCTTGGAGCACTCAAATAAGCAAGTAACCCTTGGATCTCTGCATCTTATTTGGACTACACCCCACGCCATGTAATCTTGATTGTAAAATAGTACTTGCATATGTAAGTGTGCTGTGCTAGATGATGTATAATATACTCTATTATTGTAGTATTTTAGAAGGTAAAACACCCAGAAGACAGTATAGAGATAAATCTAATATCCTCCAAATAAATCAGTAACTACCTATCAATTCTACATTTTGTTACATCAAAGTATTATCCTTTAGGCCAATTGTATCTGTTTACTTCAGTAGGAACCCTGAACCCTTTTTGGCATCAAGATAAACTGTAACACACACATTATTTTGAGTATGGAGCCTGATTTTTTTTTTCTTCAGTTTTGTAAAGCAGAACTGCAAACTCCAGTCAAGTCTTTTAGTTAATGAATATCCCAGTTTTCTACCAGCAACATTTCTTCATTAAGAACTTAAGGTTTTATCTATAGTAATTTTGAAAACTGATATTACAGGTGAGATGCTGTGCCCATTTGAGTAATCTCCAAATTTCTGTTGCTTTTAATAGTATATTCAGTGAATACTTTTTGCATAAAACAAGGTTCTACGTCTGTTTAAAAAAAAATGACACACAGTCTTGCAATGCAGGAGAATTTGTGTAAAATGTATAACAGATTTCCCCAGCCTAGTGTCCTTCTAAAAATCATGCTGGTTTAATATTCTGAGAGTTATAATTTCAACATATCATGATAATTTTTATTTGAAATGGGCGGGTACATATGTTAGGCTTCATAATCCAGTTTTCCGTTGATTATTATATTAGAAATCTGCTACAATTTCAGCCTAAAACTTAGAGCATAAACCTGTGCAGTATTCTAGTGAGCCAAGGCTTTCCAATTTTCCTTTCTAAGCATATTCTTTTAGTTCAAGCCCAATTTGTCTTTTAAATAGGAAAAGAGAATAGATTCTATTAACTTTAGCACTTGGACCTAATGTGAATAGTTTGAACTTAATTCTTGAAGTATCACTCTGAAAAACATCCCATTATAAAGCTTTGTTACATGCATTTAGTGTATATTGAGAGACTATAAGACTACCACAATAAATCCTGCAGTCAATAGTAAAGAAAGACAGCTTCTCCCAAGTGATTGAGTGTTCAAATAATCTGAAGTTCTGCATGAATTCAAGAGCAACATAGCTCATGAATGTCAGAACTCAGTGCTATGCACCAAGTGATCAACATCTATTTACTGTGTCTTTAAATAATTCATAATATCTGCCATTAAATTATCTTTAGATACTGGTAATAATTCAAGCTTTAATTGACTCTACAATTCTTCATTATTCACAATCAATGAATATATTTCATTATGCATATTACCATTCCTTATAGTACCTTTGTTTAAATGCCACAAAGTCTATTCAACTTCCAAATAATTGGAATGAGCTGGAAAAATGATACAATAGGAAAAGAAAGTTTGTCTCCTATATATTAGATTAAAAATGGGCTATAAAAAGCCATTGTTGTTTAAACTGCTACCTCCTTTTCTTATTGCATATTTAGTAAGAGTGGGAACAATCTGAATTTGCCTTATTTATTAATAAGAAACCACATTTTGCAATTTCTTACTGATGTCTAAACTAGACGCAATTATCCTTTTGTTTCTGTATTCTCCCATTTATTTTCAGTGCTGTTCTTTGATTTTTTGATAAATATACTTATATTTAGGGAAAATGCTTACAAAAACATTAAGGAAATCATGCCACAATTTTTTTGTGCTTGAAGGCAATATTAAATTAAGTGGAGAAACAAGATAGAATAAATTTATATTTGAAAAGTTTTGAGCATTTTAAAAAGCAAAAGAGAGATATCTTTGATCATTAATAATGTTACTGAAAGCTATAATTATCATATTTGAAAGATGAATATTTTATTGCTTGATGTAAAAAGAGTTTGTATGTGTAGAAAGATAAGGACATTATTTTAGAGATGGGGGGAAAAAAGACAGACTGCCTCATATAACTTGAGCCATTAAGGTGAGTTTTTCGAATAAGAGATTTATTAAATATTAGAGTCAACAAACATTTGACAGTATTAAAATCAGAATATATGATTGCTATATAAGTGCTTTGGCAGATTTTAAAGTCAAAATGTAAAATTATTATTTATGACTTTGGCATCTGGATTGAATATACTATTTCCATTTTCTGCAAAGTATTTGTTTTTTTTTCTCAAAGACAAGTACATAGCCAGTTTGGTGTAGTGGTTAAGGTGCTGGCCTAGATTCCAGGAGACTGTGAATTCTAGTCCTGCTTTAGTCATGAAAACTGTTTGGGTGACAGGTGGGTGGGTGACTTTGGGCAGTCACTCTCTCTCAGCCCAACCCACCTCACACGGCTGTGGTAGAAAACAAAAGAAGGAGGAAGGAGCATTATAAATGTTCACCACCTTCAGTTACTTATAAAGTGATACGGGTGGGATAAAAATCTAATAATAAATAAAATATGCAGAAATATCCAAACTGCTTAAAATCAAGCAGTTCGCTCCTATGAAATAAATGTGTGGGATAAGTATCAAGATAGGTGCATTTTCAATTGTTGTGCTTCACTTAAGAAATGTCTTGCCAATCTACCATACTGTGGCATTTCAGTGCCAGGGAAAACATTCTTCATCTCAGCCTTCTAAATAATATATATCTTTTATCGTGGAGATCATCTTTAAACAACTTTTGCTTGGATTGCCTTTTAGAATAATTCTGTTTGGTGTTTTACGTTTTAATTTGCGGCATTTGTTTGTGGGTTCTTCGGGGACCACTCTCCTGAATTGGCTGTGCAAATTCAGTTATGAATAAAATGAGAAAAAAATGCAATGCATCCACACTAGAAAATTAAAACAATTTGGGGGCCTCATTCTCCCTATGCTTTCATGCATTCCCTTTAGAACGTTGGAAGTAAAAACACTAACGAAATATGGATTTCTTAAAATGTTAGGTTAGGAAATGTTTTCTGCCACATACTGTTATTTGAACTATTCTGTAATTGATATTATGCATTTCTATTGCTCTCTCTTATCACTAGGGTCTTCCTGGCCCACCAGGTGATAAAGGTGAAAACGGTGATGTTGGTCCAATGGTAAGCCATTGTTCTTTCTCCTCTAAACACCCCCATAAAGTTGATTCACCAAAGATTGTTCATAATAGTAAGGAGCAAGTTAAACTTACTTTCCCCATTTCCTCCTGTCCTTTGGACCAGACTTATTTTTTGTAATTTTGTTTGTGTTTTCTCTCTTGCAGGGCCCTCCAGGTCCCCCTGGCCCTAGAGGTCCTCAAGGTCCAAGCGGATCAGATGTAAGGAATACATGAACATCTGATGATGTCCACACACACATATAAATAAATATATGTAGTTTAAGGCATCAGTAACACATGACTTACCTTAAATATTCTTTTCATCCAAGGGTCCTCAAGGTCCATCAGGTTCAGCTGGCTCTGTTGGAGGAGTTGGTCAGAAGGTAAGAAGAAACAGTGAATGTTTTTAAACATTTTATACCGTCATCATCGTTTTAATCATGGTCTATCCGCTGCAGGAGGAAGGCCTCTTCCACGTTTCCAACCTCTACGGTCTTGAGCTTTCTTTTGCCAATTGGACCGGCAATACTTGCTGATGTTGTCGACACATCTTGTTTTAGGTCTCTTTCAGGGACGCTTTTTATCAGGTGGGATCCATTCTATGACTGCCTTGATCCACCTGCCATCAGCTCTCCTTGCTATGTGACCAGTCCACTTCCATTTCAATTCTTTTATTCTCTTGATGATATTGTATACTTTTATTTGTTATCAAATCCATGTGCAAGGCTTTCTATCTTGCCTTGTAATGCCAAGCAGATATCTTTCTATGGCTCTTTGCACCACCCGTAGCTTTTGTATTGATTGTGAGGTTATTGTCCCTGTTTCACCAGCATATATTAGAAAAGGAAAAAAACATAAATTGTATATAAAACATTTTATACCTTTTGGAATAGAAAATAAGCATAATCTCTATCTGATGTTCTACTGAGGCATTGGACTGCAGTGTCGATAAATCGTTGGCAGCAAAAATACATTATGCTAAATATGATCTTTTGAATTGAGTAATGGTTACATTTTAGGCCATATGTATAAAATTGCATCTAATCAATATCTTGTTCCATAAGTGTCCATCGACTAGAATTCGTTTTGCTGGAAGCATTAGATGTTTGTGACAAAATATATTATTATTATAGTTGGTCTCACAATCAGTCAGATGTTTAGGTTAGATTCAACATTTTTATCCACCTTTCAAGACCTTTCCAAGGACCTGGAATAGGCAGATGTTGTTTGTTTCATGGTGTTAACGGTATCTTCATAGGATATAAATTGTTGCAATTGACTGATGGTGACTGTGTCAATGCCAATGGTATTCAAGTGGTTTTCAAATTGCACCCAAGGCACCTATTTCTATTGGTACTATCTTTGCTTTGTTTTTCACAGTTGTTCTACTTCTATTTGTAAATCTTTGTATTTTGTATTTTTTTAAAGTTCTTTCTCTTCTGTTGTTTCCAGGTATTGCCATGTCCACTATCCAGACTTTTTGTCTTTCTTATCAATAATGGTTAAGTCTGGAGTGTTATATGGCAGGTGCCCCATTATTATTACTGCCTTTTTGTATACTATATAATCAAGAAACTACAATAGGTGCATCAGTATCAAAACTATAGTTACCTTTGTTGAATTATTATTTAAATTTCTATGTGATCTTGTTGGGGATATAAAGAATTTCTTTACGAAAAATAGTTTCTCTATAAGAACAAATTGAATATACCATTTTGTGCGGCATTACCATGGTCAGAATAAATTTGAAGAATAGGGTTAATAACCAGTAAACTGCAGATGTTATATATTAATTTAAAACATGTCTAAAATTTGAATTTGTCAGATTCGGAATCTATCAAAGATAAGTTTGGATCTTTCTTTTCCATTTTTTTCTGACAGTAAAATCTTTTAAAATATAATTTAATCCCAAAATCTTTTAAAATATAATTTAAATATTGTTTTTTTAAAAAAAATAAAATAAAATAAAATATGGGAACTATTACATTATGATTCCCTTTTTTATTTTAAACATTCACACTCAAGAATTGGGGCTTTGGAAACCGAAATTATATATTTCAAGTTTATAGATTCTAAGAGAAATTACATCTCTTTCTATATTCTGTGTATTCAGAAGGATTGACTACAGGAGTCCCCATGATCCTGGCATTCTGCAGGTGAATTTGGACTAAGTTTGCTAAGTTCCTAGCCGTATGGCTTTTTAAAGTTGGTTAAGAATATTGAGACTTATAGAATCAATATATCCACAGGTTGTCGTTGGAAAAAACACTATATACTCAAATACGGGCTAAAATTTTGTATTATAGCAACATTACAGTACAGGCAATTTTTGACTAATGGTCACAATTGGAAGTGCAACTTCCATTGCTGTTGCCATTAAATGAGATACACCAGCTTTTAGGATTTTTTTTGGGGGGGAGGGGTGCAGTTGTAAACTAATGTGGCTTTCCCCATTGACGTTTCTTATCAAAAACCCACTGGGAAGGTCACAAGTGATCATGTGAACCTCCAGGATGCTGCAAGCATCATAAACACATGCCAGTTGTCAAATGTTGATCATGTGACCATGAGGATGTGGTAAGAATTGTAAGTTCAAGGACCAGTCGAAAGGCACTTTTTTCAGTGCCATTGTAAATTCAAATGGTTGGATATGAAGTATTGACGTACAGATAATAATAAATCTTTATTGATTAGCCCTTGGAGTGCAAAGTTCCAGCAACAACTTATTGCTAAAGTTTGATAAAAGCAGTTTAAAATAAAATTTGATAAAATGCAGTTTAAAATAGAATTAGAGCAAAATATGACTTAAAATGAAATTGGAATAAAATACAGTTTAAAATGAAATTAAAATAGAGTACAGTAATTTAAAATATAGATAAAATATGATAAAATTATATCTTGGAGTCACCCTTGCAATCTACCCCAATCAGTCCCACATATGCAGATCTCAACTGAACCATTTTGTTTAAATACTGTGCTGCGTTAAATGTTATTTTCAAGTTCTGGCTGCACATAAGGTAAGTTATTTTGATATGGGGATCCCAATGAGTCATTCGTTTGGTATATTCACTGAGGTACCTGTCTCTCACCCTCTTGTACAGGCAACAATCAAATAGTATGTGAGCCAGGTCTTCTACCTCTGCAGCTCCGCAAATGCAGAGATGCTCATTGTAAGGTATAGAATGGAATTTCCCATAATCTGACCATTGTGTCAAGCTGTTCGAATCTCGCTCGCGTAAATATCTCCCTAAGGTGTTTTGGCAGTTGTAACTTCAAATAGCTGTCTACTTGAAAAGTACGTTTGTATTTTCTCAGCCATTTCAAGTTACCCACCTTACTAAGGATCGCTATATCATTTTGTGCTTCTATATCCTTAATTCTTTGGGCAGCTCTTTTTTTTAATTGTTCTCCTGTTACACAAGAGACAGGAAGACCACAGCTTCTTACAAAATTTGTTAGTTTGGTGATCCAGGAGATTTGTGATTGTAATTTTATTTGCTGTATTAGACATAACTTGGGGAGTCTATCAGTCTCCATTTCATTGACTTTGCACCAGTAGTTATAAGCTCTAATTTTGGATAGAGCATGAATTGTATGAATTCCCAATTCAGCTCTAACTGCTACAGCAGATGTTCTTGGATCTACACCCAGAATACATCTCAAATGCTGGGACTGTGTTTATTCTAAGACTGTGGCTGAGTAAAGACTCCGAACTTCTGCTCCTTACAAGAACATAGTGGTAACCTTAGCTTTATATACCTTAATTAATGGGGCTAGGGACCCTGGGTAACTATGGTTCTTTAGTTTAAGGAGCAGATTCAGGCGGACTTTTGCTCTAAATGTACTTCATTGATGATGGCAAACCCAAGATCCAGTCTTGGAAAAAGTTACACCCAGATATACAAAGGTTTTAACCTGTTCAATTGGTTCACCATCTAATTGCCACTTATGTCTCTGATAGTGTCTTCTAAACACCATTATTTTTGATTTAGTTTTACTAATATTAGGGAGTTATCTTGACAGTAAGAGCTGAATCTTCTTAATAGCCTACATAATCCTACTTGTGAATATGATAATAAAATCATATCATCGGCATAAGGCAAGCTGTTACAGTAAGTATTTAGGATCATCGGCATATGTAACATGGGATCCTTCATTAAGCCTGGCAAGTCATTGATATATAAACTAAATAATAATGGGGCCAGGATACACCCTTGCCTTATCCCTTTATTTGTGTGAATCCTGTTAGTCAGAGCCCCATTAACTCCATACCACACTCTCAAACAGGTACTTATGTAAAGGGCTTTAATCAAAGCCAGGAGTCTGGGTTCTATTTTAAGAGATGTCAATTTACTCCATAGTACGATGTACAGATATTTCTTAGACTAACAGAACTTCACCTAATGTTATGTCATTTTACATGACTGAAAATAGTTCTATATATAGTTCTGGAGTAATAACTAATACCTAAAAATGAAATCAGTTTTTTCTCTGTCTTTTAAACTCATAAACGAGATTTCCCGTAGACCTTTGAGAAGATTTCCAAACTATCTTTATCTTCTTGAAGTCCTTGATCTTCCCTCTCTTTTCATGTCTGAAATTTGACATCAAAGGAAATAAATTCTTCCTATGTTCTTTTTGGAGCACTATCTAGTTCTTTACCCTCCAGTTCAGATTTTTTTCATTGTGCAATAACCCTGGCCAAAAGTGCAGGTCATACAAATAAGGGATCATTATTTAATCATTGCCAGAAATGGAGACCAAAGGCCCCAGGCTTTTTCTTCCATTTTCAAAAGAAGGTGCAGCTATTTAATGTGGGCACCATCTTTCTTCATTTTTAAGAAAACTATAGAGCAGCGGTTCTCAACCTTTTTCAGGTGGCGACCCCAACCTGCACTGTGCATGCGCGGCACTACCCCTGCGCCGCACATGTGTGGTGCTGCCCCCTGTGCCGGCCGAGACATAGGCCGCCACCCATTCGTGGCAGCAGCAGGCAGGCCCAGGTGCTCAGGTGGTCCTGGGCAGCCGCGGTGGCGATGGTGCAGGGCGACCACGGGCTGGGCCACCAGCTGGCCCAGCCCAAGTGAGGTAAGCCACGCGTGCCAAAAACCCTCCCTGCGCCCGCCGACCTCCCACCCCTGGCCCTCTTTTACTTACAGTTTTAGTAGTTGCTCAGCAGGGATGGGTGGAAAGTTCCGGATAGCTCGCCTTCGCTGCAGAAAACTTGCAGCACCGTTTGCAGACTGGGCGGAGACAGCCTGGACAATTCCTATTGGCTTTTGAAAGCCAATAGAATTAGACTCTATTCAAGAGAGTCTATTCTATTGGCTTTCAAAAGCCAATAGAATAAGAGGGAGTAGCACAGCTAAGGAAAAGGGGGAGAAATGGTGGACTGCGTTGTTTGGCGACCCCCGTGAAATGGTTGTTCGACCCCAAATGGGGTCGCGACCCACAGGTTGAGAACTGCTGCTATAGAGTAAGTAAGTAAAGATTTTACCTTTCCCATTGCAATATATATTTTAATGCATTGCAAGATAATGATTTTACAACCTTTGTCACTTTATCTTCCTTTCCCTAGATTCCCATCCAACAAAATCTTTTTCTTGTTAGCATTGTGTCAAAGGAAATGGACATATACAAACTATCCTCTTTATATTTGAATCAGCCGTTCTAGTTTTAGAAGCTATGCAGATGTTTGAGTGCTGGGTACCCAAGGCTACTATGAAATTTAAGTTTAGAAACTTGTTCAACTTTCCCAGGAATATTCCTCTCTCCATAAAAATCATACAGCAAATTTTCAATCTCTTTGTCTCCTTCCATGCTGCTGTTGAGGAAACCTCTTTTGTTTAACAGTAAAGCTTCTCTCAAGCTACATTCATCATCCCAGAGAACACAATTCATGGTCTGTTGTAAACAGGGGAAAACACACACACACACACACACCACATTTTGGTATACTTGCTGCCAAATGGAAAGTAACATTTGATCACATTTTAAAAATGACACAAGAAGAGGATATTATCATCATCATTAGGTCCTGTGCAGAACACATTGGCAGCAAGTGTTTTCCAGCAGTTTTGATAATTTGCATCATCCCAAGGAACATTAATAACCTTAAGACCTTCCTTAAGTGTTTGGTGCCACGTTTTTTGAGACTGGCTTCATTTTCTCTTTCCTCCTCAACGTAGAGCAATTTTTTGGATGCTGGTCTTTAGACATATGTAAGATATGGCCAACAAACCGCACTTGACATTCAATCACAGCTCTCGATAGGTGTTCAAAATCTGATCTTTGTAGTATCTCTTCCTTAGTGATGTGGTCCTGATAGGAGATGTGGAGCATTCTTCTCAAACAGCAGTGTTGGAAAGCATTTAATCATTTCCTTTTTTCTTCCAATAATATTTCTCATTTTACCAACATTAAGCAAATACAGTTCTTGGTACTATTGATACATACAAAATTAGATCTAGACATTTTTCTAGTGTTTATACAAATAACAATAATATTAGTATATAACATCTTTTCTAACCAGCTTATATTTTAGTTGTATTTGCAATTAAGATCTTCTTATTGAATCAATTTGATGGTTAATGCCCTGATTTGTACCTCCATCAATAGACATAATGCTACCAAGACATGGACTTGTTCTATAGCCTGGCTACGGACTGTTATAGGCATATTATCCTGAGCATTTCTGATTTGCATAAACTTGGTCTTCTCAAAATTTATATGTAAGCCAATCTTGTTGGCCTTATCATCTAAACTGGTGGTCATTTCCTGCAAATACTCCTGTGTCTTACCAAGCAATGCAAAGTCATCCACAAAATCTAAATCTGTTAGACAGGCTGTTGCCCATGGGATGCCAAAGTTAGTGTTATCCATTGCTCTGTGCATGGAGAGAAGAAACAAGAATGGTGACAGAGTGCAGAGAACAGCAACAAAGATGATTAGGGGACTAGAGGCTAAAACATATAAAGAACGGTTGCTGGAATTGGATATGTCTAGTTTAATGAAGAAAAGAACAAGGGATGACATGATAGTAGTGTTCCAATATCTCAGGGGCTGCCACAAAGAAGAGGGAGTGAAGCTATTCTCCAAAGCACCTGAAGGCAGGACAAGAAGCAACGGATGGAAACTAACCAAAGAGAGAAGCATCCTAGAACTAAGGAGAAATTTCCTGACAGTGAGAACAATTAATCAGTGGAACAACCTGCCTCCAGAAGTTGTGAAAGCTTCAACACTAGAAGTTTTTAGAAGAAATTGGACAATCATTTGTCTGAAATGGTATAGGATTTCCTGCCTAAGCAGGGGGTTGGACTAGAAGACCTCCAAGGTCCCGTCCAACTATGTTATTCCGTTCATTGGACATATATCCCTGTCTTACTCCTGTATTGATATTAAAGAAGGTTGTGTTGCCAGATTCCATTTGTACACAGCAGCTGGAGTTATAATACAGGTTCTTAAAGATGTCGATGAAATGTTCAGGAATACTACATTCACAATATTCCATAGTGATTCTCATGGAAATGATAATTTACACCTTTTGGTTCCAGAGAGGGAGGGAGAGAAGAAGGAAGGAAGGAAAAGAACAGGGCTATTGATACACAGTAGCTCACATCCATTTCTGTGGCGTAATTCAAAAGAATTATCTCCAGTTTAGAACCTAATAATAGTGTGCCCAAGATGACAGTGCCTATCTATCTATCTATCTATCTATCTATCTATCTATCTATCTATCTATCTATCTATCTATCTATCTATCTATCTATCTATCTATCTATCTATCTACCTACCTACCTACCTACCTACCTACCTACCTACTTACCTACCTACCTATCTATCTATCTATCTATCCAATTGTATCCACTGTAATCAATGACTTGTAGCATACAAATGGGTAGTAGATTACATATTTATGTTATCAGCCAAGAGAAAACGTGCAAAAAAATCAAGTTTTTTTCTACCTGGTTTTTTTTTTTTTTTTTTTGCCAAGGAAAGTCATAAATACTGAGCCGATTCCATATGAAGCCAAGGGAAGCTCACTGATCACTCCTCAGTTCTGACTGGGGTTTTATGAAATTCTCACTTTGGGCTCAAGAGAAGAGTAAATTAACTTAAACATTTCTTTAATAGTGTATACATGTTGCCTTTTCTCAGATTGTTTATATATGCCAGACAAGCCATCTGGGTTTAATAAGGAGTTATCATCACTCATAAATGCTGCTGTTTGCTTCTGAGACCGGAGATGAAGTGTTTGTTAATTGTCAGCAGGTTATTTTATTTATTGTCACTGTGTTTATGTATTAGGCTTTCCTTAGGCTGAATACCTAACATAATTTCTTACTTAAGTATTTTGAAATAGTTTTCCGTTAGCCTTTCCTGATTTTGTAAGGATTTGCCTCCAGATTGTTTTTTTTAAGGTTGAAGAGTTCATTAATAGATATACAGTAGCAGTTGTCCTTTAACAAGAAAGAGAAGAGTCACTATATAATGTATTACTTCTATCTTGAATATTCATAGGGTGAGCCTGGAGAAGCTGGTAACCCTGGGCCTCCTGGAGAAGGTGGCACAACTGTAAGTATATACTTTTTCTTCCAGTAAGATTTGTAGAAGTGATTGTACTATAACTTCCCTATACTACTTTGAAATAGTAACATTCTATGTTTCGTTCTGCTAAAATGTACAGATAATTTCTTAATTACACTGTTAAATTTACCAGGAAAGGTTTCTTCTTAAAATTAGTGTTTCAGCACAGAGATTCTTAGTGATGAAATGAGTTCTACTTACTACTTGATCTACACAGCAAAAATCGTAAGCAGACTTTTTAAATTTCAAGATCGTTTCAAGGATCAGTGTCTGTTGGTCAATTTGTGTGATATCTGCCTGTCTTTTCTACCTATTTTTCTGACTCATATCACCTCTGAACCTGTATTACATTGATCCTGAGAACTGGCATTCTTGAATGATTTGCCATTGTAATCTTGGCTTATTTGCCCACTCCCTTATTCCAGTTATTTGAACAGGCTTTTCAATAATTTCTAACTTTTGATCTACAGCTCTAAATTTATGTTTCATCATCATTTCCCACACAGTGACACTCATATTTTAGAGAACCTCATAGGAATACCTGTGTGTGTGGGCCCGTTCTTCCTGAGGTAACAGTTTTCATTAATCATGGAACAGGACTTTTAAATTCTTCTCCATACTGACTATGTTCAGAAAATCTTTTCACTCGATAATGTATCATGAAGAATTCTACCATTAATTTCAAAAAGATGTTGAGACTCTAGAAAGAGCGCAGAGAAAACAAAAAGATGATCAGGGGACTGGAGGCTAAAACATAAGGAACGGTTTCTGGAATAGGTATGTCTAGTTTAATGAAAGAAGGACTAGGGATGACATAATAGCAGTCTTCCAATATCTCAGGGGTTGCCACAAAGAAGAGGGACTCAACCTATTCTCCAAAGCACCTGAAGAAAGGACAAGAAGCAATGGATGGAAACTAACCAAAGAGAGAAGCAACCTAGAACTAAGGAGAAATTTCCTGAGAGTTAGAACAATTAACCTGTGGAACAACCTGCCTCCAGAAGTTGTGGGTGCTTCAACACTGGAAGTTTTTAAGAAGAGACTGGACATCCATTTTTCTGAAATGGTATAGGGTTTCCTGCCTGAGCAGGGGGTTGGACTAGAAGACCTCCAAGATCCCTTCCAACTACTACTACTTACTACTACTACTATTACTACTACTACTATTTTTATTTTTATTTATTTATTTATTTAACAATCATTTGCACTTCAGTTCATTTTCAAACCTCTCCAGAAATGGATTCTAACAGGTGCTATTGGAAAACTTTGGAGTGCTTTTTTCATTTCTCTATCCAAAATATATTGCTTCAAGAAATGCTTCCAATAAAAACATGTCTGAGATTTTTATAGATGGTTTTTTTTTGGGTTGCTCCTTACTTGTTTTATGCAATCTATATATCGGTTAAAAGCTCTTCTTTTTTGCAGGGTCCAAAAGGTGAAAGAGGTGAGAAAGGTGAAGCTGGGCCATCTGGAGCAGCAGGACCTCCTGGACTGAAAGGACCTCCAGGTGATGATGGTCCAAAGGGAAATCCAGTGAGTGAAGATACTAATTTTATATATATATATATTAAGATTTAATAATAAGTATAATTGGGCCCTATTTAATTTCTTAACTGTATTTGCTCAACTCTATAAAACAATTCTGAGTGCTGTCAGAAAGACCTGCTGTATACAGAGTTGCTGTATCAGTGATAATGGGTGGCATAGAAACATAACAAATCAATAAATAAAAATAATTTCCTAAATTTCTTAATATTGGTCACTCTTGTTGGATTTAGGGAAGTTGTATTCCAAAATATCTTGTGAGCATCAAATGAACTATTTTTGTTTCAGAGGCTATATCTTTCCACAACCTATGTATCAATAAAAATGTTATTTACAGTTACTTTTTTCCTGATGCTCATTAGTTTTACCTTGGTTTTTTAAAATTTCTGTAGGGTCCTGTTGGGTTCCCCGGTGATCCTGGACCCCCTGGAGAACCTGGTCCAGCTGTAAGTATTTTGAAAATAAAATTGCTTTACTAGGTGAAGTGAAACTCTCACTGGCTTCAGTTGATATTGGATTCTGAGATTCTGATTCTGAGAAATTTACTTTGTTGCATCTCTTTGCTCTGATAAAAACACTGCTTTGTGGGGTCTGAAATTGAAAATATTTTTCCTGTGCTCCTTTCCAGGATTCAGTGTAACGTTTGTCTAAATATTATTTTCATATCAACCTGTACAGTGAGCGAGGCACGGAAACTTTCTTCATAGCAGCTTGTGATTGTATTTGGCTTAGTGGAAAATTGAATCTTGATCTCCTTGTTGCAGTACAATATCCTGATTATTACGTCAAACTGGATTTTTCAGAAAGTTATCAAGTATAAAAACATTGCAGTTCTACAACTAAAGCTAAGCAGAAGTTGCTATGAGAGGCTCTCTTGGATAATAAGCAAATCACTGAGATATTTAGGCAAACATAGGATACTATATAGCAGCGGTTCTCAACCTCTTTCAGGCTGAGACCCCGACCTGCGCCGCCCATGCACGGCACGACCCCAACCTGCGTGGCGCATGCACGGCACGCGTGCAATGGCCCGCATCGCGCATGCGCAGCGCACGCGCGACGGCCAAGGGGAAATGGGGGGAAAAATGGCGGACTGCGGTGTTTGGCGACCCCGTGAAACGGTCGTTTGACCCCAAATGGGGTCGCGAACCACAGGTTGAGAACCGCTGCTATATAGAATTAATATTGCAGTCTGTCATAGTTCTTAATGTATGTTCTTTCTGAGTAGAACATACAATTCAAGTAGGATATATTATGTGAATGTTATTTTCTTTCATCCTTTTCTTTCTTTCTTTCTTTCTTTCTTTCTTTCTTTCTTTCTTTCTTTCTTTCTTTCTTTCTTTCTTTCTCTTTCTACCTCCCTAGGGAACTGACGGCACAGGAGGGGAAAAAGGTGATGATGGCGATCCAGGCCAATCTGTAAGTAATATCTTTGCAAGAATAATTCTGTTGACTGTGTTGTATTAATTGATTGTATTATAATAATTGAGGATGATAGCAATTATATTCCAATCACATCAGGATTGTGTGGAGAAAACTGAAAGTTCCTCTCTGGAACAACTTATATTCAACTCATGTCTATTTATTTTATTTTTTCCTATTTATCCCTGGGAAAAATGAATAAATACAGGTAGTTCTCAACTTATGATCAAAATTGGACTGGAACTTCCATCACTAAGTGATTCAGTCATTAAGTGTGTCATCACGTGACTGTTTCCAACTTGACAACCTTTTTTTGCCAGCGTCATTAAACAAATCTGCTTCCCCCATTGATTTTGCTGGTCAGAAGCTGGCTGGAAGGTCACAAATGGTGGCCCTGTGACCCCAGGATGGTGCGGCTGTGCTAAAAGCATGCCAGTTGCAAATCACATACTGTGACAGTTGTATGTGCAAGGACATACAACAGTCGCTAAACAAATGGTTGTAATTCAAGGACCTCCTATAAGCATTTGAGTAAGAAGTTGCCATTAATACAACTTCCTATAGTTTCTTAAGTCCCATCATACTTTTGAACAAGTCAAGTCCACATGCCTATATTTTCCTAGTATACACTGCTGGTTTTCTTATCCAGTATCAGTCGATGACAAATGCCTTGGTTGCTAAGTAAGTAAGTATCTACATAATCATTGCATAGGATCTTTTGCTAATCACATTTGAAAGTGGGTAATTTGGATATTTTTATGATTTCAGGGGCCACCAGGTCCTTCTGGTGAGGCAGGTCCCCCTGGCCCTCCTGGAAAGAGAGTAAGTCCTATTTCTCTATACATGATATTTTTTTTTGTGGTTAATTATTGCCATTGTTATTTTTTGTTTAAACATAGTGGATAGGTGGAACAATTTAGGTGGACTCTATCGTTTGTACTGACCCAACGGTTCATTAATATGTGGGAAAACTCTTTTAAGAGTTTTCACCATCGGTTACTAAGAGTCTTCTGTCTGCCAGATTGCCATGCATTTAGTATACTAAATTTCATCTGACTTGTAACAGTATGCACAATTTATTTCACACTTCACCACATTGCCTCCCAACACAGGCAGAGGTGCTAAAGGAATTATTTTTTTTGTCTGCAAATCTGGCAACTTTCACATTTATACACATAATTCAGCTATTCAGCTTTCTTGCCATATTTTGCACTTCTTTGAGCAACTTGACAATTTAAATCTATCAGAATCTTAATCTAAATGTATGAAACACATATTTTGAGCATTGTTTTTGACAATGTAGCTTGATGCAGATACAGAAGGGAATTGTGAAACCACATAAAATTGAGCTGAAGAAGAAATAAGCAGAAGGATAAATTCCTAAAGAAAGCCTGCCAGCTATCTGTAGCAGGTTTTTACCTGACATCCTGAGATCCTAGAGAAATAAAACAGATAGATTGTCAAATACATGGCAAATTGTAACCGAACAGCTTTTGAACTTTGTTCAGCATACGGAATGCATAGCCTTAACAATCATATCTGTTTGTCTATTAGACAAAATGTATTCTATTCCATGTTCTTTCCCTCCTCCCCCAATACAGTTCCAAGAAATATATATATAGGCATTATATGCCATCAGTCATAGCAAATCAATGCAGTACAATTAGCAAATTCATGAACAGGTGTTCTGTTGTTTTATTTAGCCAGGAGAGCTTCCCCTTAGCATTTCTAATGCAATGATTGTAAAGAAAACCAACTTGATCTAGGTGCACTTTTGTGGAAAACGGTTCTTACATTTGATATACTTTCAAAGGCCCAGATTATGGAGTACTAAATTATGTGCTGCTTTGTGTTATTTCCTTACATTTATTACAAACATAGGGTTGTGATGAATTTTGAAAATGTGTGGTTTCATGCTTACTAAAATTGGGCATTCATAGGGGGGAAAAGGTACTCTGGAGAGCCTCTTGGTATCCATTGGCCTCTATCACAGCAACTGCACTTAACTGAAGTTCATCAGCAGGGGTGATTATAAACAATCATTCTATGTTAGAACAGTATCAACAGTACTTTGAAAAGCAATTTGTTTCAGTCTATTATATATGGAGATTAATTTTATATTTTAGGAGACCCTAGTGTAAATGAATGATTATTTAGCTCCTCCTGCTCCAGTTCCGCCCCCCCAGATCTGAGATACTGAAAAAAAAAGAAAAAAAAGGCAGTTGCTTGTTTAGTGAATTGTTATTTATTTCAATTGAGGCAATAGGCTTTGATCCATTTAATTAGTAAATTAATCAACAGAAACTTTTGCTGATTTATCTATGTGGAAAATTCTAATAAGATAAGTTTTAATCAGCAGGGCATTAGGGCATGCTCTCATTTTTTAAGCATTGTTTGGTTCTGGTGTTTTGCCAACCCAGTGTAACAATTAAAATCTAATAAATGATGCCTCTTTCTCCTACACGGAGAATAGTTTTCATTTGCTTGTCTCATAAATTATCGTACTTCTGCACCATGTGATGCTCAAGGGCCTCCTGGTGGGAAAATGAACTTAGCTGGTGCCCTCAGCATCTGCCTTCTTTGTATAATGCTTGAGCATGCCTGATTATGCCAAATGTTAATCGCACACAGTGCAGGTTAATTTCACCAAGCATGTTACTGGGACAGTTGTCCCAATAAATGAATGATTATTCACGGATGTCCATGTGCCGCCTCTATGTTGGTTGAGGCAGGCAGGATTCCCTTGGGTACCATTTGTTGGGGGTCAAGGGAAAGGGAGGGTTTTGCCTTCTCTTTCTGCTCAAGATCCCCATGTACAATTGGTGGGCCACTGTGTGACACAGAATGCTGGACTCGATGGGCTTTGGCCTGATTCAGCATGGCTCTTCTTATGTTCTTATGTTCTAATCATTTTGCCATGGTCACTGAGTAGCTGATTCCCCTCATTGACCACTTCATGGCTTTTATATATTTCCAAATCTATGGTCCACTGAAAGGTAGTGATACACCAGAAACTACCAGGTCTCTTACCAACATTCTTAATGCAAAGAAGACAGTTGAGATGCCACAATATTTTATTATGTCCAGAAGTGATAATACATGACCTCTTATGTTTTATCTGCCAGCTTTGTCTCTTTGTGCATGTCGAGATTCCCAGAGGCAATACACATTGAAAGTAATATCCTTCATTTAAATCAAAGAGTGCTTTGCTTTGATCAAGCTTCAAAGTATCTCCTTGAAGCATCTTCACTATGCAACAATGGTCATCTTACTTCGAAAACTTTTAAAAACCTAATGTTATTGTTTCAGTCTGGCCTGCTTGTGTTCTCCTCTGCCTTCTCCTTAGAGGAACTCACTTTCTGGGAGAAAGATAAGTGAAACCTTTTCAACAAACTGAAAGGTGCTTTTTCGAAAGGCAGTTGAATTTTCTTTGTTTTTCCTTGAAGACGTTTTCACTTCTCATCCAAAAAGCTTCATCCGTTGATGAACTGATGAACTGTGATGATGAACTGATGAAACTTTTTGAACGAGAAGCAAAACATCTTCAAGAAAAAAACAAAGAAAGTCCAGTTGCCTTTTGAAAAAGCACCTTTGAAACAACCATGACCTGGCTGAGAATCTCCATAGATTTTTCAACAGGTATTGCAGGAGAAAACCAAGAGGAAAGGAAGGATCACAGCCTAATCCAGACTCCCCTCAGTATACAATAAAACTCTTCCAATTGAGGCAATTTCAGCAAAGGCTACAGGCAATCACTTCTTCAGACAATGCTTTTGGAGAAGGCACAGAGAAGCTTCAAGAGTTCAATAGTATTGGCCTGAGGTATTTCAAGGTCAGGGAAACAGCTTTGTTGAGGTGAATCAGCTGTCTTCCTTGTTTCAGCAAACAAATCAGGATGCTTCTACAGCCTGCAACCACTTCATTGAAGTGAATCTTTGTTGTTTCATATAGAAGTAAGTGTTACTGCACTGGTGATTTAAAGCATTACACAGCTATTACTGCGACAATAAAAAGTGTGATTTCTTTAATGATATATTGCCACAACAATGGCTGGATGACATTATAAATTGCTAGTGGGAAAATGATCATGGATGCATGGTAATTGTTACTATGGAGCACAAAACTTAATTAATTACAAGAACAATAAGAGGGAGAGTACGTACAAGAAGAGAACACTTTTAAAGGGCCATTAAGAGAAGCACATTATCTTTCTGTTGAAAAAATCTTGAGGAAAGCCACAAATCTTTAGGTGAAAAAAGCAGGAGGAATAAACATTTGTGTAATTTACCATTGCTTCCTGATTTTTCAAAGCACAAGCTGTAATTAAAAGCTTTAAAGTGGGTCAAGATATTACATTAAGTTTAGATTCTACTTAGATTCTCTTTTTGGAGGGTTTGTTGGAACTTTGAATAGTCTCTAACTCAACCCCCAATCTCCGGGCTGCCCAAACGGCAATCTTGCATTCATGCGCAGCTGTATTTGCACAGGGGTGGATGTTCACGCTCACACGTGAAGCTCCATTTGCATGGGTGCTAGGTGCTTGTGCTTAAGTATGAAGCTCCATTTATGTGAGTGGCAGGCACGCAAACTCATGCGCGTACCTGCCACGGACCCATCCCCTCTGTCTCAGAAAGATTGGGGATTGCTGCTCTAAGTGACCTGTCCTAAGTCGAGAATGGATCTGCAATGTCATTATACTGCATATGATGTCATTGTGGGTTCAACCAGATGCCTATTGAGATCCTAATCAAGGAGGAAGGAGATTGCCCCTTTGGCCTATTTTGCATGTAATGAAGTACAATTTAATCAGTTCAGCTTGGAGTAGTCTGAAAGGAAAAGAAAGTGTTTCCCTGCACATGAGTGTGTGGTTTAGATGACATATTAATCTACAACACATTGTTTTAAATGGAATTTACCCTAAAGTCAGCTCACTATATAAGATGAAATAAAATTTAGTCCCAAATAAAAAGTAATGTCTTCAGAAAATAATGTTTCAGGAACACCCTAAAAGTTGATAGGCCTGCAGTTATCCTACTATCATTAGTGCTTTTGAAGAATAACGGATAGGTGTCTTGAATAATCTCTGCAGGCATGTGAACATCTAAGCCTTATTTGTCAGGCAATTAGTTGATTTTTAACAGTTTTTTTTAAAGCATACAGCAGCATTAAATGTAAGCTGTAATCTATTTAGCAAAATGAGATAAACCGTTCTGTATAATGGGCTTGAGTGAACTGACATGCTTAATTAGTTTTATCTATTTTACACAATAATCTATTTGTTCCACCAATTTACTGAACATTTATAATGCTGGAAACAATTACAGTGGCATTAGTAGTCTTTTCAGCAGAAGTGGAATAAGACTCACTTGAAGATTTAACAGTGACTACATTTACTACAGTTCAGACAAAACATTTCTTTTCCAGTATGTTTTTGTTAGATCCAAGTCCAAGACAATAAAAGGAAGTATGCAACATTTACTTATTCTTTTTAAAGACATCACGAAGCTACGTTTCTTATTGTTTTTGTGGAGCGTTTGGGATTAAGGTCAGGGGGAGCTCTTGGGCCATTTGAGCAAAGGAGCTTTGCAATGCTTAGCGATGCTTCATTAATTCAAGTAACTTTTTCATTGTCAGTAAAACCCATCCAATGCCTTCATCTCCCATTCCATGTTCAGAAGCCAAGTAAGCTAATTGAATTTTAGGCACTTTCAGTAAGCCTCAGTTACTGCTTCCAAGTAATACTCAACACTCACAATTGTCCATCACTGGCATGGGATTGCCCCAATTAGCCATTGCAAAATGTCCAGAGACACTGTTTGCTGATCAATAAAAGAACATTGAATACCCAAATCTCATAGAACTTTCAGTGGTTGATAGATAAAATATCCAAGCTATGTAAATAAATGAAAAAAAATCCATTGTATTTTTTTTAAAAAAAGATACCGTCAGGCTCCTACAGCAGTGCAAGATTCATAGAGTTTCATTAATGCCAGGAAAAAGCGATAAAGTTACAAAAACTTGGAAACTAAATAAATATAGCCCATTCAGTCATTTATTGGGGAGTGTTTAAGACCCCTGTGAGTTGATTGATCTTCTGTCTCATAAATTTCTTAATAGATGGACTGATGCCTCCCTTAAGAAGGAAGGCTGTAATGTCCAGGTGTTCCTGGTCTGTCGTGTTCTAAAAACTCTTTCTTCTTTCTCAGATTCAGAGAATTATCTTACATATATACAAAATATCGAGAGTAAGTCAAAGTTAAAATTAAGGTACAATCAAAGCCTAGCAAAATGTGATTTAAATAAATAAATAAATAAATAAATAAAATACCTCAATAATAAATTCAACCTAGATGGCATCCTGCCAACCCATAGATTCTCTTCAAAAGAGCTCAGTTTTGAGTATCATTCTAAATGAAATCGAGATGGAAGCTAGCCTGATTTCAGTCAGGAGGCCATTTAAAACGTAGTAGCTGCTACCAAGAAGTATCACTTATATGCCTCAACCCCTCTCACTTCATCAAAGCTCGGTGCAACCAACAACTCCTCCCAGGACAACTGTATCAACCAGATTAGATATGATCAGAAACTGGGGTTCTGTAGATGTCCAAATGTCGTATCATATAGGACCTATTAGGTGAGATAACTCTTTTGAACTGAACTTGGAAACCAATTGGGAAGTGATGCAGGATCGAAAGCAGGGTGTGTGTGATGTTCTCGGGGCAAAGTGTCAATAAGGGGACTGCTATATTTTGTACCATCTATATAACCTCCAAGTCGTGTTCGTTAGCAGCACCATATAAGGTGCATTTAAGTAGTCCGGAGATTAGGGCATGAATTACTGTGATCAGTAATTGTGTGCAGTTGATCCAGTGAAGCAAACAAGTAACTGCAGATAATTATGACCATACATTTTTAAGAAGGAAGGAAGGAAGGAAACATGTTCCTTAGCCATTTCACTTTTAAAAAGAGGAAAACAAGTGTGAGTTGATCTTCATTCTTATTTTTCTATGCTCACTATTTATTGACCTGGAGAAAACTTTCAAATTCAATAATATTGAAAATAGATTTTTTTTTACCTCTGTATATCTGAGAGCAGAATATTGTATAGATAGTTCTGGGCAATATACATTTGTCCTATACACCTCTTAAGCTAGCTGACCATGGAGAAAATGTTCTTGACTGCAGTATTATTCATCAAAATGTGTCAAAACTGACTGGTATGGTATGAAGAGAATACTTCATATGACTAAAGCTGATAACTTATATTCTCTCCCCTTCTCCTTATGTGAAAATCTTGATTAACCAAAACTATTGAATTGGGAAGGTCATGTTTATCTGCTGATAAACTTGGCATATGAAAAAGTGTATCTTGCAATGTAGAAGCGATTGATAAATAATAAAGAATATGAATTAACAAAAGAAATGGAATGGTATGACTATTTGCAAAAAGGGAAAGGATGTAATGGTTTTGAATGAAGTGATCTCTTTTTCTGCAGTTGGTTTGATACTCTGAAGGAAATGAAAATGTAGGTTTAACTTTAATTATATATAAAAAAACTGAAGCACATGCCATAAAGTTGGAATCAGTGTCATCTAGACTGCTTTGGGAACATATGAAAGCAAAAATTCATTCATGGTGATAATTATATGTTATTGCTCACTGAATGATGATAATAAAAGAACCACAGATAAGCTTGGGGGAAAATTCTGAATGAATACAATTTAGGGGGAAAAATGCTATTCCATTAGATGATATGAATGGATGAGTGAGAATGAAACAGAATGGAAAAAAGTGATTGAGCCATTCAAAAACACAATAATGAATGTGAAAGATAATTGTTGAGGAAGCATACTGTATGCTTAGAAAAGAGTCCATTTCAAATTCATGGCTTAAGCATATGTCTGGATACACATGGTGGACAATGGAAAGGGAAGAAATATAAATGCATGTTTGGTTTTATTGTTTCCAAAAAAGCTTGAAAAAGCCCAATGAAACACAAAGTTGGCAAGAGGTTCTGAATAGGAAAGGTATTATTATTTAGTAGCATCAAGAGTAGGTCTTAGAAAAGTAAGTGAACGGAACTAAAAATGAAAAAAAAATAGTGAAATTATTTGAGATGAAATGGAACTAAAAGAGTGCAGGGAGAAGAGTTTTAGAATTATTTTATGATACTTTTACATTCAGACAGTAACATTTTGATTGAAAACTTGAATATTTGAAGTGTTGTAGAGTACTTGAAAAGTCTCCAAGGTTCATATCCTGGATTTCTTGGTGACCCAGGGTCACCTTTTCAAGTGAGTGGTTATTTAATTGCCTTTTCCCAGGCTTGAAATGTTCTAGTATCTGTCCCTTGTTCGCAAAACTGGATTGGAAATTAGGGGCTCCCACCTCACCAGCCTCAGCTCTCTACAGAAAACTATAGGGAGATAGAATGAATTATATTGCTATAAACTAGATTTAGTTTTTCTTTTCTTTTTAATTCCCTTTCATCACTATTTCTCATTCTTTCTATGTTTTCTGTGATGTTGCTTACTCCAAATGTGGGAGTGCACGTTTTCTGATCTTCTGCTTCAAATTTGTTTTGCTTACTTCTTTTTTCAATGTTAGGTAAGTGGTTTTTTGATTCATTTGTTAAAGGAGTCATGCCCAATTTTCAATCTTTGGTACTGCAGTTGTTCAGTGAATCATGCAGTCATTAAGTGAATCAGGCATCCCCCATTAACTTTGCCTGTTGGAAACCTCCTGGGAAGATCGCAAGTGGCAATCACATGACCCCAGTATGCTGCAACTGACCTAAATACATGCAGGTTGCCAAACTCTTGAATTGTGATTGGGGATCCTGGCTGAGTCCTTAACTGCTAGGAATGACCATAAGTCACTTTTTTCTGCACTGTGGTAACTTCAGATGAATGATTAAACAAATGGTCATACCTAGGTCAAGGATCTATCTATAATAGGAACTTTACTAAAACTTGTTCTTGAGCCAGCCTGAGGTCACATAAATTGAGGGTAGGCGGGAAGAGAATAGGAAAGGGATTCTTTGAGTCCAAATTATATGATTGTTATGGCTTCTTGAAACTGACCAAACAAGCTGATTTAAATAGTACTATTGGTTCTAAGAAGCAATTGTGCTTCTAATTCACATTTGTCTTTGCTGATTAGAAAGGGAAATGTAGCCTAAGCTTTTATATGGATAGTCCTGGCTAAGGAGAAAGCTAAGGAGAGCATAGGCTAATGCTCTGTAAATAGGCAAATGCTTTGCAATATTCTTTTTTTTTTTAATTTTTTATTAAAACAATCGACATTAAACATAAGATCATATTAAGAAGCAATCATTGAAAGGTTGCCAAAAGGTAAGAGTAGTTCTTGATTCAAATGTAAATGTTCTTAGAAATCACAGCTCTTGCAGGCTTAATTCTAGAAATCGGTAACGCTTTTTACCACAGATAGATCTGTGATGTATGCAATTATGTTTGGTTAAAAAAAAATGCAGAGACAGGAAAAGTGCAATGAATAATGCACACCCTCTATCAGTTCTTGGCTTTAAATATTTTGTTTTAAAATCGAGAAATAGATTTTTTGTTTTTTCATAGAACCACATCCAAATTACCTGGTAAATTAATTTGTTGTGGTTTTTAGATTAAACCTATATGTGAAGTCCCAATGCTGTGTAAGCAAAACTGTCTTGCACTGATGTTCCATGAAAAAAGAAGAAATGTTTGTGAGAGGGTGTGCCCGTGCATTATCCTATCTTTGTGAGACTGCCTGCTTAGTACAGGAAAGATAGTTCTGTATCTAACCCTAGACTGAGAAATGTTATACATTATAATCATTTCCCAAGTGATTATGAAGTTTAATGCAGGCCCTGAGCAAGTCACTGACATCGTTCAACCTCTCCTGCTGAGTCATGGTTTCTTTAATCAGGATGCTCAATACATCACAATGGTTTGGCTTCATATAAAATGCTAATTTGTAAATCAGAGTTTTACAAACAACAGGATCTATACTCACAAAACACTAAATCAAAGTCAGAAAATAAATCAAAACTGAAGTCACCAATGTTCCTTATAGTATGTATATGACACCTTACCCAGCAACAAATGATGGTGCTTTACTTATTATATTTACAAGTTACTTCGTAAAGCATGATACCTTATGTACCAGGTACCTTATGTATAAAATAATACAAATCCTGATACTCCATATCAAAAAATACATATCCTGATTTTCATATAAAATATACAAATCCCAGTACTCTGTATGGACTGCCACATTTATTAATAAATATATGCTAAATGCTTAATAATCATTAGTATTTTAATCTACAGTTTTAACCATGCTTGGTGATAAATATTATTTTAATAAAACCCCAAACATACTGTAACTTCATTTGTTTTGCTAGGAAAATCAAGGAAAGATATTTATAATGTTTGAAAATGTGTTAAGTCTTGGGTTTTCTTCTTCTTACAGCAGCATGTTCTCAATTCCGAAATAATTTCTTCTTTGTATCACTTCTGGGAATGACCATGTAATCACACACTTCATTACCTAGAGGTGCTTTTCCTCTTCCCAAATATATTTGTTGGGTCTGAAACTCCTAGACTTTGGCTATACCTGTTGAGCAATTCTTGCAGGTCCTATATATATATATATATATATATATATATATATATATATATATATATATATATATATATATATATATATATATATATATATATATATATATATATATATATATATATATATATATATATATATATATATATATATATATATATATATATATATATATATATATATATATATATATATATATATATATATATATATATATATATATATATATATATATATATATATATATATATATATGGGAGTATCAGTCTGGGAAAGTCCAGTGTAAACTGCCACTTTTTGCAATACTTTGGTAGCAATAATAACTGCTTTGAACAGCTTTCCAAAAATTAAACTGCTAAAGAGAAGTTAGAAAAGGAGATGGTTGGATGGTTTCAAAGCCTAGTCAAAATGTACATTCAACGAGCTTTTTTTTCATATTGAACTGCTGACTGCCTCTCTAATTATTGGAAGATTTGTATATACTTATTTCATTTACAATATTTGAGGTAAATGCGTAGATAAATAAGAATTCATTTCTGTAGAGGTTATTCTCCAACTTGTACCTCTATTGCCAAAAGATGAAGGCTTCGATTACAGCAGTGGTTCTCAACCTTGGGGTCGCGACCCCATTTGGGGTCGCGAGACCATTTCGCGGGGGTCGCCGGGCACTGCCGGCCGCCATTTTGTTTTTTTTAATTTTTTTTATTTTTTTTATTTTTTTTAAATTTTTTTTAATTTTTTTATTTTTTTGGCGCGCACGTGCCGCGCATGCTCAGATCCGCCTGTCGCGCCGGAAAAAAAATTTAAAAAAATTTTTAAAAAATTAAAAAAAAAACACAAAATGGCGGCCGTGACGGGCGGATCTGCGCATACACGGATCGGCCCGTCGCACGCGCCACGCATGCGCACATCCGCCCGTCGTGGCCGCCATTTTGTTTTTTTTTTTTATTTTTTTAAAAAAAAATTTAAATGAAAAAAACAAAATGGCGGCCCGTGACGGGCGGATGTGCGCATGCGTGGCGCGTGCGACGGGCCGATCCACGCATGCACAGATCCGCCCGTCACGGGCTGCCATTTTGTTTTGTTTTTTTTATTTTTTTTAATTTTAAAAAAATAAAAAATAAAAAAAAATGGCGGCCCGCGACGGGTCGGGGTCACGGCGCGCATGGGCGGGGCAAGTGGGGTCTCAACCTCAGAAAGGTTGAGAACCACTGGATTACAGGAAGGTCTCGACTTATGACTTATGAGACCAAAATTTCTGTAGTTAAGCAAGGCAGTTGTTAAGTGAATTTTACCCCATTTTACGACCTTTGTTGCCACAGTTGTTAGGTGACTCATTGCAGTTGCTAAGTTAGTTGCACAGTTGTTAAGTCAGGGGTTCTCAACCTTGGCAACTTTAAGACTTGTGGACTTCAACTCCCAGAATTCCTCAGCCAGCAAAGATGGCTGAGGAATTCTGGGAGTTGAAGTCCACAAGTCTTAAAGTTGCCAAGGTTGAGAACCCCTGTGTTAAGTGAATCTGGTTTCCCCATTGATTTTGCTTGCCAGACGGTTTCAAAAGGTAATCTCATGACCATGGGACACTGCAACCATCATAAATAGGGATCAGTTGCCAAGCATCCAAATTTTGATCAGGTGACCACAGGGGATGCTGCAATGGTTGTAAGTGTGAAAAATGGTCGTAAGTCACTTTTTTCAGTGCTGTTGTAAATTTGAATGTTCACTAAGTGAACTGTTGTAAGTCAAGGACTACCTGTACTTGTCTTCTTGAAAAAAAATACACATGTTACATTTTCAAGGAATTTCAGTTTTCTTTGGAATACAGTACAGGATTCAAGGGAATTAGTGGTCTGTGAAAATGGATTTTGATTCTGTATAAAACAGAATGTCCCGTTTCAAATAGTTGGATCTTGGTCCAGTAAGTTTTATACATTTTAAACATAATGTAAAAAAAGTGTGAGAAAAATCTTATCAGTGATTTGTCCTGGGTTTTGCTTATTCCATTTTGCAAGGTGATATTGCAACCTCAGCTAGATATCTCTGACACTTGTAAATTGAGGAATAGCTCTTTTATTCTTCTTGAAAATGAAACAGAGAAAATCTAACACTTGCTGGGTGTTCTCAGTCTTACAAATAGCCATATCATGTTTATGCACTTATAAATAATAAATATCACTTTTCCTTTTAAACATTAAACAAGCATATTTTAGTCAGCTGACAGATGACTCTGAATAGCATTTGAACAAGTTTTCAAGAGAAACCTTCAAGCTGATGAATGAGATGAAGATAAACTATTTTACAATATTAACATACAGAGGGCACCATGAAAAAGTTGCCTCCATCCACTATATCAACCTTTGTATTTATCAACCTGTGTTTGATAAATGGTTTCATATCAGCATGTCAAATAACATCATAAATTCATGGATCAAATGTTTTAATCCCAAAAGGAAATCCACATATGTAAGTAAGCTTTTGCATTATAAAATGTTTCCTGTGGGCTTTGTTGTATGTATCTGGATTTGTATGATAACATATCAAAATAATTGGAAAAAGAATCTTCTGATGCAAATAACAAACATGATCAGGATCAACAATACAAGATTAGAGAGGAATCAGTGTAGTCTGTGACACTGCCTCAAGACCACAAGTAATCCTCAAATGCCCTTTTGTGGGTCTCTTCTGAATGCCAAACAATGGTGGTATAATTTCCTTCCATTTTGAGCTGGAAATTATACAACTGTAATGTAAATTCTAATGTAGAAGAATTCTTCATCCTAAACAGAACACATGGAGAAGGGACCAGCAAATCTTACCCTACCCACATTTGTGATATACATCTTTGCCCACTCAGTCAAAAAATGATTTCCAAGTCTGGTTCCGTGGGCATAGTTTTTATGCATAAGTCATCTTAATGATTAATTCTACAGATGACTTTTCTATTTTTCTCTCACCCTTCTTCCAATAACAGTGGTTCTCCCCATGTTATCCTCATAAGTATCCTGTAATATAGGTAAACTGAAAAAGACTATCTAATCCAGACTTATTCATTGAATTTCGATAGAATTTGATCATAGTTTGGAGTCTTGGTAGGTGAGAGAAAGAGATTAATTCCATGTTCTTGTTGCCGAGATATTTTGTGCTAGCTAAAATTTTCCTCCATACTATACAATCTAAGCATAGCAAAGACAGATAAATAATAATTAGCCATCTTTCTTATTCAGAAGCTCCATCTGTGCAATGCTGGCAACTGATGAGGGTTAACAAGAGCTGTTCATTTAGCAACTTTGCATTCAGTGCAGAATTGGTACTGTTTGATAATGAATATAGCCCCTCCCCTTTGTTTTGGCAATCATGATTCATTGTATTTATAATTTAGCGATCACAGTGTTCCCAAGCTCTGTTAATTGATGTTGCAGCTGCATTCCTAGATTATGCAAGAAGTACATTTATAATTATTATAAAGTTTTGTATTGTTTCTCCTGTCCCAAGATCATTTCCTCTAACCATTTCAAAGCTTGTTCAAGTGTGTCTCATGTAGTAAAATAACATATCAGTGCTCTTGTAACACAATCTCTTTTTATGCAATGCATGGTAAACTTAGGTTTATTATCACAAATGCAACTGAAAATATTGTACTTTGTGAGTTTGTACTTTGTTGATACCTATGTGATATATGTTGTTCCTTTTTCTTTTTTGGGTTTTGTGTTCTGTGCTTTTATTAATCTACTTTTGTACAAAATGATCTTAGAAATGATAATGAGTGTTTTAAAAGTTTATTATGCTTAGCCTAAATTATACTGACCAGCCATTATGAAGTTTAAGTTCCAACATAGTACTTTGCGGAGTACTTTGTGAGTTTATAGTTTGTTGATACATATGTGGTATACAGTATGTTGTTCCTTTTTCTTTTTCATTTTATTCTGGTTTTGTATTCTTTGCTTTTATTAATTCGCTTTTGTATGGAATGATCTTACAAATGATAATGGATGTTTTAAAATGTTATTAAGCTTAGCCCAAATTATATTGACTATCCATTGTGAACTTTTAAGTTCCAAGATGGAAATATGTGTGGCATTGGTAAGGGGAATTATTTTATTGTCATGTTGGTCTAATGGTTAAGGCACCAGACTAGAAAACAGGAGGTTGTGAGTTCTACTCCAGCCTTAGCCATGAAAGCCAGCTGAGTGACTTTGGGCCATCACTCTTTCTTAGCCCAATTTACCTTGCAAGAGTGTTTTTGTAGGGAGACTAGGAGAAGGAAGATGTGTTGAATATGTTCAGCACCTTGACTTATTTGTAAAAATAAGTGGGATGCAAATAAAAATGTATTGGCCTAGAATGTAAAATGCAAATGGGAGGGAACCCACTTCAATGTTAGAGGACCTGGATTATTTATTTATCATTATTTCATGTTACTGTTTAACCTGCAGCAAAGAGCCATGACCATTTCCAATTTCCCACCTGTACAGAATCCAAGAATCCCTTTATAACATGTTTCAACTTCAATGTTTGGTTCTCACATTATATTATTAATATCTGACATGGGTTGTATGAACAATATAAGTTTGTTCCATCTACAGTTTTTTTCCCAGAACTCTGAACTTTTGCACACTAGAACTAGGAGATATGGTACATAAATATAATATATATACATGAGCTAGGCATTAAAACATGCATTACTGACTTGTAATGCTAGACTTGTCAGTTCTGCTAGATGCATGTGTCATGCAAAGAATTAAATAAAGCTATCTTTTAAACGTTAATAGGAACTAGAACTGTTCTAGCCTGTTGGGCTGTTTAATCTGGGTTCAATTAAAACCCTACATGGCTTGGGACCAGATTATTTGAAGGACCGTCTTTTCCCCTGTCACTTTCACCTGATCCACCAAAACAGGGATACAGGAAATGCTATCGGTCCCTTCTCCTGAGGAGGTACATCTAGTGGGACCAAGAAAAAAGGCCTTCTCCATGGTGACTCCCTCCCTATGGAACATCATACCTGCAGAGATAATATTGGCCCTGACAATGATACTCTTTCACAAGGCCCTGAATGCTTGGGTTTGCCAATGGGCCTGAGTAACCCAGAGTGGGATGGAGCCCATCAAGTGGCTTATTTAATTGGCTGGCTCTCTGGATCACCAGAGAAGTGGAGGGGGGGTTATTGCTTTATATATATATATATATATATATATATTGGATTTTTATCTTTGTAAGCTACCCAAAGTCACTGAGGCTAAGATGTGCAGCCATATAAATTTTCTTAAATAACTATATTTTATATGTGGCCCAAGACAATTCTTCTTTACTCAATGCAACCTAGACAAGCTGCAAGGTTGGACACTCATGGTCTAACCCAACAGAGGGATCCACAGGCTGAAAGGGAGGGGAGAAGGTGTTTTGTGGTCTTTCATTGCCCATACAGCACCCACTTTTCATATTCTAAAGCAATTCATGATCTGCAAATCTTTTTTGCAATTTTTTAATTAAAAAAGTTAAAATACAAAACTCACAAGAAATTTAAAACAACAAAGAAAAGACACAAAGCATACAAGACATTTTAAAAATGCATTTTAAAAAAAATAACCCTACACATATACACATTCAACCCTGTAGTTGAATACTGATTAATACATTGCTACAATATTAGTTCCCACCCCTTGCAAAACAGACCCCCCATTTTTTTTAAAGCTAGTAAACCCATTTGCAAGCTATTGACTTGCTGTATTAATGGCAAAATAACAACAATAATGAAAAGGACAAGATTAGCATTTCAAAACCCTCTGCTAATAAACTGTTAATGTAATGAACTCATAGAAAATTTGCCAGGGCATCTTATCTATCCCAAATCATCACAAAATATAAGAGTAATTTGTCCTGGATCAAATATCCATGTTTGTTTCTTGATACCATTTCTTATCAGTTGTTGTCTAGTTAAAAATAATACATTCAATCTCCACAATCGTCTATCTTCCCAACAGAGTCCAGATAAAAATGGTTTGCAATTAAGAGTAATAAATCCATTCCCCAATCTCCCCCAGTCATTTTAAGAAACACCAATTTGTCACTTCTCCATGTCAGGCTTCTGCTATTGTAGACAAATGCAGACTTGAAGTTCAGGGGCATGTATGGAATCAAATCAGTTCTCTGTATGTACAGTCAATATCTCTTTGATCTACAGCTTTCAAATTAGATTCCACCAAAGCTACATGCCTCCAAATATTTTCCATGACCATTACCATCTCATCAAACTTTTTAAAAAAGCTTTCAGCTAAAAGTTACATGTTGCCAGAAGATCTTTCCTCAGATTTCAGCCATTGCTTTTCTGTAATCTGAAACATTGTTGCTCTATGAAGCTTAACTAGAGAACAAAGGTGAAGCAGAAGGAAACAGGAAAGGTATTTTCTGGATATTTTGATCAAAGATTAAAAGAAAAGTTAAAAAGAAATAACCCCAGGTATTTTGCAAATTAAAAAGATAAAAACCCTGTGGCGAGAATCCAATATTAATGTAAATCAAATAAAAACACTTCACCCTCCACAAGCACTGTCATGTTTCCATATGGAAAGTGAAAGTTATTTAGAACAACAGCATAAATCAAAGAGAAAAAAAAAAAAGAACAGCTAAAGTCTAGCAGGGGATTGAAATAAATCAGCATTTAGCCGGCCAGTCTACTTTTACAGATTGAAAGCAAAGCAAAAATTCAAAAAGTGAAAATAAGACCCAGGCATGCTTAAGAAAATCCAAAATGCTGACAGGAAGATAGATGCCTATGATTTTCTGACCACTCCCAAAGGGAACTGGAGTCTTCAAGACTCCCTTTCCCAAATGTGTCCACGGCCATCTAAAAGTCATCTTGGATCATTTCTAAGTGCTCTCATTCAAATCCAAGGAGCACCACTGCCAGAAAACCAGCTTAGGCAGCAAAATCAGCACATTGTGGGCAAGAGAAAAAAAAATCTCCTTACTGTTCAGTAGACATCTTGGGGAGGAGCTCGGTCTGCAAGTCTTCATTTAGCTCTCTCCTTTTGCGCTTCCAACACAACCATGGCGTGAATGGCAACAACATTTATTTACAATTTTATGAGTTGCAGTTAGTGATTTTAAGGGTTAAAACAGATGCTCAAATGTAGAAGCTTAAGGCACTCCATTTCAACATTTAACTCCCTGAAAGAGTAGATTTTTACTAACAAACCTCAAAGTACTAAGGCCATCCTAAAAAAAATAGCAGTGATTGAAAAATGGAGCCTTGACATTTTTGATCTCATTAGTCATGTTCTTTGTAGTTATCAGAAAGGGGAAAAAATGAGACCTCTGGCTAAAAATATTATCCATCCTAGAGAATCTCCAACTTTAGTGAGATTTTTAAGAGGACCAAGGGCTATAGTGGATCAAAATCAGCAACAGTTTTGTTCTGCTCCTTCAGAAGAACATTCCCTGTGAAGATTTCTATGGAAGAGATGTATCTCTTCATGAAGTAGAAATAAAGTCTGACTCTAACTCATCTCATTATGCTTAATATACATTTTTTCTCCATTTTTTTTATGACAGGGGCCTCCTGGAGCAGCTGGTGCAGAAGGAAGACAAGGTGAAAAAGGAGCAAAGGTAAATGTTTTAAGTTACAAGAAGAACATGTTTCTGCCCTGCCTGGGGTCACATTCATATGACTTCCATTGAAAATTTGGCTGTTCCTCCTAAGCCTAGGGCTAGGATGTGTGAATCCCTATAAAACTTTACTTCTTCTGGTTGTACATGATCTTTATTCTTACTGTTTTATTATTTCTTGCTTTTAATGTTGTGAGCTTCCCAGTGTTCTGTCGAGCTGGGCAATCTCAAACCTGAACAAACAAATGAATGAATGAATCATAAATCAAGAGTAAAAGATGAGTGATTGATTTGTCCAGAAGTGGTGAGGCTTTTATGACAAGATGAGGCACTGTAAATGCTATTAGGACTGTAAATGGTTCCATTTCAGTTCCAAAATCCTAGGTGTTTTAAAGCACGTAGAAGAAGAAAGTAGCACCTGTCTCAGTTTTTTAAAAGCAATAGTGTCTTTTCTCAGAATCATGTGGCTGCGGAGAGCAGCCACACAATCTTAGGAAAAGATGCTCTTTAAGGAGCCGCAGACAATGTTCTCTCATGCACACCAAAACACCTTTTTGGAATCAGATCCTAAGAGCTTTTCAGTCCTATCAGCAGCTATCAACTGAGAAGCTCATTATTCTACTAGGCTGTCTCTTGTTAATAGTCTGTTTATCCAAATGGTAACATGTAACAGTTGTATTTTTACTGCAATCACCACTTCTTTTTTTCATTAAATTCTATGCATTCCTGTTGGCCAAAACTAATGGATATTATTTCAGTCCAAATCTTTAGACATTTCAGAAGAAAAGGAAGGAGCATGGTCTAAACCAGCGGTTCTCAACCTTTTCCGGGGCTCGACCCCGGCCCGCATCGCGCATGCGCGGCGCGACAGGGCGCATCGCGCATGTGCGGTGCGATGGGGAGCATCGCGCATACATGGCACGGCGGGGTGCATCGCGCATGCGCGGCATGACCGCCCGCATTGCAAAGGGGAAAAAAATGGCCGACCCAAAAAAAATGGCGGGCCCGCATCGCGCATGCGCGGCACGACAGCCCGCATTGCAAAGGGGAAAAAATGGCTGACCAAAAAAAATGGCCGACCAAAAAAAATGGCGGACTGCGGTGTTTGGCGACCCCCGTGAAATGGTCGTTCGACCCCAAATGGGGTCGCAACCCACAGGTTGAGAACCGCTGGTCTAAACAAATGAAAATCTGTATGAACGTCAGGATCTTAATACAAGAAAAAAGGTCACAGCAAATAGTTTAGGTTCATAATTTTCTTCTTTTGACCCATATACACAAACAAAATGAGTTTAAAGTAGACTAAGATGATGTCTACTTTTCTTATCTTTTGCTCAGGTAAAGGATTAGTTCTTGTATTGGTTGTGGAATTCTTATCAACTTACTTTTTCTTTATCTGTAAATAAATTGGTTCAACAGTATATGAATATCCACACTGAATATTATTTTATTTTTTAGGGTGAGCCTGGATCAGAGGGTGCTCCGGGAAAAACTGGCCCAGTTGGTCCTCAAGGTCCTGCAGGAAAATCTGGCCCAGAAGGACTTAGGGGTATTCCTGGCCCTGTGGTGAGTACATCAATCATAACTTTTTTCCTTTCTTGGTTCACGTTTTCATAACGTGCTCTTCCAAATTAAGCTGAATTTATGTCTTTTTGTAGGGAGAACAAGGTTTACCTGGAGTTCCTGGTCAAGATGGCCCACCAGGTCCCATAGTAAGTATTTTGTTTGTGAAACTGCCTTAAAACATAGCCTGAATTTATTTTTCTGTTGGACTTCATCTTTTTTCTTGACATGGAACTGTATATATAAACCTTTAAAAGACTGTCAGATTGAAGTCATGCTACACTCTTCGTTACTCTCTCTATATCAGGGGTGTCAAACTGCTGACCCACAGGCCAGTTGCATCATACAAAGGCCGCGCCCACCCCAGCTCTGGTAATGCAAAAAAAAAGTCGCGATGTCACGACACATCACGTGATGTGGCGAGTTTGATACCCGTGCTCTATATCAACACATGGCAGAATAACATCACCATACTGCATTATAACTACCTGAAAAGCTTTGAACATATATAACAAGAATAGTGTTCATTTCTCTTTTAGCATCTGGTATGGCTTGTTATCAAAGCCCTAGTCAATATCTTTTAAGACTGATCATCGGCAATTTGTTCTTGACTAGCAGAACTAGAAAGCAGAGGCATCAGAAATCCATCCATATTACTATAGAGTCATCTGTGCTCCTAGTTCTTCTTACACCTCCGATTTTAAACCAAATGTCAGTTCAGAGTTACGAATTATATCTATCTTCAGAAGTAAATTTGCAAACCTTGTTTGACAAGGATAAGAAAAGCAACATTAATAATTAGACAGCTAGCTTTTTAACTCACTGATTCCTACCTGAAGTTCATATGTTGCTGTAGTTGTTAACCTCAAGTTATATCCAGTGTACTGCATTTGTAAACAGAATGCAAAGCCTTAGGTAAAGCAAGAATACTGAATGTGTCACAGTAAATATATGTGTAATCTTCATGAACTATACATTTGCCTGGAACATTTCCATCTAATGCTACCTAAAAGAAGAAAAGTTAAAAGTTAGTAGTTGGAATTACCTGTGCATTCCTAACACAGTTACTCCTAATAATATCCTATTGTTCTTCTGGGTTTCACGTGTAAGCGTGCAAAGGATTACAACCTGAGATATTTTATTCCCTGCCCTCCCATCGGCAGCCTTCTCATCACTGCGAGCAGCTGTTCAATGAATAATTAATAACATATTCCGATGCCTACTTACTCATAAGTGAGTCTTATCACTTGCATTAAATGAGATTTATGTTGCAGTCTGATGCTTGCTTCTTTCAGATTTAGTTGCAATAATTCAGTTCCAGCTTGATATAAGTCCCTAACTGGATACTTTACTCTGCTAAACCTGTTTAGAATAGTTTGATATTACTCTGTACAGATAAAATAGTTGAAATCCTTTCTATACATTTAAAAATAACTGGTGTTGCATGACATGAAACATTAGTCTATAATTTTCACCTGTTATTTATAGGGTTCACATACTATCTTCCATCTTCATCCTTCTCTTGTAATTGCCCTACCTATAACATTGACCTGGCTATTCTAAAATAAATGTGTGCATTTTCCTTTTAACTATTGCAAAAGAAGTATTGTAACACATTTCCTTCATTCATCTCTAACCTGGGAGTGGAAATTTTTTCAAAAATCTCATTCTCTCAGCTTGAAACTGAGCTAGGTCCCTATGCCAGCAATAAGCATGGTCAAACTCTGAAACTGATTGAGTAATATCTGTGACTTACAGCTTTGTTTAGCTCAGAGAGAGAGAGAGAGAGAGAGAGAGAGAGAGAGAGAGAGAGAGAGAGAGAGAGAGAGAGAGAGAGAGAGAGAGAGAGAGAGAGAGAGAGAAAGTTGCACTAACTTTAAAAAAACAAAAACCATTGGATTTCCTCTAAATGTCATAGTTGCAGATGATATATTTTTCTATTGCTTTAATAATAAGGAAGCTCCCTGTTCTCAGACAAATAATTTTGTAAGACTTCAAATGAAAGAAAAGATGCTTAGGAAAAATGACCAACAATGAAATCAAAGCAATAGCACTTAGACTTCTCTAAGCAATTTAGTGTCAGCATATGGTCCCCAACAATCTGGGTCCTCATTTTACCAACTTCGGAATGATGGAAGGCTGAGGTCAAACTTAAGCTGGTCAGAATCGAACTCCTGGCAGTGAGTTATTGTGCGATACTGCATTCTAACCACTGCGCCACCACAGGTTGTTCGTTGTAATCTTCTTATAGCTTTTTTTCCTGTAACGTGGAGCTCATTTGTGATTTTAAGCTCCCAGAGAAAAAGTGGATATCAGTCTGATATAATTAATACATTAATTAATGAAACTCACTTGCACCCAGATTGCGCTTCTGTACAGTTTTACAGACGGAGGCCAACTGGCGAACAGGTTGAACTGAAATAAAATGACCTTCTTAAACCTGCTCAATATCACAAAGACAACAATAAATGTCAGGTAAAGCAGGGTAAAAACCACAGGCAACCTTAGCCTGATGAATTACTCAGATAAATTCCTTGTAAGAGCATATTGCTAAAGGTCATCTTGTGCCTTGTAGCACACTGAATGACATTGGTCATTGAATGCTGTGAGATACGATTACATCTGAACATGCAAAATCTTTGATGAACTTGATCCACAAATTGCCAACATCTTTTTTACATCGTGGTGACCAAAACTGGATGCAGTATTCCACGTGTGGCCTTATCAAGGCATTATAAAGTGGTATTAACACTTTGCATGATCTTGATTCTATCCCTCTGTTAATGCAGCCTTGTAGTGTGTTGGCTTTTTTGACAGCTGCAGCACACTGCTGGCTTATATTTAAGTGATTGTCCACTAGGACTCCAAGATCCCTCTCACAGTTACTCTACTGAGCAAGGTAACACCTATACTGTACCTATGCATTTGATTTTTCTTGCATAAATGTAGAACCTTATTTTTTTAACCATTGAATTTCATTTTTTTAGATAACACCCAATGTTCAGGTCTGTCAAGATCCTTCTGTATCTTAAGTCTATCTTAATGTTATTTTTCTTGATATCTTTAGGGTCCACCCGGCTTGCCAGGATTGAAAGGGGATCCAGGTTCGAAAGGCGAAAAGGTACATAGAAATATATCTTTAATATACAGCTCATGCAATAACTATTCCATAAAAACATAATTCTCACTTCACTGGATGCTATTCTTTCAGTTATATTATTTGACAGCAAATCACATTTTTTTTATATCTACTTATAGGGACATCCTGGATTGATTGGATTGATTGGACCTCCAGGAGAACAAGGAGAAAAGGGTGACAGAGGTCTACCTGGTACACAGGGATCTACGGGATCAAAAGGAGATTCAGTTAGTAAAAACTACACACAGAGAAATTCTTTTCTTTACCTTTTAATTCTATAACTGTTTAGGCTATGTACAAATTAGTAGCTTGTTGCACAGCCTTTAGCATTAGTAAATTGGTTATTTTACAATCATGTCCACTGTCAGATAATTCTGGGTTGGCTTCAGGCTTACTTTTGCGTGAATGGAAAAATTCCTCACTATTTCAGAGAGTCTGAGTTCTGCAGAGCAGATTTTCAGAAATTAAAGAGAGGGCCAAGGAGAAAAAAGTAATTGGAAAAATGGACTTCTCCGTTCTTCAACAGGAATGCCCAATGAAGAGAGTTTTAGTAATAAAATTTCTGGATCAAGGAACAGACCTGCAAGATCCATCACAGCAGACTCTGCACCAACATAGGCACATTGTGATGGATAGCATCACATTTGCTGTGTTTTTCTTAAATTAACAACCTCCATGTAACTCTCTAGTTCTTTTGGAAAACTGAAACTAAAAAAAGTTTGTAATCCATTTCAAATAACTTTTTCTGTCTCTAACACTTCTCATCTATTTAAAATGTGCCAAAACTAATCTGGGCTATTTTGACCATTTGCAGATCTGTTTAGACATTTATTTATTTATTAAAATTCTATATCACCCATTTCACCTCTGTGATTCTGAGAAGTTTACAACAGCGTAATAAAACCATATAAATACATAAATAGAAGTATAGCTTAAAAACAGAATTAAAAACAGGTCAAAACATATAAGTAAAAATAAAATCAGGTTAAAATTCAAAAACTGAAAAGTTAACAAGGCAGCTGGAGTGTCCTCAGGCCACCAGCCATCCCCAGGCTGCATCACACTTTTAGAGTCCCATGCTAATAAGCAAAATCAGGTCTTAACACTCTTCCAGAAAACCAGAAGAGTGGGACTCACCTTGCCTCTGGAGTTAAGATGTTCCACAGGACAGGGAGCAGCAGCTGAGAAGGCCTTCCTCCTAGGTCCCACCAGTCAAAACTCTTTGACCAGCAGGATATTCAATTTTAGATATATCTATCTGGCCAATAGCAGAACATCATGAACTTCCAGCCAGTCAGTGCTTCCTTGTTAAGTTTTCAAGGCACAAAATTCATGTCCCACTCCATCCCTAAAAAGCCATAGCTTCCCTTAGAAAATACATTGCAAACACGTCCTACATATATTCTGTCCGTATAAATTATAATAAAATTGCAGAAGCAGTTTGAGTTCCTTCCATATAAGCAAGTGTGAATTGGTAACAAATATGAGCAAATGCATTAAAAATCTTCAAATGCATCCTGGTCTTCATAGGAGCAAAGTTATTTTGTCTTACAAAATATTAATGCTGGCATACCAGAACTAGAAAATGAAGGTGAACAAGGAGCATGCATTTCTTCAAGCAAAAAAGCAATGATGCTATGCTGACTCTAAAACAGCATACCCTGGCTTGAAATAGCATTTCTCTGTCTTCAGATTAAAAAAAAAAAGTCATGGGTATGTCAAAATTATTACAGTTACAAGGTTCTCAATACAATATCATGTGGTAATGGGGACATATCGTGCCTGACTCCCTTAACCTCATCTTCATTTGGAAGTCCACTCTGTGCTTCTCAAAACTGCAAAAAAAAAAAAAGAGAGCTATTTTGTTTTAAAACAAATGTTTACCTATTTTAAAAAAAACCTTCCTTTAGAAACATCTACAAAGAAGGACATCATGAAAATTTTCATTTAAAAACTGAGGAAGATCAATCAATAAAAAGCAAACCGTAAAATGGACTAGAGTTTCACTGATCTGAATATCCATACATCTGGCTCATGGCCTTTGATGAGAAACAGTACTATATGTATTAAGCCATAAACAGGATGGTCTGCATCTTTTGATAGAGCAATAGTTTATGAGCAAAACAAAAACTAGCTATAGGAACTTGGGGTGTGATTGCAGCCAAAAGAGAGACTGAAAGACAGGAGAAAACTTCAGGGACCACAACAGGCCCTCAGAGCAGAGGAAAGGTTCTCCTAAGAAACTGGCAGAATCAATTGGAGACATTATGTAACACAGAAGGTGTCATTTCAGGCCACTTCACCCGTGTACATTAGTATGTTCTATATTGCTTACAGGTAGACTTTTGAGACAGGATAAGAAAACAACCATTTCTATAGTGGAGCATCCTTGTGGTAGGACAAGGAGACTATGTGAATCTGGCTTGGGTCTTTCCAATTCTCATAGATATTTTAAAAATGTATTTATGAATGTTCATTTATTCTAATTCGTCATAAAATACTATAGAAAAATGGAAAAGTTACAAAAGCAAATAAAGAAAGCACCAACAAAGAGAAAAAAAAATTCCCAGATGCAAAATCAATACAGAGATGACTAATCCAGTGTATACAGTGTTTGGAGATGTACTTTCGGTGAAATTAAAACATTAATAATTCCAGAAATCCCAAAGCACTTCAGCTAGTGTTAGCTTCATTCCAGTAAGCAATACATGGCTGAAAATATTCTGGTAATTGAGAGCCGATTTTAATTTTACTGAAATTTGCTTATGACTATTCATTGCATTCCAGATCTAAATGTAATTTTTTTCTTTATTTTTCCAGTTATTTGTCCTACTCGTTCTAGCAATATAATTCCATTGGCTTTCCCTTAGTGTTATACATCAATGTGCCCCTTGACACCATAATTAGATTTATGGATTAAAATGAAATCTCTTTCTATATCATCTTTATAATAATTACATAAGAATATTAATTTTTTAATCCACCTATGAATAAAGTCTGTGCACTCGGGCTGGTGGCTTCAGAGGTTTCCTTTTCTTTTAAACTTTACTGAGCAGTAGTAAAATGGAAGTAATCAGAGTAAGATCTCTTCACTTTTCTACATCAACTTCAATATAAATCCAGAACTGAACATCTGTTCCCCAATTTGATGCAAGTTTTTTTTCCCCTAGTTTTTTTTCTATATCATTCTCAGGGTGCTTTTGAAGTTCGTTTCATGGTGTTTTGGTATAAATTATTGTGAGGTGATGAGGTTTAGAATTAGGTGTTCTGTTACACATTTCTCTATTACTTTGATATCTCCCTGACTGCTGCTGCTTGCTCATCTGAAAAAAGCACCCAGGAGGAGTTTCTCCACATTTCTGCATTTAATTGACACATGGAGAGACAAGGGAGACTGCAGACTGCCAGAGATAGAATTTCATTTGTAGGACAGGACACTTACTCTCCTTCCGTACCTTGTATCTAAGGCAGGGGTGGGCAACCTTTTATGATGTGTGGACTTCAACTCCCAGAATTCCTGAGCCAGTCATGCTTAGTTCACAAGTCATAAAGGGGCCATAGTTCCCCACCTCTGATTATGGGACTTCCACTAAAATGTTCTTTGCTTTTGGATGAAAAAGATTTAAAAGCATTTACAGGTTGTCCTCAATTTATGACCACAACTGAGCCCAAAATTTCCTTTGCTAAACAAGGCAGTTGCTAAATGAGTTTTGCCCCATTTCACAACCTTTTTGCCACAGTTGTTAAGTAAATCATAAGGTCATTAAGTGAATCTGGCTTCCCCCCATTGACTTTGCTTGTCAGAAGCCAATTGGGAAGATTACAAATGGTGGTCAGATGACCCCGGGACAGTGCAACTGTCATAAATACATGCCAGTTGCCAAGCGCCCAAATTTTGATCACGTGACCCTGGGGATGTCACAATAGTCATAAGTGTGAAAATCGGTTATAAGTCACTTTTTTTTCAATGAGTCATAACTTCAAACAATCACTAAACAAATGGTTGTAAGTCACTGACTACCTGTGTATGCCTTTCCAATTAAAAGACAATACAATGTTTCCTAACCTTTAAGGTGGGTGGACTTCAACTCTCAGAAATCTCCAGCCAGCAATGCTGTTTTTAATGTAATAAACTAGCAATGATTTTATATTTTATATTTTCTAGGGAATTCCTGGACCAGCTGGCCCACTTGGTCCTCCAGGCCCTCCTGGTTTACCTGTAAGTAACTATACCCAGTTTACCTTGTTTTAACTCATTATATAGATACCTTTACAAATACAATTTTGTGTAACTGTGTCTTACTTTTTCTATAGGGTCCTCAAGGCCCCAAAGGTTCTAAAGGTTCAACGGTAAGTTCCTCCACACAGATTCTCCCACCTCCCCCTTCGCCTCCCCTCCCATCGGCCTTGGTGTGGCTCACTCTACTTTTTCAATTTATGAGGTTTATTAAAATTATATCATTCTACCCCCTTCTTAGGGTCCTGGTGGCCAGAAAGGTGACGGTGGTTTACCTGGACCTCCTGGGCCTCCTGTAAGTAAGACTCCTTTTGATTTGATCGAAATTGAGTATACTATTATAGATGTTGACTGCAAAGCATAGCCCTTAAATATGAGATTAACATCTGAATTTAACAGTGTGTGGTTGTCCCCTGATAATCTTCAAGGAAGGCTAAAGCAGGGACTTTTTAAAGAAAGCCAACAATACCATGGATATTTTTAGTTATATACAATAATATCAGGCCAGATTAAGGCCAACTGATATCCTATGCACAGCCCAGCAATGGTGCTGTGTTACAGGTTATTAACTATATTGTTTAACAAATACTTCGATGCAACCTCTGCGGGTGCTTTATTAGGACATCTTTTTTTGTTATGTTCAGTTCTTGATGAAACAGCCAAATACCCTTACGCTTATTAACAGTGATATTTTAAACCATAATTAAGATGGATAATATTTATTTCATTGTATTCTCAATAGCTTAACCTACTTAAGCATTCAAGTGTTTATCATTTTTAATCAATACTCTATAAATATCACTGTATCAGAATAATGTAATGCATTATGTAAGTTTTACAACACTTAAAAAAAAGCCCACTGGTGACTCACAATGGAAGCAAAATTCTCCTACCATAAGACAAAAAAAAATGTGCTATTTGATGACACTTTCAAATCAAACTTTAAAACTTTGGTCAAAGTAAAGATTTGCTTTTGACAATGCAAATTAAAATGAAACACGTCAGACTAGGATAATTACCCTGCCCCCCCCAAAAAAGACTAAAGTTGAGAGTAGTAGTGAAAGAGTTAAGGGCATGATAGCTATGGGGGGGGGAAATGTGGTGCTCTCTTCCCTCCGTGCTCTAAACATATGCTTATTTTGCTTAACAGTTAATCCATGGCTGAATAATATACAGATCGGTGCCTGTGCTCTGGTTCTGTAGGAATCCAAGGGCAAAAATTACATTGGTAGGCAGCCCCTGACCATTTGGGAGATACTAGAAGAATGCACCAAAAATGTTGAGAGTAGTTAGCTTTCTACCTGCATGAGTAGTTAAGAATATTTTCTTTTGTCCCAGAACTGAGAAAAGATGCAACTTAATAATTAAACAATAAATCAAGAGATTGACATGGTTAATTTTCCTTTAATAGATTTACAAAAGAAGCTTGTTTAAGTTTTATATAAATATGTATAGTCTTTTTTATTCTTTCTTTTCTATTTTTCATTTTCCTTTTTTCTTTTCCGCACTTTCTACTCTTTCTATTCCATAATTCTTTTATTTGTATTAATATTTATTATTGCAATTATAATCTTTCAGTAAATTACATTAAAAAAATGAAAATTTTGCTGGTAAAATTGTAAACAGTCCAGACAGTTCACCAGGAGTCCCAGAATGATTCAGAGAATGATTCCTGCCTGTTTTGTCCACTCTAAAAACAAAGAATTAGTTTTTGGTTTGGTGGAACCAATAAAAATAGCTTTGTTTTCTTGGCTCATTTGGATTATATACCATAATTAAAAGGTTCATCTCATTTCCATATTTCTTTCTCTTAGCTGGACTAAGTCTTTAATAGCCAGAGAATGTAGCTAATTTCTATATCCCCATATTTCCTAGTTGTTAAAAGTTGAACATAGGCCAAACTTGTAGTACTTGTTATAGGAGCAAATCTCAAAAGGGGAAACCTACTTTCTGCTGGAAAGATTGGAGCAAGAGGACTGTCCATGATAGAAATGTTTCTTTCTCTTTTATGTTAATACATAATATTAAGAAAAATATGGGAAGCTGTTTACCTGGTCACCCCAAACCTGGTCACCCCATATCAGAGTCTAGGCACATGCATGTGAACAACTAAAAGGAGAAAGCAACTGCACACAACATTTTAAATTAATATACTCAGCCTTCTTTATTTTTTTCAAAAATGAAATACATTATTAGTTGTGACTCTTCTGCCTTCCTGGTAAACACCTGGTTCTGGTTCTTATAAACTGTATGACATTTCTATTTGAACAAACCAGTGGTGGGATTCAAATATGTGAACAACTGGTTCTCTGTGTGGATGCTGCTTCCGGAAGTCCATTCTGGGCCTGGGCAACAAAACAATTAGCTACCGGTTCTGCCGAAGTGGTGCGAACCGGCTGAATCCCATGACTGGAACAAACGTTTATTTGTATATCGCTTATCTATTTTATAATAAGTTCATGATGTAATAATTTTGTTTTTCATTAAACTTTCATTCTCCCTTCTGAGAGAACCTCTAAGCTTTGGTCAAGTATTGTGGTTATTTGTATTATTTGTATATTTGTATTTTTTTTAAAAATGGAATGAAAAGCTATTGGCTCTGTGTTCCCAGGGACCTCCAGGTGAGGTTATTCAACCGTTGCCAATGCAGGCCTCCAAAAAGTCCAAGAGATCCATAGATGCCAAGCTGTCTATTGCAGAAGATTACACTGATGGAATGGAAGAGATCTTTGGCTCGTTGAGTTCTCTGAAACAGGATATTGAACACATGAAATACCCAATAGGCACTCAGAACAACCCAGCTCGAACCTGCAAGGATCTGCAGCTCTGTCACCCAGATTTTCCAGATGGTAGGTTAATATTGCCTTATAAAAGCAAAATTTGCCAAAATCTTGATCTGCTAACACCATTTCATTCATTCTAGTTATATTGGTTTGGGTGTACACTACCAGTTCTCCAAGGTCCATATCATATGTCCATTGTCCTATTTTAAGAAGTTAATTTGGAGATAACTTTGGAGCTACAGCAAACTGAGTGACTTTAATTATGTGCCTTAAGGTTTGGTATATGTTGATAAATACGTTCAGAGGATCAAAATGTTTGTAGTTACCTGAAACATACACACATTTTTTAGCTTTAAAAATACAAAATGCTGCTTTAGATTTATACAGAAATGCATCAGTAATATTTCTGGCACATAATTGTAGTAAATGAAGTCTTTCGCTATTTCACATTTTTTCTGCTTTCACATTTTTCCTTATTACACACAAAAATGCTCCACTCATTAAATCATTGTTCCTCTATAAAATAGAATGAAACACCATGCTCTTTGTGCATTACACATATTAATTCTGCATCTGGACTTAAAACTGTAACAGGAACGCTTCAGTTAGCCCTACCAAACTGACTAGACTAAGAACTCCATTCCACAGGAAGGCTAAAACTACTTTTATTGAGATTAGCTATACTTATAACAGAATCTTGCACAGTTGTGCTGTGCCTCCACATCCTTCTTATAATTCAGTGAATTAGGGAGGCCTCTGTTTGAACTACTGTTGAATATTATCTGGACATTCTGGATTGAAAAAAGAAATGTTGCAAACTGTTTTGCCTAGGTAACAGATCCTGCATATTTCCCATCAAAGTCTTCTTTCTTACTCTCTTCCTCCCTCAATTCTTTTCTAACCAATATAGCAGTTGAATCAAACAGAAGGTTGTTAATTCCTTCTTTCTACAAAGCTGGGAATTACTGAGTTTATTTTTTATTAGGATATCAGGCCTTCCGGATGAGTACTGGAGATTGTCTCCCTGCCAAAGGTTCCTGTTATAGAAGCAATTTTCCACCTTCTGACATTTTTTTGTGTCTGTTATGGTTGAGTGTGGTACACCAAGTGTGGTACATCAAATTATATATTTATTGTCCAAGATTCACAAAAGAAGCTCAAAGGAATTGATCTTTGCCTTTTTGATATCTGATGGCTGTCATATCTTCAAATACATGCCAGGAAGTTTTGTCCTCAGGGATGGCAAATCATCTCACTAATTCTTGGAAGAAAAAGAAAGAGAAATGAGAGCTCAGCAAACAAGATTACTGAGTTTTTAAATCAAGTTCAGACTTCACCAATTGGATTTAGCACCAGTGATAACTATCTCTTCTGCTGGACACCAAATTTCATTGGCATGCCAAGAAAAGTGAAGATTAGGCAGTCACAGAATCACCACACGAAGGAGAGATAATAGGATATATCCCAGTAACTATTTTGAGTCAAGAATGGGTATGTTGACATAATTTGTGCTGCCCCTTCCCATGACAGAGCTTTACTGGGCCTCAGGAGAGATGATGAGCAATGTTGTTTCCCATAGTATCCTCCTTGTGAGATATCATCAATTGGAGCAACTTTTCACAATCTTGGAATTAGTTATCTCATTAGTACCCCTGGCAGGGCTACATCCCATCACAAAGAATTGTATACAGCCTGTCTCAGGACAGAGAATAACAAGAAGTGTATGATCAGTTTTTACTTGAAAAGCACTGTCCAGCCTGCTGCCTGGAACATCACACACACACACACACACACACACACACACAATCTTGATCTATATGGCTTCCAGCTGGAATTATCCTGAAAGTCTTTGAAAAGCTGGGTTGGCTTCCAGGCTTGGGATTAAGATAATGGCTGAATCTTGTTGATTTTCTTTTTCTAATGACTTGGGTTTGTTTTCTATGGATGTACTCATTTCTTTTCCTTTTCATTTTATGATGCTTATTTTTTAAAATGTAAGCCACCAACCACTGTTTGCGAATTGGACAGGTTTTAAATCCAGATGGATGGATGGGTGGATAGATGATAGATAGGTAGGTAGGTAGGTAGGTAGGTAGGTAGATAGATAGATAGATAGATAGATAGATAGATAGATAGATAGATAGATAGATAGATAGATAGATAGATAGATAGATAGATAGATAGATAGATAGATAGGCACTGTCATCTAGGGCACACTATTATTAGGTTCTAAACTGGAGATAATTCTTTTGAATTACGCCACAGAAATGGATGTGAGCTACTGTGTATCAATAGCCCTGTTCTTTTCCTTCCTTCCTTCCTTCTTCTCTCCCTCCCTCTCTGGAACCAAATGAGGATCCTTGTAAGCTTTCTCCAGCTTCTAAGCCATTTACTTCTAAAAAAAATAAATAAATTATACAAGTTTTAGCAGGTGTGATAGTTCTGTTTCAGTTCCCATTGAGAATTAACTGAGAATAATGAAAATAGTCTAAACAAATAGTCTAAACAAATATAACACACAGCTTAATATTATATCAGTTCATAAAGAGGATTTCATACTGGTTGTCATGGGTCTTTGTGGAAGCTTCTCCTCCAGCCTGCCAGCCCACATGCCTATTTATATATCTGCATTTCTAGGATGATTTAAAAAAAAAAGTCAGAGAGGGATGTTGAGTACTGGTTTTGTTGTTGTTGTTGTTGTTTTCTTGTCTAATGTTCTGCCCATCCAAACAGCAGACAAATACTGCCAAGCACATACCTAACTGTATCTTTCCTGCGTTAACATCATTCTTGTTTTCAAAAGCAAACAGTGTCTTCTTTTAATGGACAAATCCAATCTCTAAAAAAGGCTTACCAGAAGCCTGGTAATCAACAGTGTGACATATTGGAACCTCACTTCTTCTTTGAGGAGGAGGAGAAAATGAACATGGGTACAAGACACCCATATGCTAGGTTGTCTTAAAAAAGCCTCTTAATATGATCTTATGCTTAATGTTTGCTTTAATATTGATAAAGCGGATTGAATTTCTATCTCAGGTTATGAAACTTCTACCTCAGGATCTTTGGTTAGGGACTATAAAAGATTGCACTATTACTGAGACGAAGTTAACTCAGAAGCGTGAATGAACAATATGTGATAGACTAGATATAGTAGATAAACCATAAACAAGATTTACCTCAGGTTATTAAACTTTTACCTCAGGATTTTTGGTTAGGGATCATAAAAGATTGTACTAATACTGAGATGAATAATATGTGATAGACTAGAAACTGTGGATAGACTATAGAAAAGAGAAACACCAATCAAATAAATTGTAACAGGCGTTTAGTTGAGGCTTGATGTGAGGAATGAAAAATGTTTACCAAACCAGACGGTTATAAAGATTAATACTTAGTGATGTATATCAGGTGCTATGATGATTGATGCATACTATGATTTTATGTTCAATGCTGATTGTTTTAATAAAAGAATTTTTTTATAAAAAAAAACAGGAAGGGAAATTTATGCACAGACTTTGTTTTAATACAATATACTCTCTGCCCTATGGAGCTTGTTTTCAGTTCCTTTTGTTGTTGAAATCACCATATGTATCACTCCCATCCGTAAGGGCATACCAAGCTGTGCTTTCTGCCTTTTATGGACAGGATAACAATTGTTGACTTTCACACCCCTCATAAAACAAGCCAGACCTGGTGAGGCAGCAATCTTTTTTTTTTTTTGTAAAACAATTCTTTTATTGAAACAATCAACATCAAACATAAGATCGTATTAAAAAGCAATCATCATATAACTTTTGAGACAGGCTTGAGATGCCTGTTATATCAACATCTGAGCCACACAGGACCACCAAACAAACTGGCAAATATCCATGATCTGAAAACAGCAGAAGGTAAAAGTTCAGGGTTTAAACTGTGAGACATAAGACAAGTTTCATTCTTGTCTTATGACAAATCTGATGTGTTTTGCATCTTTGGTTCATTTGGATTATAGACCAAAATTAAATGGTTTAATCTCACTTCTATATTTCTTTCTCTTAGCCAGAAAAAACCTTTGCTAGCCAGAGAATGTAGCTAGTTTGTGTATCTCCATACTTCCTAGCCAGTGGTGGGATTCAAATATGTGAACAAAACAAATCTCTGTATGGATGCCACTTCCGGAAGTCCATTCTGGGCCTGGGCAACAAAAAAATTAGCTACCGGTTCTGCTGAAGTGGTACGAACCGGCTGAATCCTAGCTATTAAATAACTATTATCCACTGTTCCTAGCTATTAAATAACTTGTTGGGTATGCAAAAAGAGACAAGAACTTTCCCCAAATGGCACTGACATGCTGTTCATCTTCAAATCATAGTGATGTTTATTGTTATGGTATTTTTCAAGGAAATAATTTCCTTTTTATCTCTAGTGTACATTGTGGTCAAGCTTAACAATATATAGACATACATTTCTATGGAGAGCTTTTTAGTTTCTTAACTGTCTTATTTATTCTATTGCTTTAGTCGCACAGGTGTTTCTTATCAGACCCTTGATAATGGTTGCTCCGTTTGAGAACTGCTTTCAGTATTTTCCTTTCTGTGCTGGCTTTTAGCCTAGACATAAAAGCAAAGAAAAGGGTGGATGGGAATATCCTTGAGCCTTTTGGAAAGTCAGCATTTTGGTCAAGCTTTCCAAGCTCTCTCCCAAATCTGGTCTTTCCAAATATCAGTCTTTTCCAACAGCAAGTCCGCTCTATAGCTTCTCTTCTCTTTAAAAAAAATCTTGCCTCTGCAGGGTTATCAGTTGCAGATTTCTCCTTTTCTCCAAGTATCCTCTCTTCAGTTGTTCCTTGACACACACAGTACTCCCAGTCCATCCACCAGAGGCACAACACCAACAGTTTCTCCCATCACCTAACAGATCTGCCATTTCATATATTTTCACCCCAAAGGCAGATGTGCCCGCTCACAAATATCTTTATTAGGAATGAAACTTTTGGATATATATGTATTGCATAGAGTTGGCAAATAGACAAGAAAATTTCTATCTTGGGACCAATTTACCTCACTTGAATCTACCAGGACAGCTTAACTGTCACATAAATCTACTTGATATGGGTGTGTGTGAATTTATAGCTACGTTGAGTTGTGGAAGCTACCACAACTGCTCAGTACAGTTAATTTTGAAACAGGTTTTTTTTTTAAATCATTCAGTAAAGTCTGTTGATGGTGTTGTCTCCATTGATGGGAAAATCTTTTGAACTTGCACTACCTCAAATCTACAATTACTGACTTACAAAGTAGTATTCCCTGTCTTCAGAGAGTATCTGTTCTATCTGTTCTGAGTTCTGTGTTTTATACAAAATATCGATGCAAAATGGTATTCTGCCATGGCTAGGGATTCTCTTCTGAATGATCTGCCAATTTTCTCTTCCTTTCTGTCATTGGAGTTGGAATGTTCTTTATGTAAATTGACTACCCTGTGAGCCCTAGCCTTCATATCTTATTAAGCTTTTCCAGATGCACATCCTCTTTTTGTGTGCTTTGGTGGATCAAAAAAGAAAGCCTACCTCCATCTCAGAGTCTCTTGGGTTAGGCCCGGACTATGTATGTGCATACATTTGTCTCTACTGAAATAAGTAAAGTATCACTTCAGCATCAGCAGCTTCTTATAAAGAACTATCTTATCTGCTCAATGTAAATCAGTGTTGTTGTCCATATTGTATTTTGCATTGCTGGCTTGAAATCAAGCCAAAAAGTATGTGGGATTTGGCATAGCAATATCATTATTAGTTAAGGACTTCCAGGGAAGAAATGGTAAACTGAAGACAGCTCTATAAAAGTAGAACTAATAATCATGGCAGAATGGAAAGCTAGCAAGTAGACTGGTTCTTTGTAATTCCTCTCTGGACAAAGAGAGGACTTGGGATTGCCCACAAGTGCTCCAGGTGGTTGCTCCTTGTGAAGAAACTGCAAGACAGCAGTCTCCAGTGCCTTTAAAACTCTGAGAGATGAGGGAAAGCCATCTTTGCTCAAACTGCAAATGATGCCTTTGTGAACACTGGATTCGAAACAGGATTTGTCACTGCTTTTTTTGTAAAAACAAACAAACAAGAAAAGGTGCCAGAACTCACGTCATACAACCCGCCTTGCCTACTCTACAAGGTTCCATCCAAAAAAAGGTGCCGGAACTCCGTTCTGGGCATTCTATGACAAAAAAAGCCCTGGGATTTGTTAACTTTCATAGTGTTTGGAATCTTGGGATTGACAAGTTTTACAGTATTAAGTGAGTTCCTTTCAATTCTTAACAAACAAAATTTTAAATAAAAGTTTAAGGCCTTTTTATTTTGGCGAAATGATTAGAACATTGTTTATGAAAAAATATAATGGACATAGGGTCCAGATGGATTTGAAATAAGAGCTTGGAATTAATCATAAAATCCTGCCTGGGGGGGGGAAATATTTTTAAAAAATATATCATAGCCGGGGACTTTGAAAGTTGGACGATAAAGGGAACCAGAAGGAACTAAAGATTACAAATAAAGGAGAAGAACAATTAAAATTGACTTACTAATACAGATTGGAGCAAAATATTTTAACATTGGGTATATTGAAGGCTATTTGTGAACAATCGACAAAAGTTAATTTTAAGAGTCCCTGTCTCTGTAGATAGATTGCATTTAAACAATGTTATGGAAGAACACGTTCCACTCTACAAGACTTAGACTGATCTTTAAATGGAGTTAAAATGACATGTTGAATATTTGGAATGTATGTGAAAAGATGCTACACTAGATATACAAATAAAACCTGCTGATGTCTTAATTATTAAAAGTCATATGCAAGTAAAAACCCAAAAAGACCTGGATAATTTTTCTGTACTGGATTTTCAAAAGATATTTGCTAAAACTTTGAAGCATTTTGTAAGACGGGACAAAGAAAAAATGAAATCAAGTTCTAGGTCATTATTTGAAGGGATTAAAGATCAAGATAGTTAAATGGAATGAATATAAAGTTGTTTTATTTGATTAAGGTTAAAATAAATAAGTTATTATCTCTGGTAACCCTTAATGGATTTTTGCTGATCAGGACTGAAATGGGAGGTTTTGAGGATTGGTTTATAGATAAGAGATGAGATATAAGAACAAAAGATTGTATTGTAAGAAAAGCTATACTTGTTTAAACTTAAAATTGTTTATGCTTGTGATGAAAAGAAAAATCATTTATTTTTATATGACTTTTTTCTTTTTTCCCCCTATGACCTTATTTTCTATTTTTTTTTATTTTCTGGACTTTCTATTTTTTTCATTTCACCCTTTTATTATTTTTTGTAGTTTCAATTACTTTTTACCTTTTTAATTGTAATGCGTAATACCACTTTATAATGCCTTTGTAAGGCCACACTTGGAATACTGCATCCAGTTTTGGTCACCAGGATATAAAAAAGATGTTGAGACTCTAGAAAGAGTGTAGAGAAGAACAACAAAAATGATTAGGGGATTGGAAGCTAAAACATATAAGGAATAGTTGCTGGAATTGGGTATGTCTAGTTTAATGAAGAGAAGGACGAGGGGGGACATGATAGCAGTGTTCCAATATCTCAGGGGCTGCCACAAAGAAGAGGGAGTCAAGCTATTCTCCAAAGCACCTGAAGGCAGGACAAGAAGCAACAGATGGAAACTAACCAAAGACAGAAGAAACCTAGAACTTAGGAGAAACTTCCTGACAGTGAGAACAATTAATCAGTAGAACAAACTGCTTCCAGATGTTATGAAACACTGGAAGTTTTAAAGAAGAGATTGGACATCCATTTGTCTGAAATGGTATAGTGTTTCCTGCCTGAGCAGGGGGTGGACTAGATGACCTCCAAGGTCACTTCCAACTCTGTTATTCTAATTCTAATAAAATTATTATAAAAGAAAAAGTTTTAGTCTAATGAGGACCACTATTTCTTTTTCACTTTAGATTCCTGTTCTTATCAGTGTTCTCAGTTGTAGCATTTCTGTAGCAGATGTCAGGCAGTCTTAGAACTGTATGCTTGAGAGAACAGATGACAAGTGAAAGAATGATAGTTACAGAGAAATAGCCTGTCCTTACTATACAGCTTATTGTTTCATTCTAAACATGGTAAAAAATTGATAGCCTTGAGGTGGAGTTGAAGAGTTATGTAACTTGCTATATAAAATGAAGACTTTGCATCTGTAACCATTACTGCAAAATAATGAAAATAGTTTATATAACCTTTCTTGTTTCATAGTATGGTCTTACGCATTTATGTGCTCAAAACATTTTGATGATTTTTAAGGAATAGTCTCTTGCATCCTAGACTGTATCAGACATCAAATGAAATGGCTAGTGCATTTTTTTTTTCCTGTGGTGATGCCAGTTCTGGTTAAAGAAATAATATGACTATTTATTTTCCAATGCCAATTTTTTCCATCTTAAAAAAAAATACATCAGATATATTTACTGCTGTCTTTTCTTTTTCCACATTGTAGGGGATCGTTAGGGGAGCTGAACTATATTTTTAAATGTGGATGTTATTTCTTGTTTCTTATATGTTATGCACACATTTTATTCTCATGCCCGGTATTATTCTACTAGGTCTGTTTTGCCAAGTGTGAGGGCAGTGATCAGGTGCCAGGCAATGAACACTCCAGTAAATAAAGGGATTCTAACCTTTATTATTAGCTCAAGAAAACTGATTTAAAAGCAAAACATAAAAAACTTACATACCAAGCAAGATGATACCCAAATCTTTTACAAGCTGCCAGGAGCTCCTTAATAATAATAACGGAGATATCCCAAAGACAGCCAGTTTCCACAGCACCCAATGATACGCTCTGTGTCTTTGTTCTCAACAAAGAACAACCCCTAAGTTTTTTTCAAAACCTGACAGCATGACTACATGGTCCTGCTATGGTCAGGAGACTGCAAGATCTGACTTTGACTAGGTAGCTCGTGACTCTGGGGTGAGAATCAAAAGTCTGAGAAAAATGTTAAAGCTACATGAAGATGCCTCCTCCCTCTTCTCCTTTATTTAGTAAACGAGTAAAAACACCTAGAAGTTTAGCGCAGAATGAACTCTAGACTTTTCTTAATATGGAGGAGAAATCAAAGTATGTCACTGAACAACTTGAAATAACAATGGTCTTCTGCATTGCCACTGCACAGTCATAGAATTGATATGGATTAAATCAAGAAAAATTGATTGATATGGATTAAATCAAGAAAGATTCCGCTCTATCCGCTGCTTATAAGCCTGGCTCTAAAACAGGGGTTCTCAACCTTGGCAACTTTAAGACTTGTGGACTTCAACTCCCAGAATTCCTCAGCCAGCTTTGCTGGCTGAGGAATTCTGGGAATTGAAGTCCACAAGTCTTAAAGTTGCCAAGGTTGAGAACCCCTGCTCTAAAATAAAGTGCTGCTTGTTACCATGTTTGTTCATTTTGATGTTCCTGATGGGCTCTTAATAACGATGTATAGTTCAGCAAAACATTTAAAAAGTTTCACAATAACATGGGATAAAGGTTATTATTTAAAACAACTCATTGAATCAGCAGTTAAGTCTTGGAATCGATCAAATGAATGAGATTGTTTTTTTATATTTTTTAAATAGGAGAGTATTGGATTGATCCTAACCAAGGGTGTACTGGGGACTCTTTCAAAGTATACTGTAACTTCACAGCTGATGGAGAAACTTGCATCTATCCAGATAAGAAATCAGAGGCAGTAAGTACCAAAATAGTATTTCTTGCAAATAGTTCTTGCTTGAATGAAGATCATGGCTCAAACAAACAAACAAACAAAAATACAGTCCCCTTTTTTGTGAACAAGCCTTTTTTTTAATATGTCAATTCCAGTACCGTTCTTACAAAACTGAATCAAAGTTTGCCTAATGCCTATGTCTTCTGGATAATAGTTTGTACCTGTTAACTGGTGTCATTTTTTTCATAGCAGCTATTTTTTAAGTCACAGCAGACATCCCACGGTCATGTGACTGCAATCTATTATTATTATTATTTTGCTTGAAATTAGCATGTACTTCCATTTTCCAGCAAAATACCCCATCCATCGTGGACAATGAATTTGCTTAATGACCACTGCAAAAAAAAAAAAAAAGGTCAAAATCAGATCGGTCATGGGATTCAACTACCGGCAGACTTAATAACCATAATTCTAGGTTCAGTAATGGTCATAAATTGAGGACCACCTATAGGTGGACAAAAGAATTTTCAAGATTAAATAATTAGTATTCAGCACATTTTGTGTTAGAAAAAAATTACACTTAAGTATATTAAATTATTTTTAACAATGAAAGCAAGAATATAAATCTCAGAGATTAGTGACAAAATGTCCACCATTAGTTGTTCATTATGCAGCTATTTTTTAATTTTTTGTTAGCGCTTAGTATACGTTTTGGAAGAAGAAAATACTTTGTAAAGTTCTTTTTCTTATCTTTTCATACCCTTCTAACCAGGTACCTTTCTTATCTGGGCTGATTAACTGTGGCTTTTCAAGAAAGCAACCAGATAAATTCAAACCTTACTTTTCTTAATATAAACATTTGAAATATGTCTCCATGCTTTGTTGAACCAAGAATTATAGGGTTCTGCTGAATTTTCAGTTCTGCTATGCATATTTGTTAGGAAGATCCATTTACCTAGTGTTAGTATTTATGGAAATCAAATCACACTTTTTGGATTATTGATCATCATAGTGAGGTTATTCCAGCCATAATATTTTTTTTAAAAAACAAGTAACTAGACTTAGATAAATCTTTTATTTGCTCTAGCATGGGTTCTCACATTTGGAATATTATTATAAAATCAAATGTTACTGCTCCTCAGAGTGCATTACACTTGGAGCAGGGTGAAGGTAGTCCTCAATTTATTACTGTAATGGAGCCCAGAATTTCCCTCATAAATCATGATGGTCATAAGTCAAGGCATCCACATGATTGGAATTTATCTTACGGCTTGTTTTGCAACAATCATTATGCAGGCACCACAGTCATTAAGTAAATGTTATGCTCATTAAGGGAGCCAATGTATTCCTATGAGCGGGTTTTTTAAAAAAAAAATTACCTGAAAAAGCAAAAAAAAAACAAACCATGCAAACATCGTAGTCATCTGATGGCAGCATATCAGCCATAAAAATAACCCAGTTGCCAAGCACTTGAAATGGAGTCATGTGACTGTGGGGGGGGGTGGAGGCAGCCACTGGAAACCTAGAACCGGCTCATAAATAACTTTTGAGGTTTGCAGTAACTTTGAATGGTCGTTAAAGTGAGGATTACCTATATAAACCTTGTCAAATAAGTAAGAGCAGCTTTCGGCATCCACAAAGCAGAAGAAAATGTAAAAATCCTAAGAATTTGCAAAAAAAAAAAATCTGAAAGCCTCCCTTTCAGACACTGAATGTGCAGATCTTTAAAGACCTCTCTTTTATCTCTGCTCGTTGTTAATGGTCCGTTCCTGTGCCTCACAAGAAGATACAAGTGACAAGAGAACCAAAATGTAGTAGTTGAAGAGAGCAAAATACTGTACAGCACCATCTGGGCTCACCCAGTGCCAAACACTGCAAGCACAATCCCTTTCCCACAGATCTGCTGGAACAATCCAATCAATGTATTTAGTTATTTAATATGTTATCTGAGAACTTGATACAATTTTCTCTGCACAACTCTAAATATAATTAGAACTAGGCAGAAAGCCCAGGCATTTTTTTTTCTTTTCATGTTTTAAAAAGAGATTAATTTAGCAGTGTTTATGTAAAACTCGGCTAATTCCCACTCATTTCTTGCTGACATAATTAACACTTGTGATTTCTTTCCTCCCTCACAGTTTAGGATTTCATCCTGGCCAAAGGAAAACCCGGGAACCTGGTTTAGTGAATTTAAGAGAGGGAAACTGGTAAATTACCTTTTCTTTTTTACTTTAGAATTACCATGCCAACCTAAAGACACAAATCCTATAAAGTTATCCTGAAACAAGTGTTGCTTTTTGTTGTTGTTGTTGTTGTTGTTGTTAACACACAAAGTGTTGCATGCAAGTAGTGATTTTTATGGGGAGATTCAGCATGAAGATACTCTAGGCCTCCTGCATCTTCAGAGGCAGAAATAGGTCTGTAATTTTCTGAATAAATGATTCTGAAAACTCAGGTAGGACAAAACACTCTGGGAATATTTGTAGCTTTTATCAAGGACTAGGAGCAGATAAGAAATCAGGCTTGACTTTCAATGTAGGAGCAGACAAATATTTTCTAGTCAAGTTTTACTTCTAGTCAAATCAAGACAACAAAGGAGTTATCCATTGGGAACACATAGAAAGTGGTATTAAAGCAACTAGAGGATGGGATCATAACAAAATGAGCATCATTTTGGGATCATAACAAAATGAGCATCAATATCTTTTCCCCTTCCTTCCTTCCTTCCTTCCTTCCTTCCTTCCTTCCTTCCTTCCTTCCTTCCTTCCTTCCTTCCTTCCTTCCTTCCTTCCTTCCTTCCTTCCTTCCTTCCTCTTTCCCTCCCTCCCCTCCATCCTTCCTTTTTCCCTCCCTCCCCTCCTTCCTTCTTCCCTCCCTCCCTTCCTTTCTCCCTCCCTCCCTCCCTTCCTTCTCTTGCTGTGAAAGATAACATAAAATGTAGTACTTTGAAATGACCTCTTTCAGAGGGCCATGTGTAGTTAGACAAAAGACCACATATTTAGAGAGAGTGCATTTCACATTAGAGGAATAGATGTTGGGAATTCCTCCTTTCTGCCTTTCAGAAACATTTTGTGTGACAGCTAAAATGTCCAAAATATATAACCTTTTTCCATGCACTAAGATTTAAAAGAAGGACCTACATTTAGACTAGAACTAAATAAAACTTCATGTTTCTAGTCTATCTGATTTTCTATTGGCTACAGGAAATCTATTGCCTCAAACCAAAAACTTTAGATATCAGAAAAGAGTGGGAAAATGTTTTTCATTTAATTATTATATTTTTACAGATGAAAATATATGGTTGTGAGATTTTCATGTATCAAAATAATTTGGTTGCCTTTGGATAATGTATACTTTGGCCTGAGTAGGAAAACAGGTATCTGTCATTTGCTGGTTAAGTTTGGGCAGTCATCCCAGTTTCATTTGTTTTCAGTCTTAATCTGTACCATCCAAGTTCTGGAGAAGTCTGTGAGTTTCTGAAAAAAATATATCCAATTTTTGATAGTTGGTTTTTCCTAATCTATCAACTTTTATCTTGTAGCTGAGCAAAAAATAGTACTGGCAAATTTAGAAAAGTGACTCAGATCTGACTCAAAAAGAATTCCACCCCATCTTCTCATTTAAATCTTCAACGTGAGCATATATGTTAAAATGGCCTCATTCCTTCAAAAGTTTCTCAGATACCTTTCCAAACGGTTCAAATTTTAGCTGAACATTACATTGCTTTAGTGCCTTGAAGAAACATACTTTTCATCATTAGATCTTCGTTATGTCACTGTAAAACCTGCATCCAACGTAACTCTGCATCCCCTGTGGCTGTTTTTCAAGTGCCAGGATAAAGGAAAACAGTGTTTCTTCTGTCCTCTGCTGGATCCTTTAATATAACATTCTGAAATTAATTATACAGCTGACTAACTTGGAGCTCTTTTCTAGGGATATTTACTTCCCCATGCAGGTAGTCCTCAACTCACGGTCATACGGGAGCCTGCCCATCGGTTGTAAAATGTGACAAGCTATAAAATGGGTCATCGGCCTGATTTTACGATCTTTTTTTTACTTTTACTTAAGCAGGGACAATGGTCTTTAAGTGCGTGCCAGGGTTGTTATGTGAACCAATGGTTTTCTAATAATGTGGTTTTGCCAAAAATCAGGTCTTCAGCAAAACTGTTGTTAAACGTGCTCATGTAATGTTGCAAATGGTCATAAATGCAACTTGAAGTTTAGTGAGAGCAGGGGACGGTCCCAACTGTCAAAATTTTGAATCTAGGTGAAAAGGCCAGGTCCATTGTAACTTTGAATGGTTGCTAAGTGATCAGTCATAAGTCAAGGACTATCTGAAGCTAGACTGAATACTGATCTCTGGGTCACGCCACACCATACATAACGCTGGTAGCACTTGATTTTCCTCTGTTTATAGACTTATCTGGATCAGAGATTCTGTTCCAATAGGGCAGAAATGGGTAATATAACATAATTTCATCTGTTATGTTCATTAAGTAATGAATTATACAGGGTTCTTCCATACACAGAAAAAAATTATTATTATCTGTATTATCAAGTATAAGTTATTCAGATTTCTATACAGATATATGTGCCTGTACAGGTAGTCCTTGACTTAAAACAGTTCGTTTAGTGACTGTTCAAAGTTACAACGGCACTGAAAAAAAGTGACATGACCATTTTTCACACTTACAATCTCTGCAGCAGCCTTACGATCATGTGATTCAGATGCTTGGCAACTAGTTCATACTTACGACCGTCGCTGTGTCCCAAGGTCCCAAGGTCATGTGATCCCCTTTTGCAACCTTTTGACAAGCAAAATCAATGGAGAAGTCAGGTTCACTTAACAATCCTGTTACTACACCTCAATCAACTGCAGTGATTCACTTAACAACTATGACAGGAAAGGTCGTAAAATGGGGCAAAACTCACTTAACAAATGTTTCACTTAACAACAGAAATCTTGGGCTCAATTGCGGTCATAAGTTGAGGACTACCTTTATAGACTTTCGATAGAGGAAAGCCTGGGACTGGTCTCCCTCATGTGGGAAAGCAGATACCTCAGAATTTAAATTTACTAAGAATTTAAACGGTGTCCTTGGGAGAATGCTGTTTGGACAAGGTTATCACATATTGTTTGCAATGGTTTTCAGCTTCTGATAATAAACAAGCAGACTGGGTGCATAATCATATAGCTTTGCTTAAAGGAAATATCTTTATTGATTCATTGCCTAACTGCATTCTTAATGGGACAACAAACAGGCTTATGTCAGCTGATTTATAAGAGGCCGGTTAATGTGTTTTGCTGTTGCATATTATCTTGTTTTGCACTTTGAGGAGCAAGTTTATATATAGCTGTTTGCCTTTTTTTTTTTTTAAACCTCCTTAGCTTTCTTATGTGGATGCTGAAGGCAATTCTATTAGCATGGTCCAAATGACATTCCTTAAACTACTAAGTGCCTCTGCTCGACAAAACTTCACTTACAACTGTCATCAGTCAGTAGCATGGCATGAGGTCTCTTCTGACAGCTATGACAAAGCACTGAGGTTCTTAGGGTCAAATGATGAAGAAATGTCTTATGACAACAATCCGTACATCAAAGTGCTTCATGATGGCTGTGCAGTAAGTATAAGCCTTGGACATTTTCCCCCCCACCTTTAGTTGAGCTTTGTATTCAAATGAATTCAGCTTAATACCTCTGTTGCCCATATCTGTTTCTTTCTAAACATATTCTTTCAGTTTTGTACCTTGTTCTTCGCAGCGTCAGTTTGTTTAAAGAATAACCCTGTAGAAGTCGGGAGCGGGGGGGGGCGGGAAATGTAATCCATAATGTAAGGCAAATAAAAGACCAAAAACAATCAGACAGCAGGATTCTGTAAATGCATTGACAAGAGAAGTCACTAGAGGAAAAAGTAAAGATTGGAGATAGCAAATGGAAAACATTTGTACTTTATCGTGTATTGCAAAAAAATGAATAACAGTAATATTGCAAATGAAAGATCCCTTTGCACACTTTAATACAGCATGTGTCTAAAACAGAAAGTAGAAGTGAAAGCTGTCTAATTTTTTAAAAATTCTATCTTCATTTCCGATCAGCTACTGTTTGAATTGGCGCTGGAATCTGATAGTTATAGAATGATATTAAAGAATGTCTTAGAGACTTACACGTTTCCCAAGTACTAAATCATTACTCATTACAATCCCCACTACATTACATAATTTCATTTCTGTCTTGGAATTGCTTCTTTAACATCCAAATATTGAATTTGGATATGTAGTGAGAAATGTAAGGTAGGAAAAAGCAGACCTCCGGGTGCAAAATAGGTGGCACCTGGCAGAGTGCTAGTACTTCTGAGAAGGATCTGGGAATCCTGCAGAGCACAGATTAAGCAAGAGCCAGCAGGGTGCTGTAGCTGCCAAAATATACAATGTATTCGTGGAATCATTGAATCACTAGTCTTAAGCCGGATACTGTCCCTAGTTCTAGTCCTTACAACACAAGAAGCTGAGAAACTGAGAATGGCTGCAAGGAAGAGCAACAGAAATGTTGAGGGACTTGGAGCTTAAATCTGATGAAGAAGTAGGTATGGTTAGTCTAAAGAAGAGAAGGCAAGGGAGCCTTAGCAGTATTCAAATATTTGAGGGTCTGTCACAGAGATATTCTCCTCAGTCTGCAAGAGTAGGAGAAGAACAAATGAGCTTTTGGAGCTTTATAGAGAGAGATCCAATCACAAAATAAGGAGGATTTTTCTGACTGTGAGAGGTGTTAAGCAGTGGAACCTCCTGTCTGCTGGTGTTGTGGGTGCTCCATCAGAGGAGGTTTTCAACCAAAAGTTAGTCAACTATGAGAGCCATTTGTCTATCCTGCGTAGGAGTTGGACTAAAAGTGCTCCAAGATTTTTCCAGCTCATTATTCTGTCATTCTCTATTTCTGTGCATTTAAATGAGCCACGGTCCTTTTCCCTCTCTTTTGCTCCAACCACCCTTGACATTTTTTTCTTTATTCAACTCCACCTCCTTCCTTTTCTCTTATTGGCAGAAATAGCTAGATATGAAGCAAAGTCCTTTCATCCCTGTTCCTTAAAAGCCAGTTCAGACTTGGACTAGAAGTGATATGTCTTTAGCCCACTATTCCTTCAGGGGTAGTCAACCTTGGCTCTTTTATGACTCGTGGACTTCAATTCCCAGAATTCCTGAGCCAGCTTAACTGGCTCAGGAATTCTGGGAGTTGAAGTCCACGAGTCATAAAAGAGCCAAGGTTGACTACCCCTGCTTTACATGATGATTTTTGACACTTTATCTAACCTTCTTTACTACACTGACAAGTGAACCGGGGTGATAAATATAGATAATTATATTCACCTGGATTATTCTCCAAAGTACTTTTTGGAAATCCAGTCAAGATGCAAACTGACATTTCAGTTTAATTGCAGGAGAAATATCTCAGTCAAAAAATTTCCCAACCGTTTATTATGTAGACTTTTGAGACTTCTGACATTCTTACCTCCTTCAAATTCAACTCTAGTTTTATTGGCTACACAACCACCTCCTTAGATAAACATAGACCATTTAAGACTCTTCTGATCTTTGCTGCATCAACCAATGTATTAATTGAATGTTATTTTGTTTTACAGTCAAGAAAAGGCTATGCAAAGACTGTTATGGAAATCAATACTCCCAAAATTGACCAACTGCCTATCTTCGATGTGATGATTAATGACTTTGGTGATCAAAATCAGAAGTTTGGCTTTGAAGTGGGTCCAGTCTGTTTCCTTGGTTAAGTTTAGAGTAAAGAGCAAATCTTCAAGAAGAGAAATGTGCTAGGTGTCACCATACCAATTCACTTGTGCCATGTGTAAGTTTTAAATAAGAATGGAATAGATGTGTTTCACCAAATATGTATGTCTTTTTTAGAAAACACCTACTGACTGCCCTTTTTGGAGCAGAATCACATGACTTAAATTTATTTGGCAAATGATGAATGATCCTGTGTCACCGACAGGCAAGTTCATCTTATGAATGTCCTCCACCAACCTATCCTTCTTTACCCACCTATGTCCCTTTTTATTTTTATTTTTTTGGTGCTGTAAAATTGAATGGTGCTCCTTTTTTTTTTTACAACATAAGAGGTGCTAAGAAGATATGTTTAATAAACTGTAATTATTCTGTGTACAGTACAGTGCTGTCCAGTGTCTGTTTCTAAAACTTGCATGCGTCCCTGAATTGCAACTGGCTGTTACCTTATCCTAATTTCAAAAATTACATTTCAGTACCGTGTATGTATTATGAAAAATAAAGCTGTAATTTCCAATGAAGTCCCACTCCATATTTTTCTGATTAATAATAAGATAATGTACCCTCTTTGTATATATTGATCTCTAGAGTTATGTTATTTGAAGTCAGTGACAAAAGCCTCAGGTCCAGGCAGAACTGGAAACAAAGGAGCAGCACCTTTTTCTGCTACAACTATCTTGCAATAAGGAATTCCAAGAAGGATCCCAAGGGCCCATTGAGATACTCCCACGGGATGCCATACCTCATTTCAAGACCATAAGCAAGTTGCGTTGGTTGGTGGTGGTTATCTTTTACGTTGGCGTGGGAAAATGTGCCTTGTTAAATTAAATGTGCAAAAGATGCAAGGAAAGTCCCTATTGCCCTAGCGCGTGTTCTTTGTACTGTATTCTGACAATATGGGGAGTTATGAGCCAGATGGAAGGAGACCATATCTGTGGTTCATTCTTCACTAAAGGCATTGCCTTCATTATTGGAGTAATGCTGATATGCAGAAAAGTAGCAGCGTAGTTATTATGTCTATGGATGCCTCTTCCAATATTTCCACGGCTTAGGAACAAAGTATACCAGCTTCTGGCTGCCAGATCTTTTCCTGTAATGTCAGAAGGAGCCCTGGAGTATAAAATGAATTAATTTCAGTAATATAATTAACTAGTCTATAATTAATGACTAATTGAAACTCTCAGAATTTTTTTTTTCATCTGGATATTAAAAGTAGATTCTGCACAATTATTTATGAACTGTACTACTTTCTGGCACATTTGCTAGGTATACCTAAATTATATATGAGCAGTGCCTGTATTTGTCACACTAATGTCTAGTTTTTATTCTATCTATTCTCTCAGTGTCATTGTTTACTTCTGAAACTTCAGAACAAAGACTCTTGCCCCCATTCAAGATATTTTTCCCCTTCTTGGGCATATCTTGATGGCCAAGGGGGAAAAAAAGAAAAGAAATTTAAAATATATTGCCATTTATTGCATCAAATGAGTAACTACATGTCTACCAGAATTCTGATGTGCAAATCTTAGTGCAGATAAATCTTTCTTCATTGGTCATATTAAAGATAATGGTGGATCAGGTGAAGGGACTTACATCCTGGCCACTTGGCTACTTTAAGCAAATACCACATTGCAGATGATGGAAATAGTCAATGCAACACTATAACCTCAGATTCTGGATTTATATCAATGGAATCTATTTGCTTTCCCAGCACAGAAGATACATGAGTGTAAACTTAAATCTGTTCAGGTAATCTTCTTGTTGTATTGTGACAAATAAGTCTAGGTCATGTGATTCTACCTAGTTGCCAAGCAACCTATGAGAAAATTGCTAACCATGAAGCTTATTATTATTATTTTTTTTACTCAAGCAGTTACAATTTGCAATCTTATTTTTTTTTCCTGGCCTCAAGGTTTTTTTTTCTGGGTGGTCAAACATAGACATTAATTTAACACAAATCCTTTTGTACTTATTTCTCATAATATATGTAAGACTTGAAAAATATTTGTTACTATTTCTTATATAAATCTGTTTAAATTAATTGATACCAGATCCCACTAGCTCATTTTCTGCTGTTTTTAAGCATGCAAGCATTTTATATGTAAAAGAAATTTCAAAGTCAACAATTTGCTGTTTGGAATTCCTTTTCTAAAACCAAAGTTTGTTAATTGTCACCTGAAAGACAAAAATAATATACATTTTATTAATAAAATCAATTCCTGTCTCCATGGACTGATCATTCTGTTTTTTAATCCTACAGGAAATGCTGTGTAATCTTCAATAACACAATTAAATTTTGGCTGTAGGTAATCTATCACATAAGCCACAGAATATAGATTAAAGCCTCTTGTAAATATTCAGGTCAAAATCCTCATAAATGGAGTAGGAGGAGTGTGTTAAATAAGTTTTGATTTCCTAAATGCCACCTTCAGAAAGCTTTGTTTATTATTGATGAAGTTCACAAATGTCTGCGTGAGTCTGGAGAGGAAAAATATTATTTTGACCAATTTTAAAGAATGCAAACAACTTTTAGCTGCTTTTACAAAACATGTTTACCAAATTAATCTACTTTTTCACTTAACATTGATCCCTAAACCATAACAATGAGGTTGGGTATCCACAAAATACTTAACCCAAAACCTTGCTAAGGTGGGAAGGCACTTGTTCTTGCTTGCCTTATTGTATAAACTCAAACACTAGATCAATTATTAGAATATCACTGAATAGTTGCTGAATGTCTAAATGTTAAAAATGCACTATCCTTAACTGTGCTAATGTGCTATCAATAAACTGCTGCCAATATCACAGCGGTTGTGACACTGTACTAACTCACCACTGCTGCTATTCACCATCAGGCCCATTCACCCAATCTATCCTGAGTGCAAGTTGATCTGGTTAGACACATAGATATACACAATATATGTGCCGTTATGTTTCTGAAGGCATGACTGGGAAAGGTGATTAGCAATGGGTGAAATAACAACATGCCAAGGCATGGTAGAATCTGGCACTATCATTGCCTAAACCAAACTAGCAGTGCTTTTTTTCTAAAAAAAAAAAAAAAAAAAAAAAGGTGCCGGAACTCACACATGTCATACAACCCGCCTTGTCTACCCTACAAGGTTCCATCCAAAAAAGGTGCCAGAACTCCATTCTGGGCATTCTATGAAAAAAAAAAAGGCCCTGCAAACTAGAAGAAATTTCATAATTACTATCCATTGCCTATTAAATATTGCAGTGGTCCAGGGCTATCAAATGTGACTGCAAAATACAAATGACCACTAGATGGCAGCAAATATATATATAAAAACTCTTTACTACCATCTCAAGGTTATCTGGATTCATGCGCTTTAACCTTAGCAAAATCGTTTATAGAGGAGCTCAACTGTGTTGCAGCTTTTTTCTCAGAGGCAAATTAATTAGACATTAAATTGTGTTTCAGGCTATGATGAAAATCAAGTGATTATTTTCAAAAAGAATAATGTACAATAAAACTAGAAAATAAGGGATGTGTTTAGCATGCTGGCTGGATACCAGTGCTAATATTAGCTGCATTTTGGCAGAAGCATTGCCTCGAAACCCATGTCAGCTGAATTGTGCTGTTTGCCAGAAAGTGAAAATGGCAATTAAGAAAAGGCATACATTTTCCTCCATGAGCAGAATTGTTATTCTTCTTGAGAAAACCTGACTTTATTAAATTCTCTGTCAAAAATAAATTGACTTTGAAAGAGTCAAATGGAACTTAATCCTTAACCTTTTTGCAATGAATGGAACTAAGATTTTCAAAATTATTAAAGGGAGGAGAAAGCATTTATATTAAGGTTCTGGTGCTTTATATTTTTTTTTATTACTAACA